>OX387379.1:10962924-11578317 GCA_947563715.1 Lycia hirtaria | reverse complement strand
CGGATCGCAAGTCAAACGGTCTCACCACTAGGCTGCCGGCAACTTCAACTTCAATCATCTACCTATATAATTAGAATGCAATAAAAATGATTGACTATTTAACTATGACTATTGAATAAGACCAGTTGAGACGTACGGTTTTACCTTTCGCCAGATGGCAAGGAACTTACAGGTTGGAAGTTAAGGCTGTTCCTTTTTTTTATATATTAGTCAGACAGGTCTTTGAATTTTATAGATCTAAGTACTTCAGTATTTTTTAATGTGAACTAAGCATTCGTTTGACTTTGTTTTCGTTGAAGTAAAAATGGTAGTCATCGAAAATCCTCTTATTTTTAGCCGACTTCGAAAAAGGAGGAGGTTATCAATTCGTACCGTTTATATATATTTTTATGTATGTACACGAATGACGGAGTAATTGCTTTATTACTTTTTTGCTACATTTTTTATCGATCTCCAGCGACATGGACATTTTGCTAAAGTTACTGCTAGCACAATTTTATTTATTTTCATAATTTTAAAAACATATATGTATATATATATCGTAATACAAATAAACAATACAAGTAGTTAATACAAGTTTTTTTACTTAAAAAGCATGTTTTATCTTCCTTTTTAAGTAAAAAAAACCTTTTAAGGTCGTCTTCTCAACAAGTTTATAGGTTAGGCATGCACATACCTACTAGAGTATTAAAATATGTCAGACATCACGACTCTAATTCAAGACGCCCGCGTCGACCTTCATTATACCTACGTAATTCTTTTTGTCCGTCTCATACAGATTATGTCTGATAATAATCCAAAGTTCTTTGAATCTTGTTATTTAAGGCTTACACGAAATGTTATTATTTCTAGGAAACGTTGTAGAGACCGTTTCTAATAATTATTTCACCTTTTTTCGAATATCTACCTGGATTTCTTATTACAATCATATTTGTGTTACGATTCTTTTCGTTTTATTTTTAAAACTTGATGGCGTAGAAATTTTTACTCGGTATTATATTTATGTGAGAAAAATGTTTTTTTTCCGTCCATATTTATTTCAAGTTTAAAGATTAAATATTCCTAAAAAGAATCTCCTTCAGAGGTTTCAGAGCTTTCGAGTTTCGTTTATTCTGTGCTTTTAAAGTCAGCACATTGCCATAATATTTTAATAGCTTTTTTTGAAGACTGCTTATAGTCTAATGAAGGTATGTAAATATTACCGCCAATTGCAAATGGCGAAGGAAAATATCTTGCTAAAATCTGTGATCTTAGATCTCCAAACATTATTGATGATCTGTGACGTGCTATCCCGCACTTGGCTTTGCAACTTTACCCTTCTTACAATGAGAAAATGTCTTGAGTCTCGCGTCGAGCTTCGACATACAAACAGGGCTGACTCGATACTCATTAAAAATGTGTAGTTAAACATTTCAAGATAACGAGCACAGCGTATTGCTATGATTTTGAACGTTTTTTTTTCGTTTAAATAGATCTACAATTAAACACTAACTCGCCTGCTGTGATGGTGGAGTTCGACGATCTAAATTTTAATGAGAAATGGGTTTCAACATTATACTAGTCCAGTAGTGAATTCGGGAGGGTGGAGGCCATGAAGCTTGTTTAGACAAGTGTACGCAATATATACTACAGCTATATTTACAGCAATATTTTACAGGATTTACTTAGGTAAATCCTGTAAAATATAGACAAACATGCTAATTTACGAAAGTGCTCGGCTGATCCATTAGTGGCAGTCAGGGTGCAGCTTCTTGGCTGGCAACCAGTTCGTCACCTATTAACCTCATAGTAAGCTGGTTAACTAACTTTAGAGCTCCCAGCTGATACCCGCTTGCTCCGTCAAAACGGTGGCATCAGTATTTTACACATGATTGAACTGCACTGTACATGTTACAAATGAAGCATCCCGGTGAGAAATAACACCTACCATTATTGAGGACGGTGAGTTATTGAAATGTTAAACTCGGTATAACATTGCTACGTGCATGCCTGACGCATACTATCAAGATTTAGACTTGCTCGTTTACTAAACTACATAAAGAAATATGTTTAGGTACACATCTCTAAGCTACAAACAGCAGAACGTGTTAGTTGACAACAATAACAATATTTAAATATGTAGACAAAGTAATTTCGCGCCAAGCCTAAACATTCATGCATATCTTTTGCACACATACTTTGTATATTTGTCAATTTTCTGTATGTTACATAGTTAATATGGTTTCACGTGTAACACGTTTTCTATCAATTCTAGAACAGATATATGACTAACATTGGGTCTCAATATCCTGTTAAATACAGCTTTCTCACAACCACAGATTGCGATGTTATCTGTAATATGTCATTTGGAAATAATGTCATCATCAGTTTGGAGCTGGCATAATAAATTAGAATCCGTCCTTCCGTCCGTACATGGCACATTTTTCTGTAGGTATAACATAGTAATATACCTTTATTAACCAATAATCAAGTATACCAGGAGACAACTAGTCTATCTAGACACCTGATTTCGATATTTCTTATTTCAGTTGTTAGTAGTTTCGTGCAAAAAATTGTTACAGAGGTGATAGAAATAATCTAGGTTTGATAGAATATTAATATCTGTCAATAAATGTGGTTATGATGTCCATGACCTTATCCATAACCGAATAAAATGTACTTACTTAAATACATACTCTGTTTACATTCATATTTATAGATATTGCTTTGGTATAATATTACATATCATGTTATTTTCCACTCAAATCTGAATAACGATTTCCTTTCAGAATGACTGTGATATATTCAGGGGTCGAATGTCAGAAATTTCTCTACCTCAGCATGATTTATTCATACATCCAAGCTAGATTTACTGATTTTGAGGCTAATTTGAACTTTATAGCTCCGTATTAAGAGTACTAAAATCTACTTCTGATTTCAACTAATGATACATTAAATATTGAATAAGTGTTATAAATAAAATTACGATAAAAATCGGTCGTGTTTGTACTTAATTATTTTAATTTAAGCTTACGTCAAAAGGATAAATTAGAATTCTCTGTGTTTGGCAAATGCAAATTTGGCAAATGCTTAAAATATTTCGCATAAAAAGAATATAAAAAAACTTCCGCGTCTGTATTACCACGGTTCTGCTAATTGTGATTTATAGCTGAGCTCTTGGATTACGTTTTACAAAGATTCTTTCCTCTTTCTTAATTTTAATGTACATAAAGCTAATACGTAGGGGTTTTCACTCATCGAGCGAGTAAAGTCTAAGGGATGGATATGGAAGAGAATAATACTGATAATAGTATAGTATAGTTACACAAATCGTATAGATACGCGTTATACATGTACCTAATGATTAGAATTTTCTTTTAAAAGCGTATCTACAAAATCTACACGTTATAAACGTGCCTATTCAGAAAGTCAAAAGTCATAAAGATTTTTGCAAACACAAAACAATTTTCGTACAACTTCATATCAGGAAATCATGAAAGGTCTTCCTAAAGTGGCTTAATTTTACTATACAACTCGTTTGACTAAGGACAGGCTTTTAGTTTTTAACATTATACAGTAATTTTAGCTCTGATTAATTTAATTATCTTCTCTCTACATCTTTGATGCTCTGCCTACCCCGTAAGAGAAAACAGGCGTGATTTTATGTATGCATGTATTCTCTTCTTTATGTTTTGAGTTCATATACAAATACCTGAAGTTGAAAAACTATGGGAATTCTTAAAATCCTCTGTAAACTATTAATAACGAAATATAAGTATAGTCATTTCTGGATCCCTTAAAAATTCAACGACCTGTACGAGTGCATTTCGAATTGTGTTAAAATTGCTATAAAAAAACAGGTACACCACTAAAACCTAACGATGCTTATCAAATCTACCTGCATTTCCAGAAAGGGGGCATCAATTTAAATGCAGATGCGCAGGATGCGTTCAAGCACATCGCAGCAACTGGGGTAAAGGGGGGCGTAGGGGGGGAAGGAACCGGTTCAACCTCGGCACTAGTCTATACCTCTGTCCTCTTTTGCATCGACTTGTTTGTAATGAAAGTTATCATATCAGAACATTAGTGAAGGAAGCCAATGATACAGGTATGCTAATATCTACCTTCAACCGCTCAGCATTCTTACGAAACTGGTTTCGTATTTTTTCTTTAGTCACTGTAAAAAGTTTCACAAAATGATTCCGTTTAAAATTGTGATTAGTTTAGACGTAAATTGGATATTTTTGTGAGAATCAAGCCTGTAATATTAATTTTAAAAGTAAACAAAGTTAAAAACAAGATAATTCTCAATAGGATAAAAGATAACGATCAAGATAATGTGGCATAATGAACGGTAGAGCCATCTAAACGGGGAGTGCGGTAGCAGACACGGCGCGCGTTGATGTCTTCCGTTCGACGGCACGATTGCGAGCTTTTACAACCTCTCCTTTATAATACCCCACGTTTTGTCAACAAATTGCACGTTACACACATCTAACGCTCTCGATTACAGAGATAAGAACAGAGAAAGAGCCGGAAGAAAGTTGCCTAACCGAAAGCGGTCTATCGAGATCGGAATTTTGGTCGGACACGTATTACTGACACACAGAACGGGCGCGCCCACCTGCCAGCTACCACACCTGAACCAAAAGTGTGTCAACAACGCTGACTCCTCGACGATCGATCGTCACAACTTTCACATTACCTTAAATTAACACTCGACTGAGCTAGCAATGATACGTCTAGATAATAATGCGAGCGTAGACCTACCTTTTCCACGCCGCGGGGCGTTCCGTGTTTAAAAATCCGGTTAGGCACTATCAGGGGTAGGGTTAATGCACGGGCACTGTGCTTGAACACTGTATTCACAACACTCGAGTCACGAAGTCCACATGGTCGGCAGGCCGGTGTGGTCGCGACGGCCGCCAGCTCAGCACTGAGGAGGCTTTCTTCGAGACAACGCGCGTACGCGCACTCAAGAATGAGACTACGGCTACGGGCGGTTCGCACACAGGCGCACGGAGACTGTGTGTGAGTGGGGCGTGACGTAGCTTAGACAGTAGTTTAAGCAATAGAGCCTACAGCGGTTTGCTATTACTATGCTGATGTGCACATGGGTCTATAGTACCTTATTATTTATTCTGTGAGAGTTGCTTTTAGTTTCAGGCATTCGATTCTTTATTTGTATATTAATCGCAGTTTTTTGCTAACAATTACGTCAGTATTTATTTTTTAAGCTGTTCTTTTATCCTTTTTATTCTATAGTAGGTCACCGCTGGGTATAGATTTTTCCTAATAATTTCCGCGACGACGACTTTCCGATGTTTTGGAATGCGCATTGTGCATCCAATGCGGATAGATCTCCGATCTACCGTGCTGGAAGGTTGTGAAATATGGGTAACTTTACTTACACTTTACAGTATATTATATAATTTATAATTAAATTGAAATTTAAGAAATATATAATATAACAATATATACTAGACGTTGACCATCAATTTGTGTTTTTCATAACAGTAGTTTGCAATTATATTTGACACGACGTATATTATGAACAACGTGATATAGGGAATGATTTGTGTCTTTATTATTTTTGCGAAAATTGGCATTATTATTACCGACATAGCACAGCGGATTAGCAAGTTAAAGTGGCAGTGGGCAGGGCACATAGCACGTAGAACTGACAGCCGATGGGGCCGAAAAGTTCTCGAATAGAGACCATGAACCGGCAAGCTCAGCGTAGGAAGACCAGCCACAAGGTGTACAGAAGATATCATACAAGTGGCAGGAAGACGTTGGATGGAGGCCGCTCCAACCGGTCTTTTGGGAAATCCATGGGGGAGGCCTATGTCCAGCAGTGGACTTCTTGTGGCTTCGATGATGATGATGATGATGATGATGTCATTATTATTACAAAAAAATTACACTTGGGAAGTTAAGACATATGTAATGATACCTGGCACATCAAAATCGGTCAAGCAGTTTAAACTATAGGAGTTAATACATAAATAAATACGAAGGTACCTGCATACATACAAACTTATGTTAAAACACACGAAAAACAGAACCCTCCTTGCGTAGTCGCGTATAAAACAAAAGTATCTAGTTTGTCGTTCGGAAGCCCCATACATAGTGGATCTACTGTTACTCATACCAGCGTGTCGTGGTTCACATATTAATGTACGATGACTGTAGAGTTCCCAAATGGAACACAACGGCACTGTCGCCTTTGGAGTATCGAAGTGTGTTACCTATTAGAATATCGAGGCGAGTTATTTCTTTTTATTGGTTTACAAAACTGGGCATATACAAATTACCTTTAAACGAGCAATTCTTCTATATATGCGAGTATATAATCTGAATCTCGGAAACGGCTCGAACGAGTTTAATGAAATTTCTTTTGTATGTAGATTAGGGGACGATAAATCGATTTTGCTAGGTTAAATTTTTAGTGAACCCGGGTTTGCTCGTATTTTCAGTCATAAAAAATCCGAGTGGAGCTCGGTCGCCTAGGTACTGATATTTAAATGGAAACATACTAAAAATACTTACACCCTTCTAGTTGTAAACAAAGCATATGTAAAAATTAACAGTTATTAATAATATGAAATAAGCACTATATACATTTAGCCTAAATTAAAATTGTTGACAGGATTTTTTTAAAAGTGTACACAGATGGATTCAATATATCTAAATCAAAACAGATTTTAATATAAGATTTACACAAGCGATACAAAGATGAGTGCTGGCCATAGTTTGTACGGGTACTTCGGCGTTTCGCACCGCAAGTGGTTCGAACCGCGGTCCGAATCACCCAAGAGCTCTTTTTGAATAGGTCCTTTCGCACCGCGGTGCGAATCGACCAATATCATTTTGGAATAGGTTGATTACGCTATCTCAACATATTGACATAACTGAATCACTTATTCTGTTCAGTTAGAGAAAAAATGTGGTAAAGAGAGCGCTGCTCTGCTGTACTTATTTCATTATGTTGTTCAGCCAAGACCACAGAATAGCATACTTATTAGTAAATGACCTTATAATATTAGAACGTTATAGTTCCTATTTTTTGCCACGATAGAAGTATAAGTACCCATATAAACTTTTTTTGCCACGATAGAAGTATAAGTACCCACATAAACTTTTTTTGCCACGATAGAAGTATAAGTACCCACATAAACTTTTTTGCCACGATAGAAGTATAAGTACCCACATAAACTTTTTTTGCCACGATAGAAGTATAAGTACCCACATAAACTTTTTTGCCACGATAGAAGTATAAGTACCCACATAAACTTTTTTGCCACGATAGAAGTATAAGTACCTACATAAACTTTTTTGCCACGATAGAAGTATAAGTACCCACATAAACTATAATAGCTACACATGTACATTTGTGTACAGTAAATATATTCTACATCGTTGAGTTTCATCTTCGACCACACCGTTTCTTACCATCATACGAGTTGGTGGAAGGTAAATAGTAGATCTATTTCATGTAAAAAAATAATGATTCTTTCTATATTGTTTCAATTTTGTTGACTGGCCTCGTAGCTCAGTTGGTAGTATGTCTGCCTGCTGAGCTGTAGGTCGTGGGTTCGATCCCCACCCAGGGCAAACATTTGTGTGATGAACATGGATGTTTGTTCTGTGTCTGGGTGATTCTATGTATCTTAAATATGTATTTAGAAAAGTAAAAGTATTTAAGTATTCTATCAGCCATCTAGTTTCCATAGTACAAGCTCTGCTTAGTTTGGCCTAGATGGTGTTGTATTAAATGTCCACAAATATGTATTAAAAAAACTGACTTTGCTAGCAAAGAATTATAAGCAGGGTTCCTAATAATTTCGAGTAAGTATTTTACAACAGGGTCCCAAATCTATCTCATGAATCTAGCCTACTATTAATTTTCCCACTAATCTCATCCTTTGGTCGTTAAGCGCCCAAACTCTACTGAATCACAGTAGATTGTCCATCATTTAAATGCAAATAGTTACCGAAACTTCTAGAGTTACATAAATGAAGTTCAATAGCCAGAGAAGATATGTAAATATGAGCGAGGAATGTCATACTTTCGCCGGTAAAAGCAGTGACGTCACGTTTAGCGACGAGTCGACGACTCATCGTGAAGTGTATGACACACCAACAATACTGTTTTAGAATCGAAAATAGGACGATAAACGGACGACTTACAGTAAAGCACAATACACACCAAATCCGCCTACCCGCTGACTTTACGTCGGCATCTTTGCCGACATAGGCCGAACCCTATATAATGTATATGCAATATAGGCCGCCGGGCCGTGTCCCTCATTTTGGGTCGGGTGTATAGTTTAAAGTTTTCAAAAAAGCAGAAAACAAATACTTCAAAAAGTACTTTGAATATATCTGAATAGATTAACCGTTAAACATACTCCTGTTACAAATGCAGTAACCCCTCTAATCCAATACAGACAGACGAAAAGAAGAAATCAATTCTTAGTAATCGTGTACTACGTGCATATTTTAAAGTTTAAAACGTCATAAAACATCGTTTTAACGAACGTGAGAGAATTTTATACACATCATCTATCAAACCATAGATTTCACCTTTAAATTGACATACGCCGTGTCCATAAATAATATTAATCACTAAATTATTTAAATAAGAGATATCAAATAAATCACAAATTTGTATCATCAAGGAACATTTATTTCTTGGGCTATTAGCTATAATAGTCTTCATTAAGAGAATCGTGTAGCGAGTATTCTTCGCCAGTACAGCACGCATATTTTTTTTGCCCGTCTGTGCAAAAGGGATGGTGACGTTATGTATGAATGTTTTTATATTACTTTCTAAAGGAATTGATCGATTTTTATGAGCGAGGTGTTTTTAGGTTCGATTTTAGTTTCCAAGTGTTATTTATGAGACTATTTGGGCATTTTGTTTTTGTAATAAATATAGATCACTGAAAATTAAAAATGTAATATTACGTAGCCTCCTTTGATAAATAAGATATTTCATAAGAATCTTTCTGAAGAAACTTAAATGTTTTTTTACAGTATTATGCAGTTGGGTATTTTGCTTTTCTTTTAATACTTATTAGGTTTCTTTACATCAAGGGAAAACCAATGAGACTTTATCTATAAAGAACCTACTTATAAGCATGGAAAATCTCAGTTCTCAGCACTTATGGGGATAAGAGACATCCTTATAGCCTTTTAGTATCTTGGCCTTATATATCTTGGTGTTGCGCTTTTTAAACACACAGGCATTGCGTTGTCACTAGGATGACATTGTCACTTTTCATAAGTCACGCCTTGCGTCTAATAGACCCAACGTGTCACGATTGAAGATGAGTTGGGTTGGGCGATTACCTTACTTGAGGTTTGCCATGCACCGGGGAAAACCCATTTATAGATTTTCCCTGTTGTTATTTCTACAAATAACGCTATAGTACACAGCGTCTATATTTCTCTTGTGTTATTGGTGTAAAATTATTTTTGAATTAATAAAATGAGAAAAAAATAATCATAAGAAAAAAAAAGTAGTATTACAACTACGATCTATACTGAAAAGTGCGTCTAGCTGGGTCAGATAGGTTTAACAAAAGAGTCCTCTTTACCATAGGCTATAGATATAGACACAGATTAGAGGTTTATGGGTAGAAATCAGTCATCTCCTGTATCTCAGTTTGATGACAAATACTCGCTAATTGACTCTCTTAATGGATTGTTGTTACATAAACTTGGTACAAATTATTCAAGTTCTAAATTAGAATTTAAGTGATTGCGAAAATGCGCTTACCATTGTGAAACGGCTGTTAATTAGACTGGATAATTGTGTTCTACCCCGGTAGCAATCCGCGAGTTTGGACAACTTTGGATTGGCTAAATTTTGTTAATTTTCTATCGTGGTATGTGGTTTAACAACTTTGTTAAGGCGATAATTCAGCGTCTGATTTTCGTATAACTTTTGCGATCGTAAACTTGAGAATGACCTGAGCCAAAAGCAATCGTAATTTAATATAGCATTTATTTAGAGATAAAACTACCACAATTTAAAGTACTCGTAATATTAAAATAAAATTGCAATAGTGCTTCTACTAAGTCGAGTTTATTTTTCTATTTTAAATTTAAAAAAAGGTATATTCCTAGAAATAGTTCGAATTAAACAAAAAAAAAAAAAAAGGCTTCTAAAAGCCCGTTTTTTCACGCCTTACGCCGCTTATAAAATACTCAGAAATTATAAATGCAAAAAATATATTTCAATACAAACTTAGTAATAATATTAAATATTCCAAATAAACAATATTTTTATTATAAGGTTCTCAGAATTTTACAAAAACACGTATTTTGTGAGGTAACGTTCAGCAAACAATATTGTGATTTCGTGACTATAGCGAAAATTGGTGAAAGCAGACCGAAGGGACGTCTTTCTTTTATTGCAGAGCTTCTTTTCCAAACATCACATTAGATAAAACTACAAGTTTTTAGGGTTCCGTGCCCATAAGGTAAAAACGGGACCCTATTACTGAGACTCCGCTATCTGTCCGTCCGTCCATCCGTCTGTCACCAGGCTGTATCTCATGAACCGTGATAGTTAGACAGTTAAAATTTTCACAAATGATGTATTTCTGTTGCCGCTATATCAACAAATACCAAAAAACAGAATAAAATAAATATTTAAGGGGGATCCCATACAACAAACGTGATTTTCTTGCTCGATATTGGTAACGGCAACAGGTAGACACTTGAAATATTCACTGAATATTAAGTTATATTATTCACTTTAAAAATAAGTAATTAAATTAAAATAAAATTTATATTTAAGGGGGGCTCCCATACAACAAACGTGTTTTTTTTGCCATTTTTATAGATAATGGCACGGAACCCTTGGTGCGAGAGTCCGACTCGCACTTGGTCGGTTTTATTTAACTACGCGTGTATCGTAGTATTCGTAGTTCGAAGCGCCGGGAAGAGACTTCTTAATTTAAAAACTGAAAAATCAATTTCTATTTGTGCTCGAGCAAAATATTTATAATTCTCTGGTTAAAACACACGCGAATTGAGGACAGTAGGTAAATATTAAGAGACTTCCCCTTTCTAGTAAAAAAACCTTTTAAATAAATTGTTAATAGATATCGTGACGTGTTTGAAAACGAATTGAAGAAAGTAGGTTTCCTTTTTGAGTTCGTTTAAAAATTTGGTTATGTAAGTATGCGTAACGATAATGTGATTACAATCTATTGTTTTGCTTAGAGTTGTTTGTTAAACGTCTTACTTATAAACGGTGACTAAGCGAATTTTAGTTAAGGGGGCGTCCATAAATTACGTGAGGTGTTTAAGGGGGGGAGGGGGTCGAGTCAAATCTCATCTAATCTTACGTTGGAGAGAGGGGGGGTCTCGGCAAATATCACGCAATTTTTTTTTCTGATTGAAACAAAAAAAATTATTCTATTTTGGTCTATTTAATCCAGATTGTACATGCTTAAGATTTAATCTTAAGCGTAATCGTAGTACGATTAAGATCATTTACTAATTCGTTCGAAAGAAAATAATTTTATTCATACTTCGACGTTATACATTTACTGACTGTCAAACCACCATATTTGTTTTATACCAAATAGCTCAATTTAATCTGAATTTACGGTACAGTGTAGCCCGTCCTTTGTTTTTGCGCCACTGTCAGCCGAACGCGCGACTCGACTCAGTGCATGCTCTTACTAATTTAAAATGAGTTATCAAGATTTTTATAACGCATACGTCAAAAGATACGTCTATAAGACGAAGAAATCCTGCCAGGACGATGCAATAAAATTATGGAATACAGCGAAGCAAAAATTAGTAGAGAGACGCATGGCTCCACTCAGTCGAGAACTAACAGGCGTTGTTCTTCCCCATGATTCTTTTGGGACACATCTTGACTCTAGCGGCAGAACATTAGACGAAAGTCTGGAAAAGGATAATTTCAAAAAGGCAGGGGATATTTTGGCTGAAATATGGTCTGCAGTTTGCATTGACGGACACGAAGTAGTCGCTGAATATATAGACCCAAATAATGACACTTCCAGCGTTCCAGACCTGCCAGCCGAAGAATGGTACACTGAGCACGTTAGAGAGAGCCAATATTTACTCCAGGTACATTGGCAGTTGGTTTATATCAAATTTTTATGCGTGCCTATTTTATTTTATTTTTTTATTTTTTAACGAGCACGGATATCAACAAATTTTTATTAAGAGTTACAATTTGTAACTCTTAATAAAAATTCCCTTTAAGGGAAATTGTTAATAATTTTTTTTTAGGTTGTAAAATGCGATGACCAGAAGTGCTGCAGCCCACGCCGGAGTGATCTGCATATGATTCTTCACGACCGTTTTCTGCCACCTCCATACCCTATCACTCAAGTTGATGGACATTTGATAATTCCGGACTTTAAAGAGCATGACGGAAAGTCATTTGCTCCATTTCTAATACGCCACTGCCTACCGATTCAACCGCTGAATGGTTTCATCAGCACGCCTTATGATCTCTATTGCCCAAGTGTACGTGATGATTTAGAGAAAAGATGCTGCAGTACATGCGGTATTTACTTTGCATCTAGCACGAGAGCTGCAGAGCACAGGCGATCAGCCCACATTGCACCAGCTAAGCAAGCGCGTATGTTCCGCAAAGTGCGACCCTCACGGATTGTCACAAGACGAGCTAATGAGTTACTTTGTACAATGGCTTAGAGTGGCTAGATCAGAACGAAGTTGAAGGAGCAGATGATTTTACTGAAAATCATATGGAAATGTTGGTTCCAATAGTCTCTCTTGAGACCGTGCATGATTCTCCATGGACTGAATTAGAGTAGATATTCTTTTTTTAATTACAGTATTTACGATTTAAGTATTCTATTGTTAAATTTTTATTACACTTATAATTAAACTCTCAGCAATATTGATTACTAGTCTTAACTAGTCGTAAATAAAAGGACGATGCAAATTTGTTTTTTTCTTTTTACAATAACAATCCAACGCGTTTACGTAAGAAACTCACATTTTGAAAAATCTCACGTGAGATTCGGGGATGGGGGAGGGGGTTGAATAAAATCTCACGACATCTCACCAGGGGGGGGGGGGGGGGGGGGGGGGAGGGGCAGAAAATTTAAAAAAACACCTCACGTAATTTATGGACGCCCCCTAATCAGTGTTTTGTTCCGTTTTCGCACGTGTCAGGTTCCCGTCTGACAGAAAGTGACAAAGCCGTATTCAATGAATAAGATTTTAACATGCGTTTATAAGTAAGATAGTATATCTATTACACATATACAATTTACAAATGGTAACCTGATTATGTTAGGTATCAATCACAAATTAGGTATATTTGCGATTTTTAACTGAATTCCAAAAAGAAGGAGGTTCTCAATTCGACTGTATTTTTTTCCTGTTATGTTCAGCAATTACTTTGCCAATTATGAATTTATTTTGATGATTAATTTTTGTTTGGTAGGTGATAAGAGATGATCCCGTTTATTTTTTATCAAAATCGATTTCAATACTTTGGCTATTATAACAATATAACTGAAAAATATATCATTCAAGTAAACGAATTGCGTATTTTGATTTGAAGTCGTTTTTTTTAGTTTTTTAAACTATAATTAGTGTTATCTTTGTAAGATATGACATTTACATTCTTTATTTGTTCATTATTTGGAGAAAAGCACAAAACGATAAAATACAACCAGTTTTATGCCAAATTATACTTATTATTAATTCCTTATGGATGCGTTCAACGCGCGCAGCTATCTCTCGTGCATTATAAATTTTATAAAACCATTGAGTACGGATATTAGAAAGTTTATTTTTTTATTTAAAAGTGTAAGTGATACCCACATTTCTTAATAAAATTTTACTAAAATATTTGTACTATCTAAATAAACAAATTTATTGCTCACTTTTCTAATATCCCTGATGAAATGTTAATGATGTTAATACCTAAATTATTTTCCATGATTTTGTATTTTAAAAAAGGTTGTGATGCGCGAGAGAGATAGCTGCGTGTGCATTAATCTCCTCCACAGGAAGAGAGGCAAATGAGTTTCTTCCATAGTTAGTTAAGATTTCATTGTTCTTTTATTTTCTTTTTCACTAACAGAATTTTTATTCCAAAAAAGCTCACAAAAAACTTACAAAGTATTTGATAAAATCACAAGTTTTGAAGCTCCACCGCTATTGTCTAACAATTCGCACTACTATTCTATTTAGCGCTTGTTTTTGAGTCCATTTTATCACAATGTGCGGCTTGCACAACAATGCTGTTAATTCGTGGGAAAACTTTTAAAACTCATTGTTTATGTTCCTGTATTGTTAAAAAGCGTTATGATTTCTGTTGCCTGCTTCCTTGTAAATTAATCACGTTTATGAAGTTTGCCGACTTCGAAAAAAAGAGTTTCTATATTTTTTTAATGTGTCTCGAAACACTCGCTAATTGTATAACGCCTCAGATAATTATTTTTGTTGGAAAGAAAGTATCTCAGAACTTTTTGAACCACCTCCAATCACATGAATGTTGTCCAAGCGCCTATCGGTTAAAATATATATTTAACCGATTTCAAAAAAGGAGAAGGCTATCAAACAATACGGCTATGTTTTTGTTAGGTTTGATACCTCATAACTCCTTTATTTATAAACCGAATTGGTTTTTATTTTGGAATTGAGTTTTTAAAACAAAATTGCGCATTTTGAAGTCATTTCAGTTTTTTTAAACTAATAATTATTACGAGAGTAGGTAGATATGAAAGCTAGGAGTTGGATAAAAACCTTCAAATTTTGTCAGAAAGGGATGGAAGGGATGGAGAGAAAAGAAGAGGGAGGGGTGGCAACAATTACTTGCCGAAAATAACCAAATGATTAATGAAAGGACCTTTTTAACAGTTAGAATTAAGAGTAAAGTTTTAGATCTCAAAATTTAACAAAAACCCAAAATCGTGCTTTCCATAAAAGTAAAATGAGATTGCAACTGTCCGACAAATATGACTCGGTAGGTTAATTTAGCCGATAAAAAAGGTTGAATTGCTTCAAAACTCCATTACAGAAGTCCACTGAGATCTCTGCTATCTTCAAAGGCAATTCAGATTTTCCGATTACGTCCCTCATTGCTGTACCGTTTCATAAGGATCTTAAAATACGCCCATACACAAAGCTACGGGAGATACCAACTCTTACTATATAATACTTAATTATACAGATATGGTAATTCACTACGCAAAAATATGTAACTAAATAACAATTCTTGCTACGATGCAATAAAGTCCAAGTCAGTTTGTATAGGCGCTTTTTATTATTTCCCTACAGAACTGAAGCAGGGTGCATCTCGTTCTATCGTGGATTCCTCTCTTCTGGAGCGAAGTACTGTCTTGTCGAGCCGGGAGCTCGTATTGGTCTGTGTCTATGGAATTGTAGCACTCAAACGAATGGACCGATTTTGATTTAGTTTTTAATTTAAAAGAGGATTTGACCGAAAGCGTTCTTAGCCATGTTTCTTTAAAATTGGTTCAGACAATTTTTATTTTTTTAAGTATTCTAAGCTTTATTTTTATTAGAGTCACCCAGCATTAGAGGCTTTACCGGAAAACGTTACTTATTTAAGCAATGCTTAACTTATTTTGTCAACTTCTCGCTGACACGTAATAACACTTGCGGAAAGAAGACAAACAATTTAAGACGTTGGTTAAAGTTAAGTAACGTTTTTCGGTAAGGCCGTTGATATATTAGTTGCCTTCGTGTACGAAAGGAATAAAGTCTCATGGGGTATATTTATGAATATGCAAAATTCGGTAGAAAGCGGTCAGGATTAAAATGTTGCAAATAAATAACGGTTTTAGCGTATTTTACAACCTGAAGTGTGTTTTACTAAGTAACTATTATTTATTTTGTGCTATGGTGTCGTAGGATTACTATGGGTTGTGTTTATGGTGTGTTGTTTTATCTATAACTAGTTGCACCTGTGACTTTGTTTACATGTCGTACTTGAGCCTAAAGATCTCATTCAACGAATTTCACTTGGTACAAATACTTAATGTCGTCTATTTTAAGTAAAATTTACTAATTAAAAATATTTAAAACCTGTTTTGAGATAAAAAGGTATGACAGTTTCTTCTACATAATAATGCTGCTAAATTTCGTCAAAATATGTACGTATAGACAGACAATGTATAGACAGTATACAATGTATAGACAGTATACAATGTATAGACAGACAGACAAAAAAATATTTTTTTGATTTCTTTAGATACTATTGCATCCTCCATCCAACATTTTTCAAAAATAAAATGTACTGATATTGTATACCGATTAAAATATCTAACCTAACAAATATGTGTGTAATAAGTATGTGGTTACAAATAGCTAATGAATATAATAAGCAATATTTGTAACAGTGATGAATGATGGTTATATGAGGATTTTTAAACGTAGATATGGAAATTTAATTCTATTGTGAACATCTATAACTACATAGCCAACATTTACCAACTATACTATAAATTCGTTATTTCCATGAATTTTACCTTAATATCTATATAGTTTTTTTTAAACAAGATAGGTTTGCGCATGATCGCCAGCTCGTCCGATGTTAAGCGATGTTGTAGCCTACGATGGAGCGCGCTTACATAGAGGAAACCAGTACTCTCGTACCATCCATGCATCCGTCGGGAAAGATCCACTCAGGAAGCGTATTCCACAATTTAGCAGTCCGTGCACCTTCGAAATGATGCTAAGCCTTTTGGCAGCTAGTGTTTATGATTACCATAGACTTCTATATATACCCCAAGTGTATGTACATAGCGTGTCAACAGAAGATAAAAACACACAGTTGACGCCCTAAGATTCAGTTAATTTCAGTTGATATATACTTTCGATTCGAGATTTTGTCAACTAGTACCTACTAGCGTGCAAGCGCGTGGATGCATTGAGTTGATCCGATTTTGCGTGGATGGAACACTCCATCATTAAATCGTTTGTGTGACACCACAGTCGATACAAAAAATGTGGCACGCAAGGTTTTAATATAAATGAAGTCGCATGCGTCGTCTAGTATGTTACTAGTATTACCCAAATCGACATAGTCTATCGAAATTTCCCCAAGTCACTCACAGTTCACTTAAATTTTGGATCTGATATCCATTCTGTTACAACATGGAATTCTGTGGTTCCCCGAGGGGTTCGACCCAATTATAAACTAAGGATGCATTGCAGTGGTTGTGAAGGGTTCTAAAGCCTCGTATTCATAAGTAAATGTACGGACTTAATGTGTTGTCGCATGAGATGTCGCGTGAAGCGGGTGATGTCGCGCGAAATGTAGAGCGATATTGCTGGACATCTTGCCACGCGGCCATTTTTTTTCCACTTTTTTATACTCTATAGTAGAAATATTGAACGCCTATTGTCTATAAAACTTGAATAATTCTGGACATGGGCAAATATAATCGAATATTGAGAGGCATTTATGGAATAAATTCAGGTGAGTCAAACACACAGGCATAAGCAAAGATAGCAACTCCTTTCCAAGATAGCACTGCCTAGTTTTGGCTCAATAAAAATATTATATGTCTATATAATAAGAAATAATTTGAACAATTTTTGAAAAAATAATACTAAAAAATATTTTTACAATGATATCGCTATTATTAAGCTCGCGGCGAGATTATTTAAAATATGTAATACATGTCATTCTTACGAGTATCACTATGGTATGGTATGGTATCATCTTTAAAAGTCCATAGTAATCTTTCAGGCGTGGTTGGAATAAAGGTCGAGGTTGGTAAAACGTCACTTGAAGAGATTTGCTCATATAGGTATGCACAGTCATATCTATATGAGCAAGTCTCTTCAAGTCATTATTATGAAAGTTATGATTATATTATGACAAGTGCGATATCATGTGCCCGACATCGGTCTTGCAAATCTCTAGCAAAACGAGTCGCGGGACTAGTGAATACTGACTACTTCACTATTCGTAGTGAATAAGAGTCTTAAAGTTCCTTCGATGGCTCCTCTACGTAAAGTATTTATAAGTTGTGGCTACCGACATACGATATTATAAAAAAAAACATGGAGGTCAATTTAAAAAATAAATAAAATGGCATATTTTTCAATAAATAAAGCTATCGAGACTTTTTTCAGCATTAGTGTTTTTGCACTAGGAAGCCCCTAGCTAACATTTTACATATTAAAAATTTGAGCTTGAACTAATAGTACAAGTATTTTTTGTAAATTTTCAAAAAGCTGTTTTTGCTGTTTAGTGGGTAAGCGTGGCATAAAAAAATATTTAAATTGTGTATGTGTTCTTGTATTTTGTTTTTTTCTTCTCAGCCATTACTGTCCCAATGCAGGGCAAATGCCTCTCTTCTTAAAGTTCTCTCTGTATTTTGTTATTAGTTAATGAATATTTTTTATTAAAGACATTGTATTATATACTTAATTATTTAACATGTAACGCATTACGCTACAGTATCTAAAATAAACGAACCCTATCCTTTGGACTGTGGGTTAAAAAAATACGCTTTTATTGTCAAGCTGTAAGCTTCACGACAGTTTCATATTTTACTTCCATTCCGCAAAGGACAACTATAGGTTCCGTGTAATCCTCATGATACGAAGCGTGGCTGAATTTCACACGACATTTGGCGACGTTTCACGGGCAACTTGCAGAAAGGTGCGGAAGCCACGTATGACCCAACAGTGCCAGATTAAGGCGGAACGGGCACGCTCCATCAACTGGCGATTGGGGCTAAACGCGTAACTGTATTTACGTAAGCGGGATAAATAAATAATACGTATAAGCCATGGTATGACGTGAGGTTATGATTGGATAACGTCTTACAAATTGGATACGTGATAACGTCTTATAAATTGATGAACGCCGGTTGTACGCACGAAAAAGCATGACTCATTGTCACGTTGACTCGTTTCACACCTGAACCGAGCGTGCAAGCGAGAGCGCGGAACAAGCGATAGAGAGGCACGATCGGCCTAAGCGTTCAGCTTGTGACGCATCTATCATGACGTTATAACGTAAAATTATCGTCTGTAAACTGACTTTACAGACAACCATTTTTTTTTTCAAAACATTTTGAGCTGTGGCTAAGTATTAATATCGAAGCGCGTTAGATCCATCAATTCAGTCATTGGCAGGCCTCCCCCATTGATTTCTTGAAAAAACCGGTTGGAAACGGTTTGCATCCAGTGTCTTTCTTCTTCTTATAATATGAGGTCGTATGTCCTCCTTCTGGCTGGTCTTTCTATGCTGTGCTTGCCAGAACGTCAGCAACGATGTACAATATCGCTGTGATAATCGTGCGAAGGCAATCAGATATTTTTTATTCGGTAATGTAACAAAATGCTTAGTATTAACTCATCTGAAGATAAGCGATTGCTGCGATCGAAGATGGAGCGCACATACTTAAAGAAACCTATTTATTCTCAATTGAAAGCCTATAAAACCATGCAAATAAGTACCTACCTAAATAATTAGTTTACACCACTGCGCGCTCAATATTCCTTTTAAAAAATATACATAAATCAACAGAATGTAGCAACGTTGTTGTAAATCCCAGGAAAACAACGCGTCGAATAACCTAAATAAAAAGACGCATGTTGTGTGTTCTGTTCATTCAGATTCAAAGACAACTTAATCCGACCCTGGTACATATAACAAGTCATAAACTCGGCTGAAAATGAAGCCTCACCCTGTTAAATAAATGTACTGCTCTGTGTTTGCGGTGCCTTGGGAACAGCGTAACGACGCCGCAGTGAGATAACGTACAATGGGAAGATACGTCGTCAAATTCGTTACTTGCGTATGTCAAGATTATGATTTTATATCCATTATATTATAAGTACTCGTTTTTACCTGACTGTGCTAGAAGGAAGGTGTTCTTAAGGTATATATGTAAATGTACTTAAACGACTAAATGGCTTGACCAATTTTGATGAGCAAGGTGTCGTTAAGCGTAAGCAACAAGGCGATTAATAGTTAAATTTTCGTAATGATCATTAATTTAGTTTATTTCATTACAATGTCTTGTGCTTGGAGTTATAAACAACTTCCTTCGATATAATATGTCCGTTTTTGTCCGACTGCTGAAAGAGGGTAATGTTTTATCGAGCGTACAAATACCTTCTGGGGTACATTCTATAGTGGGCTATATTTGCATTCAGGTGTTTTGACTTATCAATAGAAATGTTGATCTTGTCATCTAAAATTTTATTGCCGACCGATCAACTTTTTATTAGAAAGGTTAAGTCTTTGCCTAACAGTGGGAATTCACAGGCCGAAAAATTATTTCTAATATTAACTCAATGATGAAGCGAACAACACGTATTTTCTCGTTCATATAAATAGCATCGTTCTTAAATATTTTTAGCGGCAATTTTATTTAACGTATCTTGGTTGTTAAATTATCAAAGGCGCCAGACATGAAAGTATTTTAATAATACAAAGGGCTGTGAAAACATTTTACTGAGCCCTCGAAAAGCAAACATTTACAGGGAAGTCATGAATTGATTCTCGATGTATCTTTTTCATTAGCGCTGTAATTTTTTGGGAGGTTAAAGGGAGAAATAAACTTTTGAGACATACTGAATACTACATACTAAATGTTATATTTTTTTTGGTACGGTTGTAAAAATATTAATAAAATTACACTGAAATACTTAAGTAAAGTTTATTCTTTAAAAAGGGATAATTTGCAAGTTTTTTTTTTTCATACAAATAGGAGTAAATTGTTTCCTTTATACCATTAGGTATTTTTGATTTTTTTGAAACATAAATAGTCAGGCTTTTGTATTTTTTTTATATATAGCGTATCTTATCTATAGCGTATCTTCGGAAAATTAAAATAATAAAACAAGTCTAAGGTCTATTTAATCATCATCATCAACTCAGCCATAAGAAGTCCACTGCAGCTGGACATAGGCCCCCATGGACTTCCAAGAAGTCCGATTAGAAGTCTTCCCGCTTTATACGTCTTCTTATTTCTAGTTCTTCTTCTTCTTAAGGTCCATTTAGACTTACATTATCATTTTTAATTTTTTTCAACTTCTTGTATTTTAAAGAATCATCAAAACTGTATATTTTATTAATACAGAATGAGCAATTTGTTTGAATAATAATATAAACTTCCTAAAATAACCCCCGTCACAATGAAAACATGCCCGTGCCCAGAAATGGACAGATTAAGAATACAAAAAACTAAACACTCTGTATGTTTTGTTTTCACATAATATAACTTGCGCACTCTCAACTAAATTAATCTAATAAATATCTAGAAACGCGACTGGAAAGTTCTACAAAAACTTTAGAACTACTAAAAACTTGCCGAAGCTAAGTGCAATACTATGTAGCAGGTGGTTTAAATGAGAGAAACAAGTGTTTATGGTCTGAGCCGTTCGTACATAAGGCTACACTCGTCCAACTGGTCGACTTTATGCGGGATGAGAATCTGTTATAGGTTATAAATATATATATAAATAGGGAAGTTGACCTTGGATATTCATTAGCGAACGTCCCTAAAACGGCTTCAGGTGAAAGGTTGTATACAAAAGTCTGTCATCCTAGATACGGCGTGCATTGACCGAGGATTCTTTAGTCTGCTTCTCTGCAGGCTCTACCTACCTACCTTTTCTACTTTTTGAGTTGACAATATTTCATGATTGAATATCTCATAATATTGAATATCTCTTTCTTCTATGGATCAGTGTTTAATTGATGTTAATGTTTATCCACGGCAAAATTAAAAGAAATATGTCCTTATGTTCAGTATCCTCCAAATTTCATGTCTATTCTGTCATATTTTTTTTTTATTGAAGTTCACAACATTGCTGTACACATCACTTACAAATAGTGTTCGTAAACTAAGACTTATAGTACACAAAATCTTCATAGTGTGCCTAACTTACACTTAATTGTTGTTTATTTTATACTAGAAAACACTTGTAGGTACTATTTTCATGGGAGACATCCCATGGCAAAACAGCTAAGTCGATTAACGTCCCGTCACGCGATTACAGCCCCGCGACCGCACAATAAATGATACATATTTTACAGAATAAAACTGTAAACCTAACTATACCTAAACTGTACAAAGATACGATCAAATTTTGAGGTCGAGTGAGAACTGATAATTTGCTATGATAACTCTCAGTTGAAAATATTTTTTTGTTGTTGCTTATCTGAGGATAGCGAAGCAAAATTGAAAATGATAAAATTTTATAATCTTTTGATCAGTCAGTTAGGACATAAAATCGGATGAAAAATAACAGAGATAATAGTGTTTTTATTGTACATATCAGAAATTTTGTATCCCTTTGTGTACGAACGGTCTACAAATATCTTGAAACAAAACTTTAGCGCGTGACTGCTGAAAAAGCTTTCTTGTAAAGCGTGGCGTGAAAATTGCGCTTACAAGTGCTACGTACATGAAGTAGTACTTCTAAACAGTAGTCTGGTATTAAGCAGTAGTGTGCAATCATTACTGTGTTCGGGTGGAATGTCATTGTTCCCAGTGAGATTTCTAATTGTAATGAGATTTAACAAATAATATCTCAGAGACGCAAACAATTTGTAGTTCTACAAACAGTAGACCACAAGCTTTTTGCTTGAATGAATCTGTCAAAATTATCAAAATTGGCCCACAAATTGGCTTATAATACTTAACTTAAATAACTTTTCTTTTTACCGAGTTTTCACAATATTTTATTTTATCTCAATACACTTAATTAGTGTATTAATTAAATTTGCTGTATAATTTACAAATTTTTTTTGTTCGTTTGTGTATTCTTGTGCCTTCTACAAAGAAATACCACACTTATCAAAAATGCTCGACGATTAAAAAAAAACTGTCTATATCTACGAGTACCAGCAAACATCCAGACAGAAGAAAGAACATTTTGCCAGTTGATGCAGAAACCCTTGTTCGCTTCGCTCGCTCGGTCAACAAAATTTTATCTATTTTCCACAAGTACAAAAATTGGGATAATATTTTATATTCCCCCGTATTTCACCATCAGAGTTGTTAATGAGGGAATGTAAGATTTATTCGCGTTCCTACGTGCGCCTTAAATCCATAGAGTTAAGGCGCTTACACTCTCCACATATCCTTCTTCCATTCATTCATCACAGTAATGGGTAAATTATGTGAGTCAGTGAGTATTTATGTGGTATTCATTGTAATTAGGGTGTCTTTAGTGACCATTAAGGTCATTGAACTTTGTTTGAACTTTCCTACTGAACCGGGTAAATATAATAATAACTCCTTATATCTACATGTTATTTGTGTATTAATTCGTTACTTTTTTTTCATTTCTTTTGTGTAGTTGTTTTTCATTGTTTTTTTATGTTCATGTAATTAGTGTAGTATCTGGGCGTCTTCAAATCGTGAGTGAAAAGGTTCCATCTAGGCAAGCACGCTTCACCGTAGACCGCAACTGTCACTTAATATCAGGCGAGTTAGCGGTCAAGTGCAAGCCTATTATCGTATAAATGAATCGTAATGCTACGTGTATATTCGTGCCCACGATTTCACTCGCGTGGAGATGAATTTTAATCACCACGCCATCACTTTTTGGTGATGATGAAATTGCCCATTTCAACTCCAGTTCTCCAGCCATTTCGAATTTCATCTTGATCCGTTCACCCGTTTACAAGTTTTTAATCTGAATGAGTGATTTCTGGATGTATGTATGATTTTTGTATGGTGGTACATATTTATGTGTGTGTGTGTGTGTGATTACCTTAACAGTTTGCCTGATTTTGAGGAGTAGATTTACTTTCCAAGAGTAAATAATATGCTATTTTTTATAATTAAAATTGTACTTAAGTAAGTTTATAAACCCCCGACAAAAAAAAAACGTCTGAACCGATTTTGATGAAATATAGCTAAGAATATGAGCTATCAGTATGAGAGCTAAGATGCCACAGACAGACAAACAGATAGACAGATAAATAAAATATGCACGTCAAACCCTTTTTAGGTTGGGTTATAAAGAATGCTAAATTAAATAAATTGCAATTGTTCTTATGATAGATAGATAACAAATTAAAAACCAATTTTATAACAAAATTACAGAAAGATAACATTATGTACTTAGGGCTAGGTTTTTAATTGGTGGCCATATCGCTTAGAGCGATCTCTTCCAGGCAACGTGCTGTTGGGTACTTTGTTTTTCTTTTAATACAAATACTAGCTTAACTTAAAATCATTTGATGCAGTTATTTCTGGCGTACAAGTCAACTGTAAAATTAATTACAATCAACTTTAATTTTTCTTAAACTTTTTCAGTACGTCTTTAAATTTCCTGAGTTGATATGTATATAGTTATAGTCATAATTTATTTATTATAATATTAATTATACATTACTATCTACACATTAAGACTATTAAAAAAACAATTTTTAAAGTTAGTAGTATATTAGTTATTTTTTATTTATTTTATTTATTTTATAGTTATAGTTATTATTTTAATAGTTATATATTTAAGTAGCTTTCTATGTTTATCTTATAGTTGTAATCTATATAAACAAGTGTAATTGAATAAAGTAAATGAAATGATAAACTGTAAAATATTTTCCAAGCCAAATCTTTCAGAACATATTTCCAAATGCATCCAAACAAGCGATTGCCATAAAACCAACCGAGCGAAGGCATGTTTTGTATACCATTACAAAAACGATACGCCACGATACGCCCCGTCTGTTAGCCCCTTAAACACGCTTGGCGCACGCTCCACCAATGAAAAGGGATAATTGCATATTCTCCCCATTATTTTTTCCCATTTCACCTCGCGAGCTGCTTATCCAGCTAAATTGCGTTCTGAAAACTCGTTCTTTATTAGACACGGTGACGGTGCTCTGTTAGCTCAGTTTTATAGGTCATCTGTAGAACGTAGATAAATAGGTGATGAAATTTGTATGCTGGTTGTACATAGATTTATTCCCGGTGATTTGCCGGCTGTGGTAGGCTAAGGTTTGAGATTTCTAATGCAAAGAATATCCAACAAATATTTCTGAGTAGGTACTTATAACTTTTTTAGTAACATTAAGAGACATCTGAATGTTTTATAGAGAATGTTCACGTCTCTTTCTTCTAATTCTAATTTTTTTTAGGAGTTATTGTTTGTTCTGTT
Source organism: Lycia hirtaria (assembly GCA_947563715.1). Taxonomy (NCBI): domain Eukaryota; kingdom Metazoa; phylum Arthropoda; class Insecta; order Lepidoptera; family Geometridae; genus Lycia; species Lycia hirtaria. Next base: position 11,553,189 of record OX387379.1, on the reverse strand, counting down.
TATACTATAATGTGATATTTTACTGCTCAAAATATTTTGCTCCTTTGTCTTCTCGATCATATATTTATTGTATTCTTTAAGTTTTTTTTTATGGCAAGCGCCTTTATTAACTACAACACAACAATATACAGACTCAATTAACTAAACTACTACACAAAAAGCACATCGATCACCCCAGATCGATAAAGGTCTAAAGATAATCCAAATGCTCAAACCCACTACCAGTTGGCAGCGTACCCAGCATGCTGACCGCATTGCCACGTTGAATGGCAATGCTTATGCGTTGGGCCAGATACGCGCCAGCATTTTGGCCACGCGTCGCATCGATCAGGCGCTCAGATAAAAGTTATCCCTTTTTTATATTTTCAAGATTTTTGTGCTGTACAAGTTTATCAAAAATCGAACAAATGATTTCTATAAAATAAAACAAATATACTTAAATAAAACTAAATATAAATAAATAACCTACTAAAATTAAAAAAATCATAATAGAGATCTACTAAATTGTGATGCCCTAGATTCCTAAAGCACAGGCAGCATTCCCACGCTATGGCTAATGAAATCTTTTTTTTACGTGGAATGAGATCTCTTTTTACAAGATGCGTCGACAAAACGAGGTGACAATTTTTTTATCAAATAGGTTGCCAAAGATCTTGAATTGTTGGATATATAAATACAATCCGGTCTTCTTTTCTTTAAAAATATTTAAAATAAAAGTAATTTAAAAAAATAAACCGACTTCAAACTGAAAAGAGAGAAATAAGTAACACGAAGAAAATCAATACTAGGCGTCTACCGTAAACCAACTATTTTAACCGACTTAAAAAAAAGGAGGTTATTGAGGTAGGTGTCAGGACCTAAACTGTCATCAACTAAGTTCTATACAGACACCGACCTCAAAAATAGTAGAGATAAATAAATAGTAGAGTAAAAATAGTAGATGAGAAATGGAAGTCTCCAAAAATAAAAGCTTTTATGCCACATAAACTATATACTACAACAGTTTAAAATTTAGTTATATGGCAATGCACTGCGCTCGGCACTTGGAGATTTTGAATGAGCCGGAAATTTCGCTGAAAACATGGTCAACAAACCAGAACACAGTCATGTTAACTAACAACTATTTGGCGGTTGAACAACTGACAAAGAAAGTTAAGCAGGGTAATCTACACACAATTATTAATGAGGAAATCTTATTATCTTGGTCAATTTGACTTAAAACCTTCGAAATTTAACAGCATAAATTTTCCAATTTCTATCTTCACACGTAAAATAAGTTGAAAATTTGCAAACTAATTCAGATGGTCAGCGCAGTTTGGAATTACACTCGTTGTGCTCATTAGCTCCGGAAGTTAGTCGACGCCGGCTGCTACATTCAAATCTTTTGTAGTAATTTCACGCAAACTTGCCACTGATTGCATAGAGGGAGATAGTTCCGGCAAAGATTAAATTTCGAAAATATTTCGCTGCAAAAATGTCTAGCTATTTCCCGTCGAAATACTTCGCTAACATTGTAGCAGCTTTAGCCTTTTATCTTTAAAAAGATACCAGAGCACAAGGACACACTTACAACAAAAACATTTAACTTTATGTCCTCCGTAAAAAATAAAGACTTTATGAGCTCCCTTTATCTCTTGAGGGCTTGAACAGTTTGAGTAAAACAAAGTAACTTTGTGAAAACGCATCTGACACCTCATAATCGTGCGTTTTCTTTATTTGACACCTAAAACTCCTACTCTAGCTCCAATTTACACATTTCTTAGTCCTTAAACCTTTACTTTACGGTCGGTCACCGAAAATAAAACTGTAATAAAAATGAACGGAAGGTCTTGCACGAAATATCCGAGCAATGTGCTAAGTGGACCGCGAATAATTTGCTCTAAGTTAATTTTGAGGATACAGTCGTTTGTTTACATCACCAGCCCTTTCGCATAAAATGAAACGGATCTTCGTGAAATTAAGGTGTTCTCGAAGTTTAAAACCTTGTAGGGACAGTGGCGTAGTAAGGCTGGGGTAGGAGGGGTTGTCCGGTATTTTAAACCTTTAAAAATAATTACAAGACACGACAGCGGGGCGCGGTGTTCCGTAGCGAAGAAATAAGATCTGTTGAGATCTGTTGAGATCGGCTCAGATCCCCGCTCCGGTTGGTTGGTTCCTCGTCCAGCGAATTTCTCTTGCAATACAAGCGTGGCAATGCGGCGAGCGTACTAGGGACTTTTGAACCTAGGATTTGTGCGGGGAACAGCTAATTGGATTGTGCACCATTGAAACTGTTTGTAAAGATAATTGACTATTAATATTTGCTTGATTGACTAGCCTTGTAACTCAGTTGGTAGTATGTCTGCCGGTCTGCCTTCTTACCTGTAGATCGTGGGTTCAATCCTCACCCAGGACAAACATTTTGTGATGAGCATGAATGCTTGTTCTGTGTCTGGATGTTTATATGTATCATATGTATGTATTTACAAAAAAGTATATATATATAGTAATTATAAGTACATATCAACCATCTAGTTTCCATAGTACAAGTTTTACTCGTACTCAGTTTGGGTGTTGGTGTTGTGTGATATGTCTACCAGGACATCTATTTATAGATTTATATGTACGTTACTAAAAAAAAAAACATAAATAAATAGAAATAAAAGACAAGCACTAAGATTACGAAGTTGCGAAGCTTATTCGAAATAAATAATTAAAAAAGTGGTCTGAGTATCATAAATTGGTGTTGCGTGAATTGTTATCTATAACATTCATAGACCTCAGTTTCGCCGTCGGACTCTAGGACTTAGTGCGCTACTGTGTGAAGGTACCCGTACCCCTCATTAAGTTGCTTCATAACTTTCGCCCCTTAAATATGTACCTACTATATAAACCTTGACTAATCACGGTGTGGTATTATACAAAGTGTTTAATTGCTTTGTCAGATTTATAACTTCGTTTGATATTAAAGGCTCAAGTTAAAACAATGCTGCTTAAACTAAGATGCAAATTGCGTTCGTAATTGTGTTATATAGTTTGTCAGAAAATGTATGTATGTAATAATAAGTATTTTTTAAAGAATTAATGTGTTATTTATTATTTATTAAATTGCGTTGCGTCGTCTTGATTTTTAACAGACTTCCAAAAAAGTTTCTCAATTCAACTAAATGTTTTTTTATGCGATAACTTCATCAATTATGAAGCGATTTTTTTATTATTATTAATATTTTTTTATTTGCATAAAAATAAAAATATATTTGCATTTATATAAAATTGATATGGGACCACTTCTGAAGTATCACCTAATACTTCAGAAGTGGTCCCATATAAATTTTATCAAAATCGGTTCAGTATTTTGGTGTTTAAAACAAAATAACTGGAAAGAATATCGTCCAAGTAAAATATTGAGTATTTTGAAGTCGGTCGGTTGTTTTAGTTTTCTAAACTATGATTATTCAACGATTTTTTAAAACTTTGCCAGATCAAAGGGATCAAAGGGGAACAGAACACATCCAGATATTCGAGAACATTCCAGGAATGAATATATGAACTAAAACAGGGTCTCCTGCTTGATACTATGAACATTCGAGTTAACTTATGTTAATAAATAAATATATATTTTAATATAAATCAAATTTGCATTTCTCACTTTTTTAAGTAGGTACATTTTTTAAGTCGATCGTCAGATCGTTGATCGTCGTTAAAAAAATTGGTTGTCTGTAAAGTCGGTTTGCGGACGATAGTTTAACGTGACAACGTCATAACAAAAAACATTGATGAAATGCAAACGTTATAATTAGCGTAACGGGACAATGAGTCATACTTCTTCGTGCGTGCAGCCGTCGTTCATCGATTTATTAGATGTTGTTACGTCAAAAAAAAAAAAAACAAATCCTGCTTAGCCGTGATAGTTTTTTTGTCATATCTCCAAAGTCAACCATATAGGGGTTTATCGTTGACTACGGAACCTTAAGCATTATTATATAGGGCTTCTTCTTGCGACGGCGTCGTGTGGCGGGTCGGCCTCTTCCCTCAAATATGGTTGAGGAGAGCGATGGTTCGCACATGCATCAACTCGTGAACGAGTGCTGCTTGCAGGAGCTGGACTGCTCGGCGTACACACGCATGCATGTTATTAAAGTGTTAATGTTATATCCATCTTCCTCTTGTATGCTTGTTAAAAAAAAGTAAACTTAGTTAAAAATTAAAATGTATTAGCTTATAAAAGGCACGGACCCTGGAGTCTGTGCAGAAAAAAATAATATTACTATTAGTTAACAGTTCTATTGTATGTTTTTATGACATGTATATTATATTGTCCATATTGTCCATACCAAAATAGTCTCGAACTTCTTAGCTTCTCGTACTAGTGATATTTTTAAATAACATCTAACACTTCATGTATTTCTATTAAATTAAATCATTACCATCATCTCAGCCACGAGTCCAAGGCTGGAGATAAGCCTCCCCCATGGATTTTCAAGAAGGAAGCGGCTTGCATCCTGCCACTTGTAAGAGGCCATCAAATTGAAATTGAATTGAGTGAGGTTTTATTGAATTATTTACTGAGTATTCATATATTTGGTTGTATTTCTTACGGGTTCTTCAGCTTCAGTCTTTCTGGCCTTCTAGTCTTTCTTACGCCAACAAAATAAAATTGGAAAAAAATTAAGACGCTGTGGTGAGCCGATTTTCATAGAGTTTGTGCGTCTAAACTCTCGAATTGTACAATTTAATCAGGTTTTGGAATTCCGTAATTCAACTCTGTAAATCAGGCCGAAATTTTGGAATTACGAACATTTGATTTTCTTGAATTTGCGTGCCGAAAAAAACCTATTTATTGATTATTGGCCGGAGTTTTGCTCTGTCACAAGTTGAACATATTGAAGTCCCGGAAATCTAACTTTATTTTTAACATCAGTGATACATCGTACCTGATCCAGTACAGTATTTGGCTTTGAGTAATTATCAAGGTTTACACACTGCGCCGATGAATGCGACAATTAGCCTGGCATTGTCTGACGATGACGGGAACTATCAATTATGGCAACTTTGGCAAATTATGTAGCTTGGAAACAGGCGCATTTGTTCATTATTACTTGTTGCAAGGAGATTGAGAAATTGACACTAGACAATTCAGTATTCGTCTTTGCTTTTTGATCTTAAGGTGGTTAGAGTTACACTTTCACTATAGTAAAATAAATATTAGTATTACTGTGCAAAATATATTTTTTAGGCTCTGGTCTCCGTATGGGAGCTGCTACTAAGTGCTAAACATCATGTAATTATTATAGGCAATTAAAAAATCTAAAAAATAGTATGAAAAAATGGAGTTTTCTATTTACACTCAAATTTGACTCATGTGCGTAAAAATTAGCTAGAATTTGCTAAGTATATATTATTTACTAATAATAAAACGAGGGAAACACGGAGAGGATGCCTTTAATTAGGAGTGGGTGGATACAGGCTGAATGGATTGATAGATAGAATAGAAAAAAGAAAAAGAGGTCTTTGCTCTGCAGTGGATTATTCACAGCCAAAATAAAAATAAAAATTAAGTCGCATCATATTGCCCTATGTAAAATTATGATAATAATAAATAAACTTGGTTATTTACCAAAATATCCATTTCCATTACAGTTGAAAGTTAAAAATGATTTAGAGATGTGGTTATAACCACATCTCTAAATCACTCAAGATAATGCAGAGTTCACGAGGCAGAACTCTTGAAAGGGAACCTTTGTATCCTGTTTACTTTCTCGACAAATTAGATGGATGTTTCCCAAAGTTGGCTGAGTTGTTGCGGTCTCGCCACGACACAACGCGGATGTTCTACAGCGTTGAATTGAACGTTATATTATGTATAACTCTCCGCTTTTTAACCGACTTCCAAAAAGAAGGAGGTTATCAATTCGGTCCCTATGATTTTTTTAATTTAATTGACGGGACCGCGAAAGAAAAATAGATTTGCAGTAATTTGCCAATTGACTACTATTACAATTATGATACTTCTCTATACTATTGTAATAGCACATCATTTCAGCCATAAGAAATCTACTGCTGGACATAGGCCTCCTCATAGATTTCTAAAAAAGATCGATTATAAGCGGCTTGCATCCAGCATTTTCTTGTATGAGGTCATCTGTTCATCTAGTGGCTGGTCTCTCTACATACGCTTGCCAATACCAATAGAAAACTAGTTTATTGGTTGATGCTCCCACACAGTGAGTAAAATGCGTTAAGTACTTCTGTGTGGGACCATTAGCATGAGAACACGGCAATTACTTATTAATTATTATTATTATTTATAATTATATTACTTCTATATACTACATATATACATGTAGTAATTAGAAATCAATATTTTCCGTTAATTATTGAATGTTTCATAGTTGTATTTTAAATTTAAAAATCTGTTAGTGTTCTATATAATGATGCTTGAATTTCCCTTTTTATATAGCAAAGCTTACAAATTAAGGATCGGTTCAAAGCGTGCCGCTATCTCTCTCGTTCATACCTCATACTCGTAAGTATATACTCACATAATCTCGAAAACATAACACTCCTTTGGCTGTCGGGTAAAAAATTCTGGGTGTTTTAAAATCATGAATGTATTGGTTACTTCATGTAACTATATGTAAGCACGCTCCATCGTAGACCGCAACAGATTAGAAATAAAATGATAAAAATATTTACCAAAAAAAAAAAGTGAAATATTAGGTAAGATGTTATTTTTCTTATTAAATTCATGAAAAAGTGAAGAAAACTTTAAAATTTAAATAAAATACTTTATTTTCATTATTATATCCACTTCCAAAGCATTTTAAATAATAGTAATTAATATGTAAATGAGGTGAAAATAATTTCAAGTTTATAACGAGCTAGTTTTAATTACCTGTTGACCTATTACTAGTAGTTTTTTGTATAATATCATGTCAAAAAACTTTTTTTACCTACTTCAAAAAGGAAGGAAGGAGTTAACAATTAGGCAAAAAAAAAAAACTTATTTTTTTCCAGTAATGTTTGGTACATTTTATCAAAATTGGCCCAGTAGTTTGATTTTAAAAATAAAATTGCGCAATAATATTATTAAAAAATTATTATTAAAGTCGAATAAAAATAGGATGCAATTCTAGGAAAGAACTTAAAAAACAATAAAACCATAGCCTGTTTATCAGCGAATTATCGCAATGTCGCTTAAAATAAATAAATCACCTGTTTCATTTATCAGATAGTTATAGTTTATCTAATAGGTTTTAAAATTTTAAGATTGCGTTATGCCATGCGCGACAGTAACAAAACGCCTTTGCCACCATGGAATATAACGATCTCAGCGAGTTCATCTGTACGACAACTACCAGTCTGCAGTTGTTACCCTTCAAGTCGTTTTCAATTTTGTGAGCGCTAATATTAGAAAAAATATTTGACATTAGCTGCTAACCAAAGGTCACGTGACGTGACGTCATATAATCTTAGATTTCAAAGCGTAAGATTTCAACCGAATTCCAAAAGGAAGAGGTTATCAATTCAACTGTATTTTTTTTTATGTTTGTTACCTCATTACTTTCGGCTGGGTGAACTGATTTTGATGATTCTTTTTTATTTGAAAGCTGGTGCTTCCCGTGTGGTCAATTTCAATTTGGTCCAGTTCTGACAATGGCATCGATGAGAAGTCGGTTGCTTAAGTTTTTTAGTTATGTAGATATAGAAACGTTTGCCACTTGTCTAAGAGGGCACATGTTACATAGTGGGGCATTTTCTAGCTGTTGCATGTCATAGCGACACTTATTCATGTTTTCACAACAATTATAATTTTTTATCCTTGAAGTTGTTCTGTTTTTTTCTTATTAGTTGTTTCGCATGACTAATGAGTGCTTCATAAAATGTGTTCGTCCTTAGTTGAGTTTCATACTTTTCGCAGTGCTCCAACAATGTGGGATAAAAGTATTTCAACTCCGCGTGGTCCAGCGTTGGGAAGAGGTGATGGAGGCCGTGGTCTCCGAATCGAGTCAAAGACTTGAAGTGGTTGCCAGCATAGTCAATTCGTTCTACCACGGTGTCGAGCTGGTGTATGCCCCAGTCTATGTTTTCTTCTCTGGAAACGTTATATAAATAGTTGTTAAAAGAATTTCCAGGGAAACAGAAGACTATACGGAAGTATGTTATTGTAATATAAGACTCGTTACAAAGACTAAATATGTATGCATGGAAAAAACACTTCAAAAATATCGGATACGTGCAACACCTCTCATTATCTATGGAACCGACCCTGGAAAGAATTTCGGCTGAGTAATGTTCATGCTTCAAGCGTGTATTATGAATTATAATGGCACCACCAACGTTTAACTGGTTTGAGCAAAAATACTGATTAATGTTTTCCTATATTCCACGTGACAAACCTGTGGCCGAATTGGTAAAGACTCCCAAGTACTGATTGAGATATGCGGGTTCAAGTCCCGTCGGATGTGATTTTTTTGTAAATATACAAATTTTTAAGCCTTTAATAATCAAAATTAACCAAAGTCATAGCAATAAAATTATATTTACCTACTAATAGGATAATCACATCATGGAATTAACCGCAATCGAATCAATATGTGCCACTGCCAGACAAAGCAACAATAGCTGGTAATTATCAACTTTAGTTGGTTCAGTAGTTTGGTTGTGAAACTGAAACAACCGACATCAATCGGTTGTTTCAGTTTTAAAAAACTATAATAATTACAGTTAATAACATACACATGTATCACCAGATCAAGCTGCTTCAAAAATTATCATAATAATAATGATCTGAGTGTTTTTAATTTGCAAAAGAATCAGTTTGATATTATAGGTAAGCGCGCTCCATCGTAGATCACAATGTAGTTCATGTATGTTAATCAGGTATGAGTTGGAGGACAAGCGTAAGAATGAAAGATGTTACAATATGAATGATACATCATCATCATCATCATCTCAGCCACAAGAAGTCCATTGCTGGACATAGGCCTCCCCCATGGATTTCTAGAAAGACCGGTTGGAAGCAACCTGCATCCAGTGTCTTCCTGCCACTTGTATGATATCTTCTGCCTTCCTTGTGGCTGAATGATACATATTTAATTAATTGACACCGCCAGACGGTTCTTTCCAGTTTGATTATTCGCCAGCTCCTTTTCAGCCTCGCTAAAAACTGAGATATCTCACAAACAATGAAAGATAATATAAAAAAAAAATAACCCGACTGCACAATATTCAGCCAATTTTATTTTGTCGGAGGTTCTTGTGTTTTCTAAACAAACTTGTATACATTCTATTAAATGACCTTTTCTCTTCATGACTTTAGACCAGCTACGAGATGGACAGACGACCTCATACAAGTGGCGGGAAGACGCTGGATGCAAGCCGCTTCCAATCGGTCTTTTTGGAGATCCATGGGGGAGGCCTATGTCCAACAGTGGACTTCTTATGGCTGAGATGATGATGATGATGACTTTAGTAAAACAGTTTCGAGCTTTTCTAAAACTATTCACTGGAGACTCGTTTGGTGTGCTTTATATTAAAACTGCTTGGTACATTCAATTCATAAGTTCTGAGCTGAATTAATGCAAAAGCACTTTGAGCTGCCATTAAGCCATTTAAACTCTAGGTTTGGAACAAGGGAATAGAAGAGGACAAACAAGTAATTTTAATGTTAGAAAGCTTTTGAGTTTTAATGAATATTGTGCCAACGACATTGTACAAGACCTTGACGCTAACTAGAAATTTAAGGACTTTAAGCATTCCTCGTAAGTTCTCCCACATTTTGGGGTAAATATATAAGATAAACTCGGGGTACACCATTTATAATTTAAGGACGGCTGGACTGATTTACATAAAATTTTGTATGCAGGTTATTTATGCCTTCGAATTATAGTTTAAAAAACTAAAAACAGACTTTAAAATACGCAATTGGTTTACTTGGATAACATATTTTTTCAGTTATTTTGTTATAAGAACCAAAATATCGCACCGATTTTGATAAAAATTTCATGGGACCACCTCAGAAGTTTGACCTACCAAAAAATAATCATCAAATAAATTTATAATGGACGAAGTAATCGCTGAACAAACATACAATAAAACATACAGTTGAATTAAGAACTTCCTCCTTTTAGGAAGTCGGTTAATAACATATAGGCTACTTTATCACCTCAAAATTAATTAATGTTCCTGCAGGATGACGGGTGAAACCGCGAGATGTAACTAGGATGTAAGTATGATAGCGGGCACAAGGCTACAACCGTGCGAACTCTAATTGTCAAATGTCATTCGATGTCAGCAGCCGACACCCGATTGATTGATTGGTCGAGCGCACCCCGCCCCCGTGTCCCGCATACCATCAGGAGGATCGACTTTACGGCGGTCAACCTATACTGTATTTGATATAGTAAGTAGCGAAGTAATTCTTCTATAGCTATACGATTATACTACACGGTATTGTAGAATCTCCGTTTTCAATGAAGGGGCACAAACTTACCTAGGAATATCTCCTTCAAAGAAATTTGTATGCGAATGGTGTCCAGCAGTCAAACCGTAAACCACAAAAAAGAAACTCTTGACACTAGTGATGACCAGCCACAATGCACCAGTCCACAGTAGCGGTAATCCTCCAAACATATACATCACACTTGGCAATATGAGAAATATTCCATTTTCCCACGTTAGCTTTTTCCCTTCTACTCCTTTTATAGCGCCGATGATTCTGAAAACGAATATGTCGTAACTTTGAGTTGTGTCCTTAGTAAAAATTATTGACCGAATGAGCGAAAGTAACAAAATCTCTGTATTAACTAGCAAAATGTTCTTTCTTCTGTATGGATGTTTGTTTGTACTCGCGTACAAGTCGTATTTTTCAACTAATGTTAACGTAACAAAACTTGATGTACAGGTTTGACAATTTTATCATTTGTTTCGTTGTCACCGGGGATTTTTGATTAAAGGGGTATTTCTCCCCAAAGAGGTGGAAGTTTGCTGTGGCACTATTTTCAGACTAATTTAGATAATAATTGCTAGAAATATTTAGTATCCTAAACAAAAATGTTAAATAGGAACAAAATCGATCAAGAAGTTGTCATGAAAAAAGTTGTGAAATTTCCGTTAAAAAGAAAAGTTTGTTACGAGGTCATTTGTTGGCCAGTTTCGATAATATTTGGCAGGAATATATGATATTCTATTTCGAACAAGAAAATCAAATATGAGCTACTAGACCTCGCAAGTACAGACTTTTTAGGCTTCCGTACTAAGGGTATGAGAGCCTATTCGTGAGACTACGGTGTTTGTCTATCTGTCTGTCCTATACTTAAGCGGATTAATCTTTTGAACGGTAATAGATATAAGTCTCAAAATTAACAAAATTGTAAGGTCTACTTTGATGTAAATCTATAAGTACTAAAAACTGGTCAAGAGCTAGACAAGCTTGCGTAATAATAATAATAATAATTAATAATAATTTTTGATCAAATGGGAAGTTATTTTGCTAGAACTGTGAGATAAAATCTCCTTGTTAATAAAACAAAAAAAAAAAAAAAAAAAAAAATTATAATGTAAAAGACATGTGAACGTTTCAATGACAGCCGGTGTCATGTGATATAAATCCAAAAATAATGTACATAAACTCAAAATAAAGTAAACGGTAGTGTCAAAATCTCTTTTGGTAAAAAAAATAAGTCTGTAACACTTACTTACTTTTATTCTATTGAACGCCTGGCATTTCAGGGTTTTTCTACTGTACAAAATATGTGAATAACATTCGCTCGGCTTAGCACAGGACACCGTGTATAGGAAAAGATCTGAATAGAATACTTACTCTTTGACTAAAAGTCCTATAGTAGAAAATATATAGATGACGGGCCAGTAAAACGCTGCCATTTGAGCCCATATAGGTTTGTCCTTATAAGGCAGGAACATTAAGAAAGGCTCCAACATACTAAGTTCTACATCTTGAGCTGTATTTGTATGCAAGTGGTGAGACATCGCATGAGATATACGCCAGTCTCTGTAAAAATATACAATTATAATTAGGTACTCACATACTTCAGTAATTGTAATGCGTTTTACTTCTTTTTGTGAAATGTACGAATAGGTGGCCAAGAGCTAGGGTTTCTTACCCGTGATCCACCTATCTGGATTATATCTCACGGGCACCTTATTGTACCCATGATCCACCCAGGTGTACTATTGGTAATTCAATGTCAATATGAAACCGATTTTATTTCATACGGGATAAGAGCGTTTTCAGGATAAGTTGTTTAAAAATGAACTAACTTTTCTAGCAACATAGGCACGCTATGTTGCTAGAAAAGTTACCAATATTGATATATTATGATAGAATAAAGCTCGTAGTCCACTTATTTACCCCTCACCAGACCAGCGCCGCCGTCGTCTCTCTAGTAAGACTAAGAAGGGTTATGTTTTTCGAGTGTATGTAGGTTTGTATGTATGTATATATGTTTCTATATGATCGCCTACAGCCTAAACAATTTAACCGATTTTAATGTGCATGGTGTCGTTAGATTCATCTTCACACCCTCAGTGTCACAGGCATTTTTAAAAAATAATACTAATAAGTACATTCTCGAAAAAATAAAAAAAATCGTTTTTTTGTAACCTTCAACGAACTTTTTCGTAATAGACAAGTGATTTTACTAGAATTATTCTAAAGAATACGCATTTATATTATGTTACAGCGATTTACATCACTCATCGAGGCGAGTTTGCCGGTTAAGCGCGAACCTATTACCTACTACATAAAAGAACACTTTAAAAAAAACTACATAAAAAAAATTACGCTTACTTGCTCACAAAAAAATGTACACTTAAAGTTGTAAGTTAGACTGCAAAAACTGCTTTTCTGCAGTCGAGTATTTTGTTTTCTTTTAATATAGATACTTGTTATTTTAACTATATATATATATATATATATATATATATATATATATTAACTACAACACAACAATATACAAACTCAACTAACTAAACTACTACACAAAAAGCACATCGATCACCCCAGACCGATAAAGGTCTAAAGATAATCCAAATGCTCAAACCCACTACCAGTTGGCAGCGTACCCAGCATGCTGACCGCATTGCCACGTTGAATGTATGTATATTACTATATATGTATATTTACTATCTTTGATTGCTCGTAACCTTTGAAATGAATTGCATGCACTGGGTTTTATTTAGTTTTGAAACCGCAATGTCATATCAGTTTATTTACTTGATTAGTTTAAATAATGACTTCATATTTGAAGACAAACAAATAAATGAAGAAAAAGAATTATTAAACATCATTCAAGAAATTCTCGATCGCAAAATAATGTATGTGTTAAAAGAACGCCGTACAGTTCTTCTAGGCAAGCGCGCTCCATCGTAAGCCGTAGCTGTCGCTTAACACCAGGTGAGTTGACGGTCAAGCGCAAGCCTATTTTCGAATAAAAAAAAAACGAAAAAATTACAGTTTTCGGATTTTTTCCTTTAAGTGTACTTTAAGACAATGCTTCTTGCCAAATTTCACAGCTATAGATCAACGGGAAGTGCCCCATAGGTTCTGATTCCCTTGCAAATGTCGAAATATGCGTTTTTTGCGATATATTCGGCTGTAACTTTTTTATGAAAACTGAGAAGTTTAATTTTTCTTTCTGCAGCAAGAGACTATGGATCTGCTTATATGGTTTTAATTTTAACTCGATTGAGAATTTTAATGCAATTTTAACATGCGTTCCCGAGATAAAGGTCTTGACAGACAGACGGACGGACAGACGGACAACAAAGTGATCTGATAAGGGTTCCGTTTTTCCTTTTGAGGTACGGAACCATAAAAAATAAAACCTTAATTATGCACGTAGGTACGTACATTCTTGACGTAATTGCATTGACCTAAGAACTTATTACTAAGTAGGTACCACAAAGATATTATAATAGATGTGATACATACAATGACAGGCGAATTTTGTCACCAAAATAATTTTGTACAATCGTAATTGGAATTGTGTTAATCGTAAAAATAGTGATTGGATGATGCATTACTATCGATACAGACGCCAAACCAGCAGTTTTATAATTTTTTTCTGTCTGTCTGTCTGTACGGTGTGTCCGATGGACGCCGAAACTACTGGACGGATTTGTAAGAAATTTGGCAGGATTATTACTTTGGCAGCATCTGGCATACTTTTTATCCCGAAAATTTTTACAGTTCCTGTGGGATACATTAAACAATAACAACATAATCGATAACCACGCTGGTGGAACCGTGCAGCTAGCATTGAACTAAAATTGATAAATATGGACATGACAAATGTTGTTTCCCGACACAATTTTCAAAATTTGTTTTATGTTTCGCTTTATCGCAGCGATCTATATTATTATGTACTAACGTATTATATGTCATGTTTTGAACATTAACTTACGAAAAAGCGCATTTTTATTTTTGCGAGAGTCTTATTATTTTTATTAAAAATATAGGGTATGACACTCACTATGGAGTAGACAAATCTAACGACACCTCGCACATCAAAATTGGTCAAGCCGTTTATGCTGTAAAAGGTTATATATAAACATTCATACACATACATACAAACACGCATGCCTTCGAAAAATATAACTCTCCTTTATTCAGAGTCGGGTAAAAATAAGCGAACATATTAAAGGTCAAGGTAGCTGAAGCGATTTAAAAATACCTGCTTACGTATTCACAAACTGCTGTTTAAAATACATCACTTTACGAACTATTACAACTAGTTTACAATCGTTAGAAAAGTAATAACTAGTGATAACATGACATGACTAATTACATGACTTGTCGAGATATTACGATAATTGTGTAAAAATAAAATAAAGTAACAAACGACCTAATAATACTTGTTTTTTATTACCTATTCTTATTAGGAAAATGAGAATATTTAAGAGTGGCGTGTATCTGGACAAACGTATCGTTTAATACACGTTCAGATAGTTTTTAAGCTCTGGGAGTTACTTTACTTATTAGTGGTCTGTGAAACTAGGTATATAGCATACATATAGCTAATAACAGGCCCGCAAAACATTACCTTAACACACACACACACTCACACATACTCACTCACACATCCCACACATACAAACCCCACACACATTCTTATACCCACGCATATAACACACGCATATATTTACACGTATTACAACATCTACTCAGTAATATTATTATAAATACATATATTATTATTATATTTCCGTATCAAAACACGTCAGAACAATTACTTTGTACCCTCGCACTCGGGCTCCAATATACAAGCTTCGTGCTTAGTTTGGGGCTCGTTGAACAGAATCTTTATAATATACATTTATAAATCCACCACTTTACTGTCACCACTTTCACCACTTTTTTTTGTCTTTTGCGCCCAAGTTAACGTGTACATAATGTATATTGATGTTCTTTTGGTGAATGAATTGTGTTATGTCTTAGCTATAGTTATATTAATTACTTTAGCGTCTACCTTAACATACTCGTACAGACATAATTGTAATTTTTAAATTGACTTACCTATATGATAAGCCACCTAAGTTGAATATATACATACGCCAATTATCTGCTCTATGGAAATAATTATGAGCAGCTGTAACCACAGCGCTCAACGCTGCTCCAGTGAGGAACGTGAGACTGGCTCCAAGAATCCAGTTACTTTTCCAAGACCAGCAACATCCAATACTCAGTATGAAAACCGCCGCTAACAACGAGTCTGTTATTAAATCAGTCTTTCTTCTCGTATCTGCCGGTATCTCAGACAGTTTATTCGTAACTTTTAACTTTAGAGTTCTGTAAAAACCGTCTTCTTTGAAAGTGAAAGGTTGATTTCTGGGAAGGTTTGCTTTTCTTACGAAGTAGGTCGGTAGCAAGGTTTCCGCGATTCCTTTCAAGTGGTGCGTCTCGAATGCCTCAGTTATATCTGTTCCCTGGAACGTCATAGAATATTGAATATTAGATTCGTGTGTGGAGATAGTTTTCGATACAATGTACGTGAGTTTCATGCATAAGTTCGTATTCACTACCGATACATTTACTACGATGTGTCGCTAGAAATGTCGAGTAAAATTGAATGACGTCAGGCAATAGAATATTGATAGAATTCAAATTTCGAATGATAGAGGCCAATTGTTATTTTACCGAATAAAGCGGATGTACCTATTCTTATACGGTCACTCCTAAGTGAATAGAGAGTGAGATCAAGACAAGAAGTGAGAGAAAATCTAAATTAATTTTTCTACAAACATTTCATTTTGGTCTCAAGTTGATTTGCATACATTTTTCCATTTCATACAGTTTTTTATTATTATTTCATTGTTATGAATCCTAAATAATATTATAATAAGTGGTCAAGACCGTGTCGAGACACGCGCATGGTATGGTTCCGTAGCTAATATTGTAATTAAAAAAAAACTACTTGTCGAGTATTTTTTGTTTAGACTAATTTTCAAAAAGGTCTATAACCTCAGTACTATACACACACACACACACATACAGTTTTATATATTTATTGCTATATCTTGAAAACTTGGAATCACAGAATGTTTAAAATATTTTTTTATTGAAAGTGTTTAAAATTGTCTACTATTATGATTAATTATGAATTTCTAGGTCCAATATACATATATAGGGAGATAGATATGGAAAAAATATAAAGGTTCCTCGTTACATATCCGATGCGCGAGCCAGTGTACCACAAACCCATGCTCATAGAGTGGCAATGGTTCAGCGCTTGAATTTGGCTCTTAAGGCAGTCTCCGAGTAGGGCGATGCCAACCTAGGTCAAATTCAATGCTGCTAAAACGCAGGCGTGTCTATTCTCTGCAAAAAGGAGCCCATTCCAGCTGGCTCCTACTTTCCGAGATGTTTCGATACCGATTAAGGACCACCTCGAGCTCTTAGGCGTAACTTTGACGTCCACCCTTAACTTTGGCTCCTATATTGAGTCTAAGGCTCAATTAGCTGCCAAAAAGCTGGGTATCCTTTCGAAGGTGCGTCGGTACTTCACGCCGGAACAGTTGCTTACGCTATACCAAGCACAAGTTCGGCCGGTTGGTCACAAGTACATGGAGTACTGTTCGCACCTTTGGGATGGATCTGCTAAGTACCAGCTCGAGGCGTTAGAGGCAATTGAGAGGCGCGCTAAGAGGCTCATTTGTGACTAAACTTCAAAGTCTGGAGCATTGTCGCAAAGTAGCTAGTTTGTCGGTTTTTAATCGTATACATTTCGGTGCGTGTGCGTCTGCTTTGCATGATCTCATTCCCCCATGCCAATTTTTTATCGGACTGCAAGAAGCACGAAAAAGCGACATCGTTATATGGTTGATATTCCGAAAACACGTACAAAACGCTTTGGCTTCACTTTCATTGTACGTACCGCCAAACTGTGGAATGCGCTTCCTGAATGGGTCTTTCCGACTGGATATAATCTAGGTGTCTTCAAATCGCGAGAATAGGTTTCTTCTAGGCAAGCGCGCTCCATCGTAGACCGTAACTGTCGCATAACACCAGGAGAGTTGACGGTCAAGCGCAAGCCTATTTTCGAATTAAAAAAAATTACAAAAAGATATTCGCCAAGTAGTTTACTTTTAAATTACAGCACTACGGAACTTTACTATACCTACGCGTGTCTCTTGGCCACTTACCTATGTAAAATCAAAGAACTGAACTGATCGCTATAAACTTTGGTACCAAGATAGATTCGATCTGGAAACGGTCATAGTAGGGTCTATTTCATCATCATTATTTTTGTTGTTTGCCTTTTGTTGCACTAGTCTATTTAAGTCCTTTGTCTATTACTAGACCGGATTATATGCAACATAAAAAGCTTGAAATATGCATGTAAATATGCATGAAAAAAGGGTATATGTATGAAAATTGATAAAATATGCAACAATTAAGATGAATTTAGAAAAGTGAAAAAGGGAAAAGGTGCCATTTTTTTTTTTACTTCTAAATCAGCATTAAATCAGTAAATTACGTATTCGTTCAAAATTTTACAACCGTGTAGACAATAATTTATAGTTTATAATAATATTAATACTCAATACAATGAAATTAACAATTACTTAACATTTTTAGTGTAGTTATAAAGAGACAATTTTTGTCATAATTTTACACTTTGATAGGATACCCTACCGAAAAATTTAGTAAATACAGCGAAAATATGCATGATCACAAAATTCCAGACAAAATATGCAATGATCGCTGAAAATGTGGTATATATGCAAATGCATATAATCCGGTCTCTAGTTATTACTTTTACAATAAAGTAGGTATAATAAAGAGTCTATCTATCTATTTATTTTTTTCGATCACAACTCGGGTAAAACCCGAGAATTAATCGTGTTGGCCAGTGGTTCCAGTAGTTTGTGGTATTGCAGAAAAACGTTAAAACAAAAGTATAGCAAAAACACTATTTCGATATATTTTAACGCACTGAATCTTGGCTTTGTGCGATTTAAACGGAAATGTTGACTTCATCATTTTTATGCTCGTGACGCACGTACCTACTCGTATTTCTTTTACATACTTTAGATCAGTCTAGATCTTGTTGTTTTTCTACTCTAAAATAATTATGTACACCGGATACGATCATTTAAACCATCAATATAGACGCAGTGTGATTAAAGTTAAGTCTCTGATCTTGGTAGACTACCGACGAAAATCTGCAATTTGTACTGCAAGTTCTATTAGGGGCTAAAATGTAGGCCTTGCAAACAAGACCTTGCTCAGTTTCTTTTATGTTATATATATTTATGATTGACCACACCAACTCGCCTAAAGTTAAGCAACGGCGTGACCGAAGAGCTCTTCATCTTCAATCTAGAATATATATTCAGTCTAGCCATGAAAATTCCAAAATTATAGTTCTCAGAAACAGAGATAGTGGCAAAGAATCCCACTCCTATGCAGTACGCATCAAGAACGTAGACCGATATCGCTAAGTACGGATTTCAAAGAGAAATGTGTGGTAAGGTTGATTAGTTTGGATATTTTTTGATAATTGCAAATGATCGTGTTCGGTATCATTTAGGATTAAAATTAAAAATCATTAAAATTCCCTAAAAATAAGTTTAGTATTAGTCATTTATTTATTCAAATTAAGTAGTTTCCAAAGTCATAGCCAGTTTAGATCTTGATGTTATTATCTATTTTAAAAATAAAGGTATTTAAAAAAAACAGACTTTAAACTGAAAAGAAAGAAATAATTCGAAGAAAACCAACTATTTTTGAGGTCGGTGTCTGTAAGTTGATGATAGCTTAGGACCTGACATCGACCTCAAAAATAGTTAGTTTTCTTCGAGTTATTTCTTTCTTTTCAGGTTGAAGTCGGTTTAATTTTTTTAAATTACTTTTATTATTTTGAAGTCGGTTAAAAACGGTCGTCAAAGCTCATCACCGCACATGTCACTGTCAAACAACTGAAATATAAGGTGTAGACACTGCTCTGCAGTTGCGATGAACGAAGTGAGTGTTAAAAAGCCCATATCTTGAAAACTTCTGAGCCGATTTTGATATAACTTACAGTGACTCCTAAGTTGAAAGATACTTTATTAAATAAAAAAATATTTTTTTAAATACGACTTCTACTTTCTGCGTAATGCGTGGACAAACATACATACACTTAAGAATTTTGGCACACATGTTTAGAAGCTGGTATAGACTAATATATAGAAAAATTGTGCAACTCTGACAATATTACAAGCATCCAGGTCGAATTGATAAACCTCCTTTTTTCTTGAAGTCGGTTAATAATAGGAATTCAACATCAAAACTCCGTAGGAATAAAATACCTATTAGGGATAATTATTATCCAGCCACTTTTGTCAATTTGTGAACAAAATGCATCGAGGTAATTCTTTGTAGGTAAAACATATTGCAAAACAAACTAATCTGGGGGCACGGCCGTGCCCCCGCCATGTGAGCGAGCGGGTACGTACGGCCGGGACTATCTTTACACGAAAAGATTCGTCGGACTCGAAGCGATTTGTCGGATTTTTAGACCGTCATAGCTTCGGCCCCGATAATACTAGAGAGTTCAAATTTTCAGGATCAAGTCTGGTCAGTGGATTAATACAATATAAAAAAAATCATGTATTTAGCTTTTATACTTTCGATTTTATTGATACCTAAAATACGCCGATTTGCCATTGATTAACTAAAATAATAAACGACTTGTTGAAACCTAGCAAGCTAAAAATTGATATGTAGGCTACAATTTGCACACAAACAATGCTTAAATTAAAATATTTGTAACTTTCACCCTCCAACCCCTATTTGGGGGCTATCCCGTTATTTTCATCAATAATATAAGGTACTTCCTGAAGTCCTAGAAAGCTGAAATTTGGTGTGTAAGCTAATATTTACACATGAACAACGAAGAATTTAAGATATGTTTACTTTTCACCCTCCAACCCCTATTTTTTGTTGGTGCACCCTCTCAGTGTAATCAAAAAGATAGAGCACTTCCTGAAGTCTCAGAAAGCTGAAATTTGGTATGCAAACTACGATTGGTACATAAATAACAAAAAAAAATTATGACATTTGTAACTTTCACCCTCTAACCCCTATTTGGGGGCTATCCCGTTATTTTCGTCAGTAAAATATATCAATAATATAAGATACTTCCTGAAGTCCTAGAAAGCTGAAATTTGATGTGTAAACTAATATTTACACATAAATAACGAAGAAATTAAAACGTTTTTACTTTTCACCCTCCAACCCCTATTTGTGGGTGCACCCCCCGAGTGTAATCAAAAAGATAGGGTCCTGAAGTCTCTTTGATCAAAATTTAAGACTTACAGAGATAAGTATTGTAGCGTTAGACATTGTAGAGTTAGCAGCTTGGCTTTTCAGATTCAGTCAGATCTCATCTGATTTCTTTTTGTCAGTGAAAGTGGCATGACAATGCGAGACATAGACCTACATGTCTGAGAGTTCTCAATGATCTTGAAGATGTGTGAAGTCTGCCAACCCGCACTTCGCCAGCGTGGCAGACTATGGCCTAACCCTTCTCACAATGAGAAGATGGCCCGTTCCCAGCAGTGGGACAGTTTGTACAGACAGGGCTGATAAAAAAAAAAAAGTTATCATTTTTTATTCGAAAATAGGCTTGCTGTTTTTAACCACTAACTCGCTTGATGGCGGTATAAAATTAAAACTTACTTTTGTAACTTCGATCCATTGGCTTCCTCCAGGGTGTGAAGATACAAAGGTGGACAAATCGTATAGCCCATCATGTATTCTCCACAGATCCTCGGCTCCATCTTGAGCCTGCTTGCCTTTTAGAAACTGATATGCCGATTTTGGCTCGTCGTTGCGGTATATGGGGTATTTCAGCTGCGGAAAACTTTCTTGACGTCGGTCAGAGTCCGGTGCCATTTTTTCTGAAAAAAAAAATGTTATGGACTTATTTTTATCCACATCGGTGTAGAAATATTCTAATTACGTGAAACTGATAGTGATCTCGAAATGAAGGTCATTATAACAATGCTTTGGTGATAAATGCTGCTACCGATATCATAAATGATTCCTACATTCTGTCTATTCGTTATAACCATACAATTTAGTATAGGACAATAAATGGAGTCTTACATTATACCTAACGTAAATTTGGGCATAGGGTCAAATAAGAATTATAGCCCAGATTGCCATGTGTGATGTATGTTTTAGAATTTGAATCGATTTCAAAAAAGGGATTTTTTGAAATCGATTCAAATTCTGATAATCGGGAGATTATCAGAATTTGAATCGAGACGTATGTAGGAATGTAATATTGTTAGAATTGCACAATTTGTACATGTGCCAAATTTCGTGTATGCATTATGTATGTTTGTCCACGTATTACATGGAAACTAGGAGTCGTATCGCAAAAATTCTATATATATATATATATTATAAAATTATATAAACAAATATTATGTAAAAATCATTTTATGTGTGAAAATTAATTTGGATCAAATTGAATTTTTTGTCGAATATTTAATTTTGTGATGTTGTTTTCTAGTTTCCAAAACGACGATTTTTATATAAGTTCATTCAGTCATTTTATATCTTGAAAAATGTTGGTATGCGCGTGCGAGACGTACGATGGTCGAACTATAGACTCTGAAGCAAAAAAATCTCTCAAAATGACTATCATGTCTTTCACATGCACTTTAGCGTTCAAATGATGTTTCAAGGGGATAGATATAACAAACATATTTGTTACTAGTCAGTGACAAATATGTTTATTCACTTGAAAGTTGTTCACAGAGTTCAGAAGTGAAATTGTGACAAATATTGCTTACCTGTCGTGTGTAGCGACATAGTCTAGTAAAAATAAATCCGTTTGTATGGAGCAGATCACAGTATTTGCAACTGGGGGGATTCTTTGAAATTATGATAGGAAAATAACTAAAAATCATAGATCAACAATAATCCCCGATTTATAGACTATCTGCGTTCCGCGGTTTCACTCGCGTAGTTATGAAAAACGGTGATGATTATGATGATGATAAGTAGCTTATGTACGTCTCCAGGTCCAAAGCTATCTCTATACTAATTTTCATAGCGATCAGTTCAGCCGTTTGAGCGTATAAAGGTAACAAAATTAGCTTTTATAATATCATTATGAAATTGTGTCAAATGTATTGCAAAACACCAGTACATTCGTATAAATAACAATATACTTAGTTGTCTTTTATGTTGTCACAAATCTTATTTTTACTAGACTAACAGGCACAATAATGTAACAGGCGTTAAAAAACCTGATAAAAGTTGTTTCACTTAGCTAAACACGACTCACATTCTAAGCCTATTACTTCTAATGTTATATACTCTAAAAATGAAACTGCGGTTGAATCTAGGCTCAAATTGCGGGGCACATCTATTAGAACTATAAAATACAGACGACCATTTAGATATGTGTTTGATGAAAAACTAATGCGTGTAAAGCAAATAAGATGTTTACAACACCAGTCAAACAGGTACACGCAAAAAGTATCCATCTATATTATGCGAAAAGTAACAACAGGTTTAAAGTAGGTATATTCCAATAACAAGTTCAATACACGTTATGGTTCGTCCATTAATCACGTGGTGCTTATTATGTTCATAGGGGGGAGAGGGTTGGGGAAAAATCACGAAATTTCACAAGGGAGAGGGGGATGTTGTGAATTATCACGTGTATTAGTTATTTCGGTGGCCACAATAGTTCTAAACCGAAAGCGGCGTGTGTCCTTGACTCGCCGATGTCTGCCAATTTTCCGCCCGGCAGGCCGCCGCAATGGAAAATTTATAAGATATTTTATAACAAAAAAAAATACTCCTGTTTACACGGGGGTAGTCAAAAACCTCACGACTTATAACCAGGGAGGGGAAGGGGTTAAAAGCTAATACACAATCTCAAAATCATCACATAATCAATTAATGACTATGAGATTATTTTGCGTTATTATATTTTTACCCGACTTAGGAGGGTTATGCTTTTCGAATGTATGTATGTGGGAATGTATGTAGGTATGTAAATAAATATGTTTCTATCTATATGTTAGCCTACAGCCTAAACGGCTTGACTGATTTTGATGTGCGATGTGTCGTTAGATTCGTCTTCACTCCCCGAGTGTCATAAGTATAAACTAATAATAGTAACTGTAGATCACATCTCCACTCGAGAACTTTTCGGCACCATCAGCTATCAGTTCTACGTGCTATGCAACTTGCTCACTTAGCTTGCTAATTCGCTGTGCTATATCGGTGATTAGGGTGATTAGTATACGGATCTCTTCATTTCTCAGTTTGATTCCTTTAATTTTCGTGTGGACCAGCCACAAGGAGCACAGACGATATCACACAATTAGCAGGATGTTGCTGGATGTAAGCCAGTTTCAATCGGTCTTTTTGAAAATCCATGAATTAGGTTTGCACAGCAGTTGACTTCTTGTGGCTGAGATGATGAAGATGATGATAGATCACGTAGGTGTGCAGAATACGCAACTACTATATTACGGCTACTACTAGTATTTTTTTTAGAATGTATAATTCGGTATAATTCTATATTATTGGTTTGAGATTGTCATACAATGTCGGATAGTTTGCAAAACTTCACCTGTAGGGTTACGGTCAACTCTTATAGCGATGTAAAATTGGTTCGCGCCCGGTTTTATCTTGCTTGACTTATACAAATGTTGAAGAAACTGTTAAATATACGGTACGAATTGATAACCTCCTCCTTTTTCGAAGTCGGTTAAAAATATGGGTCATCGCCCACTACCTCCTTCGCGCGTCACAACATTTTTGAACATATAAAATCATTGGTCAGGGATAATAACCTTAAGAGTCCGTAGTCCGACCTTCTTCCGTCTCGCTCGCGGTTACCCACATTTTTAAAGATATAAAATGGTTGAATGAACTTATAAAAAAATCGTCGTTTGTAAAACTAGAAAACAATATCACAAATATTCGATAAACATTTCAATGTGATCCCAATCAATTTTCAAAATATATTTTTTTGCGTTAATAATTTCTAAAAAAACCGGCCAAGTGTAAGTCGGACTTGCGCACGAAGGGTTCATTATCTATAAAAACGGCAAAAAAATCACGGTTGTTGTATGGGAGCCCCCCTTAAATATTAACTTAATTTTAGTTTAATTATTTATTTTTAAAGTTAATAATATAACCCAATATTCTGTGAATATTTCAAGCGTCTACCTGTTGCCGTTATCAATATAGAGCAAAAACGAGCAAAAAAAATCACGTTTGTTGTATGGGAGCCCCCTTAAATATTTATTTTATTCTGGTTTTTAGTATTTGTTGTTATAGCGGCAACATAAATACATCATCTTTGAAAATTTCAACTATCTAACTATCACGGTTCATGAGATACAGCCTGGTGACAGACGGACAGACAGACAGCGGAGTCTTAGTAAAAGGGTCCCATTTTTACTCTTTGGATACGGAACCCTAAAATGAATTTTATTTATGTAAATTAACTTGGATTAAATTAAAATTTTTGTCGAATATTTGTGATGTTGTTTTTTGTTTGAAACGATGATTTTTTATAAGTTCATTCCATTATTTTATATCTTTAAAAATGTACCTACATTTTACGCGCATACCCATGCGCGAGCGAGAGAGACGATGGTCGGACTAAGGACTTTTAGAAATACTTAAAGTAGGCTCCTCTGAAATTTAGTCACACACTCTAAATTTTACAGAAAAAGCAAGATATGGATGAGCTAATTTTGCATCACTCTATAAGTTGAACGTAACCTCTTGGCTGTGGCTATGTAAAAGAAACACGGTAGGTAGAACTGACGACAATTTATGCGTTGTTGGACTTTGCACCGTTCACATTTTTCACGTCTGCAAATGAGTATTATTTTTTTGTTTTTGTTTACCACAACAGCTATACATATATTCAACTATAAATATGGATATTATAGTGTATATTTTGACTGACGACGGAGTCATTCATTTTGATAACGTGGTTTTATAGCCTCTTTAACACAAAAAATGTCGTCTGTAATATTTCTTTGAATTAAGTTTATGGAACATAGGTAATTGTATTATTGTACTCTAATTTATGTGTATGAGTTAGTAGTTATATGAAAAGAAAACCTCGTGAGCACAACTTTTTACCCGACTGCATAAGAAGGAGGGTTATGTTTTTCGTGTGTATGTATGTTTCCTTAAGACAGCCCACAGCCTAAGCGGCTTGATTGTGATGTGCGAGGTGTCATTAGATTCGTCTTCACTTCCAAAGTGTCATAGTGTGCTATATTTTTTTGTAATAATAATAATTTATCTTTTGCAAAAATTAAAATAAATGTCTTTTTTCATAACCTCCTACGAACTATTACGTAAAACTATGATTATTCTAAAGAATTCGCATTTTATATCTTTTACAGCAATTTTACGCATACTTTCTCACAAAGTACACTCAACAGCGTAACGAAATTTTAAATTAGATTGCAAAAACTACTTTTCTGCAGTCGGATATTTTGTTTTTAGGGTTCCGTACCCAAAGGGTAAAAACGGGACCCTATTACTAAGACTTCGCTGTCTGTCCGTCCGTCTGTCACCAGGCTGTATCTCTTAAACCGTGATAGTTGGAAAGTTGAAATTTTCACAGATGATGTATTTCTGTTGCTGCTATAACAGCAAATACTAAAATACAGAATAAAATAAATATTTAAGGGGGCTCCCATACAAGAAACCTGTTTTTTTTTGCACGCAATAAGCTGTAGCAATAAGCTCAATATTGATAACGGCAACATGTAGACGCTTGAAATATTCACAGAATATGAAGTTATATTATTGACTTTAAAAATAAATAATTAAATTAAAATGTAAATTATAAAATACTATAATATTTATTAATATTGGTATCCTTTATTGACGTCAATTCACGGGTCGTATATCTAAATATAGCAGTTAAAATAAAATTAATATTTATGGGGGGATCCCATACAACAAACGTTATTTTTTTGCCGTTTTTATAGATAATGGTACGGAACCCTTCGTGCTCGAGTCCGACTCGCACTTGTCCGGTTTTATCTTTTGATATACATACTAGTTGCAATAAGTCTTGTTGCATGTAAAATCAGTAAGTGTTCAGAACAGTACGTACCAGTCAAAGTAAGATAAAATAAATACAGGTTAAAAAACTAAAAAAACACGCTTTAAATTATTGTATTGTCATCGGTCATCGATAAGTCTACAATGTTTGAATGAAATCTGGCCGTTTGAAGTGGGTTAAAATCAAGTCCAAAGGAGTCGGCTACCAACAAACAAACATGCATACAGGTGAAGCTAATAAAAGCGTGTTAATCTATACATATAGTAAGACTGTAACGTGTTAATCTATACATATAGTATGACAGGCATAACAAACTTCAGGACATTATTTAAGGTACACTTATCTGACAGGACGACTTGGAAGGACGACACGCCTAAAGAGTTAAAGTCCGGTGACATAATCTGGTATACAGATGGTTCCAGGAAAGATGGCAGAGCAGGCGCAGGGATATACGGCGGCAACCCTAAGGCCAACCTTACGGTTCACCTAGGACAATACGCCACCGTCTTCCAGGCCGAAATGTACGCTATTATAAGATGCATACATGAAAACCTGCTCAGGTCATATAAAGACAAAAGGTTAGTCATCCTCTCCGACAGTCAGGCTTCATTAAAAGCCTTGATGTCGGATAAAATTGATTCTAAACTCACTTTAGAGTGTGCTCAGTTACTAAACATCCTAAGCTCTACTAACTCGGTAACATTGGCATGGGTTCCTGGGCACTGCGGAATCAGTGGTAACGAGACTGCTGACGAATTAGCAAGAGCTGGTGCGGAAAATCCACCGATAGGACCCGAACCCTTCTATGGCATACCCATCAGCAGCGCTTACAGTGCCTTAAAGGCCTGGGGGCATGACCAGGGACTGAAGCTCTGGAAGAATAACCCTGGCTTGAGACACTCAAAACTGCTTATAGCAGGCTTCACTGCGAAATTTTCCAGGGAAGCTCTACAGCTAAGCAGGACTCGATAAAGGGCCTAAATACACTATGGGCCTAGGTGAACACACCACTTGCAGGTTCTGTCGCACAAAGGACGAAACGCCCATACATGTCCTGTGCGAATGTGAGCCTCTGCACCATAGCAGAAGCCGGCACCTTGGAGGTCACATAATCTCACCCCATGAGGTAAAAACCTCCTCCCCCAAGGCCATCACTGACTACATGCTCAGCATTGGACTTGGAGAGGTGCTGTAAGTAATAGGGGATGTCACAATAGATCTGTAAAGGTCGCAGTGACCAGCCGGGGCTGCCAAAGTCCATTTGGCCCCCTAAAAAAAAAAAAAAAAAAGACTGTAACGGGTCAAATTCTATAGGTACATTAAAAAAAATTTAAAAAATTTTGATTTGAGGATACCTTCCTATCGATACAGAAGCCACAAGACCACAACAGCAATTTTTAAAATTTTTGTCTGTCTGTCTGTCTGTACGGTGTGTCCAATGGACGCCGAAACTACTGGACGGATTTGGACGAATTTTGGCAGGATTATTACTTATACTATGTAGAAGGATCTTGCATACTTTTTATCCCGAAAAATTTGATAGTTCCCCTGGGATATAGCATAAATTACAACATTCAACATTACGAGTATTGGGTTGCTCATCACAAAATCTCAAAAACTACATAAGCTACGAATCTGAAATTTAGCATGTATGTTAATTATACAGTATATAGGTCAGTTAAGAACGAAATTTGCGAAAGGACTGAATTAAGGCGTAAAATTGGGGGGTAAACGTATGTATGAAAGTTCCTGAGTTTTGATGTTAGGGGCATGAAATTTGGTATTTGGGTTACCTAATAGATATAAATAAATACTGTTATTATATTTCAGCGGCAGGGATAAATGAAGGTAGTCAAAAGAAGGCTTAAAGTTTGTATTAAACTTCCTTTAACTTCCTTGTTTTATGTTAGAATCTTGAAATTTAGTATTTGGACTATAAAATGAATACAAATTACAACTATAATATTTTTTTTGTGACAGGGATGAATTAAGGAGGTCAGCAGAGGATTGAAATATTCCATGAAAGTACCACGATTTTTTAGTATCTGAGTATTCAAATTAATAATCACGAACATTTATATTTACATTTATTTTTACTTCAGGGCTGAATAAAGGTTGTCAAATTAGGTTCCATTTATTTTATTCTATAAAATACCCACAATTTTCATGTTAGAGGCGTTAAATAACAACATTTAGGTTAATTAATAGACAGGAACTAATACTGTTATTATATTTTTACAACAGAGATGAATTAGGGGGGGGGGGGGGGAGGATTGGAGTTGAAATTAATATTTACGCGAACAAATAAATAAGAATTAAGACTCTTATAATATTTTGCGCCAGGGATGGCTTAAGTTGATAAAAAGGGGGTTGACATTTTTTTTTAATCTTAGCTTGATCAGAACGGTAGCGGGGCTGGAGGGAGATAAGACCAAGGCGATAATAAAGTTCGAATCCCAGCGTGAGGGAGTGGGTCGGAACGGGAACGAATTGTAAACAAACAAACAAGAATGAAACGGAACGAGAGACGGGGTGAGATGAGAGTCCAACAAAGGATCTAGGTGGGCGCGGGACGTAAGTGGTATGGGAGCGAAGCGGGAGCGGAATGGGAGTAGAATGGAAGCAAGAAAAAAGTGCGGTGTGAGTGAAGTTGGAGAGGGCGAAGAGCAAGGTGTTAACGCTATAAGTGCGAGGAGGAAGTGAAATGTAAGTGAGGAAGTAGAGAGAGAGCAAGGCGGGAATATGGCAGAAGTTGGACAGGGGTGGAGTGGGAGCAAGTGACAGCAAAACGGGAGTGCGACGGCAGCAAGGTGGACGTGGAAAAGATGTGAGGCAGGAGTGGAGTAGAAGCGAGGTGGGATCGAGACAGGAGCTGAACTTGAACAGGGCTGGAGCGAGTTAAAAAAGCGGATGGCAGTTTATTCTTCATTTAAATACATCTACGTTTGACCACATACTCGACACAAATAAATTGAGTCGGCAGTTAGGTTGGAGCGCGGTGGATGTGTTTTCTTACGCGTATGAAGTCGCGGGTACAGCTAGTTAAGAAATATTTGTAACCAATGCCATTACCCATTGGTACAGGGTCAATGTTTTTCAGTCGTCAAAATTTTGTATAGATAACTTGGTTTTTGCAGTAATTAACTTTCAACAAAAAATCGCATAGGTAAAAAGCAAAATTCCGAATTGAAGTAGCGTTGTAATGAACGTTTCCTTTTGTATACTTACAAGGTTATGTATATACCTACTTATATAAAATGTTAGTGAATAAGAAGTGATTAAATAAGTGGAGTTACTAAGTTTTGGCTATGAATAATTTTAACACAAATGAAGGAAGCAATTAATTAAATTTAGCATAACTTTACCTGATTTGTCTTATTTTAGGCTTTAACTATGATGTATAGAACTCTACAATACTCAGTATTAATATCACATGGCCAAAATATTATTCTGCTTTATTTACCTTAAAGCAGGAAAAAACGCTTTATTTTAATTCACGACAATTTCACGACTTTTCT
Organism: Lycia hirtaria; assembly: GCA_947563715.1. Lineage (NCBI taxonomy): Eukaryota > Metazoa > Arthropoda > Insecta > Lepidoptera > Geometridae > Lycia > Lycia hirtaria. Next base: position 11,523,110 of record OX387379.1, on the reverse strand, counting down.
CGGGTTTCTTCCTCCAAACCTATGAACTTATCAGTAGATTGACACTAGTTTCGTAGATTGACATATATACATATTACATATACAGTGCTTGGTTAATTTTTAAGGCTTTGGTCCAGTATGGTGGGCCAAGCCCACTGTACTGGATCCGCGCCTGAGCGAAATGCAGTAGTGCCAGGCCAGCTTGCCAATCTGGCATGGTGGCTTGGGAGTACGTTGGCTACGGGAATCAAGCCCGAGTGAATTTCTTGCCACTTCAAAGCTTTCTTGCGAAGCTTGTTACTAACATTCTATCTCATAAAGGTGACATGATCCACGCTCCCTTTGTCAGGGACACTCAAATGGCACTTACAACTTAAGCACTTGGTCGTTCTTATGTCCGGGCGCCAACTTGAAACCCCTAAACGGCAGAAGGGCTCGGATGAGCTACATTAGAACACATCACGTAGGAGAAAAAAAATAAAGCCTTAGTATTATATTAAGAGGCCTATTCAACGGCTCGTAAATAGCACCGCTGTAAGCTTCTTCATTTTTGAAAGAAATATCACAATGTTTGCGTTCATTGCTATCAATTGCAATCTATCTTCTATAATTTGGCAAGAAACATTGACATAATTATAGTACACATAAAGGAAAACATCCGAAAACTGTATTTTTTTTATTTAATCACAAAAATAGGGTCTTTAATAACGTAGGAGGGTCCAAATTTTAAAGTGCTTTAACCATAAGATGTGGGGTATCATATGAAAGAGCTTCATTAGCACAAGCTAATACAGGTTTATAATAGTACATTATGATACAAGTGTGCTAAGTTGGTCATTACAGTCGAGGCGGAATTGCAGCCCGAGCCGAAGGCGAGGGCGTAATAGAGCCGAGAGTGTAATGACCATAATGCACACGCGTTTCATACGACGTTTTTCAACACACTTGCGAGGAAAAAACACCCGTCTATAACTGAAATACTTATTTAATTATCGAAACAATATCCAAAAATCAACAGATGTTTCAGTTGTAGCATATTTCATTCTCTTTGGTTGCAATATTCGTGCCTGTTTTATTTCTTTATGTTATATTCTCAGTTGCCAGTACGATTTTCGAGTGAATTCTTTTTGTTATGGGCCGGTATGGTAGAAGTATTCATCTCTGATTGGACTCTGACAATCTAGTAGGCTTAGATTGTGCGCGCGCAGGTGCGCTTGCATTGGTTGAATTAATTATGCGCGCGCAGGTGCCCTTGCATTGGTTGTAAAGTAAAGACACTAGTGCGTAATAGAAAAGTCAAAAGCACGCGTGTTTAATAGGATACTTTCAGCCATAAAAACGGTTGAATAAGGGCCACTTTACGAGCAAGTGTGTTGAAAATATTTTTACCATGTTATATTTTTCGGTATATGAAGAAAAATATTATTTCCACCTTTACGACTTTTGTGCGATACTGACTCGCATTTGTCCGGTTTATTTAAACCTTACTCAAGGTTGCTTCCTCAATCGGACCAGTTTTGAAAGCATGTTACAAAGGTGATTCTCGTTGTCGTGAAGTTATTAATTGTGTTGAGACAGAGACAATTGGTGTTCTTTTAATTGATGAAGTTTTGAATGAAAATAAGGAATTTGGCCAACAGTGGGATATATTGGGCTTAACTGTTCCTGATATAAAGGTATCCATGTAATTTTTAGCATTACCGCGCGCTGAATAGTGATAGCCAGCTTTTGACCGAAATGGGAGTCACCTGTCCTTTCCCTTATTCTTTGGCTCAATTTACCTATAAGCCGTTTGGCCTCAGTGCCTCAACCACCCACAGTGTTCAAAATCGGAATCGCAATGTAATAGTACTTCTTTCTTTTTTGCAGCGGCATCATCTGCAGCTGCTGCAGGCGAGAGTAGACAGTGCGACCCAAGTAACTGACGGCCACAGTGCTGTCTCCGTGGCGTCCCAAACCAGGCACTTGCCGTTCTTCCAGAGCACGAGTGTCAGTTCGTCTGGTTCTTTTTAGACCTATACAGACCCGGGAGCTCAAGTAGGCAGTGGACGTTTGCCGACACAAAAGATCTCTGGACAATGTCGTTCAAAGCGCGGAAACCTACCTGTGCAACGACGACAACTCAAAGTGCAGGTGCATCTATGGGGCTCACGCACCTTGGACCCCAGAGATGCACATTCACAGAGTTGTCGTCTAATAAAGTGCCCAGTTACCTGGGCACTTCCTTTTATACCATCCACTTTTATACCCGACTGTGCAAGAAGGAGGGGTTACGGTGTATTAAACGGCTTGACCGATTTTGGTGTGTGGAGTGTCGTTAGATTTATCTTTACTCCTTGAGTGTCTTGAGTAAACTCTCACAAAAATTACGAATTATATTTGCACTTTTTCAAAACAAATAAGTTATTATAATTATTCTAAAAATGCAATTTATAAACTGCACGTTTACAGAAATTTGCGCATACTTTCTGCTAAAAAATGTACAAGGCGTATCAAGTGTGACGGAATAGAAAGTTAGACTGCAAAATCCCTCTTAGGCAGTGGGCTATTTTGTTTCTCTTTATATATATACTTTTTATATACAGATGATACATAAAATTACTAACCTAACCTAGCCTATCAAGTACTGCTACCTTGGTAAACTACGAAGCGTAATTGGCGATAATTATCGCTGATACCTAGCAAATACCTAATTGCCGGTAGAAGAATTAAATCAAATCAAATCAAATCATTTATTGCGTCATATGTAGGTACATGCAGGTCTTATAATAACACATGTTTATTTAGGGAATACATATGGTCCTATAAGGGCATGGGAACACTTGAGTCGGAACGTTCTATTTTAATTTTAATTTCGTCAAAGTTATCCTTAAAAAATTCGTCAAGATTATAATAACTGTTAGTTTCTAGGAGATCTTTCAAATTCAAAATAAAGCTTTCATGTGTCTATATCTTTTAAGCAATACGGTAGCTTGTTATATATTTTTACTGCCATAAAATTAGGGCTAGAACTAGAACTTTTGCTAGATTTGACCTTTGTATTACTAATTTATGTTTATGTTGGGGTCTAATTTTACGCGGTCCGTCTGCTACTTCTTTAAATAAATCTGGATATTTTCTAACGAATTTACATAATTCCAATAAGTATATATATAGATGTCACTGTTAAAATTTTGAATTTAATAAAGTATGGCTTATGAAAGTGAGGTACTGTGATGTCAGGTGATTTTATGTTGCCAAGGATACGTATGCATTTTTTCTGGGCAATAAAGAGTTGATCTGCATCCACAGAGTTGCCCCACAGTAATATGCCATACCGCAGCCACGACGAAGTGTAGGCATGGTAGATATAGCTGTGTTTAGGTCCATGGCGCGTCTCAACTCATTTAGACCGTAAGAGAAGCTAGATAACTAGATTTTTTTGATATGCATTACAATTGTATCCAATTCTAAGCCGAGTAGAGTAGCCGAGTCAACGCATTGTAAATTAATATTATTATAGTAAGAATTTATGTCAAGAGGGGGTTTTTGATGAGGTCTAAATTGCAATATATTAGTCTTTTTAAAATTTTAGTCAAGATTATGATCAGTCATCCAGTCGATTATATTATTAAAAATGTCAGTTAAATTATTATTTAGATTAAGATTATTTTTACAAGATGTCATGATTGATATGTCATCCGCGAAAAGAACGCAAGAGTCGTTAATTATTTTAGGGAGGTCATTTATATAAAATAGAAATAGAATACACCCGACAACGCTTCCTTGGGGGATTGAATTGTTAATTTTAATAGGGGTCGATCTAACTATTTCTATTGTTTTGGAGTCATAGTTAAAGTTTTCTATTTCTACATACTGTAATCGATTGCTTAGATATGATTTGAACCAATGATAAGTAATTCCTCGTATTCCCATGTCAAGTAATTTATTTAATAAAATGTGGTATTGAACTTTGTCATATGCTTTAGTCATGTCAAGTAAAATACCAACTGCGTATTTTCTACTATCAATTATGTCCAAAATTTCCTGTACGTACTTATAAACAGCCAAAATTGTTGATCTATTTTGCGAAAGCTATATTGCGAATCATCAATTATACACCTTGGTATAGATTTAACATAATAACAATAGTAGATTTATAGTATAAATTTTAACGAATTTATCGCATATATTTTACATAATTTTATGACCTGACGTTTCGAACACTTTGCAGCGTTCATAGTCACAGGTGACACTAGATGACAGTTGTCTTTTTTGTTATGAAAATATTAAATACTACCGCCTATTATTTTTATGCAAAACGGCGACTTCCGCGTGCGCAGGAGTGCATGCAGAAGTCGTACACGCTGTCAACAGGTATCGCAGATCTGTGTTAAGATTTTATTAATTTGATGCCCGGGTCCCATGCAGGTGGTACTTGCTAACCATCTTCTCTATTAAAATTCGGGTATTTCTTATTTTAATAGACTCGCGTGACATTCTTGGTCTTTAATACATAATTTCATGGTGTACATATGATTAAAAAATCCGAACGAAGCGTTTAGTTTCCACTTTTATTTTACAAACTTCTTAGTTACAGAATACGCTATCTGAGTGAGTTCTCCCCATCAAGTAAAATTTCAAATCACAAGTAACTAAGTTTGTACTACGCAATACTCTATGGTAGACCGTTACATCAGGTAAATTGGTGGTTAAGAACAAGCCTATCATCAGTAAAATAAAATGGTTTCAAATAATAAGGTTAATTTATTTTTTGAGTAACAATATAACAGATTGATATTTTATATCTAGAGTACCGCATTGTAACCGAATAATAATAACCACGATAACAAAAAAAGATAAAAGAGGTCACTATACTCTTAAACCGTTAGAACAGACAAAATAGAAAGGTACATACTCACTTCTTACTTTCACCTTTAAGATCTGCCTTATCAAACAAAGTTTTTTTACTGATTCACAATGTAAACAATACTTGTTTATTTATTTACTGATGCAATACACACGACCAATGCTTCGCCCTCATTGGCAGTGACTGAGTGCGCGTAAGTTCCAATTTCTGATTTGTTTTGCTTTTATAATGGCCTCACTAAATTCGAGACGTTTTTGAGAATACAGTACGTAAACTTAAGAATTTCGTAAGTACATAAGTCAGCAAACGAAACTTTTTTTATGTCGTTTATCGTATTTTTTGTAACCAACTATGCTTTTTTGAGCACAATTTCATCTTATGGGAAGTATGGATGAGGTTGAATATGTAACATGCCTGTCTCTAGATAGAAAAATCTATATTCATCCCTTTAAAACATGTCTGTCGCTGTAACCCTGGCTTCTCGCTTCCTTACTTGTTCATACAAAAGGCAAATCCGGTTGACATGCGGGTGAATGACGGACGGGCGGGTGTTTTGAATGTCAATGTCTTCCGACTGAGCCTTTTTTATTCGCCCGCGACTCACGTGTCAAACGCATTTCCCGTTTGGGCGAACAAGTAGGTATGGGTGGCGTTACAACTCTCATTACACACCTCACATTTTTATATATATTATAATAAATTAGGTATTTGTTAAATGTAAGCACAGTAAGTCCTATCGGATCACCTTAAAACGGTTTCACAAATGGCTAGCTAGTATTTTAAATAAAAACTACGGGCCACTCACTTCTGTTTTGAGTCAAAAAACTCGACTATAGTATGAGGTGTGTCACCGACCAAGTGACGTTTGCGCTGCTCCTTTGAAAAAGACCGACAAATGCGGTTGAAATTATAGTCGGATTTTTTACTCAAAACAGACGTGAGTAACCGTAGTTTTTATCTAAAATGTGTGATAACCACATTAGTTTCCATAGTAAGACTAGCTAGTAGTATACATGTAAGCAATATTAATTCTATTATATCGCAGTAGGCGAGGATGAAAGTATTTATGTCTTGGGCGAGCTTAAATCCCTTATCCCCCTCTGGATTCTAGAATCTCTGGCTTAGCTCGGGAGTTAACCCTAAAAATTCTAGGGTGATCTCCTACTAGGCTAGAAACCTACGTTACATTCGAGATTCAATATATCGCCATGACTTAAATAAATAAATAATAATAATAAATTAATTTGAGATTCAATATTAATAATAAATTAATTACTTAGTACACTACTTTATCCCCTTGCAAAATCTAATAACAGAGGGACCTTTTAATTTGACGTCATTTGATTTAAAGATTAGTCACTGTTTTATTCATACATTCCAGATTTGGTTTTAGGGTATTAACACAAACCGCACATATATCTAGATTAAATAAAATATTAATCTGAAAACTGTATGTAAACATAAAAAAATAATATTTATGATTAAAAATTTAATTATTATTGCAAAAATAATGTTGTGTACATAAATTACAGTAGGTAAATATAAGGTCCGCTTACGTAGCATATTTAATTCTAGAAGGCATCTTTACGACAGGTATTATAAGATACCTAACTATACTATATTTAAATTTATTGACCGGCGAAGAAAAATTACCTACTTTAATCGTTTACCGTTTACCTACTTTAACCAGCGATGCCGCATTGACTATCTATCGCTATATCGAAGTGCTGAAGTGTTTGTACTACAACGCCACCATGTCGGTCCGAGTACAAGACTAGAATTTAGAGACAATTCCATTGAAGAGAGGCGTGAGACAGAGAGACGTAGTCTCTCCGAAACTGTTCACTGCCGGACTGGAAGATGCCTACAAGCTTCTGGACTGGCAAGGGCTTGGCATCAATATTAACGGCGAGTACATCACTCACCTTGCCGACGATATAGTGGTCATGGCTTGGCTGGGTAGCGTTCGGGAAACTCAAAAGCGTCTTCTCGTCTAACATACCCCAGTCCCTCAAGTCGAAAGTTTACGACCAGTGTGTGTTACCAGTGATGACACATGACACTGAAACGTGGTCACTTACTATGGGCCTTATAAGGAAGTTCAAAGTTACGCAGCGGGCTATGGAGAGGGCTATGCTCGGGGTATCTCTACGAGATCGTATCAGAAACGAAGAGATTCGTAGACGTACAAAAGTCACCGACATAGCACAGCGGATTAGCAAGTTGAAGTGGCAGTGGGAAGGGCACATAGCACGTAGAACTGACGGCCGATGGGGCCGAAAAGTTCTCGAATGGAGACCACGAACCGGCAAGCGCAGCGTAGGAAGACCAGCCACAAGGTGAACAGAAAATATTATACAAGTGGCAGGAAGACGTTGGATGCAGGCCGCTTCCAAGCGGTCTTTCTGGACATCCACGGGGGAGGCCTATGTCCAGCAGTGGACTTCTTGTGGCTGAGATGATGATGATGATGATGAAGTCCTCGTTAGATCTCTCGATTACGTATGTATTTTGTTAACATAGGTACGTAAATAATAATTAAAATCGTTCTGCGTTAAGAATAAATAAGTTCCTTTAATGAAAGAAATTATCTTAATTTGAGTGACGTCAATAAAATCGTAGTACCTATGCAAATTTTTTCTCATATTTTTCTTGATTATTTGTTGATTTATACATTCATTTAAATATTTACATCATAATTAGTTTACCAGCAAACACAACGTTTTATCGCCTGAGTATATATTTGCTTAGTTAAGTTAAAACAGTTAATGAATCTAGACTATGTAGACATATAAACTATAAATATAAAGTCTCAACTTTTAAAATGTAGGTATATATCCAAATCCTATCCTATTATGTTTATAAACTCTTAATGAGCATTATGAAGAATCCTGTGTTGAATGTGATGTGGTTGAGGACGTCCAACATGTTCTGATTTTATTGGTAGGACTTCACAGCAATGTGGACACTTGCAATAGCGTCTTAGCTTCACCGCTGACAAAGGAAACCTCATGGTCTCTCTCAGCGGTCAGTTTAAGCTTCATAGCTTGTTCATTCATCTTTGGTAGTATAATTGGATGAGTTATTAGAAAAGTGGCGTATTAATGATCGTAAGGTCAAAAGTAGGCATATTTATAATAATAATTGTATCCTTATAGTATTGTATACCTTTTGTTATACAGATAATACAAGCTTTGTAAGTATGTAATAAGATTGAATACGCCTACCAATGACATTTGATATTTTATTATAAATCCCTACAAATAAATAAGAAAAAGAAAAAATATATTACGTCACTTAAATTTATTTTTTGCCTATTAGTCTTAAATCTTTGGAAATTAATTAGTTTCCTGCCTTTGTATTCATATTTATTAAATTCGCATATAAGTCTTTCACATGTCCTTCTACCAAAGTGTAAAACATTTAACGAATAATTTTTTTCCTAATTAAGATGAAAAACAGATTTTGATTTATAGATATACCTAATTAAGAGCTTAGTCGATCACCTCGATTCACCTTTCGAGACATATGTCGACCGGAGTTGTGACGTCTGGGGGCAAAAAAATGATTTCCCCCTTTTATCTACTAGTTTGTACGGAACCCTCGGTGGGCGAGTCTGACTCGCACTTATCCGGTTATTTGATTTAGTAACGAGCGAAGGACATGTTACGTTTCATCAAATGTGTCAATTGTATGACATAAAAGTGACTGAATCAAAAAAAACTATGGCGGTCGACGGGAAACGCTCCACATATGGTTCGGTTATGGAGCGGTCTTGAATAACTGAATTGGGCCCCCGTAAATACTTCGAGAACCGGCTGTAACAGGTGTACTGGCACCTGAGCAGAAGTTTGATGTTCGCATGTTGTTGCTGAAGACTATGGTGATGCTTGTCTTTATGTAATTATAATGGGAGGTACTCATAACAACAAAGACAAAGCAAATATGAGCTCTAGTTTTTATTGCTAGAAGCGGCCCAAAAGTGTCACTGCGACCTATTTAATGAATTCAGTACTATGTTTTTTTTTAAATAAAATTACTGGAAACATATGTCATCCGCAAGTAAACGAAATCGCGTATTTTGAAGTCGGTTATTTCAGTTTTTTAAGCTAAGTAATCATTATACTCGTATACATCACAATATTTGTTTTCTTAAAAACAAATCCTCACAATCAGAAACAAACATAAAAACTTCCATTTTTATTTTGTACGACAAACCCTAAACCTGGCCTTGAAGTTTCACGTAACTTTCGCAGGTTTCAAGGTTATATTAAGGAAAAAGGGAGAATTTAATCACCTGAGTAACTTTGATAAAAATAAGTTTTCAAGCAGATTGCTACTTAAACTAGCTACTTGAATTTTTATGAATGGCAAAGTTCTGAAGGCTATAAACAACGTCTAATTTTAGGTAAAAGGTTTTTTGTTTCACAGGAGAGTAATTTTTGAAAGATGTATAGCAGGTTTAGGATAAATCTGCGTTAGTATTGTGGGGTGGAATTATTTTGTCTGGAGAAGTATTTTTATCAGTAATTCAATCGCCAAACAGAAGTGTACAAGTACATACATTACTAACGCGAAGCTTCCAAATTCTATCTAATTTTTTTGAGCAGAACGACATTTTACATCTTATATTTTAAGGTGATGATCGTAGTGCGTTGTCACACTAAGTTTTGCACTATTAAAATCCAAAATTCTGGGTGGGACGAGATTATTATGGGAAAGCGTGAAGCTAAAGAAGCGGCTTGCTAGTATCGTATAAAATTATGTTCCACAAAAACTCATCCGGTGTCTTCTGCATCTTGACGGATCGGAAGACAGCACCAGTCTCTAATTATAGAAATCTAATCATAATCTAATCATGAGAAAATGCTCCCGGGATTCTTTTATTTGCGTGCGTCTTATCTGCAATGAGTAAAACCAATGCCGAAGCTACGGCGCTAAAACGTTCGTACACTCACATGGCTCACAAAATTTAAAGTCGCTCAACGAATTATGGAAATAACTATGCATTTATATGAAGGGTCATGTCCGGAAATTGATTCGCCAGAGACCTGGTGTTGCCGATAGATATATCACAGAGCATATCTTATCTTATCTTATAAAGTCACAACGGGGGCCAACAAACTGGTCGGCGACACTTCGACCCATGAGAATCTTTTGTGTACACCCTTAGACCTACCACACCCCTTAGCGGAAAATGTACTCGATTAAATCGAATACGCCGTGCAAAGGAGTATGTCTGTAGTCCTCCGGTCTAGGATAAGCCATTCCGAGGATGCTCATCCTTTTACCAGCAAGGACATCACAGTCACATAATAAGTGTGACATCGTTTCTACTTCGTTTCCACAGGCTCTGCATCTGTCGTCTAGACTAGATCACAGAGCATAAGCAGTGAGCCGTCATATCTGTCATAGAATCGATAACTGATGTGGTTTAACATTATAGAGTGAAGACCGCGGGTTTGCATACGTAGTGATTTTGATGGACGTCCGTGAGACATGATAGAGTGACAATATATGTTATACGTTTATCAGTGCTATCAATATATATATTTTTAATTTATTGCCAAAAGTTATTACTGACATTTCTAATAACAATAAACTGAAGACTAAGCTGAAACATGGTTAATTTTATTAATGTGTTTTAAGACTTCAAAAAATTGCAAACAGAAGTAAGACTGGAATTACATTGTTAAATATTAGGTCGGGGAAAAAGTCTTTTCGCATATAGAATGATTTTAAAATGATCGCTATTTTTGAAAAAGTGGAGCAAGATCGGCTTATCAGTAGTTATGACATAGCTGAAGATCTGGGAATAGACCACAAAACAGTTTTAACCCATTTGAAGCTGGGTATACAAAAAAGCTCGATATTTACATTCGATGTTTGACATTTAATTTACATTCTCTTATGCTCTTTCTATTGTTCTGACATCAAATTTAAATCACTATTATATTTCATTATTATCTCATTTATTTATTTACAATCTTAATTCTAAAATTTTTACAACACAAATATAAACTTATAAAAAATAAACATAAATATAGTAAAAAAAAAAAAACTAGGGTGCCGCCGGCAGCGGGGCGGGGCTCAAGCTGCCGGTGGTAGGGGCTACAGAGAGAGAAACTTCCTGACAATACGTGCCGTGTCCAGGATGACTGCCTTCTGTATCTGACCCTTGACCCAACCATCGAGCAAGAGTCTCTTGAAATGTTGGTCGAGGCTCTTCGCTATGACACCGTTCACCGAAACGACTATCAGGACAATAATCGTCGAGTCAACATCCCACATGGCGGTTATCTCGTGAGCCAAGTCAAGGTACTTGCTGAGCTTGTCCTTCTCAGCCTTCACGAGATTCTCATCATGTGGGATGGTGATGTCGACGAGTACTGCCCGGCGTTGAGACCGATCTACGATCACGATATCAGGCTTATTGGCAACAATAGTCCTGTCCGTGATGATAGAACGGTCCCAGTAGAGCAAAGCACGGCTATTTTCGAGAACTGGCGCTGGTGCGTACTGATAGTACGGCACCTCTGACTCGTTATTATTATTATTGACATATAATTAAATTTTATTGTCATAATTATACATTGCATTATTAAAGTTTAAAAATCGTTTATGAACATTAAAATCAATAATAATAGTCAATCACATTCAAATTTTTTGTCAATATTGAATGCCCTATAAACTATCGATAAATAAATCTGAATCTAAATACGAAGATTGGGACGTTGATATTGATGATGAACATTCTTCTTTTCCTCTACAAAGACGCTGGCCATGCTGCATCGTTGGGTTCGTTTAGGCGATTGGTTTGTCCCCAAACCTTAGCCATCCACGAACTCAGAAACCCTTATATTAGTTATCTCTTACGACAGATTGAAGTCGCAGACAGGTTTCACCTGATCATCATCATCATCAAGGATATATATATCAAGACGATAAGGCTGCCTTTGTACAGCCAAAGCCTTCCTTCAGAGTTAAGTTCTTATTGTTTCGCTAATTATATTTTTTTAACATTTTTTTAAATATGTTCCTAGATTAATTTTGATATACAATAAAGACATATTTATTATTATTATCATCTCAGTCATAATAGAATAAAGTCGTAGGCCTCCCTCATGGCTATCCAAATAACCGATTGGAAGCGTCGTGCATCCAGCGTCTTCTGTCTGTTGTATGAGGTCATCTGTCGATCTCATGGCTGGTCTTCCTACGCTGCGTGCGCCGGTGCGTGGTCTCTACTCGTCATAGGTTTACCTGATGCTGTAGTCTTATGACCCCGACTTTAGGGCTCATCATTGGTACCGGAGTTTTCATACACGGCTTTGATGCCTCTCTCAAGACTCAAAAGTAATGGACTAACAAGTGAGTAAGAAAATAGTCGATTTGCATATTTGAACATAAAAAAGGCTGCTAAAATAAATGGGACCTTAGTCTTTGAAGAAAACATGCACAGACTATACATAATTGTTGCAATAAAATGTGTGCTCGATAGGTCTATAGTTCAAAAAACTAATATATCTTAATTACAATACTTTTATGCTAGTTGATGTAATAGCTATAATTCTTCTTAATTTTGTGATAGTTTTAATCTTTTTTAACCGACTTCAAAAAAGGAGGAGGTTCTCAATTCGACTGTATTTTTTTTTGTTTTTATGTTTGTTACCTCAGAACTTTCGACTGGGTAAACCGATTTTTATTGATTATTCAAATCAAGAATTTGCTATATTTTGTAAAAAAATAATAATCAAACTCTGATTATTTACCAAACAACCCTCTGTTTATTTTAACTAAGCCGATCATTCCTTTGAGTAAAACATTTACACCGGTACATCCTGAACCTTCCCAGGGTCTATGTAAAGAGGTTGTCGAAACACAATTACAAACGCCCCTAAAAGGTTTGTTAAGGTGAGATTCACTCCAGTCCATTACCGGAGTGGCCTCAAAGTGGCGATTTATAAACTTATTTGTACTACTTAATCTGAATTTCAAATTATAGGAAAACTTCCCGGCGGGTTCTTCAACCACCCCTCAAACATTTGCATTATGCGTTACTTAAAGTGTTTTGATATTTCGTGATTTTAATGTGTATATTTGAGTGTTAATAGCATCACTCAAGGTTACAGACACGTGGAATATGTAGGTATTAACTCTTGGAGCGTGACGAGCCTTCACTAATGTTACATTTATTTTGCAGTGTAATAATCAAGCGAAAAGTATGAAAGGCAAGGGTTCTTTTTCAAAGTGGAACAAATATTGTTTGGGTATCTTATTCATTTCCTTTGATCCACGTGTTTCTCTGATTTTTTGAAAGTATATTATAGTTTCTTCACTATTTTGTAAGTTTGCAAAGCTTTGTTGAAATGTCCAATGTTTAATAAAATTTGCCATTTTATTAAATTTTATTGCCATTTGCCTTGTCCAATGTTTAATACCTGGTAGTTTGTTTATTTTTATTTTTTGTTAGAGAGGGAATGGGTAATAGGATTTTCTTTGTATAAAGGTCTATTGTGCAAATAAATGCGTTAGAAATAAGAGTACGCTCTTTTTATAGTGAAATTTTCATTATATTATCGAGATCACACGTAGACATAAATACAAATGAAAAATGACTTCTCTTTGTACAATATAATTCGCTTAGCCCGGTCAATTAGTTATCACATTAAAACTCTTATCCGTTCAAAAAGAGTTTTGAATAAGAAAGAGTAGTAGGTATATCAATACAAAAATATTTTTATAGGAAATGGTGTAAAATAGTAAGTTACACTCATAGATACATACGAAAATACCAATAACGTCTCTCAGATCAATGCTCAGAATATTCTGGCAACTCCATGTTGGTACGAAATGACAGATACGAAGAATTTGAGACGATTTTGAAATGTTGTTTGTCATACAATAGTAGATATATTTTTACCATGTTTAATAAAAGAGGTTAACAATTCGCCCTTTTTATATTTTTTATCGCATATCTCCGTCGCTTATAAGTTTTTTTTTGTTAGAAATATTATTTTTCTGAGACAGAATACTAATGAGGTTATACTGCACTTTAGTTATAAAGCTATAAACTCAGCAAATTTTATTTTATACGAAACTTGAAATCAGATTAGGTCATGGCACTTACATAACCTGGCTAATGGAGTCTGTGCCATAAAACACTTATTGTTGAGGATTTACTACTGGCCGTGATGGTTCCATTTTTATATTTCATTCCACGGTTCATGGGTTACGTTAATTGAACTTTAACGGCCCAAGAAATGGGACATTATTGACTTTCAGTACCACGTGGATTGAGTGTTCCAGCAGTAGCTAAACTCTGTTGCATGGATTTGTGAATCTTTTTTTTCTTATTGAGGATATTGGAGATTTGCGATTGCATTTGCTATTTTCGTGTTATAAAATATATCTAGATATATAATAGATCGATGAGCTGCATCCTTGATGACACCTTCACTTAACATCAGGAGAGTTTACTAACTTGCCACAATTGGCCACTGCCAATCGTAGGTCTTTATAACGTAAAAAAAGTTAACGTCAGATTCTAGTCTTCTTCTTTTTTGTATTAGACCCGCATTAAAGCATTTGCCAGTGTCAAGTATCAGGATTTTTTCCAGTTTCTTGAATAAAACAAGTTGTAAATGTTCTAGTCACAATCTAAGTCACTTATACAGTCAATTTATAAGTCGAATCCTGCTTCAGTAAAGTGGTGGCGACTTTACTAGAAGCTTCTATGGAGTTTTGCCGACAACGTAAAATCACACGTTTTACTGCTTTATTTCACTTGCCCACACTCACGCACTTTATCGAACACTTAATGAATAAAACACCACCATTTTTATAGCATTAATGTTCAAACTAACACAAGTTTAGGAAAATAAAACAAAGCAACAACACGTTACTAAGACGTTCCCGCCAAAACTCCCAGATTCTAGTCATGCTTCAGTAAATTGATAGTGTGGTCAATTCTGAAGGCACCACTAAATTACTTAAAATTCTTAAACTCCCTAAATTAAAAAAAAAAGGAAAAAAAATTGTATTTTAATTTAGTTATTTTAACATTTTAATTAGTTAAGTGGTGCCTAGTGGTGCCTTCAGAATAGCTCTTATTATTATCATATTATACGGAGTTTTGCTGTCAATAAAAAACATCACTTTTTACTAATTATAGTTTACACGTGCACTTAATCGAATGACAGATTCGTCATTTAATAGTAACGAATAATTAACGAATGTGTCATTTGATTAACGCTTGCGATTAAGTTATTTTCCCAATCTTATGTTAATACGTAAGATTGGGAAAATAAGGTAGAGCAGTAACATTTTTTTTCACGTGTGCTACATCCGTACCAAGCCGAAAAAAGATCATTTGTACTCATCATTGTAATTTTGAGATAGCATAAAAACAGCTCATTGTGAGAAGGGTTAGGCCATAGTCTGCCACGCTCACAATGAGAAGATGGCCCGTTCCCAGCAGTGGGTCAGTTTGTACAAACAGGGCTGATAAAAAATAAAAAAAAATAAAAAAAACAGCTATTCTATAGAAAATCGTTTTTATTTCACCACTTAAAAAGTATATGGAACAGCATTTTTTTTTGGCGATTTAAGATTTGTGACATGCTAAAAGTAGAAATGTAGTGTAATTTTACTTAGTGCAGGGTATTATAATAAACTAGTTTAGTAGTATACTGTAGCGAGATCACTGCCTGATAAAACTCTTAGAGCACACTGGGTTATAAACCTAAACAAGGATTGCAGCAATTAGTTTATTAGGAAACTTTTGATGAAATCCTGAAAGGTTGATGTGTGTATCTGTGTGTCTGCTAGTCTAAGCTCCCAAACGAAAGAACCAATTTTGATATTGTTTATTTTGTTTGAAACACTTTGAAATAAGATTTGCTGGACAGTAGGTATTGTTAGCTATATTTCAACATAATATTTTCTGCCATTTTTAATAGCAGAGATTCTTAAGTTATCTAAACTTATTCGTTTGCCTATTGAGCTGTTAGATTAGTGTAATCTTGTTCCGCCAGTTTTTTTTAATACAAGATATATCTACTATTGACACCAACTCGCCTGATGTTAAGCGACAGTGTAGCGGTGTGTGTCCTTTCCTAATTTTACTAATATTTTAAAGCAAAATTTACACTATTTGTCTGTTTGTTACATTTTCGACATCGAACAGCTGAAGCGATCATTAAGAAATTTGGTATAAAGATAGCTGAGAACAGATATAGGTCGTGGGTTCAATCCCCACCCAGGGCAAACATTTGTGTGATGAGCATGGATGTTTGTTCTGTGTCTGGTGTTTCTATGTAGATATCATATGTATATATTTACAAAAAAAAAGTATATATGTATTCTATCAGCCATCCAGTTCTATAGTACAAGCTTTGCTTAGTTTGGGCTAAATGGTGTGTGAAATGTCCACAAATATTTATTTATTTATTTATTTATTTTTCAATATCATTGACATTACCGGCTTTTTTACAATAGGCGGCTGAAACCGCTAACCTACACATTCCTATACCATAATTTTAGGGAAATAAGAACAAGATAGTAACTTCCGTTATTTTGAAGCTAAAGGTCTGTTTTCAGTATTATGTAGGTACAGTGTACACAGGTCGTAAATCGTAAGGGTTAGAGGACAAGGGCCGTGATGTAGGACTGTGTTTGCCTTTATCGAGATATACGAGGTGACTCCATTGTGGCTCTTCTAGATACGAGTACATATACCTTGCTACTGAATTTTAAGTAAATTAAGTAGTTTTATCGGTATTTTGCAAATTTCATAGACCTTTGTTACTTTATATGCGTAGGTGCAGCACGCTCCTTCATGTACCTAATAATTATGCCCTCAAAATATATCCTCACGGATAATTTAGCATTTAAAGCGGTTCAAGAAATGACTTTCCATCGCGTGGACGTAAAGTCTAAAACAAAATCCGAATCCAAATATAGTATCCTGGGTTGACCAATATTCATATGCCAAAGATGATGAATTTAAAGATTTTGATATAAAGACTCTATGACGCCGCGCTAAAGCCTAATTTAGATTGAGAAGTCTAGAAACGTCTATTTTGCCGCTTCGAATTATTTTGAAAATCGAAATTATTTTAATTGTGTAAAGGGTCTAATTAGATCTCATTGAGCTCGGATGTTTTTGAGGACTGAGGCTACATCCCATTGATACAAAGGTTCCAAAGAATAAATTTAGATAAAAAACCAATCGCTTTTTTATCAATCAATTAATTAATGTGACATTGTAGGAAACTACAATGTAATATTAAAAACTGAAATACCTAGTCCAGTGTCCAGGGTCATATATTTTATGCAGTCGCACTTTACTAATGCGGATCTAGAAACTAGTAGATTTTTTGCAATTTCAGACGAAGCTAGGCGTGTTTATGGTATAGAAAAAATAGATTGTTGTTTTGATTTTCTCCTCTGCACCGTTGAGTTAAAGATATAAGTAGTGATTAAGCCTGCCTAAATTTTAAGTCGCAATTTCTTAAAAAAAAACAATTATCATGGATCCAGCAGAAGCCTTTGAGAATTCGATGCTATCCAGACATTCTGCCATAAGTGAGGCCACGTCACGTGGTGACTCCGATATTCAACTGTTCTATTCCAATTCGGCAGTGTTTATCACAGGTGGATCTGGTTTCCTCGGCAAACAACTTATTGAGAAGCTTTTCAGGTACTTATAAATGAATTTCCACTTCTCATAAATAAGGAGCTTATTAAAACTTCTGGCGTTATGTATGTTCGTTTTACTTTTCATACGTTCTTATTCTCTCATCTCCTTTCTTTCTATGAAGACTAAAAAATTATAGTGGATAAAAAATGCATGCAATAAAATCACAGTAAATCGTACTTATAGAATAAAAGTAAATTGAAAAACCGTGAGAATTAAAATGTTCCAACTGTGGGAAAAAAAATATGTAAACATACATTTTGTTCTAGATCATGTAAAATAAGGAAAATGTTTCTACTCATACGGCCGAAAAAGGGAAAAGATGGTAAGGACAGGTTGGCTGAAATGCTGAAAAATCCAGTAAGTTTTAATTAATTTGAACTACAGATATTAATTTTAGTTGATGATTATGGGTAAAAATTAGCAATTTTTTTATAGGTTTTTGAACTTGTCCGCCGGAGTCAACCAGGTTTTCAACAGCGAATAGTTCTAGTAGAAGGAGATTTGTTAAAATCAAAACTTGGGGTATCCGAAGAGGTTTGGAACACTATTACAGAAGAGGTACGAACTAAAGAGACTGTTACGATACATTTATTATTATATGTAAAACAAAATAACTAGGTTAAGAAAGAAGTTGAGAGTTGGTCTGTTACTGTATGGTTATATTGTATTATTGACTATTGGTGCCATTAACTATTGTAATCTATTTTTAGGGTTCCGTACCTCAATAGGAAAAATGGAACCCTTATGGGATCACTTTGTTGTCCGTCTGTCTGTCAGTCTGTCCGTCCGTCCGGGTGTCAAGACCTTTATCTCGCGAACGCGTGAAGGTATCGAGTTGAAATTAAAACCATGTACATAGATCCATAGTATCTTGCTGCAGAAATAAAAATAAAGTTTCTAAGTTTTCGTAAAAAAAGTTACATCGGAATATATCGTAGAAAATGCACATTTCGACACTCACAAGTGAAGGGAATCAAAACCTATGGGGTACTTCCCGTTGAGCTAGAACAATGAAATTTGGCAATAAGCATTGTGATAAAGTACACATATAGGAAAACATCCAAAAACTGGGGATTTTTAATGTAATCACAAAAAAATAGTGTCTTTATGCAAGGAATGAAGGTCCAAATTTTAAAGTGAATTAACCGTATCATGTGGGGGGTATCATATAAAAGAGCTTCAGTAGCATAAGCTACAACAGGGTTTTAAATATATTTGACCAGCGGCTTGCCGTACTACCCTATCTTTCTCAAACAATGAGAAGAAAACCAGGTCCAGCAGTGAGACGATTCCTATAAATAAGTATGATGCACTAGTAAATAGGTATATCAAGTGATATATGTTAGAAATTCACCACCATGTACCATGCACCGGCAAGCGCAGCGTGGGAAGACCAGCCACAAGGTGGACAGAAGATATCATACAAGTGGCAGGAAGACGCTGGATGCAGGCCGCTTCCTACCGGTCTTTCAGGAAATCCGTGGGAGAGGCCTATGTCCAGCAGTGGACTTCTTGTGGCTGAGATGATGATGCTGATGTTAGAAATTCATCATCAAAACCTCCCGCAGGTGACTGCAATATTTCACGGCGCCGCTACTCTAAGCTTCGACGAGCCACTACAGACGGCAACACTCATCAACGTGCGCGGAACAAAGGAGATGCTACAGCTTGGACACGCTTGTAAACAACTTAGGTATGTTAAATAGAAAAAAAAAACAACTCCAGGAGTGGAAACTAAAAAATAAAATAGCAAAAATACTGATAAAAATTTACATACACATACGTTAGAATAGGTTTCTGTCTAAAATAATCCGTCCGTTTTACGAATTCGATCTGACGCGAGTTTAACATTTTTCCCCCTCCCAAAAATGCACAACGCCGCTAAAGAAGTTTTCACTTCAAAAAACTGCCTTAGTTTTTGACCGAGTGTGCGAAGCAGCAGGTTTCTGCATCAAATAGCAACATTCTTTCCGGTTTGTCAGTACTCGCGTACTCGTCGTATTTTTCTACCAATATTGATGAAACTTGGTATACAGGTTCCAAAAAATCCTTATGTCTTCAATTTAAAACATTTTTTGCGTTGTGTATTTCTCCCAAAAAGATTCGAGGATTGCTACGGCGCTATTTACTAAGCAATTTTGATATTATTTACTTGGAATGTTTGGTACCTATTACTAAAATACTTGAGGTCGAGATTAAAGCGCGCAGCTATCTCTCTCGCGCATCACAATATTTTTAATCATTGAGTAGAGATATTAGAAAACTTAGAGGCGAATTTGTTTATTTAGATAGGAGTTATTGAAAGCCGCTTTGAGCATCCTCCTGCCACTTGTATGAAGTTGTCTGTCCACGTTTTAGCTGATCTTTCTACGCTGCGATTGCCAGTTCTTGGTTTCCACTCGAAAACTTTTTGCCCCCATCGGCAATCAGTTAACCAGTTTTATAATGCGAATATTTTGTATCGGTGTCTGCTCTTCTCCTATTGATGTAATCAAAATTCAAGTTACAGTTGTCAAAACAAAATACAAACATTTATAGATCGTTTGTCTACATATCCACGGCATACTCCCACGTGACATCTAACATGATTGGGAAAAAGGTGAGAGAAGAGTTTTATCCAGTGCCATTACCACCTGACGTAGTGGTGCAGCTGGCAGAAAGCATGGATGCCGCGAGATTGGACAAAATCGCTCCCGGGTAAGTTTTGATCAATAACGTACTTTTATAACCATTATCCGCGTATGATTGACAATAAAAAAAAAAACACTTTAATATTTAAGGTTAGAGATTAATTTTCAAAGTTATGTTTGAAATAGATCGTTTCTATAATCGTTTGTATTGTAGTAACTTGGCCGTTCTAATTTCACATCCCCTTAGTGTGTACATATGTGTATATATGCGTGTAAATATACACACTAAAAACCTACTAGACAAAAAAAAAAAACAAACCGACCGATGGAGGTCTAAATATATAATATTAATAATTAATATATAATAATTTAATATATAATATATTTATTGAACATTCGAACTCAATAATAATAAAAATGCCAATCAGAGCATTAGAGATTTAAAATAATTGCAGACAACTGAAACAACTTCCTTCTCTCAAACTTTTAAAGAGTTCCCAAAATATTTGTTTCTTTAGGTCTGGAAACAATTTTATTATTATATTCATATGTTTCAGATAATAATTTTGCCCATATACCATCTCCCTATTCAACATATAAAATCATTGAGTAGGGATTTTAGAAAAGTCAAGAGGTCAGTTTGTTTATTTAGTTGAGAAATATAAAAAAAAACATCGATGTCTTTTAAATTGGCTGAGGAATTGAAAACATTTTTTTTTTTTTTTTTCTCTATTTCGTCAGCAATATAAATGATATCTCACTAAAACTTTTTTAAAATGTTTCTCCTATCTAAATAAACAAAATACGCGAGAGAGATAAATTCAGAAGGCAGACTACCAATATATCTACCACTTAATTAGGGTTCTATCCGTCAAGGTACTTACTTACCTACTTATCAAGCAACTTAAAAGATCTGAGAAGTTAATTTTATTTTTTAGTTTGATGGATGGTTGGCCCAACACTTACTGCTTTACGAAGGCACTTACTGAAGAACTGGTGCGAACACAGGGATCTGACTTACCTATTTGCATCGTTAGACCTGCTGTTAGTAAGTGAAGTTATTTTTATCTATTAGATAATAGTAATTTTAACCGAATTCCAAAAAGAAGGATGATATCAATTCCATCTGTATCTGTAGGGTTCCGTATCTCAAAAGGAAAAACGGAACCCTTATCACTTTGTTGTTCGTCTGTCCGTCTGTCCGTCCGACGTCAGTCCGGGTGTCAAGACATGCATGTCGGGAACCCTCGGTGGGCGAGTCTGACTTGCACTTGTCCGGTTTTTTTTTTACTTAGCCAATTGTGCATTGAATTTGATGATTCTATAAGTAGATCATACTTCAGAGGTGGTCCCATATAAATTTTATCAAAATCGATGCAGTACTTTAGTTATTATAACAAAATAACTGGAAAATTATCATCCAAACAACTGTAGAAAAGTGAATAGTAAGTCGTAATATGTACGCATAGGTATACGCAACTTGCTATTCACTTTTCTACAGGTGTTATACATATTAAGTATTTTGAAGTAGGCTTTTTCAGTTTTTAACACGCTTTTATTAGGTCGACCTGTATGTAACTATGTAATGAAATCTAAGGTAACTAATTTAACCATCTTCCAAGGATCGTAGCGTCATGAAAATTGGCAGCTGTATGTAGTTCTGATGACAATACAATAATATGGTACAGGGTACTGTCGAACTGATCTGATGATGGAGCCGGAGGATATGAACTAGAACTTCATGATGGAACATCGTATCATAGCTGTGTTTGGATTTGTTAGAAAAGTCTTGTAACGAACTTTGACCACAATAATTTGTAGCGTGTTTTTAGTTTTTTAAACTGTAATTTATTTATTTAAACTAATAATTATTACGAGAGTAGGTAGAAATGAACGCTAGGAGTTGGTTAAAAACCTTCAAATCTTGTCAGAAAGGGATGGAAGGGATGGAGAGAAAAGAAGACGGAGGGGTGGCAATTAGAATTAAGAGTAAAGTTTTAGATCTCAAAATTTTACAAAAACCCAAAATAGTGCTTTCCACCTACCTAAGTAAAACGAGATTGCAACTGAACGTACTGTTCATAAAATAAGAGCAAAAGACAGATCTGTTGCAAGCCAGTCTTTCGTTAAGTAATTTAACGGTTGTATTATTTTTTAGTAATTGGTGCATATGAAGAACCATTACCAGGCTGGATTGATTCAAACAGTTTATACGGTGCAAGTGGGGTACGTGTATGTATATATGTTACGGCTAGATCTATTTTATTTCTAAAAATAACCTAGTATCAAGAAAGTAGTAGTAGTAGTAGATGATAAAAAGTAAATACTTTTTATTATCATCACTGTTTTTCACCATCACTAGGGTGAAACCGCGGGTGCAGCTAGTTGTTTTTCGGATTTTAATTTTATATTTTAATTTTACAAAGTTGATTGTAAAAGTTGCAATGTAAATATTTATAATGTAAAACTGATAATCTTATTTCTAGCTGATGTTATGTTACATCATGGGCATAGTCCACGTCAACTTTTCGAAACCCAAGGGTAAATTGGACTTCGTGCCGGTTGACCTGGTCAATAATGCTGTAATAGCAGCCTGTAGAGAGACCGGGAAGAGATGGGAAGAGGGAAAGCGAGATATTAAGATATATACCGTGACTAATGAGAGAACAAAGTTAAGTCCAGGTAATCATCTTTTTTTTTATATGCCATATGAACATTTTCTACAACAGCAACATTTGAAGTGATTAAAATTAAATTTATAAAATGTACATCTCCGTTTCCCATCCCCACACTTAGGTGTTGGAGGATAATTATTGAGTCGTATAAAAATTCAAATAAATAAAATACAACTGATCTTTATTCCTTTTAGTCAAATTTTATCACTCGTTTTTAGGGTTCCGTACCCAAAGGGTAAAAACGGGACCCTATTACTAAGACTTCGCTGTCTGTCTGTCTGTCTGTCTGTCTGTCTGTCTGTCTGTCTGTCTGTCTGTCTGTCTGTCTGTCTGTCTGTCTGTCTGTCTGTCTGTCTGTCTCCAGGCTGTATCTCATAAACCGTGATAGCTAGAAAGCTGAAATTTTCACAAATGATGTATTTTCGTTGCCGCTATAACAACAAATACTAAAAATAAAAAAAATAAAAAAATTAAAGGGGGTCCCCATACAATAATCGTGTTTTTTTCGTATTTTTTTGCTCAATATTAAAAACGGTAACAGGTAGACGCTTCAAATTTTCACAGAATATTTACTTGTATATTACCTTTCAAAATAAATAATTAAATAATAATAAAATAAATATTAAAGGGGGGCTCCCATACAACAAACGTAATTTTTAAGCAATTTTTACTCGATCTTAATTAACAGGTAGAAACTTGAATATTTGTAAGTAAATATTTAGAAATATATTAACTATTACAATAAATACCTAATCTAATACATAAAAACTCACAAAATGAAAATAATCCGTGCATCTAAACGCGGTGCGAGGCCGCGCCGCGGTGTGAAGGTGGTGCGAGCGCGAGGCGGTTGATAAGCAACGGCCGCGCGGGTAGCGGGGGAGGTAACATCACGGAGCGAGCCATAACCGCGCGTATTCGCGCGAGGGTCGTCATGCTGCCTGGATGTGTATCAAAAACCTACCTATAAGTTTGCGATTTACTACTTGGAAGTTCGTTGATTTCTCGTTATTTTATACGATTTTCTGTTATAGATGATAGTACGGAACCCTTCGTGCGCGAGTCCGACTCGCACTTGGCCGATTTTTTCTATTTTTGTAGACAATATACTCTGTAGGTATTTATGGCCCATAACTGTCACCATTACAAATTACTATAACTGACAATTATTTTCATTAAAGATTCTATGTCAAGCCAAATATTAGATCTTTATAGAGTAAATTAACTAATGGAATCTCAGGAACTACTTTTGTTATCAAAAACCTTTCCCAACAAATAATACGACCTCTATTTAATTTGATTTCTTCCTCACAATTAGATTAGAACCTTGTTAGTATAAAAATATAAGTGGAATGCCTTTTCTCGAATGGTTTTCCATCCATGCTTCAAAAGCGTTTCAAAATAAATGTTTACAAAAGCACTTCTTCAGGCTAGAAAAGCAACAGCAACGCCACTGCTGTTGCAGTCGTCTAGTGACTGTTATCGCTTACCATCTGGCTGACTGCCTATTTGCTGCTTTTTGTATAAAAAATAAATAACCGTGATTAAATTCTAGTGTACCCACTCAGTATGTATGTGTAAAGCTGCTTTACTATTTTACTTTACTTTGTACTACCTACTTCGCTTTACTTTCGTTATAATCATTATTGGTTTTGTTTTCAGAAACCTGTACAGAAATTGTACACACTAATATTAGAGATCTCGCGTCACCTAAAGCCCTTTGGTATTCGTACACGTTTGTGGTTGACAATGTTATCTTGCACAACGCGCTGAATTTCCTTTGTCACGATATACCGGCGATCTTTGTAGATGGCATAAGATATCTGATGGGGAAACCACCACAGTAAGTCCATTTTTTTGTCCAGTTAGAATAAAAAAAAACTGTTACTAGTTAGACAAAAAAAGTTTGTTACCTCTCTGTTTGTTGTTTGGTCTCCTTGTTGTTTGTTAATTTGTTATCTCTGTCATTTATAACCTGATTTCATAAAATCTATTTTTGTTTGAAAGGATATACTTTCAAATTGGTGCCATTGATTTTTCATCGAAACCAGTTCAGAAGTTTGGTTTTTAAAACAAAATTGCTCAATTTGTAGTTGGTTTTTAGTTATTTAAACTATATTTAATAGCCAACTGTGTAACGCAAAGGAAGGTAATGTGTTTGTCAGCCTCTGTATGTATCTATGTGTACATGTATGTTTGTACTTTTGTAGCAGTCCATTTGTTTTCCAAATAGGTTTCGTAGTCAATAAAGAACCCTCGTATCACCATGTCCGTCTGTCTGTCTTTCCGGCCGTCGGCTTAGTTCAAAGATTCTTAGTACGCTGTAATTTGGTATAGATATACATTTTAATCTCGCCGACATAATCAAAAAAATCTCCAGTAAGGGAAGAGTATAATACATTTTACTTTTTTTTTGTAAACATAAAAATTGTTTAATTTTTTATTTTCAGGTTAAGACCCGTGTACAAAAAGCTGCAAAAAATGACAGAAGTGCATAAATACTTTTCTATGTATATTTGGTCGTTTAGTGACCAAAACCTCGTAAAACTTTACAGAAATATGTCTGAAAATGACAAAACGATATTCAATTTTGACATGGCCACTATTTCTTCTAGAGCCATGATGGTGGTTTGGGCATTAGGTCTTAGAAAGTATGTCATCAAAGATGGGTTAAAAGGTACGAATATAGGTGTTAAAAAACAGAAAATGTTTATGATGTTTTCTATAGCAGTATTTTTTATTTATATGCTTATAGTATATTCATTCGCAAAATTTCTGTCTTATTTAGTTCTGTCTTTTAATAATAGTTTTAAAGTGTAAAATCAATCATGTTCGTTTTGTTAATATATACTACTTTCCTTTACTTTCACCATAGGCATACGGCACCCAATGGATAGGGTTAGGGCAGGGTTGAAACTTTGTAATTTTTTATCAATATAAAATATAAACGGTTTATATTTTTGAGCTTGTTTTGTAATTTAAGAACTAAGATTTAGATTTTCAAAACTTAATTATTTTTATATTATATGTCGAGTCATACAACGTATAAAATAATTCACGTTTGTTTATAGGATGCAAATTTTAATCTACTGTTCCAATGTAATTGTATTTTTGGGTTAAGCTTAAAATGAAATAAAAAGATTGATTCTTTCTTGAGTCTTTATTTTACCAACTGCCTGTAAGGTTGCATAATTAGAAAATGTATACCCAGAAATTATTTTGTTTTTCGGGAGTAGGTGTCTGCAGTGCTGTAAACCTATGGGAACTTTCGCAAAACATAACTGAATGGCCCCCTTGGGGGCCATGTTGGGGTCCGTAAATTAAACAACTTTTTAACGCAGTGTCGAAACGTCAGGTCATAAGATTATGTAAAATTTACGCAATAAATTCATTAAAAATTGTTTAGTTTTAATAAGTAACAATGGCAAAAACCTTAGAAAACATTAACATCCATAGTTATAGGAGTAATTAGATGAATGTGTCTTATTTTTCTGAATAAATCAATTACCTCTAATTAAATCTACCGCTTATTTATATAACGCCTCTTATTATTGGTTTATTCAGGTGCAACACGGGCTGTTTATATTTACTGTCAGTGTTGATCAAAGGCAGATATATAGAACGGTCAACATAGGCCACATTTAAGCCGTCGTTAGCTGAACTATCGGACTTTGGCCTAACTGGATTATCGATGAACGTTGACGAACGCTCGACGTAGCCTTTACGTTCGAAATCGTGGAAACCTATTACAGCTCTGTTAAATATTGCTTATGCCCAGAATCACGGAAAGTGACGCTAGGTTTCAAAGCGTCAGGGAAGGAATAAATTTAAAAACTAATGTTAGATGAAAAAACACAAAATAGACAGACACATACCGTGACAAACAGAACTTAAAATACCCCTATTTTTAGGCCGGGCTTATTCAAAATAAACCTGAGAATCAGACTCACTCACAGTAGGGTTATGTACAAACTAGATAAAAGAGTTACCGGACAAAGCTAGTCATTGATAAAAGTTTTTTTTTTACATTTTTAGTAATAATCCGAATATTGTACATCGTAAAAACAATTAAAAACTAGTTTTAGCTTGTAACAATGAAGCCCTTTCATATGATAGGTACTCCACATGATACGGTTAACTCACTTTAAAATTTGGACCCTCGTTCCTTGCATAAAGACCCTATTTTTTATGATTAAATTAAAAATGTATAGTTTTCGGATTTTTTCCTTTATATGTTCTATAAGACAATTCTTCTTAGCCAATTCCAAGGTAACTAAGAAGTTTTTTTTTACAGCTCCAATAGACTACAGACCTGCGTCTACGATTTTAATTTAACTCGATACCCTCACGCGTTTCCGAGATAGTAGGTCCTGCCAGACAGACAGATGGACAGATGGACATATGGACAGACTGACAGACGGACAACAAAGTGATACTATAATGGTTCCGTTTTTCTTTTTGAGGTACGGAACCCTATAATAGAAATCTTTTAGGAAATACTCTTTTATACTCACCATACCACCATCTATGGTACGTTTATTTTGATGGAATATTCGCTGCATGGGTCGAACTCACATTGATTTTTATTAACTCTTGACAAGGGGCTTATAATATGATACATTCGATCTTAAAAATATATAACATATATGCATATTACAAGTTGTTTAATTTAAAAAGTAACACTGTAAAAATCTAAGAAAGCTTTGTATTTATAAAATATACCATGCTTTCATGTCATGTAATGTATATGTGTGGAATTATAGCTCCAAAAATGCAGCAATTTTGATTTGGCGGTTTCGATACCAAGATGAGCTTTTCGATGTAATTTATTTTTTTAATTTGAGAACTATGTTTAAGACTGTTTAAACCATACAGCATTTGCGACAACTCAACTTCAACAAAAACAAGTAAAATATTGTCACAAGTTGATCCTCTGAGAGTAGACTCAGGATGCTGGCACGGCGACACTTTAAGCCGCTTACAAGCGAGGCTTTACCACAAAAATCTCGGCTCTCGGGAATCTCTCAATTTTCATACCTGTCGACTTAAGAGCCTAAAATTCTGGATAAATATTGCTCGGATCGGGTGGATTAATGTTTTTGGACTTTCGGTTGAGAGGCGTTAAACTTTTCAAATGATTATGGCTTAAAATGTAGTCTATTAATCAGAGAATTTGTAAGGCTAATTTAAGTGTTTTTATCGACTTCAAAAAGAAGGTAATTAGGTAAATGAACTTTAAGGGCTACCTTGAATCTAAGGCTAAATTGGCTAGTAAAAAGCTTGGCATCATTAATATGGTTAGGCGATACTTCTCACCGGGACAACTGCTTCATCTATATCAAGCACAGGTCCGATCGTGTATGGAGTACTGCTGCCACCTTTTTGATGGATCAGCCAAGTATCAGCAGGAAGCTTTAGAATCAGTGGACCAGCGAGCTGTGAGGTTAATCGGTGACGATAAACTAGCTGCCAAGAAGCTACTTAGTCTCGAGCACCGCCGTAAAGTAGCATGTTTGTCTATTTTCTACAGGATTCATTTCGGGTAATGTGCGCAAGACCCCCTCCCCATTTCACTACAGGATTAGCAGAAAGTCGGCGAATTACCACCCATTTCTCGTTGAAATGCCAAAATCCGTTCTCAGCGATATCGATCCACATTCCTGTTGCGTACTGCACAAGAATGGAATTCGTTGCCGCCATCTCTGTTTCCTGAGACCTACAATCTTGGAATTTTCAAGGCTAGAGTGAATAGATATCTTCTAGATCGACGAGCTCCATCCTCGGCCACACCGTCGCTTAACATCACAGGCGAGTTGGTGGTCAATCGTAGAAGTATCTTCTATAAAAAAAAAAAAAGGTATCTGCTGTTTTTTTTTGCTGTTTTTATATTTGTTTCCGCATAACTCCGTCATTTATAAACCGATATGAAAAAATATTGTTTTTGTATGAAAGCATATACTTTCAGACTAGTCTCATAATTTTTTTATCAATAATGGTTTGTAGTTTTGTTTTAAGTACAAAATATCAAATTTTGAAGTCGGGTTTTCAGTTTTTAAACTAAATTTATAAAACAAATTTTGTTTCTTTTAACAGAAATTGATAGCGTTGTAACCCTTTCAAAATATGTTTTGAATTAAAATTTCATTATCCATTTTCCAATTCAAGTTTTTTCGGATTGCTTTCAAACTACAAAATGGCGCTTCGAATTTTCTATAAACAATTTTGGGTATGATCTTGGCACCATAATTGTATTAATATGAATTTTATGAATGCAGTAGAAAGTAATATATTGTAAAAAATAAATTTTCAGTTGAAGAGCTAATTTAATCTACAATCGAAATACTATCTCTCTGAATTATGAAAATCTTACTCAAACATTATAAATGGCTTGAAGTGCCTTAAGTTTCAGCCGTTTTATTCTTTAAGTATCATTATAAAATATTAAATTGCATTTTTTTGATACTCTAAAATTTTCTGAATATCAAGGGTAATTATTTAACCAAGATTTGATTCTGACTTTACTAGATATTAAATATCAAGCAAGGATATGTATAAAGTGGAGCAATTTTTTTAGAAGGACCCTGACTAAGTTTAATGTTATCTAATTGTACTTTTTGTTGTAGATTATTATATTCCTCTAAAGTACAATTATATATCTATAAACTTAGTCAGGGTCCTAAAAAAATGCTCCAGTTTAATAAGTAAAATACAACCACTAACTACTAAGTACTTATTTACAATTCCTATTGAAAAAATTGGTATAAAAATAATCAAGAACCATTAAGAAGCACGTTGTATTTTATTATTGATTTTAATTATTTACTATATCAGACCTCATGGCTCAGTGGTAGTATGTCAACTTTTTGCGCTGCAGGTTGCTAAGAATAGATGTTTGTCCTGTGTCTGGGTGTTTACAAGGATCATTATGTATATATTTATAAAAAAATCAGCCATCTGGTTCCCTAGTACAAGCTTTTCTTAGTTTGGAGCTAGATGGTGTTGTGTGAAAATGTCCTTAAATATTTTTTTTTTATATATTTATTTATTGCACTCATACATAACTTCCTAAAGACTAGGTACAATACCCTATTAGGATGACGCAAATAAAGGTATATATAAAAATTACATTCTGCTAGTATTAGCTATACTTAACTCTAGGGTGTAGGATTAAATAAAAAAATCTAAAACTACCAGTTATCTTCAAAATGTTCTTTGACGCTGTAATATGCTCTCTGTATAAGTATGGACTTCATCTTTATTCACTGTTTTAATAAAATTGTGGGACATAACTGACTATAAATTGCAATTAATTGATTTTTATATGTGTATAAAAAGATTTTCATTACTTTCAATCGTGTTAAGTTAAATAATGCACCTATTGCATCATTTGTTTAATTTGAGAAATAAAATTGGTAGCAGAAAATATGACCGTCACATTGGTGTGTAAATTAAGCAATCCGGAAACTGATTACGTAGTAAGTGGCTACGACTTTCGTTGCCGTAGCACTCGTAACCCGCAATTACGGGCCCCAGTAAATCATGTAGAAGCTCGTAGCAGCTCTACGAAGGCAATTCTATGTCACGAGCTTGCTAAATTTATTTCAATAAAAATATATTATAATTATAACAACGAAAATTTGGAAGAAAAATTACGGTTTAAGGCTATAATGCTATGTTGGTCAGATAAAGTCGCAATTACGTTTTCCACTTAACATTCTGCCCACGTCGGTTTATTGTTGCCGTCGTGGTGTCATAATGCTTTTGATTTTCATTAATTCCGGATTATTCCTATTTCTGGTGTCGACTGTAGTAATGGAAGCGTTAACGATATTATGTTGTTCGTTAAGTTTCAGGAAATTTGGTAATCCAATACTCGTGTAAAATTAAATGTTACGAGTCGTGGATAAAATGTCTCGTGTTTAAGTGATCAAAGAAAAACGTCCTGGATAATAATAATATTTATTACATTGAACACGTTGGATATACTTTACGCAGAGTTCTACTACACGTATGTACGCATAAAAAATTAAATGTTTATGTTTATGAAATTAAATGTTTTTTTTTTTTTATATTTGAGTTGATTGAATGAAAGGTAAATTGCGGTTTACGATTTATGACGTATTAAAAAAAACTACTTACTAGATCTCGTTCAAATCAATTTTCGGTGGAAGTTTGCATGGGTATTATACATTATTGTACATCATACATTTTTTTTATTCTTATCATTCAGGGGGGGGGACACATTTTGTCACTTTGGAAGTGTCTCTCGCTCGCGCAAACTATTCAATTTAGAAAAAATATATATTATAAACCTCAATATCATTTTTGAAGATCTATCTATAGATACCCCACACGTATGGGTATTTTTGAGTTTCAGGTCTAAGTATGGGGAACACCAAAATTTACTGTTTTTTTTCTATTTTTGTGTGAAAATCTTAATGCGGTTCACAGAATACATCTACTTACCAAGTTTCAACAGTATAGTTCTTATAGTTTCGGAAAAAAGTGGCTGTGACATACGGACGGACAGACAGATAGACAGACAGACATGATAGTTGTGTACGAATTTTGAGCATTTCGATAAGACTTGTGTGGTAATTTGCCGACTTTCTCCCTGTTCTGTAGTGGAATGGTGAAAGGTGATTTGTAATTTCTATTTTGTTCACATGGAAAAGAAAATACATACTTATTATCAATTAATAATTGACTGGTCATTGTGAGCTACCGAAATTCGTAAAAGTTGAGTTAAATCTTCAGCAAGAGCCTTTTAACCATTCGTCAAAAGGCTCTATATATATAACTCTATAAATATAAAAATATCAATATATAGCTCTATATATATAGGTATATAAAATAATATCGACCGCATTTTGTAATATTTATTTATTTTTTGTAATAGATATAAGTATACAAGTCTATCTTGTTTTCTTCAACATAATGAAGATGTTTGGTGGTAAATCATATGATTTACCACCAATAAAGACCGACATTAAAGCTAACCAACATTACTTTTGGTAAAACAATACTCTTTTTGACTATAATCACTCAGATTTACAAATATTTATTATATATTTATTAGTTTTAGTATAATTTATAAGAATATATATAATAAGAAATAAATATACATATATAATCAGTAAAAATACTTTTGTACGGAAATCGAATCTCTTATCCCGTAAGGGAAAACATAAACGTCACTTTATGCAGGCATTTATGTATGAAATCAGATATAAAAATGTATGGAACCCTGCAGAAGAACATATGTGACATTTCATTACCAACATTGTCAATATTCTTATTAGGTATCAGTGAAACGGGTGAGCACAGCTATAATAACAGCTATAATATAAGTACAGTATTAATATAAGTAGGTATTTTATTTTCTGTTAAAAACATTGGATTATGTTTACAATATACATTCACCTTTAACCCTGTTAACTAATAGTATGATAAGTAACTATAACTTACTTACCTCCTTTAATAGTATCATTATTATGTATACAATTACATATATTGAATAAACATGAACCTTTCATGACATCTACAATACATATACGTCGTCTATATGTATAGTGATATACCGATTGGTCACGTGCAATGATAATTTGAACATGTTTACAATGCTAAAGCCCCGATACCATTTACCGTAGACCAGTTACCGTCGAGTAGAGTGGCATAGTACAGTAGACTGCTGAGTGTGTATACAATAAGTAATAATCTGGTCGGGACAGTCGAGTAGGCGAGTAGACGGCCCGTCTACTGGCCCGCTAGGCTACTACGATCGGGTTTAAGCCACAAATACAAAGATTAAAGCATACATACTTTCTCATCTCCACGTAGTGTATTTTCTTCGTTTTGAAAATCCTGCTGCTTTCGACGCATTAAATGTATCAATAAAAAATTATTATTTCAATTTGATTGCTCAAAATCAATAAGATTTTTAGATCCACAGGCTAAGGCCGCGCTACGGTTAAACCGCAGCGGTTTTTAACCGCGTGAGTTTATGAAACAGGAAAACGAATACAAGCGGCCGCACTTGCGGTTTTTCCCCGCGATTGATTTAGTACCGTCTCCAGCGGTTTTGCGGCTTATAGCGGTTACCGCTCGCGGGAAAAAGCCGTAGTGCGGCCTAGGCCTAAAGGTGAAAATTCGTAGTCAACTGCACACAGCAGCAGCAGTCGATGTGTCGCTACACTACTAATATTTATGTATTTCTATGAAATACCTTCCATAGCTAACGACACGACGTGTTGCGTGACTGCAGGGCCTCAAGGCTGCTAAGTGAACATCACTCATTCGCCGCTCGCTAATACAATTCAAAGACAATTTTGACGAATTGCTAGACTATTACTATATAAATAGACTAACAATTTGTTAAAATTGTCTTTGAATCGTATCAGCGAGCGGCGAGCGAGTGAGAGTGATGTTCAGTTAGCAGCCTTGAGGCCCAGATCTGTAGTGCTACCGACGACGCCGACGTTCAGAACCAACAAAAAACTGGAATAAGATTGAGCACCGCAACGAGCGACGTGGCGCTGCGACACAACGCGACGTCACGTCGTCTACTGCTGTGTGTACGGCCGGAACTTGCCCCTTACGCGAACGAAGTTGTAGGTGTAGCTTCGATATGAAGATGAAACCCTTTGCTAGCATACCGGCGAATGCTGAATAGTTTTAGAAAACTAACGTGGTTGTTACACATTTTTAGTTTGAACAAACGGGTTACTCACGTCTATTTTGGAGCCGAATTATCCGACTATAGTTTCAATTCAACTGCAGACGGCCGCGGTCTTTTTCAAAAAGAGCAGCGCAGACGTCACTCCCGAAGGACGTCTCTTCTGGTACCAGCAGAGAAATTCAGTTATTCAAGACCGCTCCGTAGCTGAACCATATGTGAACCATTTCCCATCGGCCGCCATCTTTTTTTTGATTCAGTAATTTCTAAGTCATACAAATGACACATTAATGAAACGTGACACGTCCTTCGCTCGTTACTAAATCAAACAAATTATAGCAGCCGACAGGAAATGCTTTGCAAAAGGTGCAGTTACGGATCGGTTTTGATTAACTGAATTGTCCCCCAGACGTGCGTTTGCGTGACTATAGTCGGAGAATTCGGCTCAAAAATAGACTTGATTAACGTTTGTTCAAAATAAGAATGCATAGCATCGTAGCATATCCATTAGTGACACTCTATTGATGTAACCTAATATTTGATTTCCTTTTACCCGACAATGCGCCAACCGGTAACCTCGTTAACCTTTTATCGGGAATCGAGACCGAGCTGTTTCGAGACAGAGTTGAATCGGGAATAAATAATTATAGTTTAAAAAACTGAAACAACCGACTTCAAAGTATGCTACTTCGTTACTTGTAATATTAGAAAGGATTAGGATACATAAAGTTCATATAATCATGCTAAGTCGTGTAATAATTAAAGAAAACGCTTAATCGTCGAAGTAACTCTATTTTCACCTACACATTGGATGAGGAGTAAGAAGGTTTTACTTTTACTAAATCCTTCACGGTTGTAAACTTTTTAAGGAAACCTCTCTTCATCCGTTCGTTTATTTTTTTTTGTCAAGAATTAGATTTGTCATTGAATGTCAAAGGCTTCGTCTTCGAAGATTAGAAAATGTGCAGATGTTTATACGATAATCCTTAACATTTGACACTTTTGCAAATAAAAACTTGTCGGTGGAACTCTGCTATTCTATAATCTGACGCATTTTACTCAGGAATACAATGAACATTTAGATAGATATTATTCAAAAAGTAATAAAGCAATGTCTATAAAATAATTATGGGACCAACTTGGGAGCTTTCTCTATATGTCAATTCAAGAAACACAAAAATTGGTTCACGAATGATGGAGTAATCGGTGAACAAAAATACAAAAAAAATTACATACGGATCGAATTGATAAATTCCTTCTCATTGGAAGTCGGTTAAAAACGATGGGTGTTTTGATCGTTATAGATAGATTTGAATTTTGTTTTGAGAATAATTGTATACACACTTTATTTTGTCGAGAGAAAGAAATAGTTTGGATATTTCAGATATATTCGATTGATCAGCAATCATCATCAATAATAGTGCATGAATATTGTTTGTGTTCCGCATTCGTGGGAAATGTTTTCTTGCAAAGTTTTGGCATGACATTTTTGAATCTATTGCTGTGACTAGCATAGCGTATTATTCTAGGCTTTAAACTGTTAACGTCTAAAATTCTAGGTAATAGTTATAAATTTAACATTTTTCTAGTCTCGTCATTCAATGAGCATAAAAACCGTTTTTTTTTTTTAATTTTTTTATCTCCACAGACACCAGGGTCCGTGACCTTTGTCATAATTACAAGCTATTGCTTACTACTTATCGTTACGGGAAAATTATTTTGTTTAAATTTAAGTACTTATACTTAGCTTAGTGTTGCGTGCATGCCGCGAGCAAACCAGCGACCCGCAAGCAGCACCCGATCACGAGTATGACACATGTGCCAGTCATCGCCCTCCTCAACCATATGTTAGGGAAGAGGGAGAGAGAAAAACACTTTTTAATTTACTTCAAGATAGGAGAGGTTCTCCATTTTTCGTAATACTGGTAAATTTTAATATTTTGACATTGAGTAACGTTATTTTGTACGTTCAGCGAATTGT
Source organism: Lycia hirtaria (assembly GCA_947563715.1). Taxonomy (NCBI): domain Eukaryota; kingdom Metazoa; phylum Arthropoda; class Insecta; order Lepidoptera; family Geometridae; genus Lycia; species Lycia hirtaria. The sequence continues at coordinate 11,487,618 of OX387379.1, read as the reverse complement.
ATCTTTACAAATACTATAATCCACTAAATCATTAATATCTTGAGCAAATCAACGACTAGGAAGCATTATCCAATCATGAATCTGACATTTTATACCTATGCTATTAATTTTCCTTTTCGATCATTAGGGAAGAAGGCGATTCATCACACGATGATGCCGCCACAAGAAGAAGGTTCTTTATACACAGTTCTTATTTCTAAAATTGAATTTTCTGTTTCATTATGCAAACGATCAATAATAGAAAATATTTTTAAATAGATTTTCCTATTTTGGGTGACTATTCTACTAATTTAAAGTAACCCTACACACATCACTCTAAAAGAGTTTATTATAAGGAGTACCTACTTGGATTGGGCATAAGGGTGGAATTACCCTCAAATCTGTGCAATTCATTCAAGCCAAATTGGCTATTCGTTTCGGGCTAAGGTGAATTATAGAGGTAGCAGGCCGCCAGATAAACATCTTCTGGACTTATAACAAAAATTTAAATTTCCTGCCTTCCGCATAATATAACCAATGTTTACCTTATAACGACGGTGAGTTTGGAAATATTAAATTCTTGGTTCCGTTATTAAGTTGTACTTGTAAAGGATAGTGACGTAATGCTTATGAATTGATATTTATGTTTAGGGAGGCCTTTCTTGAAAGTTATTGATATCAGTTAGGAAAACCTAAGAAAGATAGTAATAATACGAGCTTATTGTTAAAGACGTCATCATCATCTAATTCCCCCTTGCTTCTTTTACTATTGGACAGTCAGAAACACGAAAAAGCCACTGTTTCCTGGTGGATATTCCAAAATCACGAACGAAACGCTTTAATACTTTTATCGTGCGGAATGCAAGATTGTGAAATACTTACGCTTCCTGAGTGGGTCTTTTCCGATAGATATAATCTGGGTGTCTTTAAATCGCGAGTGAACTGGTTTCTTCTAGGTAAGCGCGCTCCATTGTAGACCGCAACGTCGCTTAACATCAGGCGAGTTGGCGGTCAAGCGCCAACCTATTTTTACATAAAAAAGACGTATACGTAATACTATGTTAGGTTCACTTTTATTTTCTAGTGACTACCAAATCAATAGCCTGATATTAGTTAAGATGATGCCTCACACATGCGCCGGGAAATAAAAATTTCAAAAGTTATTTTTTCCGTTATATCTAGATCAGCTAAGTATTTGTGGGTAATCATAATGTTTGCTTAATTATTATAAAAACACGTTCTGGGAATGTTAACGAATATATATTATTCCTATAGGAAAACTCAAAAAAACATTTACTTAACTGAAAAAACGATGTTCCAATCATTTACACAAAATATATAAGCAACGTAATACAGGCTTCTCTTTATTTCCTGCTAAGTCGTTTGACATGAAAGGCTCGTTTTTTTATTGTGAGGCAAACAATAAAGAGCATTCAACGTTCATTCTTTGTTGTTTTTCATGTCCATGGCTTCACTTGCACTCGCATAATGCGCAACACCGACTGGCACAGTTACATAACTTGAAGTATATCTCATGTTGGGGCTATTCAAGTATTACGTAAGCACCAGAAGGGGGTGTGGTCTTTGCTTAGCTTATTTATGATGACATCAAGATGGTGATTATGTCAACAATATATTTATTTAATTACATTTTTTTTTTGCAAAATTTAATAGATTATGATATGGTAACCTTGACTTTGATCGAAGCAAAAAACAAATTCAGGGATTCCCTAAATTTATTGTTATTGCTTACTCATGCGGTGTTTTATGGTTAAGTTAGAAATACTTGTTTATATTTGAAATGTTTACGTAAGCACACAAGAGCTATGCCTACTTTTGCTGACAAGGGGGAGGAAAAAAATACTAATATTCTGGTTACGTAATACTTGAATAGCCCCTTAGTCTGATGTATGAAGATTGAGTAAATAGTGACCGAACCCACCATTGCCTTTGCTAGCTCGGTCACGCCGAAAGGACGAGATAAGATCATATTTTGTGTCGCACGCGCATACCTACATTCTTGATCTTCAAGATATAATTACTGATTAGATTTATGGGAATTCAGATAAGCAAAAAATGACAAATAACACTCATACATTTTATTTTGATGAACTTATTTTATTATCATTTATACAATTACACACAAATATGGAATTGAGAATAATGAGTAATTTTAGAATACTTAAAATTCACAGGCATGAAAAAATTACTGAACCGATTTTAATAAAATAAAGCCTTGATAAATCCACTTTAAAACAAATAAAAAACTAGATCAAAATCGGTCCATCCGTTTGAGAACTCCGATACCAGAGACATACAAATACACAGATACACACGTTAAACTTTTAACAACCCCCAGGTGAATCCGCGGGGCACATCTAGTAATCATCATTACTTTAGTTTTATTTAAGTATATATGTAATTACAATAAGTAAGTAAGTAAATAAATTATTTATTTATTTATTTATTTATTTATTTAAAAGTAATCTGTATCTGTATCTGTATCTGTAAATACTTTTATTTAATAAGTGTAGGTACTTACCAATTACCTATGTGCCGAGGACAAAATGATTTAAGGAATAGATACGTAAGTAGCTTGCTTGAAAATTGCATTTTGAGTCTAAAATGCTATTTTCAAGCAAGCTACTTAGTAGCAATTTGAGTCAAGAACTTTAGTAATAATATTTAACATAGTTGTGAACGTATTATCTATTATTACCAAGTGGATTATTGATAACTTCTACAAAAACATTATTAAATTATCTATTTTGTGTATGATTTTTATTCTCTGTTGTATGTTTCTCGTCACAATAAATTTCTGTCTATGTCTATTGTCTTACTAAGGGCTTTCAATTATGTAAATAGTTTAAAAAATAAACTGAAAAACCGACTTCAATTTCTCTCTTTAAACATATATATAGACATAGACATAAATGTATTGTAAAAAATACATACACAGAATAAAACAGAGAATAAAAATCAAACAAAATAGAAAACTGAATAATGTTTTTGTCGTAATCCGGCACCAGCTCAGCATAATGCTAGTTGTAAACCACCAGCGCTGGTCTTTTGCTGGTACCAAAATTTATTGGACAATATTGTAAGAAGGCTTTTTAAGCTCACAATTTTTTCATGGTTATAAACTTAAAAAAAACGACATTGAGCCTTTCTCGCTTACCGATTGTCAAATTCTTCATCTACGAAGATCATAAAAGCGCAGATCTTAATGCGACAATCCTCAATAACTGTCACTCTTGCAAATAGAAATAGATTTGTGACTCTATAATCTGAAACGCTTTACTGAGGCAATTAAAATTATCACATTTCTAGAGATTTATAAAAAAAATAAGAAAAAATTATAATAAAAATACTGATCTTGTGGCTCAGTTGGTAGTATTCCAGGGCCAGGCAAAGATTTGTATAATGAGTGTGGATATTTGTTCTGTGTCTGGGTATTTATATTTGCAAAAAAGAGTATATATGTATTCTATCAGCCAACTAATTCCAAACTTTTGGAACTTTGCTTAGTTTGGCCTAGCTGGTGTTGTGTGAAATGCCCACAAATATTATATGTACTTATCAAATTGATAAAATAATTATGGAACCATCTCGGGAGCTTCCTGTTTATAATATAATGAAATATTCAAGAAAGACTGAAATTGGTTCAAGGATGAAGGAGTAATCGGCAAACATACATACAAATACATACGGTCAAACATAGAAACTCCTCCTTTTTTGAAGTTGATTAAAAATGTGGTATTTCAGCTCTCGTGCGTGAGTAACAAATCTAGCGTTTGGCCGCCTTTTGGTTGCGGTATGCCATCATACATTAAACTGATACGATAAGAATTAACTGACGATCATATGGTATCAAGCTCGTGTCATCAGTCAGTTGCAGAAAGAGTACATTAAACAAACAAAAATAATTAAAACTTATAATCAATGTTTGAAACAAATTAACAATTTTTCTGCCAGTAAGCAAAGTAACCAAAAATATACTTTAGTTTATAAATAAGTTTTGTTCATTTTATGCAACCTAATTATTATGAAATTTCATATAGATATCTCTAAGTATAATTTGCCACGTTGAATGGCAATGCTTATACGTTGGGCCAGATACGCGCCAGCATTTTGGTATTGTGCATTGTCTTGATTGAATCCTAGTAAAATTATATAATGCATTCTTATGGTTGTTGATGAATACGTCTATGTAGGACAAAAAGGTCCGACTAAATCAAAACTGGGCCAACTAACTATTTTTTGAGATCTACGTTTTGAGTGCAAATATCGTCACTGGTCATACGCTTACGTATTAGGTATTAATTTTTCGTTTTTTTTTACGTAAGATAGATTGACCACCAACTCGCCTGATGTTAAGCGACGGTGTGGCTGAGGATAGTGCTATTCGATCTAGAATATATCTGTTCACTCTAGCCTTGAAAATTCCATGACATGTTAGTTTACGGTGATGCTCGAGACTAAATAGCTTCTGGGCAACTAGGTTATCATCACCGATTAACCTCACAGCTCGCCGGTCCACTGACTCTAAAGCTTCCAGCTGATACTTGGCTGATCCATCAAAAAGGTGGTAGCTGTACTCCATACACGATCGGACCTGTGCCTGATACAAATGAAGCAGTTGTCCCGGTGAGAAGTGATGACAAGCTTTTTACTAACAATGTATTTATGTAAAAGTTATTTCTTCTTTTACAGTTAATTAGATTGTTTTAAAGGACGGCTTGATTCTGGTGCCATGGAAAAACGACAGGTGCCTGGCCTGAGACGCTACTTGGATCAGCACTGTCGCGGCCTCGCACCTGAGTCGCACCGTCCACACGCCAGCAGCAGTATTTTGTTCATATGCTGTGGAGTATTTGGGTGATTGGTGGGCGGCAGCCAAAAGCCTGATAACTGAAATTGGATGCCGTATTAGAGACAACGGCAGTGACTCCCACTCCGGTTCCTTCCTAGTACAAAGGTTGGCCATTGCCATTTAGGGGCATAATGTTGCTAGTATTATGAGCACCTTTGCGCCGGGATCAAAGCAGGGTGGTTTATTTGAATAATTAGTTTTTATGGTGAAATATTTAATTGTCAAAAATTAACCTATGTAATTATTCGTAAATTGTTTTTTTATTTACTTAAAACGCTTTAATTGTTTCAGGATTAGGGGAAAATTTTAATTACAAATATACTTAAATAAAACTAAACTAAAATAATCTAAGAAACTTCAATAATACAGATATACAACTTAAATTAACTAAAGAAAACTGAAATTTTGAATAAAAAAATATAAATCAAATAAGTATGTGTTGGTGTCCGTGTGGTAGAGTTCTTAGAACGCTGCTGCATTCCCACGCTGAATCGCTAATGATAATTCTTTGTGCGAGGAATGATCCAGCTCTCTTTTCACCATATTGTTTTGGATTTCATATATCAATACATATTTAAAAATATTTTTTAACCGTACTTCAATCTTTGGTAACGTCCGATACGTTAGTCCGATGACATGTCTATAATATTCTGAAGATTATCTTTCAGCATTAATTTAAAAAGTATATATGCAGCCGAAATCTACAAGGATAAAAAAAAACTCATTAAAAAGTAGATAAATATTTGGTACATATGTCGTTTAATTCGGTATAAGAGCCGCAAAGTACAAAGTAGCAAAGCAAAAAGTACGTAGCAAACCGCTTACCTGTCAGTCATAAAAAGGAAATTGAATTTACATTTTTGCTGCTTCCAATTTAAATCATAAATTGTCAAATACTTCACTTTCTTTTTATCCGCTTATTTATATATCATAAGCTTAATAATGCTTTTACATGTTCTTTGAAAATAACTTATTCAGCCTACGAGATTCCCTAATCTTCAAAGCAATAAATCTCCCCCGCTTGCTAATAAGTATTTATGTTATTAATTTAATCCTACAGTACGTGTTTTCTTAATGAATATTCATACGAACAAATCATAATTTGTGCGTAGGGGAACTAGCGATCTCGCGAGTCTTAAACCGTTCGTACACAAAGCTATGTATAAGTGGTTGCCTTAAGTGACGTAAGAAAAAGGCCAATAAACTACCGATTTGCGAAGAACTTGTTTATTCAATTTAATATTAAAACATATTTTTTTCTCAGCCGTTACTGTCCCACTGCAGGGCAAAGGCCTCCCCTCCCCTTTTTCCATTTGTATGGGTTAAGAGCTTCCTCATTAAAACAATAATTTATTTATTTATAATTTAAGCGACTAATGGGAAGTTACTCAAGCTGACATGTAATATATCTGTTTCTTCTTCTTTTTTGTATTGGACCCGCATTAAAGCATTTGCCAGTGTCAAGTATTAGGATTTTTTCAAGTTTCTTGAATAAAACAAGTTGTAAATGTTTTAGTCACAATCTAATTCACGTATACAGTCAATTTATAAGTCGAGTCCTGCTTCAGTAAAGTGGTGGCGACTTTACTAGAAGCTTCTATGGAGTTTTGCCGACAACGTAAAATCACACGTTTTACTGCTTTATTTCACTTGCCCACACTCACGCACTTTATCGAACACTTAATGAATAAAACACCACCATTTTTATAGCAGTAATGTTCAAAATAACACAAGTTTAGAAAAATAAAACAAAGCAACAACACGTTAATAAGACGTTCCCGCCAAAACACAATATATCTGTTAAGTACTTCTATTGCATGACGCATACAACATATAACCTTTTACTTTTTTTGTTTCTGATATGTTTTTATTAATGAAAAGGAAATGTATTAGACCCTTTCTATAGTAGTCCCTGCTGAATTAATATATGTTTTATCCAGTATTGTCATCAAATGTTGTCTTGTGTGAGAACGGGATTAATTTACATTAACTTAGCGGAAGCATCGAACGTTGTGTTAATTTCCACTGTAACATAGCAGGATACTAAATGTTTGTGTTAGGCAGGAAATTATTTCAAGATAACGGGATTTTTTATATTTATATATTATTTCAAATATATAAATATACATAATATGTATATATTATATTAAATATTATTTCAAGATAATGGGATAATAAATATTTAGTTCTAGTACATGTTTGTAATTTGACATAACAATATTATATTCTATCAATGTTCTTAAATCCAAAATAAACAAGGGAAGCAATTTATAGCTTTGTTATGTAAATTATTTTGGTGTGCCTAACTAACATGATTTATGGTTTCGTAATAAAAATAATTGAAGTTTAGAAGAAAATTTTATTCTTTAGAAATTAACACTAACAGAACTATGAATTACCTATTTTTTGGGAACCCTGGTTTGCTCGTATTTTCAGTCATAAAAAATCCGAGTGGATCTCGGTCGCCCAGGTACTACGTAATAATGACAGTAGTGCCCTTAATGACACATTAGTTCTCTTTCCTAACAGATTGTAAATTTTTTTGAGTAATCATTTTTACATTGAATTCACCAGGAATAAGTAATTTCTAGTTACAAAATGATATTCTGAAATACTTCATAAAACTTATAATGTAAACTTAGAAACGGTACCTTTATATAGATTTGAGCAAGGAAGTAAGAGAAAATTAATCTGTCGGACGCTGTAATGCGGAATGCGGCTTATTTCATTTCAAAGCTACGATTCCTCCGTGTTAATTATTGCCAGCCGGCTAGGCTGCCACAGTTCACCTTCGAACGGCAAAGCTTCTTATTTGGTTTGATCAAAGAGTTCATAGTTATTCTAAATATCACACCAGTCACGATTTTCTTTGAGCGCGGCTGTACTTTGCTTTGTTTGTATTTGTCTGCTCTTGTAGGACTGGGCCTGGTCATTAATTATTTTGACGCTCTAAACATTAACATTGTCCAGAGATTTGACGCCCTATTGAAATGAAATGAAATGAAAATTATTTATTTCAGATGTACCTAAATCCATATCAATTAAATTAAATTATCAAATCATAAAATCAAGTAAATTAAATAAAAATAATTTTATATTAGAATAAATAAATCTACTATTATGTCTATTTTTCTCTCCAAGAAATTTGATAACATGTCTATTTTATTTATTTATTCGTAGCCGTGGATATGGGTCCATTAGCCGGATAGGGCTATTTTTACCCGACTGCGTAAGAAGGAGGGTAATGTTTTTCGAGTGTATGTATATATGTGGGCATGATATGTATGTATATATGTTTCTACATGACAGCCTACAGCCTAAACGGCTTTACCGATTTTGATATGCGAGGTGTCATTCGATTCCTCTTCACTTCCAGAGTGTCAGGCTATATTTTTTGTAATAGTAATAATTATGAACAAACGGGTTACTCACTCCTACTTTTGAAAAAGACGGCCGTATGCGGTTGAAAATATAGTCGGAGTATTCGGCTCAAAAATAGAAGAGAGTAACCCGTGTGTTCAATATTAAAATGTGTAACAACCACGCTAGTTTTTATAACAGAGTCGGATATTTTATTTTTCTTTTAATATACATACTTGTTACTCCCCTACCGTTACGGGAAAAGGATAGTAAAACCTGAAAATATGCTACATTCATAAATATGGCTATTTTTACTTCCTTACGCCAAAATTGCAACATATCTAGAAATGAATTATGCAACACAAAGACCACTTCGTAGACATTTAGCTGCGCATATATCTCAAATACTATTAAGGGAAATACTTCGAATAGGATATGCTAATGAATACCATAATTACAAAGTGTCACAAATACAACAGTTAAAAAATGTTAAGCATTTGGTAAACAAAGACACACAAACTGATATCGACTTTTGTGATCAAACCACCTCTATGAAATGCAATCATAATTTGACTAAGAATACTCAACAAAATCACATTAACCCTAATTCTGATACACCGAGTAATAATAATGATAACTCTGGAACGTCAAATAGTGAATCTGTTCCTAATAATAATCTTTTTCGTGTATAATCATATAAATATATTGCATCAAAATATAGATGGGTTGATTAACAAAGCAAATAGAGTAACAGTAGGTTTGTCGAATTTAGAATCACAAGGCAAAAATATAGATATACTCTGCTTCACAGAGCACAATATGAAACAAAGCGACACCTCACTTCTAAACATTCCTAATTTTAAATTGGCAGCACAATTTTGCAGAGCTCAGAGACGTGGAGGATCATGTATTTTAGTAAAAAATGACATAAAATTTAGAGAAATACATGCAATTAGTGATAACATAGCAATAACAAACGTAATCGAATGTTGCGCTATTGAGCTGACCGAACATAAGAGCTACATAATATGTGTCTATAGACCTCCCCAAAGAAAAAATAATATAATAGAAATATTCTTTGAAAAACTTGGAGAGATTTTAGACCAATGCTGCAAAAAAAGAAATTTTAAAGTAATAGTGTGTGGTGATTTTAATATTAATATATTAGAACGATGTCCTAAAGTGCAAAAATTTAAAGAACTACTTGCAAACTATAACCTAAAACTTAGTTTCAACGAACCGACACGTTTATGCAGTGGCACAAGTCTTGATAATATAATACATAACATAAGAGGCGGAACAGGGGAGATATTGGAATTGGCTCTTTCAGATCATACTGCACAACTTTTTAAATTGCCTGTAAAAAAGAGTTGTCGTATCAAGTCCTGGTTTATTACAAAACGTGATTATAGTGTCGAGAACAGATGCAAATTTTATGAAAGCATTAGCAACCTCAGCTTTAACGATGTGTATAATAATAGTAACCCAAACGAAGCGTTTAATTTATTTTATGAGGATTTTCTTTTGTTTTATAATTTGTGCTTCCCTAAAATCAAAGTGAAACGCTGTCACATCCATCAACCAAAATGGGTATCGAAAGGCATAAAAACTTGCGCTAGGAAAAAAATCCACCTTCTTTGGAAATATAGAACCAACAAATCTACGGCAACAAAAGAAGCATTTCAAACATATTCGAAAAGGTTCAAAAAAGTTATTAGGTTAACTCAAAAATCCCAGAATGAATACTACATAAAAAATGCACACAACAAATCTAAAGCTACTTGGGACATCATTAATAAGCAAAAGGTCTCTTATCCTGCCAATTCTATATCACATATTGTGACCTCGAATGGTACAACGATTGATGAACCTAAAGCAATCGCAAATTATTTTAATAACTTCTTTATCGACAAATCACAAAACAATAAAAACTCTGACACTAAAAACCATAAGTCAAGCGAAACTGTACATAATCAGCAAGGGGAATCGCTTTTCTTAACTCCCACAATACCTTTTGACATTCTTAAAATTATTAGTTCGCTAAAAAATACAAACAGTGTAGGTATTGACGGTGTGTCCACGAGAGTGGTCAAAGACGTAGCAGTGTTAATAGCGCCAGTACTTAGTTATGTATTAAATTTGTGCATGGAGGGTGGTGTCTTTCCGGAATCCTTGAAGATATCGGTAGTCAAACCATTGTACAAAAAAGGAGACAGACACCAAGCAGGTAACTATCGTCCCGTGGCTCTTATCCCGATATTTTCAAAGGTTTTCGAAAGGATTATCTATAATAAGATGTACAATTACTTTGAACAGCGTAATGTATTTGCAAAAGAACAACATGGATTTAGAAAGGGAAAAACAATCAATATGGCCATATTCCACTTTTTAAAAAAGGTTATGACCAATATTGACAAAAAATGTAAGGCAACAGCTCTATACATGGATATGTCAAAAGCGTTTGACTATGTTGACCACAACATCCTGCTACAGAAATTATATAAGTATGGTATTAGAGGCAATGCATACAGCCTCATTAAATCATAATTATCTCAAAAATAGGCAACAAATTACGGAGTTAAGCAGAATGTGTCTAAAAACTACCACAAATAAGATATATCAATCAGAAAAAAGGATGATTCAGTACGGTGTGCCACAGGGCAGTATACTAGGACCATTACTCTTCTTAATATATATTAACGACCTTCCAAACGTTACCAGTCATCCTATGACGTTATTTGCAGACGATAGTACGGTTTTATTTATAAATGACAATCATTGCGAGCTAAAATCTGACATTGAAGTAACATTGACATCTCTGATTAATTGGTTAAATAATAATAATTTAAATATTAACATTGAAAAAACCCATCTAATGAATTTTACAATTAGACATGATAATCAAAAATTTGACATTAAACATGGCGGAAAAAATGTGACAGAAATAGAAGTCACACGTTTTCTAGGGTTAAATATTGATAATAAGTTAACATGGAAGTCCCATATTGATATTGTCTCGACAAGGTTGCATCAATTTGCATATGCGCTATTTCAATTGCGTAAAGTTGTCAACGAACCCGCATTATTAACAGCATATCATGGACACGCCGCATCAGTATTGAGATACGGAGTCATATTCTGGGGTAACTCAACTGACCGTCTAAAGGTGTTTAGAGCTCAAAAACGCTGTATACGAGCAATATGCGGACTCAAAAAGAGAGATTCCTGCAAATCTCATTTCGTTCGGCTCAATATCCTAACACTACCATGTTTATATATAAGTGAAGTTGCTGTATTCGTAAAATCTAATCCTGAGCTATTCAAAATGTGGCCTGTAGGCAGCAGACGTGAGGGTATGATTCAAATTTTACCATCCAGAACATCATTCCTAAATAAAAGTGTGTTTTGCATGGCTCCAATTATATACAACAAGATACCCGAGATTATACGATGTAAACAGAATATTACTATATTCAAAAACTCCTTGAACAACTTGTTAGTAAAAAAAGCATATTATAGCGTTAACATGTTTTTGACAGATAATCTTAATAACGTTAAATAATTTTTGAATACAACTTGACATGATCATTACTTATATTCTTGACATTTCATGTGAAGTTTGGTAACTTGGTTTATTTCTTTACAATATGTATAAATTGACATCGTTGTGACATTATCAAAATTGATTGTTATTATTTTTATTTTTATTAATGACATTTTATTTGATTGTTTGACATCTTCTGGTATGTAGGTAATTGTAATGACATTCCAAATTGACTCTAAAATAATAATAATGGACATTTATTAATTTTAACATTCTAGAATAGAGACACTGAAATTATTGATATTGAAAAGACATATTGTCTGTTTTTAAATTACGTTAAAGTGTCTAGAACAAACTTGTCGTCTGTATACCTTCCCAGGTAGAAACTAGAGCTCTCTGTCTTATGTAAGATCTATGTATACCTATCTATGTGCATATACCTAGTTTCACGGACAAATAAAGAATTGAATTGAATTGAATTGAATTGAAATTATACCTAGTTATGAATATACAGTATTTGGAGTTATTGCTTGTAAGTATTTATAATATAAAAAATAAAAACTTTATCATCTGGTATGACTTTATCTTACAATCTACGTGCCAGTACCAGTGACGTTCACCTACGGATGTCGGACATCAAAATCTTTGAAATATGATCTTTCGAAGCTTCTGGGATAGGTGCTACAACTTGATTAGCTGGTTGGTGGCGGAATCAACACTGTGTCAAAAGTAGTTAAAAGTTAAGTTTTCATGGCAGGTGAAACAATTAGTTATTATGGTAAATGAATGGTAAATAACGAATATTAAACATACACACATAAAATGATGCCTGTTTTCCCTCACGGGGTAGGCAGAGGATCAAATAACATAACACGTTTGATGCCACATTTGACCGTGATTAGAAGGTTAGATGAAGGGAAGAGGGTATTAGAAGGTAAGATGTAATGTTGGCTTGCAGTGACAGGGAGTTAACCCATCGCCTACTTAGGTATATGCCAATTTAAGTCCCTGAACTGACTTTTATAAAGAAGAGAAGGAAGGAAGAGAAGCAGCTGGAATATTCTGTTTTTCTTTTCTCCTAGACCAGCATGGAAGACTGAATAATATGTATTATAATGCTAATATTAATAATAGCTGGAAAGTAACTGATAAAGATATGGTATTTTCCTCTTGCAAACTATGCTATAGAATCTTAATACAAGTTTAGTTTATAACAAAGTTTTTTAGGACTTTTATACTAGTCTGCAATCTGTAAGTATTACGAACATTTGTCAAGTAGTCGTACTGTAGTTCCTGTTCCGTCAACTAGATCCAGTTTAGTCCAGTGATGAAGATGTTCCAGCATAGTTAATGGGCCGTCGCGCCTGCAGCGATAGCTCGCTCTCTAATTCAACTGAATTTATACAATTTGTACGGTGTTTGGACGAACAAGGTCAGTACTTACTAAGTTTATATATGTAGACTGGGTTTATGGCCGATTTTGATGTTAGATTTTACTAACTGCGTCCCGTATTTTCCTTAGCGTAGTGAAGAAAAACGATGGTGTTGTTGAAGGTGATGATGATGATGATAAAATGTAGACTATGCTTGTGTCAAGACAAGAACACTTCATCACAGCTATCTCTGTGCTAAATTTATCCGATTTGAACAACTAAAGATAAATAATATTTACATATTTTACTATTCTATCAGTAACTATCGCTTGTTTATTAACCTTTTATATATATTAACCTTTACCCTGTTTATATAACCAGATGTTATTTTTTGATGCTATTATTAAATAATAACATTACCACATTTTGCCGGTTGTCGTTGAATTTATCCGTGCCAACCAACAGCGGAGATGGCCGTACCTACATATTATCGAAATTACATACCATGCGTGATAACGTTGAGATTTTTTATTCAAAAATAGGCCTGCACTTGATTGTCGACTCGCCTGGAGTGTTTTCTTGCTAAGAGACATTAATCCTGGCCAGCAGCGTCAAGCTACTTCCATAATTGTATTGTTCTGACACCAGACATCATGTCAAAGTATTTAACTTAGAAGAAATAGTTTGAAATCTTGTAAGATTTGCACGAAGCGTACCTACTACTTGTAAAGTTTATATAAAACTCGCTATAGAATGTCTTCGTAATGAAATAACAATATTTTAATATTTACAAAGTAAGATCATTTTCAAAGAGAATACGTTTATAGATTTTGATTATTTATTCAACAGACTTCGGCTTCGTTTATACTAGGAGAGGCGGCAAGCGAACTAATGTATTCTCTTACGATATTGTACCTAAATATAAGACTAATAGTAGCTAACAGAACATGAGACAAGGTTTTTAAGCTATTGCATAGCTTCTATCGCGGGCCTTGAGCGTGGAGACCAAATCCAGAAATTCCGTAACGAAAATAACCTAACACACCGCGCGTAAAGCTATTATGCAATAGCTTTACCGCGGCAGTCTCCGAGTGCCACACGTCTTTTTTTTTTTTCAACATTCTAATTATTATAAAAGCGACAAGAGGTTACGCTGTTTCTTTCTCTGTCTGTTGGTTACCATTTAACCACCAAACGATAGATCATTTTGAAAATAATAAATAAATATTGGTGGACATTTCACTCAACACCAACTAGCACAAACTAAGCAAAGCTTGTAGGTACTATGGAAACTAGATGATTAATACATATATACTTTTTTGTAAATACATACTTACAATACACCGAGACACAGAACAAACATCCATCCAATCCATCCAATGTTTGCCCTGGGTGGGAATCGAACCTACGACCGACAGCTCAGGAGTCAGGCCATGAGGCCTGACGAAATTTGAACAGAGATAACTAAAGACGGACATGGGCTATATTTCATCATCATCATTTTTTTTTATCAATAACCAAAAAAGTAGCTGTTAATGTAACACCATTTTTTTAGTGAAGTGTGTTTGAAAATTAAATGAACATACGTGAATCAAATTTTTTGTTTCAAGAAAAACGAAAAACGAACCAATGAAAATAAATAGATAAAAGTAATGGAAAAAAAAACACTCGAAACAATCCCATTAATAGATTAGGCAGAAATAACTGTTACATAATACCGAAAAATTATATAGAAACTGGGCGCCTACCTAGAGAAGTAGGAATGTAATTAAACCAACTTTTTTTTACCTGTCTATTTAGTTAGGCTTCGGATCCTGGTACTGACCTAAAAATAGTTGGTGTACGTACCTACTTAGGTACACAGACAGACGCACAGTTTTAATTTATTTTTTCGGTATTATGTAATTGCTAGAGTAGTTATTTCGGGTACTGCGAGTTATTTCGGGTAGAGTGAGTAGTTATTTCGGGTTCGAATCACCCTTTTCAGTTAAGTAATTGCATTATTTTGAAGTCGATTTAATTAAAAAAAAAAATTTTTATCCTCGACTCAGGAGAAAATAAATGAGGAAAAAATAGTATAAGCCATTAGACTAGACAATCAGAAAGAGCAGAACTATTACAGTATAACTAAGTCTGGTGTAAATATACGTGTTTGATTTTGATAAATTTTATTATATACTTACCCAACTTCGTACTGCATAAACAGTGTAAGATTGTTATAGGGATCTAATGGTGATGATAACTTCAGTGGTATAATCAACACACACACATAGGAGTATATGTAACGAACAATGACTTATAAATATGTGATAAGTAACGGAATAACAGAAATTGTTTACTTACTAAGTATAAACATTGTAACTTTCCGCGCTAAATGTATCACTTTACTTATCAGTGTATTTACTTAACTGCTTATAAGCCGAGATTCAGAAATGTCATGTCTTTTGGATATAAATTACTTAAACACTATCTCTCTCTGTTTGGAAACTTTTGACGACTAAAATACTGAATTTATTATGACAAAATGTTTTCCGGCCTATGATAGAAAAGGAAAAGATTCTTTGTCTATTTGTTAACTTTTTGCAATCAAAGGGCAGAATCCATCGTTAAAAAATAATAGGTATAAATTTAAATAAAGGGATAATAATAATAGGTATAATAGACATAGCTATCTGTACATTACTAAGGATTTTTAAGGATTGCAGATTTCGTTTGTTATTTGAAAACTTTATTTTACACAAAAATTTGTTCATATTCAATTCTTTACTGTTATAATGTAGTAATTATTATTCGAGGTAAGGTTGGGAGGCCACAAGTCTTCCAGTTACTCTATTTTAACATTTAATGTAGTTACTATGGGACTAGCTAGGCAAATAACCAATATTTTTATACTTATTAGTATTTCCGTATATCTGCACGACAAACTTTCATTTACAAATTTTCTAACAGCGTAGACTCTGATTTTAAAGTTTGTTTATTTAATCCCATAAATAGATCTAATGACGATGTTGGTCTAAAATCAGCGCGAAACTTTTGACAATGCTTCAAAAATGCCGGATACAAATAATTTAATACAGCATGGTCCAAGGTAGAGAATAGATGGTGCAGCGCATGGTCTCCAAAAAACGTCAACACTTTAAACAAGTTCCCATTTATGTCTGTTCTATCCATAACAGCTTCCAATTGACGCATACCCCAGTGTGGAGTTACGTACTGGGAAATGATAAATAGCTTCATATTCGTACGTCGTTCGAGGCGAAAGTATTCCTATCTCTGGTGCTCTAACCTAACCTAACCTAACCTAATTCTGCGCTTGCTGTGTGATCGAGTGATTTATAGGACTTGATACGAAAAGGACTTGTTTATTTCGATTCTGCTTATTCAGAGCTTTGAAGGGATTTCTGAATAAACATAAAACAGAAGAATCTATATAAACAGAAATGTGGCAAAATTGTACTGAAGCCAGGGTGCCAGTCACAAATTAGTACTAACTAAATGTTTTGGATTTTTAATTTGTTAACTTATCCAAAATGTATCAAAATAATAAATATCAATAAGTATTGGTGGACAATACAACACTATCTAAATTTGGGCCCTCATGCCTTGCATTAGGACACAATTTTTTTGTGATTAAATTAAAAATGTCCAGTTTTTTTCCTATATGTGTACTCTAACACAATACTTCTTGCCAAATTTCATAGTTCTAGGTCAACGGGAAGTACCCCATAGGTTTTGATTCCCTTGTGAGTGTCGAAATGTGCGAAAAAGTAGAAATTTTATTTTTCTTTCTGCAGCAAGAAACTATGAATCTGCGTATATACGCAGATTCACAGTTTAAATTAAATTAAAACCATATGGTTTTAATTTCAACTCGATACCTTCACGCGTTCCCGAGATAAAGGTCTTGACACCCGGACAGACGGACAGACAGACAGACAGACGGACAACAAAGTGATCCTATAAGGGTTCCGTTTTTTTCTTTTTGAGGTACGGAACCCTTAAAATAATAATAAAAATTATAAAATAATATAAAAGTATCTAAGTATATTAAAATATATACATCTTACAAAATAAAAATGCCAAAGCAGATTTAATATTTTATAAATCGTGATGGTCAAAATGTGTAAAGTTGGTAAAAAAGATGGCGAAGTGATGTTGTAAGAAATGTCGACCCATTATGGATTGAGCAGCTTTTTCACATGTCTCTCTGAACCTAAATAGTAATTAACACATAACCAGGTCCAGATAAGCAACAGAATTAGGTATATCATGCCTATAGATTACGTACCTCCTCAGGAAATTGATATAAGAAGAAAACGAAAACACAACTCAATAAAGAACGCGTAGTAAACTAAAGTTGGTTGTTTTCTTGGATTCCAGTAGACTATAGGTTTCAAACAATATTTTTTTGTACATCTCAGACTTCACAAGATGATATAAAATACATGATATTGATGGATTATCCTGGTTACTTGCTTGTCTGTAATTTTATTTTTAAATAGCATGTTACATAATACGTCATCGCATATCAGGGGAGTTGGTGGTCACGTACGTAGATCTATTTAAAAATACATACGAATTTTAGTATATATATATATTTATTTACATTGTACAAAAAAACATTTTATATACCTACAAGTTAATTGTAATATTGATAGCACAAAACTAACTCGGTCTATAATTTAGCGTTACAAATAACTATATATTTAGGGTAGGTTGGTCTAATTGTGTACTACAATGCTGTATAAAGAAATATGATTAGAGTATTATTTTCCGAACCAATCATCATCATCATCTCAGCCATAAGAAGTCCACTGCTAGACATAGGCCTCCCCCATGGATTTCCAAAAAGACCGATTGGAAGCAGCTTGCATCCAGGGTCTTCCCGCCACTTGTATGAGGTCCAAACCAATAAAAAAATATTATAATTGTAAAGATTTGTTGTGTACCATTTTATACATTAATTATTAGAAAGTATCTCAAAAGCCCTATAGTTACAAGTATATTTGTGATTTAAATTTAAATGCAGAATAGTTACACCTTTTTAATTATGAGTATGAAATCGATACAAAATAAATTTAAAATAGGTCACCCACGCAAACAAATTTTAGTGCCGATATGATATAATAAAATAAAAATATGGAATCTACTAAAACCTATTTACAAGAATGCAGCTTAAGGTGGTACACTGGTACCTACGTCACACGTGCGCCGGGAAATTCAAATTTTTAACGTTATTGTAATTGATAAAAATATTTTCGACTAACTAAGATAATTCTTTATATTATCATGTCATTCTATTTACCAATAATACATCGATTAACCTAGAAACCCATTTTTACTAATTCAAGCATCTTCTCGGGATATGTAGGCAAAGATGCGCATTGATTGGTTGTTAAATTGTCCTGATAATATAATAATAAAAAAGAATAATGTTGGATTGTCGCAAACATTGTAATAACTTACAATAGTTACCTAGTTTAAATTTACCACCGTATGTGTATCGTTTTGGTTTTGTTACAGACAAAAATATTATTATCAATTAAAGTCGAAAAGCGGGAAATTTTAAAGCGTCTTCTCGTCCAATATTCCCCAGTCCCTCAAGTCGAAAGTTTACAACCAGTGTGTGTTACCAGTGATGACATACGGCACTGAAACGTGGTCCCTAACTATGGGCCTTATAAAGAAGCTCAAGGTCACGCAACGAGCTATGGAGAGAGCTATGCTCGGAGTCTCTCTACGGGATCGAATCAGAAATGAAGAGATACGTAGACGTCACCGATATAGCACAGCGGATTAGTAAGTTGAAGTGGCAGTGGGCAGGGCACATAACACGTAGAACTGATGGCCGATGGGGCCGAAAGGTTCTCGAGTGGAGACCACGTACCGGCAAGCGCAGCGTAGGAAGACCAGCCACGAGATGGACAGATGACCTCATACAAGTGGCGGGAAGACGCTGGATGCAAGCCGCTTCCAATCGGTTTTTTTTGGAAATCCATGGGGGAGGCCTATGTCCAGCAGTGGACTTCTTATGGCTGAGATGATGATGATGAAAGTCGAAAAGAGTATAATTTACAATAAAGTAAATCTTGTTATGTTTAATATTGATCTGTGTTACTTCATTGTAAAACTATCTCGACCATAATTGGTAATAATACTATTGAATGTAAATCGAACCACCTTAACTATAATGAAGTTATGCATCTTATAGGAAAATATTTAGTCTTCCAAAACATTAGGTTCAGTTTTTAAAGTTTGTTTGATTTGTCCAATGAAAAGATCTAGAGAATTAGATAATTTGAAGTTAGCGCGGTACTTCTCGCAATGTCTCTTAAAAGCTGGATACAGGTAAGGCAGGACTGCATGGTCCAGTGTAGGGAACAGATGATGAAGTGCGTGATTTCCAAAGAAAGTCATCACTAAGAAATGGCTTATGTTGATGTCTGTTCTATCCATAACAGCTTCCAACTCGAACACTGCCCAGTCTGGGGTCTCATCTCTGAAAGTGATAGAAATTTGGATTTATTTATTCCAATTCCAAGATAAAGAAAAAAATAAAAACAACTTGAAAGTAGTTTTTTGTTCTAATACACTTATTGGTCTATAATAATCGTTCGAGAAGTCTAATATAGAAAATGAAAAAAAAAACATATATCGTCTAATGTATTTAGTGGCGCCTGCTTTCTTGGTCGCGTACACATACTAATGCAATATGTATTTCCATCCAATACTACATGTAAATGCTCGCGCGCTTTCATGAATTGCTTCAGGATGATATGTGCTTAGTTTTTTCCGTACCTCACTTGGTCACCATCTTTAAATATCTTCGGATGATGATGAGCAGCGTTCGATCCAATCGTGTAAAATATGTAGCTGGCTGTGCATAGGATCCAAAACCACGAATACAAAACATGGGATAGCGTTTCACCACTAGCAATCCACATCCACAGAGGCAGTAGAAACCCAAATCCATCGTGCCAACGAATGTGCTTGGTGAAAAAACCTTCATACATGAAGATTAGGCTGAACCTAAAACCAGTAAATAATAAATATAATAATAAATTTAAAAAATATATTGAAATTTTAAACAAATGTTAAATTTGGGAAAGTTGTTGTATGGTAAGACGAAACTGGTAGGTGTCCCATTCTGATGCTCTTGCAGAAAAGTGTCGCTTCATACCTATTATGTGGGAGTTAACCGAAACGAAGTTAACATTCCCACATAGGGACTGTTTACTTCGGCACCACTGAGGCCGATAAAAGACCGGACTTAAGCCGAGACTTCAATATAGTATAAATTAAAACTTGAATTAATTGTTGTAACAAATTATCCAATAAATGTTTATAGTAACAAGAATAAGTTTAGAAAACTCAAAAACCCCGGACAAATAAAAACGGCTGAACCGATTTTGATGATACATAGCTTAGAACACTTTTGATGAAATTCAAACAAAAAAAACTAGATCAAAATCGGTCCATCTGTTTGAGAGATATGACAGAGAGAAACATATATACACATATACATACGACTTTTTGGTTCAGGGGTTAAAAATATGTTTATTCTATATATATTTTTATTCAAGTGCTGAAGAAGAGTGTTGTTTTTTCAGCGTATCATGACTATACTCGTATAATGACAGACTAAACTGTTTAGACAATTTTAGTTGTGTCCGCAAAAGAAATAAATAAATGACAATTGAAAAATATCCAAATTTTGCGGATGGTTATTTTACTTATACTTACCTTTTTATGAAATTCATTGGGAAGAAAAATGGGAAAAGAATATTTTCAGTCAGAAATCCAAAGTACGCCAGGACTGGCTGCTTCCTCGGATTCCAGCACACAAGAGGCTCAAAAGCACTGACTTCAAGGTCCATTAAAGTGTTCGGATACAAATGATGTGAAAGAGCATGAGATACTCGAAAATCTCTGAAAATAAAGTATACAATCTTTAAATTATCATTCGAAATTGGAATGAGTTTCAAAAATTATGCATTGAAAATTTCAGTTACCTGTATGACCATAAACTCAAATTAAAAAGATACATTCTCCAGTTCGACTTTCTGTGGAGGTAGTTATGTGATGCTACTACCATCCAAGCTAGCGCGAAGGATGCAATCAAATATGATGCCATAACGACCCAGTAGTCTTTAGACCAGCAGGACAAAGCTGAAGTAATGAGACAGGTTATAAGTAGCCCGTCAATGATCATGTCGCTGTATCTGGGTACATGTGCGGGTACTTTCTTCAACTCTTCCGCGACAACTTTCTTAAAAGTTCGATAAAATCCATCATCGTTGAATGTGAAGGGAGAATTTCTGGGAGTTTTAGCTTCTCTTACGTAGTATTTATCGAGAACCTTCCACACTGTTGGATTAATATGATGGCATTCAAATGCTTCGGTGATATCTGTACCCTGAAAAAGAAATAAATATTTTTAAAAGAAGTACCTAACCTTCATAAGTAGTAGGTAGTAGAAATTAGCATATTTTACTCTTTATTTCAGACACAGATAAGTCGATTTTAATTTTAATGAATCAACTGGCCAAATTTTCTTTCGTACTCGCGTACAGGGCGTAATTTTGAACCAATTTTGATGAAACTTAGCGTATAGGTTCTATGAATTATTAATTATTTTTTTGTCGTTGGCGATTTTTGATAGGACGGGTGGTTCCCATAAATAGGGGGGAAGTTTATTGCGGCGCTAATTACTAACCGGTTTTAATTATATTTGGTAGATAGATTAAGTACATCATTATTACAACTTGACGTAAAAATAAACAGAATTGGTCAAGTGGTTGTCGAGATATACAACCATAGATATACAACCATACAACCAAGATATACCAACTTGAGATTGCGTGTAACAGTGAGGGTGCGTGGATGTGCTTGATACATTTTAGCGCAGAATGATTTTCTTGATTTTACGTTTTCTCCATTTATAAAATTATTTGATGATCGAGCGAGCGAAGCGTCTCTGCATCAGTCGGCCAAATTTTCTTTCGTTTTTAATACGGCTTCCTAAGCCAACTTTTATGTAGGTATTATGTACATATGATCCAAGGTGAACTGCAAATAAGCCTTCTCGCGAGGTCTACTGTTCGTGGAACTACTAGTCTTAAATCATTTTATAAACTAAAATAGATTCAACAAATGAGCTATAAAAAACGTAGACGAGACATAGTTTTAACTTTAAAAATGCAATGAAGTAGTGAAGTGAAGAACAATTTTGATAGTCGATATAGTTTAATGTCAGCTACTACATTTATGTTGATGTTGATAAAATAACTATTTAAATTTTATGTAGCAATGCCATTAACTTTGATACTATTTTTACAGTAATGTTATAATGTAAGATAAGTATACATGAAAACAGCAACAATGTATTATAATAACGTACCTGTAATAGTTCAAGCCACTCCTCTCCACCTGGATGAATCTTCATAAAATCCTTAAGGTCATATAGGCCGTTGTGAACTCTCCATAATCCTTCTGCGCCATCATCCATTGCCTTCCCTAGCAGCCATTGAGTTGAATGTTTCAAACCTTCATCTCTTAATGATGGATATTTCAATTGCGGAAAACTAACATGAGTTTTCTTCTCTTCTGCCCTTTTATTAGCAAGCTCTATATATTCAGCTCCTTTCGGTGCCATTTTATTTATTTCACTTCAAGTAATTTTCCATGAATTACAAATATTATACTGATGTCCAGCATATATCTTCGAAGTGTTGCACTGTACTAAGTGATATTGAGTGTTGATTGCTATAACAATCTTATTTTACGCTAGTTTACATTTATCTATCTTAATGATACAAATACAAATACAAATAATTTATTGATAACACAATTGTTACAAGTCATATGTGCAGATAATAATAAATTATGAAGTAATTATAATAACCATTATAATATACAAATTTATAGATAATAATAAAAAATAAAATCTAAATTGTATAAAATTGTATTTATAAAAATTAAGTCAATAAATAATATTTATTCACAAATCTTAATGAATAAATATTTAATAGTCTGGCAATTTCAGGAATTCATCTATGTCGTAGAATTGGCGTTCCATCAAACATAGCTTAAGTTTCCGTTTAAAACTTGCGGTGGAAGCTGCATCCCGTTCGGCAGAAGGTACACGATTATAGATCGCGGGCCCCCCAACGAAGACTGACCTCTCAGATTTCACCAGCCGATGAGTCGGTGTCACAAGCTGGTCCTTTTTAATGTTGCTCCTCAAGTTAAAGGTCGGACACACGCCCCTTTGTCAGAAGGACATATATTTGGATATTTAGGAGGTTGTTGTTATTTCATTATCTTGTTAATTTTGATGACATTTGATTTTCAACGGTTATAGATAAAAGCCATAAAATTGACAAAGTTGCAGGGTTTACTTTGATGTAAATCTACAAATAGTGATCAAAAGTGAGACATGCTTTCGTAAATAATTTAAAAAAAAAAGAGAAATGACTATGCGTGATAAAACCTCCTCGTTGATTCCATAAAAAAGAAACGAAAAATAAACGTTTCGGTGACAGTTGGTGTCATGTGAGATAAACTTAAAATAGATTAGTTAGACGGTAGTGTTCAGAAATCAGAAATCAGAAAATATTTACTGTATATCTGTGCACAAAGGTGATACTATAAAAAATATTTTCACAGTTTTGTCCATCACGAACATACAATACTACTCGTTAAAATCTCTCTGGATAAAGAAAATAGGTCTGTAACACTAACTTATTTAAACTTGATATTGTATGTGAACGCATTTTAGGCTATTTTTTCCGTACTTAGATAATATGTGAAGTTACAAATACACTTAAATATAAAGCCCCTTTGTTGAGTAATTTGGCCAGATGTCCGTGTTCATGTTCATGTAGTGTGGCATGAATAGGAGTACGAAAGTCTCAGTGTTGAGTGAAACTCTTAATTGCTGGATTTCTTGTTTGTTTAACCCAAAGCAGTCAATTCAATCGTTGTTCAATTTTAATTTTAATGAAAACCTTTTCTTTGGCTGCTGTTTTTCCTAACCGTTAATTTGTTTGCATGAATGAAATTGAGTTAAATAGAATAGAGAAGCTTCTTTTTGTATCAAAAGCTAAGACATTTTAGTCACTGTTGTAGGTAGATCTACATCTACCTACAACAGTGACTAAAATGTCCAAATGGATGTAGGTCCATATTGATATTTAACTTATACATTGTGGGTAAATCTAAATAAAAGTCAGAATTGTCATCTTACTTGTGCGTTACTACAGTCACTATGCCAACAACTTTGGTTAGTGAATATAATTATATATATATTTAATATTTATTTATTTAAGACCAACAGCTGATAATTTACAATGTAGGTACTTATAATTACTAAATTAAATAAAATTAGTCATTAATAGGTCTATCTTAGTAATTTTACTTAGTAATAATTTCTAATTTACACATCTTTATACAATACAAAAAAAGAGACAGAAGACCAAAATACGATTAGTTTTGAGAATTGGTGCTGTATCAGTACATGTTAGTATAGTTTTTGTGCTGCTCAGACTTCATGAGAGGATACAAAAAGGCAAGTTCCTATTCAATTATCTTGGCTACTTGCTATGTCTGTCTAATTTAAGTACTCGTGAAATAAATTGTCATTTTATCTAAGCAGATACTTAAGATATTTTTTAATGAATAGTAAAAAACTGAGTACATTTTTTTAAGCATATTATATACTTAGTTTTAGCAGTTTTAGGTGGTTTATATTTATTAACTGCAGAATATTTGCACTTTTTTTTGTAATTTTGTGAGGGTGAAGTTTCCAAAATAGATAACATATATTTCACATAATAATAAAAAAAAAACTGTAATAACAACAAGTAAAAATAACTATATAAAAAATAAAAACACAAAATAATGAAAATGGATTGAAAATAACAAATGCAAACCGCTTTCGTTTCCGATTTGATACGCTAAGATGTGATACAATGACGGGGTCAGCAGAAAACTTTTTACACGAATAAAGCCCACAGAATGTTACCTATACAAATTAAAAAAAAGTTTAATCTTATTCATCTTCCAGAACATTGGGGTCAGTTTTTAGAGTTTGTTGGATTTGACCAATAAAAAGATCTAAAGAATTAGATAACCTAAATTTGGCGCGGTATTCCTCGCAATGTTTCTTAAAAGCTGGATATAGGTAAGGCAAGATTGCATGGTCCAATGTAGGGAACAGATGGTGAAGTACATGGTTTCCGAAAAACGTCATGACTAAGAAATGGCTCATGTTGATATCTCTTCTGTCCATTACTGCTTCCAACTCGAACACTGCCCAATCCGGAGTCTCGTCTCTGAAAACGGTAGAAAATATGGTTAAAAATTAAATTCTTTTAAATCAAAAGACACAAAAAAAAAAAAAAAAGTTGAATAAAAATATATTTATCGAAATCGATCGAGTATTATAATAGAGCAATGGAATGGAATTCTTTGCCACCATCTCTGTTTCCTGTGTTTTGGAATTTTCAATGCTTGAGTAAATAGATATCGAGTTGTTGATCAATCGTAGATCTTTCTAATGTAAAAAAGCGGCCAAGTGCGTGTCATACTACGAGCAAGGTAGGGTTCCGTAGTTACCTAATAATTTACGTGAACTTAAAATAGGAATAACAAGAACACACGAATTAACTTGTTATTTTAAATAAATTTTGCACGAAATTTTATTTTTTACTTATCTAAGTTTTTTAAGTTGATCGACTATTTCTCGTTAACTTGTAAAGCCTGCTTAGGCATGATAGTTTTCCTGTTAATTTTATCAAATATGCTAATTACATGAATTTTTGGATACCTATCTATAAAGTCAACCGTATAACCGATAGATAACAAGTGTCCCCACTTGTCTCTAACAAAAAATTTAATTTTAATTAAAGCTTAATATTTTGCAAAAGGATCCCTAAGTCGAAATATGGGTTTTACATACCCCCTAATGTTGTTTGATTGCCTATCCAACAATACCTCATGTGATCGGGTTTCTGAGAAAAAAATAATTCGTCCACACTTTGTGCATTGTGTGTGAAATAGCAGAAAAAATAATTAATCCACACTTTGTGCATTGTGTGTGAAATAGCAGAAAAAATAATTAATCCACACTTTGTGCATTGTGTGTGAAATAGCAGAAAAAATAATTCATCCACACTTTGTGCATTGTGTGTGAAATAGCAGAAAAAATAATTCATCCACACTTTGTGCATTGTGTGTGAAATAGCAGAAAAATAATTATTTTAAGACTTTCTTGGCATAACTAATATGTATGTCCATGCGAAATCACAGCTTTTGAAAGTAGTACTAAGTTAGTACTAAGAATCAATCAGCAAAGCCGCGAACGGACAGATAAACAGACAGACGGATAACGAAACAAAACGACCGATGGAGAAACTAAAAGGGTTCCTTGTTTACTTCGAAACCCCAAAAAGATGAGAATTTACGTAGGTATCTATCTATATTTGTTACTGTACATCAAATGTATGTAATTTAAATTGACTCAAATCTTCAGTATAATAGCATAGAGGAATATTATTATTATACATAAGTGTATTTTCATACTACTGAGTGTATTTTCCCACAATTTTAATAAAAAAAAATCGGCCAAGTGCGAGTCGGACTCGCGCACGAAGGGTTCCGTACTATCATCTATAATACTACAAAGTTTAGTTCTGTTTATAAAATAACGAGAAATCAACGAAATTCCAAAAGTAGTAAATTGCAAACTTATAGGTAGGTTTTCGATACACATCCGGGCAGCATGACGACGCTCGCGCGAATACGCGCGGCTATGGCTCGCTCCGTGATGTTACCTCCCCCGCTACCCGCGTGGCCGCCTCGTACTCGCGCCACCACCACACCGCGGCGCGGCGCTCGCACCGCGTTTAGATGCACGAATTATTTTCATTTTGTGAGTTTTTATGTATTAGATTAGGTATTTATTTATATAGTTAGTATATTTCTAAATATTTACTTACAAATATTCAAGTTTCTACCTGTTAATTAAGATCGAGTAAAAATTGCTTAAAAATTACGTTTGTTGTATGGGAGCCCCCCTTTAATATTTACTTTATGATTATTTAATTATTTATTTTGAAAGGTAATATACCAGTAAATATTCTGTGAAAATTTGAAGCGTCTACCTGTTACCGATTTTAATATTGAGCAAAAAAATACGAAAAAAACACGTTTATTGTATGGGGACCCCCCTTAATTTTTAATTTTTTTTAATTTTTAGTATTTGTTGTTATAGCGGCAACGGAAATACATCATTTGTGAAAATTTCAGCTTTCTAGCTATCACGGTTTATGAGATACAGCCTGGAGACAGACAGACAGACAGACAGACAGACAGACAGACAGACAGACAGACAGACAGACAGACAGACAGACAGACAGACAGACAGACAGACAGACAGACAGACAGACAGACAGACAGACAGACAGCGAAGTCTTAGTAATAGGGTCCCGTTTTTACCCTTTGGGTACGGAACCCTAAAAAGACGTGTGGCACTCAGAGACTGCTGCGGTAAAGCTATTGCATAGCATTTATCAACTTATGTAATTATAATTATTTATTTATTTTATTTATGCAGTATTCCTAACACCCCCCACTCCGACCGGCACAGCGGTGATACTTTTTAGTTTTTAGTTTTGCCATCTATCGATGAATAGCAGAACTTTTAATGACTTTTTGAAATATCACGCTTGTCTCTTTAGTTCTGCAAATCGCCTCTAGGTGGCATTGGTTGTATCGGCGTTACTGCGTTAGGTTATTTTCGTTACGGAATTTCTGGATTCGGTCTTCACGCTCAAGGCCCGCGATAGAAGCTATGTAATAGCTTAAAAATTGATTTACATTAGGAACAGACAAGGAATACTTTTTAATTAGCAATGTTTACAATTTATATCAACAAAATATGCATTTCGCAAGGTTACCAGAAACAAAAACCTATTGATACCATATTAAATACAATTTAATTTACTAGCAAAGACGAATACCTACATAAATCACAGCTCTCGATCAATACTGATTTTCTAACATAAGAAAGAACCCTTAGGTCATTTGTATTTATATATACATATCATTAAAAACATAATTTTTATAATTACAAAACATTATCAACTAACCCATTTCTCGTTGAAATGCCAAAAATCCGTACTCAGCGATATCGATCTACATTCCTGTTGCGTACTGCACAAGAATGGAATTCTTTGCCGCCATCTCTGTTTCCTGAGACCTACAATCTTGGAATTTTCAAGGCTAGAGTGAATAGATATCTTCTAGATCGACGAGCGCCATCCTCGGCCACACCGTCGCTTAACATTAGGCGAGTTGGTGGTCAATCGTAGATCTTGTATGAAAAATAAAATAAAACAACTTAAAACTTTCCATACCTGACTTGGTCGCCGTCTTTGAATATCTTAGGGTGATGATGAGCAGCGTTAGATCCAATAGTGAAGAATATGTAGCTAGCCGTACATATGATCCAACACCAAGAGTACAAGACATGGGACAGTGCTTCACCACTGGCAACCCACATCCATAGTGGCAGTAGGAATCCAAAACCGTCATGCCAACGAATGTGTCGGGTGAAGAAGCCTTCACGCAGGAAGATTAAGCTGAATCTAAAATCAATATTTTTTATTTGTTTAAAAAATAAACAATAATAATATTTTTTATAAATATAATTAATAAATTAATTTCGTTTCTATATAAAATTACTACTATACTATACAATTTTTACCCGACTGCGTAAGAAGGAGGGATATGTTTTTGTATATATGTACGAGTATGTATGTATGTTTCTATGTGATCGCCTACATCATATTACAACGGGAATAATCGGCAGCTCAGTTAGTAGTATATCTGCCTGCAAAGTTATAGGCAGTGGGTTCGATTCCCATGGAAAACAATTGTGTGATGAGCATGGATGTTTGTTTCGTGTCTGGATGTTTCTATATATCATAGTAAGTATTGGCATAAAAATATATATTATGTATATTATCATCTAGTCTAGTTTCCATAGTATCTACAGGCTTTGCTTAGCTTAGGCTGGATGGTGTTGTGTGAAATGTCGAGTAGGTACCTAATATTTATTTATATTATTTAAGCTTTTGTATAAAATCTGTCGAGAAGGTATTTTTTTTTCGTAATATATCTTAGAATATATTCTACGTACTTTTTTAAGAAATTCAATGGGAATATAAATGGAAATACAATATTTTCAATCAGGAATCCAAAGTAAGCCAGCAATGGCTGCTTTCGCGGATTCCAAAACACGATAGGCTCAAAAGCACTAACTTCCAGGTCCATCAATGTATTTGGATATAGATGATGCGATAGGACGTGAGACACTCGATAATCTCTGGAAAAAAAAACATATTTTTTAAGTCAACACATCATAAAAAACAAGACAACTTTATTAAATAATAAAAAAATTACCTATAAGACCATAAGCTCAAGTTGAAAAGGTACATTCTCCAGTTTGTCTTCCTATGAAGGTAGTTATGTGAACTCACTACCACCCAAGCTAGCGAAAAAGAAGCAATCAAATATGATGCCATAACAGTCCAGTAATCTTTAGACCAGCAAGACAGCACTGATGAAATTAAACAAGTTAATAGCAACCCGTCAATGATCATGTTGCTATATCTGGGTACATGTGCAGGTACTTTCTTCAACTCTTCTGCGACAACTTTCTTAAAGGTACGAAAGAATCCGTCATCTTTGAACGTGAAGGGAGAATTTCGAGGAGTTTTGGCTTCTCTTACATAGTATTTTTCGAGCATCTTCCACACTACTGGATTAATATGATGGGATTCAAATGCTTCTGTGATATCTGTACCCTAAAAAGGAAAAATGCTTTTAAGTGAAGTATTGTTAACTACTTTTGGCAGATGTATAAGTAACTATAGTTTAAAAAACTGAAGCAACCGACTTCTCATAGATGCCATTGTCAGAACTGGGCCAAATTGAAATGGGACCATAAGGGAAGCACCAGCTTTCAAATAATCGGTTCACCCAGTCGAAAGTTTGAAACATAAAAAAATACAGTCGAATTGGGAACCTCCTGCTTTTTTGAAGTCGGTTGAAAATTATTTTGCAAAATATTACATCAGAAATGGCATCAATATTCTTGGAACAAGTAAAAATATAAGTGCGTAAACTTATTATAGTCAAATAATCAGTACTTAAGTATTGCCATTTACCTTACACACTTACAAGCACTTAAGTATTGCCATTTACCGAAACATTTGAAAGATGAAGAGGATCAGAAAAGTTGAGAGAAAATGTTCATAGAACAAGTAGAAGAGATGACAATTGTCATGAATTTAAAAGATATGCAACTGATAAATAGTATTTTTTAAACAAAGTAGATATTATTATTGTTCATTATCAATTTCTCATTAAATACCCAAAATGCGTACTGTACAGGAGTGGAACTCCCTACCACCTTCTCTGTTTCCTGAGATTTAATCTTGGAATTTTCAAGACTAGGGTGAACAGATATCTTTTAGATTTACGTGTTCCATCTTCGGCCACATCGTCGCTTAGCATCAGACGAGTCGGTGGTCAAACGTAGATCTATTTACTATAAAAAATAAAATAAAAGATTTGTCAACTCAAAAATATATAACAGCAAAATATTAACTAAAATTGTAATATTTAGTATAAATAATAATAATTATTATTTAATTATTTAAGAAACACAGAAATTGGTTCAGATTTGACGGAGTAAACGGTAAAATTACATTAAAAAAATACATAAACATAGAAATTTCTCCTTTTTTTTAGTCGCTCAAAAATAGAATAGTTTCAAAAACATATAGCAAGAGCAAATTATATTACCATACCTGTAATAATTCAAACCACTCTTCTCCACCAGGATGTATCTTCATAAAATCTTTGAAGTCGTAGAGACTATTATGTACTCTCCACAAACCCTCTGCTCCATCGTCCATTGCTTTCCCTATCAACCATTGTGTAGAATCTTTCAAACCTTCATCTCGTAACGATGGATATTTCAATTGAGGAAAACTAACATGAGTTTTCTTCTCTTCTGCCCTTTTATGAGCAAGCTCGATATATTCAGAGCCTTTTGGCGCCATTTCTATTTAATTAATAATATTTTCCCATGAACGCAGAACGAACTGAGCGCTGACTTTTGCCTTCGAAAATACGCACTGCACTAAGTTATATTGTCAATTGATTGCTTTTATAACATTTAAATAATATATATATATTTATCTATTTTGTTAAAAAATTCAGTTGTTGTTATTATTTCAATATCATAGTTTTTTGTTTGCTTAACCCGAAGTAGTTCAGTTCAGTGTTGTTTGACTATATTCATATGGTTAGGCGAAGATAACTGTAACCAAAACACCAAATAAAGAAACAAAAGAGATAACGTTTTTGTATGTTTAAATTATGATCAGATATTTATATATTAAGCTTGTTATATCCGGCGGAGTTTTATTACATAATTTGCCAAAATTAAGAATTGCTGAATACGTTATGTCAAGTAACTGACCGAGAAGTGTGATGTTAAGTGATCAGAGAAGTGCAGGTTTCTAAAGGTAATGTTTGTTTACTTAAAGGTCAATAACCTTTAAGTAACGTCTTCGATCTTTTACATATAATCGCTATATATGAAAAAATATTTATCATAGAGCGTACACGAGATTTGTTGTTGAACTTTTATGTACGATCTATTATCATATAAGGTGGTACGGTTTCCATACAAAAGTATTCTTACCAAATATGGCCAAAAAAGTTTTTTTTTATCAGCACTGTTTATATAAACTTTGCTATATAAGCCCAATGCTGGGCGCGGGCCATCTTCTCATTGTGAGAAGGGTAAAATCACCATGCTGGCCAAGTGCGGTTTGGCAGACTTCACACATCTTCAAGATCATTGAGAACTCTCAGACATGTAGGTTTCCTCACGATGTTTTCCTTCACCGTTTGAAGTTGGCGGCAATCAACAATACGCACATAACTTCGAAAAGACAGAGGTGAGTGCCGTGGGATTCGAACCCAGGACCTGCGGATCGCAAGTCAGACGGTCTCCCGACTAGGCTGCCGTAAACTCCAGTACGATGTTACGGTTAATTCACTTTAAAATTTGGACCCTCATTCCTTACATAAAAAATACACTTTTTTGTGATTAAATAAAAAATGACCGGTTTTCGGATTTTTCCCTAGTATATAAGTATACTATAACACAATGTTTCTTGCCAAATTTGATAGTTTTAGGTCAACGGGAAGTACCTCATAAGTTTGATTCCCTTGTGAGTGTCGAAATGTGCATTTTTGACGACATATTTGGCTGTAACTTTTTTTACGAATTCTGAGAAATTTGATTTTTCTTTCTGCAGCAAGAGACTATGGATCTGCGTATATGGTTTTAATTTCAACACGATACCTTTACGCGTTCCCGAGAGAATTTATTTATTTGTTTATTTCATTAGTACGGTAAAACACCAATTACACTAATTACATAATAAATTGTTAATAATTAAATCAACATGTGACAGTAATAATTACAATAAATATATGTCAAACTAATAATAATTATATCACATGAGTCAAATAAATTAAAATTAAATTGAAGGCACACAACAAACGTTCATACATTCTACTCACAAAACAACAAGCATTCAGATAATATCACCTTCCAGTCATCGGCAAACACATCGCAGTCAGGGTTGACGTCCAGCAGGGTATTGAGCGCTGTAAGAGTGCGCGGTATAGGCGACTTAGAGCGAGCCACCGTCCGACATGCAGCAGTTCCAAACAGCTTATGATGACGACATCTGTAATAATTGTCGGGAGCATACAGTCGACACAGTTCTCTGTTTAGATCGCGAGCGTCAATCTTGTCTCTTAAGATTTTACACAAATAAAGGACTTGATACCCGGACGGACGGACAGACGGACAGACGGACAGACGGACAGACGGACAGACGGACAGACGGACAGATGGACAGACGGACAGACGGACAGATGCACAGACGGACAGACGGACAGACGGACAGACGGACAGACGGACAGACGGACAGACGGACAGACGGGCAGACGGATAGACGGACAGACGGACAGACAGACAGATGGACAACAAAGTGATCCTATAAGGGTTCCGTTTTTTTTCTTTTGAGGTACGGAACACTAAAAATGAATATAATCAAAAGTATCAAGGCCAAAAAATATTTCAGGTTTCCATAGTCGAGTCATTGATCTTTCAAAAGAGTAGGCTCAGTTTTTAAAGTCTGCTGGATTTGTCCAATCAAAAGATCAAAAGAATCTGACAATCTAAAGTTGGCTTTGAATTTCTCACAATTTTCTAAAAAGACCGGTTAAAGATAAGTTAAGACTGCGTGATCCAATGTAGGGAACAAATGATGAAGTGTATGATTTCCAAAAAACGTCATCACTAAAAAGTGGTTCGTATTGATGTCTTTTCGGTCCATTACAGCTTCCAGCTCGTGGATTGCCCAGTCTCAAGTAATATCTCTGAAAAAAAGACGATTAAATTGTACTTATCAGATAACAAAAAATAATTTAATCGAAAGATGCGACGCGTGACCAAAATGCTGGCGCGTATCTGGCCCAACGCATAAGCATTGCCATTCAACGTGGCAATGCGTCAGCAAGCTGGGTACGCTGCCAACTGATAGTGGGTTTGAGCATTTGGATTATCTTTAGACCTTTATCTGTCTTGGGTAATCGATATGCTTTTTGTGTAGTAGTTTAGTTAGTTGTCTGTATATTGTTTTGCTGTAGTTAATAAAGGCACTTGCCCATAAAAAAAAATAACAAAGATACCTACCTAACGTTTTCGGTTAGACAAAAATGGACGTCCGTTTTTTTGCATAACATATTTAAAGTAGGACTAAAATTTAAACTCAAATATTTCTACTGCACAAATTTAACAACTACACAAAAATAAACAATTTAAAATGATATTGGTGAAGAAAAAAACTGTATACAGCAAGAGTCTGAATGATTTATTATTTATTTAATCGGAATTTAAACTAAAACTCTTCAGCGTCGCTCATTATCAGGCAAGCTGCCGCCAAATCGCAAGCCTTACAATGAATAAAATAAACTACTGAAGAATAAATATTGCATGGGACGACGCTAAGAATGTGCGTGTTTTAAAGAAAAATAACTAAACGGGATCGAATTGCAGTGAATAGATAAATATAAAACAAATACATAGCCAAAATCCCCTTACTTGTAATTTTTTTACGAGTCGGAAGTTTAATAATTATAGTTGACAATAAATTTTATTTATCGCTAGCACTAAACATATTAATAATCATAAAAATGTTATATATCTAAGAAGTGTGTTATAACTAAATCGATATAATAATTTATTTTACTACAGATTTTTGGAATAAAAAAGAATACATACAAGAATTAAGTATATTAAAAATAAAATGATTATCTACGTCAAAAATCTATAGCTAAGTAATTGATTACCGAATAAATCACCGAAGCATCTCCTCGCCCAAATGTGCCCAAAAGGCCACGTATGGCCAGCGAAATAAAATCTAGTAATAATCTTTATTCTACTTTAAAATCATGATGCATTTATTTGTATACCAATATACAATACAATACAATACAACACTTTATTGAACACTTTATTGACACCATAATAAAATAACATTAGGTACATAATTAAGGTGTTAGAAAGGTACAAAAGGCGGCCTTATCGGTAATAGCGATCTCTTCCAGACAACCTTAAGGTGACCAATATCAGATTTAATATTTTTCTACGAATATGAAATATTAGTTGAGGTCACAGCTTCCATCTACGAAGTAACGCACAATACTAAATGACATTAATATAAGATTCTGGTTGACTTAAGTATAGTATTTTGTTGGCTGATAAGTGTAAATTACTTTTGGTTCTGCTTGCAGATATGTTTGTTTTGTTTTATGTAAATTATTATAGTTTCTGTAAGTTAAGTACGTAATTAGTATGTAAAAGAAATTATATACATATACAACAAATTAAGTAACCTTATTTTTTAGTTAATTTCGTTAGACAATATAATAGAAAGTTATTTCATATTAGCCCACAGGGGATATTTATTATAATTGGTTTTAACCAATACTTATTTAAATGTACCATTTCATGATTTAGACAGTTGCGTAACAATTTCATTTCTATTAATACAGCTACATGTATTGTAATGTACTTATCACAGTTGCCTGAACTATACCTATAAAAAACTTCTTTAAAGTGTCGGGACAACATACAATACTAAATTCAGTCAAACATAAATTAAAGCACTAAGTATAACCAAAGTATAACGTTAAGACTTTATGTATATTAATGTATCCCAGAATAAGAGAAACAATAGATCTAATGTCATAAAATCTTACAAACTCCAAATAAAATAAATAAAACAGGCCAAGTGCGTGTCGTGCCACGCGGCAAGTTTTGATAGAACAAAATATATTTAGTAAATGCATACCTAAATACACACATGGTTTCAACAGCGCAACGAGTTGAGATTTCTGATAACCCCATGCTCATATACAGTCTTTCTTATAATACAAAACATAAACGATAATGTATTATGAAGTCAGGCATGAATCAAAAGGCTATCACTTCATGCAATTACTACGTGCCCTACTATATATACACACGTACTATGTATACCAAAGCCTTGAACTTTAACAGTTTTAACTTTCCTTCTTTTTAGAGGATATAGAATTTGTAACAAAAATCCCCGAGAGATTGTTTTTTTATTGTAAAACCAGTTTACCTAGTTTCGTAAATATTGGTTGAAAAATACGATCTGTGCGCGATTACCAACAAATATCCGGCAAGAACAAAGATAATTTTGATAATAATTAATGAAGAGACATTTTGTTCGCTTCGATAAATGCGAACCGGTGATCGAACGGAAGAACCAACTATAAAACTCATCTCTCAACCAACCTCTCGTAGAAAATATTAATATTACAAAGCACTGTGTATTTTCCCAGTGACAACGTACTTCAAGAACAGAAATTCTACTCGATTTAAAATAGTCTTCGGTCAAATTAGAGAGACAATGAGAAATGAACAAAGAGCCCGGGAATAACAATGATGTTGTAATTTTTAAAATTTTATTGTCTTAGGGATGAGCTTATCAAAGCATTCTCACTTAATGTAACATTTAGATGAGCCCCGGGATATCACTCCTGGAATGAGTCTTTTAATTTCCTAATAAATTTGCGTTAATTTCCTTTTGTGTTGGTTTTTGTAACGAGCGTGGAAGCCTAGAGTGGTTTGTGGTTTACAGAGATGAGATATGTTTGTTAGATTTTGTGTACGAGTAAGACTAGCTGCTATATAAGCTTGGGGTTTTACTCATCTAAGCAACAATGATAATGTAACTTATATTTCTATCTCTATGTATTCAGATGTCGGAAGTTAGCACAATTGGCGGATTTGACCCATAGATAAACGTAAAGCGCGTTTTGCTAGTAAGTAATTTCACGTGAATGGAAAAATATCTTAGAAGAAAAACGATGTAAAGAAAATTTTCCAACCATTTTCTATCAGATAAAATTTCCAAATTTGTAACAAATTTGATGTAATATAAACCTATCACAAATACCTAAATAAGTTAGACAAATTATTATGGTTTACAAGCTGCATCCAGCGGTTTTTCCCGTGATTGAGAAAATTCACCAAAATTTCGTATAACATGTCTGCAGGTGTATAACCGACATTGTTTGTCAGTCAATTAGTTCTTCAAATAATACAGGTATAGATAGTGTTTATGTATGGATAGTATATATGTTTAGTGTATGGATAGTGTTTGATAACTGTAATTTTAAAGAACACTAACAATAACACTGGGCTTGTAAATGAAGCCAGGAAATACACTAGGGAGATACTGTTCTTTCTAAACTCACAATTTGATTTATGGAGTTGAGCAACTGGCAGAACTAAGCTTTATCACGAGTTTCAGTTAGTTTTGCTTGGAAAATATGGAAGTGGCTCCACTACTAAGCTGTGCAAATAAATTGGTCCGTATTGCACGTTCGATTTGATTGCTCCTGTGCTAGATTTATTTCATCTCTATTTATATCTTTCAGCGAATAACGGTCGTAAGTCTAGAGACTTCTGCTCGAACCAATTTATCAAGATAGCCTTAATACGAAGACTGTATTCTTATATTGAGTACCTATAGTTGATCATAAATAAAACATAATAAATTTGAAAATACAAATGTTAAACTTGTAATATATTTGTTTTTTCTTAGGGAGTTAAAAGTAACATAAATGAGTGGTGCATAATGAAACTTCAGTATCCCTATTCAAAATCATTCGGAATCGAGTCGGAAACTATATCTCCATCTCTATTATTTCCATATAGACTGATAGAGATGGAGATATACTAACAAATCAATTAAAAGTCACTCACACACATACGCACTCCCCACTCTCCTACTCAATCACAAACGCGCACAGACGCTGGCACTCACGCATACTCAGAACACACTATCTATATCTAATGAACATAACCTCACCGCATTTATATATTAGTGTGTTGGACGTGCTATTTTAATATTACTTCAACAATTTAAGTATTATGTATTACACTTTCATAAAATGAGTTTTGTCTAACAGATGTGAATCTTATATTTAATTTATATGGTAGATCCATCTTTTGTATAATTATCCACATACCACATACAGCCTTACATGTAACTACCTTACCTTTATTACCTTTTTTCTGAGTTTTAAGGAGGAGCCTGAAACCCACGACACAGGTCACCCTAGTGTGGGTTTCAGTGCACACCGTTGTAACTGTAATTTTATATGCTTAGTTGTAATTCTCATATTGTTTCTTCCTCGGCGTCTGTAACTAGCCCTAGCATTTTTTCCAATAAATTTCATTTCAAAAGTGCTTTATGTGTAGTATTTATTCCGATTCAATGTATCTTAAAGAACTCGCTACCTGAATGAACGGCTTTGTTAACACTGAAAATACTCGAACGTTAAGGTGAATGTCCCAAGTGAATTGAAAAGACGAGTGCAAAAAGGTAAGGTAGCATTTCGTGAGCTGGAAGACTTTTTGGATTGCGATACAAACATTTGTAGATGAAACAAGTACTTCCATAAATATTTCAAGAGGCGAGTACAAGTGAAGCTTAGCATTCACCGTTACGACTGTCATATGTATGTAGGCGGTGGAAATGTTCTTGGAAGAAGAAAGAAAATGGTGGCTCGCTTATGTTTTTGTATCGTTTTCCTGATTTTTAAGGGATGAATAAAAAATACATATCACGTCAAAATAACAATTCTCTCTGAATATCTCTTACAACGGAGATAATGATTTTTTGAGAGATCTAATAGCAACCTATCAGAATAACTGGCAAACCGTTATCTCCTATAACGGAAATAACGGTTTATCGATTATTCAGAAAGAATTTTTACCTATTTGACTTAATGCAGTGTTGATCTGGGTGTGCGACTTACTCATTTGTTGTACATGTCAATAAATAATAAACTAAAAATTATAATGTCGCAAATTAAGTAAAAATCATAATTAAATAAAACAAAAATGACGATAAAAGTAAAAGTAAACTTGTGTAAGGAGCACATCGTCAGTAAGTTCTGAAATCTTTCAGAAAAATAACATCAGTAGGTAAATTAGGCCCTGCTCCATTACTGCCGGCAGCAATCTTTGAGTTTAAGGTAGTTCAAGTTTCTGTTTTTTATAAAACTATTTTTGATCGAACCCACGACCTTTTAGTTCAGCAGGTAGACGTAAACACACTACCAACTGAGCCACAAGGCCAGCCAATCAATCGATTAATAGACTTTTTTTTCTCAAGTGTATTCAAAAGAAATCCCTTACATTTTTATATTAATTAAGAACAAAAACTTCAGCATAATAGGAAACTTCTAAATTATGAAAAACTCTCAGCATTTGAAAGTTGCAAAGAGGCTTCGAAGGATAAACTTCTTGATTCGAAGGACTGAAACCATAAGTCTGAATGAGTTCACGGACAGACCTCGTTGTTCACAAAAAACTTCAATAAAGTATCCGACACATAACAATATTTAGTTAGAATAAAGTAGGTATTACATAAAATGGCTATAAGCTTTTTAGAATCACTTATACAGTGCTATACTAATCAGCCGTATTTTGCTGTTTTCTTCCCCTGAAGCTAATGAAGCTGTCACTTACGACTTTGCAAGTCTAGTGTTGGAAAAACGGTTCTAGAAAATGTTATCAAAATTACCCAGGAAATGTCGCCATAGCATACTTTCCTTTTTGGGGTAAATACCCTCTTAATCAATAATATCCGACGAAAAAAAATTGGACAGATTGCAAGTTGATGCAAAAACCTTTGTTCGCTCACTCTCTGTTTAAAAAAACCAGTCTCCTAGTAATGCTCAAAGCAAAATTTAAAAAAGTTCCTTCTTGTTTAGCATTCATTCGAACTTTATGTTCTGCAAACAATCGCCAAACGACTGACTTTTATACTGAGCTTCTGTTTATACATAAGATACATAATTTTTCATAACTCGTGTCACCAGGCACATAAACAATAGGATAAAATCGGGTAAGCAGCTGTGACACCGCAATATGCATCTAGCTTAGCTTAGGACTTTTATGTCCATGGATGCAGCTAGTAAGGAATATTATGTACCGCCACTCTTTCTAGCTTTCTAAAAGCTTTTCTTCTAACACCAAAGTTACATTCCGAGATGTGTACATTTGCCTGACATGCATATTTTACTACAACGCCTGCAAGAATAAGCATAACATACCTATTTGCTTCTATCTGCTATTTACTTAGAAAAATTGCTATGAACAAAAGCGTATAAAGAGAGAGAAAGCATATGAGAATATTTTAGATTTTTTAAATATCTGTATTGGATATTAATTCAAAATTAAAGATAATTATGATGGATGGATGTATATTACTAAAATTCTTCATAAAATTCGTTCAACAGACACGTTGGCTAATTTTGATGTTTTCTTTTTCTTTTCAGACCGATATTTTGCCAGACCCTTTTGGAAAAACTTGCTAGAAAAATTACTAGAAAAACAGTAGATATAGAAGACATTAGAGCTGAGAATTAAGAAAGAGAGAGAGAGAGTAAAGCAGCAATTGTAAAAAATAATCAAAAATATGTACCTATACTTAAATGTGCACTGAAAAACTTTAATTTTTAGTAATTTCTGTATAGCACACTCTTGTGGCACACTCTTTTTTAACCGACTTCAAAAAAGGAGGAGGTTATCAATTCGTACCGTACATATTTTTTTATGAAGGTATATGTACACGAATTACTCCGTCATTTGTGAACAAAATTTTTGTGTTTCTTGAATTGGTGTATAGAGAAAGCTCCCAAGTTGATCTCATAATTATGTATTATATTGTTGCGATGTAAGAATACGCGTAAATAATAAAACTACAAACTATGATAGCAAGTTACCCAAAACTCTCAACATAGTTTCTTTATTTTCTGTTTCACTGGACCCTTCAAGATTGAGCGATAAAAATATATCATTCTTGGATATAATTGAATTTTATTGAAAGAGCGGGGTGTGATAATTTAAGGTCACGATCACCACCGTCCCGAAAATTGACAAGGGCCGGCTATAAATCAAGTTGTTCACTGAATTGAGAATGGAGTACAAATCCATGACTAGAATTGGAAGTGTTTGAATTCAAAGTCCATTTTTGAAATGTTGTTCATTTATTGATAAGTAATACCTGGTAATCCGGACAATATTTCAATTTAATTTACAGAAAATAATATATATATATATAAATGTATATTAATAGTATACAAACAGGTCATAATAATAAATAAGTCAGAAAAAAAAAACCTCATGTTGTATGCAAATAAAGAATCTATCTGTCAGTAATAAATTCAATTCAATTAAAATTTTAATTAATCATAAATATACATATAGGTATATATTTTTTATATTTTCCTTCATATGTTTTATTTTATTAATATTCTTATACAACAAATTTTTTAGTTATTACAAATATGAAGGAAAATACAAAATATATATACCTATACCTAAGATTAATTTTATGTATCTTGATGCTCACATTTATGTATTATAATTAACTAAAAACTTAATTTTCAAGGCACTAAAACATTACTATCTGAATTTGTTTAATGAGTAATAATATTTATGCTTAAAAAACTAACACTACAAACACTTTTTCTAATTGTTATCTTTATAAATTGATCTCTATTCAACAAAAATGCAATCGTATCTGATTAATAAGTTTAACTTTGCAATGAAATTATAATGAAAACCGTTTCCACGGAGCCAATTATATATGGGTAATCACAAACGACATTCGTTTGAATGTACGACAAAATACCACAAAGAACACAGAATAACAGAGGTATTGCACCTATGTTATTCTGTGTTCTTTGTGGTATTTTGTCGTACAATCAAAAACACAACGACGTGTGAAACATAATAAATATGTAGAACCTAATTAAAATAGTCAAATATTATTTAAGTACAATAACGATAGTATAGATACCTGCATATCTACTATTTTTGTAGTAAGAACATAAACTTTTTGTTTGAAAGTGAAATCCAAGTCCAAATCAATTTACAAATAAATGATGGAGTTATAAGGTTACAAACAAAAAAAACCGGAAAAGTTCGAGTCAGACTCGCCCACCGAGGGTTCCGTACAAACTAGTAGGTATGATAAAGTTTTTTTTTATAGTTCGGGAATCGAGGGTTGAAGAGTTTTTTCTTTTCAATTAATATAGCTTATTTATCCCGTAAATCCCACGAAACCGAGAACTAAGTTGTTAAATCTTAGGGTGAAGCTAGTCATTGATAAAAGGGGGATATTATATATTTTTATAATTTTTCATCAGAAACCGAAAATTACATGATAAGATTAATTCACTTTAATATTTGGACTCTCATTCTTTGCATAAAAATCCTATTATGTTTTTGTGTGTGATTAAATTAATAATGTACAGTTTTTTCTTTATGTGTACTATAAGACAATGCTTCTTGTCAAATTTCATAGTTCTAGGTCAACAAGAAGTACCCAATAGGTTTTGATTCCCTTGTGAGTGTCGAAATAAGTGGTTTTTTGCTACACAAACGGCTGTAACTTTTTTTTACGATAACCAAAAAGTTTGATTTGTTCATAGCTGCAAGAGACTATAAATTTGCGTATATAATTTTAAATAAACTCGATACCTCAACGTTTCCCGATAAAAAGTGATCCTATATAACCTAGTGTTCCGTTTGTTTCCTTTTGAGGTACGGAACCCTAAAAATACAACCAAATTGAGAACTTTTTTGATGTAGGTAGATTAATAAAGTCAAGAAAACGCAGTCGGGTAATAATGATGCAACTACAGAGGTATATATTAAAGGTAGTAAAGGTCGATCGGATTATAACATGAAAATGAAAAGAGGAGTATTAAGGCAAAACTAGAAAAAAAAAAAATATAAAAA
The DNA here is from genome assembly GCA_947563715.1 of Lycia hirtaria. Taxonomy (NCBI): domain Eukaryota; kingdom Metazoa; phylum Arthropoda; class Insecta; order Lepidoptera; family Geometridae; genus Lycia; species Lycia hirtaria. Next base: position 11,444,974 of record OX387379.1, on the reverse strand, counting down.
GCTAAATTCAGAGAGTAGAAATAAAGAAATCTATTGCACCGTAGAATGTATTTTACTGATGTTCATGTATCTATAATTTTTTTGACGTTAATGGAAATAGTAAAGAAAGGCTAACAGCTGGTTTCTGTGAACATCACTTTCTTTTTTCTTGAATTTGAACTTTCTTGACTGAAACTTGAAATGGATATTACGATGTTGACAAAGTAAAAGTGAGATTTGATAATTAAGGGAACAATACGGATAACAGAATCTTCAAGTGTCCTTTTTAATCAATATTTAAAATAATTCAAACAGTCAATTGTTTGGACAAATAAGTTAGAAACACGAATTCAGTCTGAAAGCCAAGAAACTTTTCGCTTTGTTAGGTTGACAAAACTGAGGGTTCTGGAGAATTCTGCGCCAGGAGGTGTAAGTGTAAATTAATTAAAATGGAATATATAAAAGCTTAACATAGCACTTGAGCATATTATATGTTCTTTCCCAGGCTCTAATCGATCTCTGTGCCAAATTTCATAACGATTGGTTCTGCTACTAAGCCGTGCAGAATTAACAAACAGATAAAGAGACAGACGACAGACAGAGTTCCTTTTGCTTTTATAATAATATTAGTTTGAAAGTTAGGATTATTTGATGCGCTAAAGAGGAGACATTCTTATTCTTATTCAAGGTGGGGGCGATGGGACCTGCACTGACGTCCCGCTAAGGGTGTATTGTGCATTTCCCCCTACCAGCATCACCTGAGCCAGCCCAGCTCCTTGAAATATCGGAGCACGGCTCTGGGCTGCTGGCACAACTGCTCCAGTGGTGAGGATGTTTGAGCAGATAATGACAATGAAGATGATGGGGTAGCATGCTGTTGTGGTGGTGACAAAAGCGATGGTAAGGCTGAGGCTGAGTTCAAAGCTGAAGCTGAAGCTTTCACATGCAATCCTGTGGATCTCCTGGTGGTTTCCGTGGCTTCACAGTGCCAAAGTACATGTTCCACGGTTTCATCCTCTTTTAGACAGCCCCTACACAGAGGACTGTCCGTATCTGGGAGAGGAGGAGACATGATAAACTCTAAAGTTTAGGTAACATATTTCAATTACATTATGATCTGCCTCCCCGACCTGACACTTCAGTACTTTACCGCGTGCCAGAAGAGATACTCTTATCTCTTCTCTTACACGATAGAATGAGATGCACTCTGTATGTGTATGTAGGTTAATGTTATACGAGTATGTATTTATAGCTTGTGCATGATGACTGTAATAAACAAAAGACAAACAATCAATAAAGTTTTTTAATAGTGTGAACACAAAATAGAGGTCTACATACATAACCACATCTTTAGAATATATTATATTCTAAAGATGTGGTTAGTTAATATCCTTTTAAAGTACACTCACTGAATTTCACTGAATAATCAGTTTGCATTCTTGGAACATTCATAATTAAAACGTGTCATCTCATTCTAAATAAGGCAAATAAATTCATAGATACCGAATTATGTACCCATTAGCTAGCAAAGCTCCCGGTTGAGAGCTCATTAGTGGCATCTCTAATGATTGAACCATATTCCAGGCACGTATACATAGTAATTAGTAATTATGTTAGCGGAGATACTCTAAAAGGTTCTATACTTAGATAAAATTGGTAATATGTCTGCATGTTTTTGTGCAAATTTTGTTGGTTTCTTTTACACTTAAGTGGGTAATTTTTGTATCGACGATATATCCACGAGCAATGGTAAATATTGTGAAAAAACGAATACCAAGATGGCACAAAACAACACAACTCAGAACTATAAAAAAATGGACAAGAGCGAGTCAGATTCTCCCACCGTAGAAAAAAAGGGTTTTTTTTTTCTATTTTCCTTCATAAATCGAAAAACATACATTGCAAAAATATTTAAAAACCTGTTCTAGCTTATGCTAATACGGTTAAACCACTTTAAAATTTGGACCCTCCTTCCTTGCTTAAAGACCCTATTTTTTGTGATTAAATTAAAATATGCCCAGTTTTCGGATTTTTCCTATATTCGTACTATAACACAATGCTTCTTGCCAAATTTCATAGTTCTAGGTCAACGGGAAGTACCCCATAGCTTGATTCCCTTGTGAGTGTCGAAATGTGCATTTTTTACAACATATTCGGCTGTAACTTTTTTTTAGAAAACTAAGAAATTTGATTTTTCTTTCTGCCGCAAGGAACTATGAATCTGCGTATATGGTTTTAATTTCAACTCGATACCTTCACGCGTTCCGAGATACAGGTCTTGACACCCGGACGGACGGACAAACGGACAGACAAACAGACAGACAGACAGACAGACAGACAGACAGACGGACAGACAGACAACAAAGTGATCCTATAAAGGTTCCGTTTTTTCCTTTTGAGGCACGAAACCCTAAAAATAGACTATAAGTATACGAGTATGCATATAAATTTAATCATGTTTAATAGAATTATCAATATCAGATAATGCTAAGTGGTAGATAGCAGTTGTCTCTTTTTACCCGACTGCGTAAGAAGGAGGAGTTATGTTTTTCTAGTGTATGTATGTATGTACATATGTTTGTATGCGGGTATATACATATGTAATGTATGTATGAATGTTTCTATAAGATCGCCTACAGCCTAAACAGCTTGACCGATTTTTATATGTGAGGTGTCGTTAGATTCGTCTTCACTTCTTGAGTGTCAAAGGCAATATTTTTTCGTAATAACAATAATGATACATTTCTAACAAAAATAAAAAAAATGCGTTTTTTCGTAACTTCTAACGAATATTTTCGTATTGAGCAAGTGATTTTACTAAAATTATTCCAAGGAATGCGCATTTATAACCTTTTACAGCGATTTTACGCATACTTTCTCACAAAAAACGCACACAACAACGTATCACGCTTAACGAAATTGTAAGTTTAACTACAAAAATTGCTTTCCTGCAGTCGGGTATTTTTATTTATTTTAATTTAGATACTTGTTTATATAGAAGAGCACGAAGTGAATCTGACTTTTCTGGTGGAGCAAAAGTTGTACCTAAGTATTTAATTACCTTAGTTGCGTTTTAGTATAAGTAATGATAGTGTGGCGCCGTCTCCATTCGAATTCAAACAAAGGTACATTATGTGCATGTATACGAATTATTACGAATTTCTGTGAAGCCTCGCGGACACTTATAAATAAAATACAAATAAAAATATTTCATATACAAATTAAAGGATATAAAAAGGCATATCCACAGACAACCTTCTAGCTTTTTAACTTATAAAAGAAAAGTTGACGACACCCTGCCACTCCGTAGTTGCTTGTTCATTTCGACTTCTTTTCTTGTTCGGAGTTAATTTGAAATTCATAAAGCAATCAGGAGTTGGTCGGCATCCTTGTAATCTCAATTATATACTGAAAAATTAATGAAATAGAATAATGGAATGTTTTTTAGCGGAAGCAAATTAAGTAGGCTTTGTTAACTGCTTTAAGTACTTAGAATTCTCATGGATGTCGTGTAAGTATTACTAAGTATAGGTATATACATATAAATTGTTAAATTTAAAGTGCGATTTCTATAAAAATATCGATTAATTTGATATAAAATGACGGTTTTTTGATGCATTATTTATTTTTTATGAATACACGTAAAGATATTTAGGTACTACGTTAAAAATATATTCTGGAAATCTGGACCTATAAATACTTTTTATTTTAATTTTTAAAAGTTTTCTTTGTTAGTAAAGGATAATATTAAAAATTTTGGTCATGACCGGATAGTTTCATCAGTTGATAGAATTTTTAACGATCATTTAGTTTAAAAAAAACATGTAATCCATGTCTATATCTAAAATTATGTTTGCAGGTGTTTGTGTCCAATCCTATTGGGAGAGGATCAACTGGTCGGGTGCTGGTCGACTGCTGGTCGGACGCTGGTCGGCCCCGGCCCGGATACTTGTATTATTGGAAACATAGATATAGACTCTCGTTTGGTCGCACTCCGGTCCTATTGTGTCGACAAACAAACATGTTCCATTCATACGATATTAAGGTCTCATGTATACACAACTTTTTTTGTTTGTTTCTTTATATGATGAACGAGACTAGAACTTGTATAGTTTCTGATAGAATTTTCGTAGTTTTTATAGGGTCACTTTGTTGTCCGTCTGTCCGTCCGTCCGTCCGTCCGGGTGTCAATACCTTTATCTCTGGAACGCGTGAAGGTATCGTGTTGAAATTAAAACCATATACGCAGATCCATAGTATCTTGTTGCAGAAAGAAAATTTTTCAGTTTCTCAGTTCTCTTAAAAAAAAGTTACAGCCGAATATGTCGTAAGAAACGCACATTTCGACACTCACAGAGGAATCAAAACCTATGGGGTACTTCCCATTGACCTAGAATTATGAAATTTGGCAAGAAGCATTGTGTTAGAGTACACATATAGGAAAAAATCCAAAAACTGTTTTTTTTTTATTTAATCACAAAAAAATAGTGTCGTTATGCAAGGAATGAGGGTCGAAATTTTAAAGTGAATTAACCGTATCATGTGGGGTATCATATGAAAGAGCCTAATTAGCATTAGTTAAAACAGGTTTTTTAAATATTTTTACGATGCATATTTTTCGGTATAAGAAGGAAAATAAAAATAAAAAGATTTCCCCCTTTTATTTACTAGTTTGTACGGAACCCTCGGTGGGCGAGTCTGACTCGCACTTGTCCGGTTTTATTGGTTTATACTTTCGGTTTATTATTTTTACAAAATTACATTGAATATTGTTTCGCTCACCCTAGCTTGACTATTGCTTGTATACTGTATATCTATTTATTAATCTTGTACTGTCTGACATATATAAATTACTAACACGATATTACCTAATAGTTGCATCCCTGTAGCCCTTGCAAATTCAAAAACTGGTAATAATCACAAAACTACATAAACCTGTCATTAATTATTGTCCTATGTTAAGTACCTATTATTATATAAGTTTTATTTTATTATTGTATCCCTAGAACAAGCGCCCTCACAAGTTGCAATGCCTGAAAAGGGCGACTAAGTTTTAAGTACTGTAAAATGCATGTAATTCCATCTACATTAATTTACACTTAGTGGCAATAAAGAATATGAGTATGAGTATGAGTAATTCAGTAATAAGTACAACAATATATTAGTAATATATTAGATCAATAAGTCGTTTTTTTCGTTCGTAACCGAGGAGCGAGATGAGATAGATAGATAGATAAACTTTTTATTGTACGCACCTTAGAAACTTACAATCAAGATAAGTTATTTAAAAACTAGTGTAACAACTGGCGACCTTATCGCTAATAGCGATAATATGAGCAAGTCACTCAACCGATGTTAAAAGCTTCTGTATGTCCGTCTGTTCCGTTTATCTGTCTGTCCGTCTGTCGGTCTATCTGTCTGTCCACCTGTCTATCAAGCCAACGATGTGGTAAAAGGAAGTCTATAAGTGTTTTAGGTTACCTCTCCTACACGTAACGTCCCCTGGGCACGGAGTGTTGTCGTTGAAAACGGGATTTAAAAATATTGCAGGTGTATGTTACACGAAAAAACATCCCCTCCTTCTTGCGCAGACGAATAACGAGTAGATCGTAACTGTAATAACATCAATAAACCATTTACTAAATCAAATATAACTGGATAACTTGAAAGTCGATAGAAAGGTACGCTCGATTGCAGCGGTCATGAATTTTGAAACGCCATAATCGCTGATTCATATTGCGAGGGAACGTGAGAGGGATGCCCCGAAGGATAGCAGAATAAAGAAACTCATTCCGACGTTATGAGCAATGCAATTGAAATGATTGAATACATCAAATCAACGCTCAAAGAGGAACGTGATGCTGTGAGCGAATGCGATATCTTAACAAGGATATATATTAAAAGAAAAACAAAGTACCCGACTGCAGAAGAGCAAATTTTGCTAACAATTTTGTTACGTCTGATACGCTGTTGAGTGAATGTTTTTTAAGAGAAAGTACGCGCAAAGTCGCTTTAAAACGTTGTAAATGTGCATTATTTACAATAATTCTAGTAAAATAGCATATTTTTTACACATTACAAACAATTACATAATACAAATTCGTTGGAGATTACGAAAAAGCGTTTTTATGTTTATTTTTGGTGAATTGTATTATTATTACAAAAAATATAGCTTATGACACACTGAGTGAAGACAAATCTAACGACACTTCGCACATCAAAATCGATCAAGCCGTTTAGGCTGCAGGAAATAATATTGAAACATAACATAAACATATATATATATATATACGCTTAAAAACATATCCCTCGTATTTGCGCAGTTGAGTAAAAAGTAAGATTTTTCATTTAACAGTCCTATGCGTATGAGAAATATTGAGTCATATATATTGTTCGTTTTAAAACACTATACAGATATTATTAAGTAATTGTGTGGAACAGTACGTTAGGTTTAACGAGCACAAATTTTTTGCAATTTCTTCGTATTTTTTTTTACTGTAGTTAACCAATTTAATAATTCCTAGACATAGGTTACTACTAGGCCTTCTAAAATTCCACGCGAGCAGTGAAAATGTAAAATTCAGAGGTTCAATTAGTAAAACGAGTCATACTTAGGTACAAAATCCGTACTCAGCGATATCGATCCACATTCCTGTTGCGTACTACACAAGAATGGAATTCTTTGCCGCCATCTCTGTTTCCTGAGACCTACAATCTTGGAATTTTCAAGGCTAGATTGAATAGATATCTTCTAGATCGACGAGCTCCATTCTCGGCCACACCGTCGCTTACCATCAGGCGAGTTGGTGGTGAATCGTAGATCTATCTTGTAAAAAAAAACAATTCCAATTACAGAAATTCGATTTTGGTCCATTATGGAAGTTTTACCTGCTACATGATAAAATTATTCAGATACAAAGTAACGACATAGGTATACGAAAATATAAACGACATATAAAAAAATATACGATAGCGTCATTCAAAATTCCGGTGACAATTAAAGTCAAAAATAAAATATATGTATGCATGAGCATTGACATGCATTTATTCGTTTGAATTTGATAAATAACATAATTAGAAAATTATGTTATCAAGGGGTTAGGAAAATAAATTTTACCAATTTTTTTTGGCGTGAGTAACATGCAGAGTGTCGTACTTAGCCTTAAAAGGTAAACGTTGCTTTGCTTAGAAGCAACTCGCTTTACATTACTTGTATGTTCCACCAGAGTTGCCTTGTAGGCCTCGTGTTTTATAATAGCGGTCACCATCATCTTCAGCGCGCGGTATCTGCCTTTATTCTGATCTCATGCACTGAACATGTTTATATATTTTATTTTTATATGACAATCAAACCTATCAAGTGTGTATCTAAATTGCTTAGAGATGTACAACATGATATCTATGTGTCGGTTTTAATCGATACATTAAATTTATTCTGGATGTGTTTAGATTGCGAATGAATAGGTTTTTTTCTATAATAATATATATATAAGTAGCTAACACACACACACATACTATACACATACATACACACACACATAGCTACTTCAAAACGATGAAGGAAAAACACCGTGAGGAAACCTACATATCTGAGAGTTCTCAATGATCTTGAAGATGTGTGCAGTCTGCCAACCCGCACTTGGCCAGCGTAGTAGAATATGGCCTTAACCTTCTCATAATGAGAAGATGGTCCGCGCCCAGCAGTGGGACAGTTTGTACAAACAGGGCTGATAATATTAAGTAAGCTTGACGAAATGTACCAAATAAAAGAAAAAATATAAAAACACAACCACAAAGTTACAAGTACGTTTGTTTACAGTAAATGCCACCCTTTGATCAGGGAAAGGCTGGAAGCAGCAAAATTCTGGCTTTACACTCTCCCCCAAATTCTTGTCATAAAGGGTCCTTTTACATCGCAAAATACGTGAAAGGTGCGTTTCAATCTCAAAAGTGCTGTTGCTGCAATAAAATACTGGCTTTAGCCCGCCTCTTTCTAAAATTTTACTGTAGGTAGGTATGTACTGTTTGCTATAATATTTTTAGGTTATTTTTTGAGTGTTAACTTTTATGTAGTCTACCAAGGCTGATGGTACTTGTTAGTAATACATACATGTCACATACAGGAAAACAACCTTATTTATAATGGTATAATATTTATACCAAGCCGCTTCCAATCGGTATTTTTGGAAATCCATTGGGGAGGCCTATGTCCAGCAGTGGACTTCTTATGGCTGAGATGATGATGATGATGAACATTTATACCTACTATATAATTTTTATTACCGAAAATTAAATAGAAATATCTGGAAAAAAAACAATGCAAATATTTTACATGGGAATCGTGTAAAATGGTCTTATATCTTCTACAACTACCTACTTATTTACTGATTAGGTTGGTATGGTGCAAAATGGGAAAGTAGCGGCAAACTCGCTCTGTTGTTAAGGTATAATGTTACAAGTACATAACGACCCGCAGGCTCGACCATCGCGCGCCAGAAAAAATCCTTCCACTCCGTTCAAGCCCCTCTCCCGCCCCACTCCCACCCCATTACCAGGTCACTTCTATCACGCTCCTGCCCCGCTTCCGTCCTACCCCTGTCACGCCTTACTCTCATCCGATTTAATGCCTAATTTCCGTACTGCTGCCACCCCGCGCCCGTCCTATTTCCATCATGCTTACATGCTACCATTTCACTCCCACGCAGCTAACATCTCGTTCCCGCCCGGTTTTTGAATACAGTGTAGCAATTAGTTACACTTCAAAAATTTAATGTTTTTCAAAATATGCGATACCATTTAATATTTTTCATTTTCGTTTTCTGTCATCAGAATAGTCGTCGACGCACAATCTATTAGATCTGTGCGACGTAGATTCATATCAGTTATGGAACTTTTTGCTCCACTGGATATTAAAGTCGGGCCGATTCATATCGCTTATCCGAGATTAAGTTGAGTGAGAACAAATATTTCGCTGAATTTTTCGCTTCATTTCTGCGTAGATTTACATTTTCCTTGCGCAAGCACTTACTCGCATTGTGAATTTTCAATTACTTACTCTCCGTTTTATTTACACTTTTTGCGAAATTGATATTCGCCTCAAAAGGGGGAATCTTGGAAAATTTTAGGTTTAATGATTTAAATATTTCATTTCGTTTTGAAGTTCGTTTTTTGGGACGCGATGGTTTTTGAGGGTCTGTTTGTAAACATCAGTAATTAAAACAAAGTTAAATGTTTGTTTTTACTAAACTGAGTCAGAATGTTTTACAGTTTTATTATTTGTAAGTCGTATTTATGAGTTGACTTTCTTTATTCCTACCTTTACTTAATTAGTAGATATTTCGTCCTGAACTGAGACTTCACAACCTTGCTATCCTTTTGACCGATTTGGCTCATATTCGAAATTCTTATTTAGAATCGCGTACCTATTTTTTCCGCCTAAATCAGGTAGTAAAAGGTCCTATAAAAAAATCACCGACGATAAGAAAATGTAGAACCTGTATACCAAGCCTCGTCAAATTTAGATTAATAATTTGACCTGTACCCGAGTACCAAAATTCAAACATTACATCCGGAGAGATGAAAGCAGCCGGATGATGCAGAAAGTTAGCACGTTTCACTCGCACAGTCAATTATTTGTTACTATCGGTGAGTAACAATGGTTTTAGTGGTATAGTTTTTAGTAGTAAGTAGTCATGTAAGCTATGAATTTCCTTCACGAGTCGGCCCCGGATCTCTGGTAGGCTGGTAGCTGGTAGACATAAATGGGGCGAAACAAACATCGATGGACCCTTTACATCTATTTTATATCTATCTATACATATGATATAGTAATGCATCTTATTGCATTACTATCGACATAGAAGATAAAACAGTAAATTTGAACATTTTTATCTGTCTGTTTTGGTGTCTAATAGACGCCAAAACTACTAGACGGATTTGTAAAAAATTTGGCAAGATTACTATGTAGAAGGATCTGGCATACTTTTTATCCCGAAAAACAAATCACAGTTCCTGTGGGATACACTAAGCAATAACAACATAATCGATCACCACGCGGGTGAAATAGCGGGGCGCAGCTAGTATGAAATAAAAAAATACAGATTGAGTTTATAGGTGGCTGTTTGAAACCTTTGTACATTAAGGAGCTTTTTATGAATAACATAACTAAGATATTCGATGTTATACCTATATTTAGTATCATATTAGACAGTCAACCCACAAAGATTCCACATCATAATATGTATTATTACGGCATACAAATAGAAAAGTTTATTTATCAATACATTTACAACAAAACACGTGAACAAAAAGAAACATATTTCCAATCTCACATTACTCGCGGAAAATCTCACCTGTTCAATTGGATTCCTATGACGCAGATACAAACGGTTTAGGTTCATCCCTTTATTTTCCTTGAGCTATTATAGAAGTTTTATGTTGACGTAAGACGAACGGAGGAAACATCTATCACAGGTGCTCCTTGGATATTATGTTTCGTATAAACTTGTTCTTGGTGGTTGCAGTTTACAGCAGGACTGAAGGTTCAATATAGATGTCGTTGATTCAAAAACAGATTATGATGATGATGATAACAAGATTAGATGATGACAGAGACCGTAGCTCGTTTTGCTTGTTCGGCTAGTTAAAGATATTCGTACCGTAATTTATTTTGAATTTGAGTTCACGAAATTTTGCCTGAGCGCATCCAAACTGAAGTTTCTAGTATCTACAAATATAAATAAAGGTCCAGGCCTAAATTGTGGAATACACTATTTAATTGGGGTTTTCCCGATAGTTTCTTGAGTGTTATCAAAACACGAGTGAATAGGTTTCTGCTAACCAATTCTGCTTCATTGTGGACTGATTTCTCAACACATCTACCTCTCGTTTGGTCTAGAGACGTAATGCGATTTAGGCACATTATATTTTAGGTACGCAGAACCGACGGCCGATGGGGCCGGAAAGTTCTCGATTGGAGACCACGAACCGGCAAGCGTAGCGTAGGAAGACCAGCCACAAGGTGGACAGAAGATATCATACAAGTGGCAGGAAGACGCTGGATGCAAGCCGCTTCCAACCGGTATTTCTGGAAATCCATGGGGGAGGCCTATGTCCAGCAGTGGACTTCCTAAGGCTGAGATGATGATGATGATATTTTAGGTATACTAAACGCGAACGCTATCGTCGTCATGGTTTAATTTGAACAAGTCGACGGTATTTTATGGTGAAAATAAAAAACGCTTTAGTTGTACTTCGCCAAAATGTGGAATATGGTTCTTTGATAGGTATAATCTGGGTGTGTTCAAATAGCGAATGAATTGATTGCTTCTAGGCAAACGTAGACCCCGTACATACTCTTCAATGGTTGATTATCATATCAATTGGCAGTCTAGTGCATCTATAAATATATTTTTTTATTTAAATTTCTAAAAATACAACGTACTCGTAAGTTAAGGTACTGGCTCACGTTTTGAAGCGACTGAGCTCGTCACAGGGGTCCCGGCGCTGGCACTCTGTGAAATATGGCACGATAAATTACTACATTATCTCGGACACGAGCGATTCTGTTCCAACCGGTCTCAAACACTTCATTAACTCCCCGCTGAACTGAAATACTCCGATACGAAGAATTCAGAGTTGAATTTATAATTATAATTATGATATTCGATCTATTTATTTTGACTGAGCTCATTTTCAAATGTTTATCTAAGCATCAGGTCAAGCTTTGATATGCTTTCGTAGATCAAAACTTTTAAAACATACTTTCGATTTTATATTTATCGCTACATCTTTTCCACTAACGCCATACCTACGCCTCTTATTCGCTTTTCCCACACTTCATTTAAACTTAGAAAAAACAGTTTTTTTTAAATTCAAGTTAGATCGGCATTTGATTGACCACCAACTTGCCTGATGTTAAGCGACGGTGTGGAGCTCGTCCATCAAACAGATTATGCCCTGAGAGTTTATTTATTTATTGGGTACCAACATGTTATACATTGTTACATTGTTAAAAGTAACACATGACCATAAGTCAAAGAGCTAAATGCTATCATAATTATAGGCACCGACAACATGCAATTAGGAAAAAAGCGGTCAGAAAATTAATCAAATAGATTTATGTCAAAACGAATTACATAACTAAAATTTATGAATATTAGAATACAAAAGTGTGAATAATTATGTCAAAGTGAATAAGTAGTACATATCAGGTCAAAAATTGAAATCGATGTTATGAACGGCCCGCTTAAAAGAGTTAAAGCTGCAAGTAAAAAGATCCAAGCCATATTTCTTGTGTGTTATATTTAATTCGGAAACAAGTCTATTGAGAGGTGCATTTTTGTTAGGAGTTTGTACAAGCTGTCCCACTGCTGGGAACGGGCCATCTTCTCATTGTGAGAAGGGTTAGGCCATAGTCTGCCACGCTGGCCAAGTGCGGGTTGGCAGACTTCACACATCTTCAAGATCATTGAGAACTCTCAGACATGTAGGTTTCCTCACGATGTTTTCCTTCACCGTTTGAAGTTGGCGACAATCAACAATACGCACATAACTTCGAAAAGACAGAAGTGCGTGCCGCGGGATTCGAACCCAGGACCTGCGGATCGCAAGTCAGACGGTCTCTCGACTAGTCTGCCGGAAACTTATTAATAGGAGTTATTTAATTGGATATTTAATAGGAGTTATTTAGGTATTGGACATATTAAAAAGTAATAACACAAATATTATTCCTCGCCAAGGCACAAAACGATGAGTGTTTACCTTTATTCACACAAAGTTCTCGAGAAAGGACAGTCATACAGATATTGTCATAACCTCTGTTCAAAGTTCGTACATAAAGTAGTGTCTAGTGAACGCATTATCAGTATTGCTTTGCCTTTAAAGGAATACGCTGTGAGTACTAATTTTATAATTATTTTTTCAAAGAACAACTTTTCAACTACGTAATATCTTTTGTTCTATGTGCTTAAATTTAATATACATAACTAAGTCATCTATTGCCATCAATAATCTATTTTTATAACTCAATATCTAATCTATTTTGAGATATTTGTACTATTATATTAGTTTTTTGATATTTGTGTAAAAATGTATTTACAAGGTCATTGTAGGTCAGATAATAACAAAAATGTGGATTTTAATAATTTATTAATGTATTTAGGTACGCATTGAATTCAAAAAACTTGCAATAGCAATTTTTTCCTTGAAGTACTTACTTTCTTATACTTTTGGTTTCAGATGAAGTGTTTAATATTTTTGGCATCAGTTACTTTGGCAACCGCTACTGCGCCCAGTCAAAATGACTGTAAAGGCGTCATCATCAATGGCATAAACCACGAGAAAGAAATTTTGAAAGAAAATCTCGATAAACCGTATCAGCTGACAATAGACCAGCAAAATAACGTTTTGTATTTCAGTTACTCATCTGATGATGCTAACGTTTTCAGCATGGCTTATATGAAGCTAAAAAATAATGAATTTGGAACGATTTCTGGAGTAACAAAAGGTAAAGCCAGCGCAGTTGATAAACATACTCACTCTGTGTTCTTAGGAGGCCAAGACGGAATATATAGGTTGGATTCAGAATCAAAAAGAGCTTCAAACTTACGCGTCACTGATAATAATATTTGGCAAATGTTTTATAATGACGGGATTTATTTTACAACCTATCCAGATGAACAAGCATATTTATACAAAAACGACAAAGTTAGTAAAGTAACTGAGATTGGTAACAACAGAGCTATGTTGATGGGAGTCGATAAAAACCATAACATTATCTTTTACAATAGCTCTGGAATTTTCTACTACACTAAAAATGATAGAATTACTTCGGATTTAGGAGATCATATTGTACTAAACGGTATTACAAGTGACGTTAATGGGAAAATATTCTTGTCTTCTCCTAGCGGAATCTATACTTTTGATGAACAAAAGAAGGAAGTGAAGAAACTGGCAGCAATTATCGATGTATATGGAGTGGCTATTGAAAGTGACGGTAGCATTATTTATGCCTCAGAAGATAGCATCATTAGACTAAAGCCTACAGGGAAAAAATGTGCGACAGAGTGAAAAACTATTTATTTATATGTAATATTTATTGTTTTAAAATTGTTATATAAATAAAATTTTTTAGTTTTGTTTCAAGAGTTTTGATTTTATTTGCCTTAATTTTACATGTCAGGCTCAATTGCTGTTCTAGAGTGAAAAAAGTAATATGTTTTAACACTTATTCGTACAATAACAAACTTTAAAATTTAGTTTAGTGTGACTTTCGTGATACCTCACACATTTACATGACTGATCGTGTGTACGATGTACTCAGCAGTAGTACACTTTTCAAAATAAGTAATGTAAAGTTTGCTGATTAAGATTATTCCAGTTTTCCTGCTATGTTAACTTAAATTGTAGTAGTGTATAAGTAGATACTTACATAATATTCATTTTAGTCTATGTGATTTTGTAAACTGCGTCAAAAGGCTACACATAACTACTCAACTTCCCTGTCCAATGAGTCATATATGACGCACAGGAACGTATTGGAATAAGTTCATGAGTCACATGTGACTCATTTCTCTATACAACTTGAGGCACATTTTTCGGTATTTCGATTTTTTATAGTTATATCATTTAATCACTGCATGAAACTTCCAATAAATAAAACTCAAATACGTAAGGTACGGTAAGGTTTTTATTCCAAGAAAATATTATAAAATCACGCATGTAACATATATTATGTAAAATCTCATTCTAACATTCTAAACAGAATGCCTTTTCACACATTTAGCACTCAGTGTGCACTTGCTTCGCTTTTATAGCCAATAATCCTTCATTTTTCAATTCCAATTAGTTATAACCTCAAATAAACAATTTTCTAATTTAAATTTCTACTCTTAATTGGCATTATGACGGTTGATTGACATTTAACGGATGATGAATCGTAATTGTCGCTCAAAAATGTATATGTGTGTGTGTGTGTTCACATATGGCTCATAGAGCGTGGCAAGGAAAATTTATGGCCGTTCATAAGTCACATGTGACTCAAAAAAAAAACAACCGAAATGAGATTAATATATTAAAAACAATTTACGAAAATTATTTTTTGTTGTATACTGTTATTTAGCTTGATAATAGGTACCTACATTATCAAAATGAGTTGTATGGGGTCCAGATAAGGTCTAAATGCTCGTTCCCACTATTGGTTGGAGCGAATCCAACACTTATGGGTCGGGTCAGATAAGCACCATCTAAGGTCTGTCTCTCAGGAAAATAGGATGATGCTAAAAGCAAAAATTAAATGGCCAAGTGTGTGTCATGCATGCCACGCGCAATGTAGGGTTCCGTAGTTACATATCATAATTTATGTGACCTTAAAACAGGGTCTCTTGTTTGATACTAAGAACATGTGAGTTAACTTAAGTTAATTTAAATGAAATATTTTTTTTGACCTGTATAAGTAATTTATTTTTATTAGTAAATTGATAGACTTTACCTCGATAATCGCAAACGGATCCCTAAATTGAAAAATGGTTTTCTCACAATCCAATATATTTTAAAACCTATACAACGATACTCGACACAATGGGGTAGATTAGAAAAAATAATTCTTCCCCACTATACCTACGTGTAGGGATGGTACCCAAAAAAATTTTTTTTTTCCAAAATTTTATTCTATAACTTTTTCGGCATTATTAATATGCATATCTGTATCAAATTACAGCTTTCTAGTACTTATAGTTTTTGAACAAAGCCGCGGGCGGAGAGACTAAAAGGTTGTTTCCTACGGAACCCTAAAAATTGAAAGTAGTGTCAACCCATAACAAGGAGCCGTAAGGCCGTAAGGAGCCGGACCCGTAACCGTCAGGTCTCTTTCCATCGACATGCTCATCATCCTGTCTCATCATCATCTTAGCCACGCTCTAATATAGCGCAATTTTTTTTTATTTGAAAATTGCTTGCTTGGCTTGCGTTTGGCCTGTAGCTCGCTTGATGTTAAGCGACTTTTACGATCTACGGGTAGAGTTACATACACAGTACAAATACATCATTGGTGGTAGAAAAAGCCCAAAGTATGATTCAGACTCGCGTGACGACCGACGCGACGGTCAATCCCGAGTGAACGAGTTGATCATTAGCAGTTCTACATTTGCAGCGATGGCATAGTATCTTGCTCCCAAGCGGGACACTACTGGATAAAATACATCGGTAACACATGAAGGTGCAGCTTACGTTTAAAATTTTTTTTTCTATGATAGGATTGAAGACTTAAATTGAATTTGATTTCCCCTTTATATTTAGGTTGTACGGAACCCTCGGTGGGCGAGTCTGACTCGCACTTGTCCGGTTTTTATAGAAGAAAGCAAGGTACTCTGTTTAAAAACAAGTGTCTTATAATTTTATCCTAAATCTTTATTTTATTCCAAACTGACTGTGCCCCGTGGTTCTACTCGTGCACTCTCGTAGTGATGAGAAACAGTGATGACGATTATAATTTTCATTCACACAATCTTTTTGGTGATAAATACAATTGTAATAAGACAAATATAAACCAAATCAGTAATTCCGTCCAAGATAAGCGCTTGCGTACATTTTGGGAATTGATTATTATTTATATACATAGAAGTAGGTACCACTAAAGAAGAAAATATGGCAAATTTTGATTAGGGTGATTCTCCAACTGCTAAAGTAAGACTCCATGCGCCTGCGGCCTTGTGATGTATCGTTACTATAGGTATATATGTGTTAGGTATTAATAATATTAGCGACAATAGTATCTCAAGATTCATGTAATGCGAAGGTGTGGTGTTATAAAGCCAGGATTTTAGGATATGGTATCCAGTGCTCATTAAATGTCATGACATTCAACTGAAAAGGACCTCACGGCTCTCAGCTCATGAGTGGGGTACTTCGGCGTTTCGCACCGCAAGTGGTTCGAACCGCGGTGCGAATCACCCAAGAGCTCTTTTTGAATAGGTCATTTCGCACCGCGGTGCGAATCGAACAATATCATTTTGGAATAGGTCGATTCGGACCGCAGTGAGGAATAAAACAGTTCTCTTTTTGGGTGAGTGGGTTCGAGCAAAGAAGATTATGTAGTTTGATTACATACGTAATACCTTACAGTACAACCAGGCACAAAATAACAGGAAATACAAAATAATTAAAATTATTGTTTTTTACATAATTAAAAAAAATTATTGATTATGTAAAAAGATATTAAATAAATGCAAAATGTCGCTAATACACGCGCACATTTGATTGGTAGATGCTTCTATAGTGTAATTTTTATTGCACTTGAGTTATTGCTAAGATTACAGTGTTTATCTACTTTGAGAGTGGTGACGGTATAAATTCTAGCCTAGCGATACTCCATGGAAACTAACAAAATGTATGAAATAAAGAAATAACACGAAAAAAAAAAAAAACTGGGCGTCAACCTAAGTAGGTACGTAAACCAACTATTTTTGAGGTCGGTGTCTATGGAGGCCTTAGTTGATAATAGTTATTTAATTTGAAATATCTTCATATATTTTATTTTCTATGAAAATTCCCACTCTTAAATACAGTTATATTCCCTTTGTAATGTACCTACATCATAACCTGTGATTAGCAAGAGTTAGTGTTAAAATTATAAAGTGATTATGCCACGTTTAAATTGTAAATAAAATGTATAATGTAATACATTATTTTTACGTATAATATAGTTTTTTTTTCACTAACCACTTTCCCACTCATCTATACAAATAAATAATTGAAATCCTTAAGTTTTTGATATGAGTTCAAATCGGACCTACGAAAAGAGCATCGGGGCGTTTCTTTATGGTCCGAATCGACCTATTCCAAAATATGTCTTGGGCCATTCGCACCGCACCAACCACTGCGGTGCGAATCGGCCCATTCAGAAACAGTACATGGGCGATTCGCACCGCGGTTCGAATCACATGCGGTGCGAAACGCCGAAGTACCCCATGAGGGGTACTTCGGCGTTTCGCACCGCAAGTGGTTCGAACCGCGGTGCGAATCACCCAAGAGCTCTTTTTGAATAGGTCATTTCGCACCGCGGTGCGAATCGAACAATATCATTTTGGAATAGGTCGATTCGGACCGCAGTGAGGAATAAAACAGTTCTCTTTTTGGGTGAGTGGGTTCGAGCAAAGAAGATTATGTAGTTTGATTACATACGTAATACCTTACAGTACAACCAGGCACAAAATAACAGGAAATACAAAATAATTAAAATTATTGTTTTTTACATAATTAAAAATTTTTATTGATTATGTAAAAAGATATTAAATAAATGCAAAATGTCGCTAATACACGCGCACATTTGATTGGTAGATGCTTCTATAGTGTAATTTTTATTGCACTTGAGTTATTGCTAAGATTACAGTGTTTATCTACTTTGAGAGTGGTGACGGTATAAATTCTAGCCTAGCGATACTCCATGGAAACTAACAAAATGTATGAAATAAAGAAATAACACGAAAAAAAAAAAAAACTGGGCGTCAACCTAAGTAGGTACGTAAACCAACTATTTTTGAGGTCGGTGTCTATGGAGGCCTTAGTTGATAATAGTTATTTAATTTGAAATATCTTCATATATTTTATTTTCTATGAAAATTCCCACTCTTAAATACAGTTATATTCCCTTTGTAATGTACCTACATCATAACCTGTGATTAGCAAGAGTTAGTGTTAAAATTATAAAGTGATTATGCCACGTTTAAATTGTAAATAAAATGTATAATGTAATACATTATTTTTACGTATAATATAGTTTTTTTTTCACTAACCACTTTCCCACTCATCTATACAAATAAATAATTGAAATCCTTAAGTTTTTGATATGAGTTCAAATCGGACCTACGAAAAGAGCATCGGGGCGTTTCTTTATGGTCCGAATCGACCTATTCCAAAATATGTCTTGGGCCATTCGCACCGCACCAACCACTGCGGTGCGAATCGGCCCATTCAGAAACAGTACATGGGCGATTCGCACCGAGGTTCGAATCACATGCGGTGCGAAACGCCGAAGTACCCCATGAGGGGTACTTCGGCGTTTCGCACCGCAAGTGGTTCGAACCGCGGTGCGAATCACCCAAGAGCTCTTTTTGAATAGGTCATTTCGCACCGCGGTGCGAATCGAACAATATCATTTTGGAATAGGTCGATTCGGACCGCAGTGAGGAATAAAACAGTTCTCTTTTTGGGTGAGTGGGTTCGAGCAAAGAAGATTATGTAGTTTGATTACATACGTAATACCTTACAGTACAACCAGGCACAAAATAACAGGAAATACAAAATAATTAAAATTATTGTTTTTTACATAATTAAAAAAAATTATTGATTATGTAAAAAGATATTAAATAAATGCAAAATGTCGCTAATACACGCGCACATTTGATTGGTAGATGCTTCTATAGTGTAATTTTTATTGCACTTGAGTTATTGCTAAGATTACAGTGTTTATCTACTTTGAGAGTGGTGACGGTATAAATTCTAGCCTAGCGATACTCCATGGAAACTAACAAAATGTATGAAATAAAGAAATAACACGAAAAAAAAAAAAAACTGGGCGTCAACCTAAGTAGGTACGTAAACCAACTATTTTTGAGGTCGGTGTCTATGGAGGCCTTAGTTGATAATAGTTATTTAATTTGAAATATCTTCATATATTTTATTTTCTATGAAAATTCCCACTCTTAAATACAGTTATATTCCCTTTGTAATGTACCTACATCATAACCTGTGATTAGCAAGAGTTAGTGTTAAAATTATAAAGTGATTATGCCACGTTTAAATTGTAAATAAAATGTATAATGTAATACATTATTTTTACGTATAATATAGTTTTTTTTTCACTAACCACTTTCCCACTCATCTATACAAATAAATAATTGAAATCCTTAAGTTTTTGATATGAGTTCAAATCGGACCTACGAAAAGAGCATCGGGGCGTTTCTTTATGGTCCGAATCGACCTATTCCAAAATATGTCTTGGGCCATTCGCACCGCACCAACCACTGCGGTGCGAATCGGCCCATTCAGAAACAGTACATGGGCGATTCGCACCGCGGTTCGAATCACATGCGGTGCGAAACGCCGAAGTACCCCATGAGGGGTACTTCGGCGTTTCGCACCGCAAGTGGTTCGAACCGCGGTGCGAATCACCCAAGAGCTCTTTTTGAATAGGTCATTTCGCACCGCGGTGCGAATCGAACAATATCATTTTGGAATAGGTCGATTCGGACCGCAGTGAGGAATAAAACAGTTCTCTTTTTGGGTGAGTGGGTTCGAGCAAAGAAGATTATGTAGTTTGATTACATACGTAATACCTTACAGTACAACCAGGCACAAAATAACAGGAAATACAAAATAATTAAAATTATTGTTTTTTACATAATTAAAAAAAATTATTGATTATGTAAAAAGATATTAAATAAATGCAAAATGTCGCTAATACACGCGCACATTTGATTGGTAGATGCTTCTATAGTGTAATTTTTATTGCACTTGAGTTATTGCTAAGATTACAGTGTTTATCTACTTTGAGAGTGGTGACGGTATAAATTCTAGCCTAGCGATACTCCATGGAAACTAACAAAATGTATGAAATAAAGAAATAACACGAAAAAAAAAAAAAACTGGGCGTCAACCTAAGTAGGTACGTAAACCAACTATTTTTGAGGTCGGTGTCTATGGAGGCCTTAGTTGATAATAGTTATTTAATTTGAAATATCTTCATATATTTTATTTTCTATGAAAATTCCCACTCTTAAATACAGTTATATTCCCTTTGTAATGTACCTACATCATAACCTGTGATTAGCAAGAGTTAGTGTTAAAATTATAAAGTGATTATGCCACGTTTAAATTGTAAATAAAATGTATAATGTAATACATTATTTTTACGTATAATATAGTTTTTTTTTCACTAACCACTTTCCCACTCATCTATACAAATAAATAATTGAAATCCTTAAGTTTTTGATATGAGTTCAAATCGGACCTACGAAAAGAGCATCGGGGCGTTTCTTTATGGTCCGAATCGACCTATTCCAAAATATGTCTTGGGCCATTCGCACCGCACCAACCACTGCGGTGCGAATCGGCCCATTCAGAAACAGTACATGGGCGATTCGCACCGCGGTTCGAATCACATGCGGTGCGAAACGCCGAAGTACCCCATGAGTGGGGTCAGACTTGAGTGAACTTGAATGTCAGACAAAAATAAAACCTACCTATTTAAATTAACTCAAGAAAAACAGCTTAAATAAAAGAGTGAGAAAGAGGAGTGATGTGAAAAGAAAGGACGTACTGCTCGGTAGTTCCATGGAAATTTTTGTCCCTTTTCATAAGGCCTTTATAAGTTGGCTACCAAGATTTAATGGGTCTCCAATCCCTCATAGTCTAAAACTAAATGATCCCGGACAACAAAAAAAGATGGTTTGAGATATATCTAATGTAGGGCATAACGTTAAATGTAGCTAGTTATTTTGTACAGAACCCTTGATCTTAGTATGCGAGCCTAGTTCTCACTTAACCAATGTTTATAATGAAATATAAAATCGGTGTGTCCAATTATTATTTATAGATATGTATAATAAAGTAGATATTATTCAAATAAGTCTGCGAATTGATATGCGCCATTGTTGCTATCTAACTTCAGGTCAAGTTCCAAAGTTGTTGACAAACAAAGGAGTTCACGATAACTTGAATTAATTACAAAAAAATAGTTTACTAAGCGACATACTTAATTTAACCGCAACTTTACCGCTATTATCTATTTTCCTTTGAATAAGGGGCTATATTTGCAAATAACTAGTTCTTGGGAACGAACAGTCAAGAGATAACCTAGTCACAACCTTTTGTTGTAGTTAGTACTTAAACCTATGAATGATAAACAAATTGTCAGTATTGTTTTGCAATTATTGGCATACAGTCCACAACGTGAGTATCTGTTATTTAATTAATTTTATATTTCGCGCTTTTCTAAACTAATACAAAACTCATAAATAGCAATTATCATTTAATATTGTTAGACGTTATTAATTTTATTCTTGTTACCAACCAAGATCACACAAGCAATTATAGGTACGTATCACAATCTTCCTAGACTTATCCCTCTCAGGTGGGGTTGGTGTAATATAATATGTATGCATATTTTCGCGCATTTCTTCAACACTTTCTTCGGGCGTTGTCTAGTGCTGTGTCCATTCTCATTCATATTATGCAATGTTATTTTTGTGCTCCTCGTCTCTGCTTATAACATGTAAGGTATAAGCTATATGTACCTATACTTTTCGATATTGAAGTCATCGAATTCCATGTAGTTATAGTATATGTACTTTGTGATTTAATCACTAATGATAAAGTGACAGAGACAAAAGTTTCTTGACAGTGTTTTGTAGAATTCAGCTGAAGCATTCTCGAAAGTTATCACTTTTGACTTTTTTGCTCGGTTCATCAAATGGTACATTATTTTTACAAAACGAGCCGGTGTCTACTAAACTATTACAATACTCTATACTAAGCAGAAAGGAGGTTATTGTACAACTTTAAGGAGTACAACTATGATATTAGAAAAAAAAATAGCTGCTCCATAGAAACGTTTGTTGAGTCTTGCCAAAATGTTAAGCTTAAAACAACCGATTTTTTGTTAATTTTGTTTTATTACGAAAAGTTGTTTATAATAACTTTCATCCAATTCAATACAAAACACGCGAATAATAATATTAATATCGGAAGATATATGAAATTGATAAAATGATTTTAATATTTAATCTTTCTTCAAGTACCTATCAATGGGTCAGTCCTAAAAACAATAAAACCGGCTAAGTGCGAGTCGTAGTCACGCACGAAGGGTTCCGTACGATTATCTATAAAAACGGCAAAAAAATCTTTATTGTATGGGAGCCCCCCTTTAATATTAATTTAATTTTAATTTAATTTTTTATTTTAAAGTGAATAATATAACTCAATACTCTGTGAATCTTTCAAGCGTCTACATGTTGCCGTTGTCAATATCGAGCGAAAACGAACAAAAAATCACGTTTGTTGTATGGGAGCCCCCCTAATTTTTTATTCTGTTTTTTAGTATTTTTTGTTATAGCGGCAACAAAAATACATCATCTGTGAAAATTTCAACTATCTAACTAACACGGTTCATGAGATACAGCCTGGTGACAGACGGACGGAAGGACGGTCAGACAGCGGAGTCTTAGTAATAGGGTCCCGTTTACCTTTGGGTACGGAACCCTAAAAACGATCGAGTTTAATGAGGTCTAATTAGAATTAAAATTTCAAAATCATTCGGTGCGGCAAAATAGACGTCTGTAGACTTCTCAATTTACAGGCGACAGTCTTTATACCAAAATCTTTACGTTCGTCATTGTTGGTATATGAGAATCCACGTGATATTGTGACGTGGTGCCTTGGCACCACGTGACATTGGCATTTCGTTAGTGAAAATTGGTTCAATTCGTGTTTGACAGAATATTGATAATCTCATTCTCTCTCATTCGCTAATTGGTGTGTTCATCTCTTGTTTTTGGCCGGGATTATTTATTTGAGACTTCATTTGATTATTTATTTTGATTTCAGATGAAGTATTTAATATTATTGGCAACAATTACTTTGGCATCCACCAAAGTAATCAACCGTAACGACTGCGAAGGAGTTATTGTCGACGGCATTAGCCATGAGAAAGAGATTTTGAAGGAATACATCGACAAACCATACCAAATGGCTATGGACTATAACAACAATATATTATACTTTAGCTACACAAGACCTAGCGGAGATGTCTTTGCTTTAGCTTACATAAATTTAAAAACTAATGAATTTGATTCAATATCTGGTGTGACCGGTGGTTTCGCTAGTGCAGTTGATGAAAAAACACATTCTGTTTACTTTGGAGGTCATGACGGAATTTATAAGTTAGATCCAGAAACAAAAAGAGCTACAAATTTACACGTCACTGACAAAGATATTTGGCAGATGTTCTCTAAAGATGGTGTTTATTTCACAACCTATCCGGAAGAACAAGCATATTTATACAAAAACGATAGAGTTACTAAAGTAACAGAGATTGGTAATAATAGAGCCATGTTGATTGGGATTGATAAAAATAATAACATTCTGTTTTCTAACAGTTCTGGACTTTTTTACTACACCAGAAAGGATGGGCTCACCAATCATATCGGAGATCATAGCTTGAACAGCATCACAACTGACAGCAATGGCAAAATATTCTTCTCAACTCCTTCTGCAATATTCTCGTTTAATGATGAAACGAAGGAAGTGAAGAGACATGCGACAATCACGAATATTTTTGGAGTGGCTGTCGAAAGTGACAATAGTTTTATTTATGCCTCTTCTAACAGCATTATCCGGCTCAAGTCTACTGGGAAGGAGTGTGGATCAGCACTTGAAATTGTTAATTAAAGTCAATATTAATTTTATTCATACAAGATCTATATAAAGTACGTTACATAAGTTTGCGATGAAGCAACGATAAACATTACGAGATAAACGCTAAGTAGAAGGATTACCAATACAAAACCAACAAGGATCAAAAACTTTTTGCTAGCTCATATATTGTTGTTTTCAAACGATTGAATAAACATTTTTAATTTTATGTTTTAGTATTATTTGTAGGACAAATCATTTTTACGATTTTCACTGCGTCAAGAAATATTTGAAACTATAATGACTGAAACTATTTTACCATATAAAAAAATGCAACCTAACGACATAATTTCATTAATGGCAGTAAAGTGTTAAATACGAGTACGTGTACCGTGTGTTAGTGTGTGTGTGTGTTGTGTGTTTTAGTGTGTGTCTGTTTCCTGAGACCTACAATCTTGGAATTTTCAAGGCTAGAGTGAATAGATATCTTCTAGATCGACGAGCTCCGTCCTCGGCCACACCGTCGCTTAACATCAGGCGAGTTGGTGGTCAATCATAGATCTTTAATGTATAAAAAAAATATTAAAAAATAAGTTAAGTACCAATAATAAGACTAGAGCTTTCACTTACTTATTAAATACTTCATACACATTGTGAGGAAACAACTTCCTAATACTTTTTAGAAGAAAGTGACTCATCATCATCATCATCATCTCAGCCATAAGAAGTCCACTGTTGGACATAGGCCTCCCCCATGAATTTCCAAAAATACCGATTGAAAGCGGCTTACATCCAGCGTCTTCCCGCCACTTGTATGAGGTCATCTGTCCATCTCGTGGCTGGTCTTCCTACGCTGCGCTTGCCGGTACGTGGTCTCCACTCGAAAACCTCAAAGTGACCTCAAACCTCCTCCTCGTGAAACTCAAAGTGACTCTGTTTGACGTATTTTTTTTTTCTTGATGTTGGCATCATGCTACATTTGCCATTTGTCGAGTTTATATTGACGTATTGTAATTTTTTATGACTAAATGGCTGAATCGATCGTTATGGAATCTGGTACAGAGATAGTTGTAAACTTGGAGACAGACAAGTAAATTAAGTAATTATTAAGTAGATTTACGATTTATATATTGACAATATACACAAACAATATTTTCTTGTCATACTTTTCACCTCTACGATAATAGAGGTACAAATTTATCTAAAGGGCACCCTTGACTCTGATTATGATGTAAATTGTAAATCATAAAATGTAATATATTATTGTCAACGGTAGATACCAATACTCTGTCGACTCCTGGTTACTCCTACCTAATGAAATGTTAGGGATAAACGTGTGAACAAACTAGAGAGCTGAGATGACATTGACATTGAAAATTCCAAGATTTAAGTTATCAGGAAACTAAGATTGCGGCAAAGAATTCCATTCCTGTGTACTATGATTAATACTTTTAAATCGATTATAACCATCCATAATTATAATATGTCTATCCGATCGATGTTTAAGCTATTTTATTCAGAAACTTAGTACTATAAAAGCTGTTAATATTATTGGCAATTTACGCCCACCTCGGTACCGCTCTCGGCTGAAATCTAAAATCGTCGCCTATCTATCGATTCCACGGAAGTCGAATTAGCTTGCTTTTCAGGAGAGACAAAAACTGTTTTCCCATCCGAATTATATTCTAGAATTGTGCTATACCTATATATATCCAGAAATAATTACTCAGAACTGTAGTATTTTTTTTATTTTTTTTATCAGCCCTGTTTGTACAAACTGTCCCACTGCTGGGAACGGGCCATCTTCTCATTGTGAGAAGGGTTAGGCGTTAGTCTGCCACGCTGGCCAAGTGCGGGTTGGCAGAATTCACACATCTTCAAGATCATTGAGAACTCTCAGACATGAAGGTTTCCTCACGATGTTTTCCTTCACCGTTTGAAGTTGGCGGCAATCAACAATACGCACATAATTTCGAAAAGACAGAGGTGAGTGCCGTGGGA
The DNA here is from genome assembly GCA_947563715.1 of Lycia hirtaria. NCBI lineage: Eukaryota > Metazoa > Arthropoda > Insecta > Lepidoptera > Geometridae > Lycia > Lycia hirtaria. The sequence continues at coordinate 11,418,586 of OX387379.1, read as the reverse complement.
TTTGAACCCAGGACCTGCAGATCGCAAGTCAGACGGTCTCACCACTAGGCTGCCGGAAACTCCACTGCACGGAACTAGGCTAAATATATTATAATTAGGATACGCTTCGAGAATATTTCATCAATTATGTACATAATACCGCAAAGCCAATTTTCTATATCTAACTCAATTCATTGCGAAATCTTTTTAACTGCGGCAATGGCTACAAAACCTTACTATAAATGGGTCTCGACACATTCTTGGCCAAATATGATTTATGTTACTTCTTCACACTTAACCGGCTCGATAAAATTAAACGAGAGAATCCGTTTTTTGGAGTCCCGGCTATAAATTAATATATTGGCAATTTTTTTTCCTGCGACATGAATGGTCCCTTTTTAATACCAAATAAATCCATGGGGCACAGCTTGTGCTGAAATGGAAGTTCACCATTAATAAGGACGCAGTTACATTTCTATGCACGTGTAGCTTTGTTTGGTATGAAAATGTAGACAAATATGTATACATAAGATATCGAAAAAACACACTCAAAATTCATTCTCTGAAATCAACGGTCACGCTACGTACGAATACGGGGCCTGACATCCCCAACACATCCAATGTGTATGTCATTCATGGTTGCCTGAATGAGATTACTTTAAAAGATTTGGGTGCTGATTAAAAGCCTAGCCATAGTCATGTTTTATTGTATTTTCTCTGAGTTTAGTGGTATATAAAGAATCATCAGTCTTGAAGCTCTGCTTAGTAGCATAGCTCAATGCTGCACACACTATTCATGCCACGCGAGGGGATGCAGGATAGTGTGGGTTTGGCAGCTTGATCGTCGTCTCATCCTTATGGAGCAATATCCGTGCGCCACATGTGTTGCAGTGGAATGGCAGACCCTCAAATAAATCCATCTAGCACACGTGCGTAGTCTCTACGTACAAATCTTACGTAGCAATGGAAGTTTTATCCTGCAATAACTTTGTCGCTAACCAGTATAGTAGAAAAAATTGTCACAGTAAAATATTACGTAAGTATATCAGACCCTACGCACATGTTCTAAGGTTTTATAACTTAATCCTTCTTTTGATTTATCTGGCGCAATAACACCATACCCCTTTTCAACGGACGCGGCTTGCATACTTACGGACTGCTTAGACGCCGGGTTTGTAGTTTTGCCTCATTTTTCAACAGACTTCAGAAGAAGGAGTTTCTCAAGTTTTTCAAACTGTATATTTATGAGGGATACTGGATACGATCATTTGAAACCGTCAACATCGACATCCTGCTAGAGCTACTATTTTGTACTGTAGAAATTGGCGATAAGCGAGCTTGCGCTCAATTGCCTGGATATATTTTACTTTATTTATTATTTCATTTTTCTACCGATATAAAAAGGTACACCAGTAAAAATAAAGGGCCCACTAATTTTAATGGCCGACAAAAAACCTCGTAAAGATCCTCAATTGGACGTGGAATCGTAAAATATGTATTTATTCGAACCCGTGTGATTTTACGAAGCTCCATACATTCGTGCGGCATAAATTACATAGGAGAGGAACGTTTGCTGTGTAATTCATTTTATGGTTCGTTAACCATTTCCACTGAAAAATGACAGCCCTCTCGTTTGAAGTCACCGGTGTAGGATGCAATTGTTTTAAGGTGATGTTTCACGCTCTGTGGAGTTAGCCTAAAAGTTAGCCTAATAAGTAACTGGCTGCGGCCTGCGGTTTCACCCGCGTAGTATTAAATTGGGAATGATATTGATTAAGATAAAATATAGCTGTTCCAAAATAAAGTCATTCTCCAAGGCCTAAAAATCTCTAAACCGAAATACAGACAAAGTTAATAGGTATTGGTTTTATAGGTAAATATTAGGTAGAAAAGTATTAATAAAATTTAATTGACAGCTCGAAAAAAATATTAAAGGAGTACTTATCAATATTTCTTTATGATGGCCATGAGCCATTCTTATGAAATGTGGCCTATGTTCTAAATCAAAATTTCAGGAATCTCATCGTAACCTAATCAACTATGTAGTCGTAAAAATAAAGATAGATAAACACAGACAGAGAAAGAGAGAGAGAGAGAGAGATTATCGAACGAAACATTTTCAGAAGAACCTGATTAGTCAATTTAATTTCACTAAGTATTTAAAACTTTCAAGACCTGTCCAAGTTCCAGGGACTTTTAACTTCTTATAGACTAAGAGCGGGCCGTATGTTTACCCACCTCATCAGGTAACAAGATGTGAGCTATCTATGATGACGCACATTCGTAAGGTGTCTCTAAATGTATAGGGTTGCCTAGGCTAAGCCTGGAGCGTTTTGTACAGTTAGCAAAAATGTGAACATTTTTTGTATCCGCCATCTTGGGTAACAAGTAGTACTTTAGAAAGTGCCTATCTAGAAGTGCCTAAATCAATATGGTTGCATAAGTCTCATCTTGTTTCTTGATGTCGTTATTGGTATTGTTTTTGTCTCCCTAACATTAGACAGCATTATGAAAGCTCCAGGGTTAGGCGAGGCAACCATATTGATTTTGGTACTTCTCGATAGGCACTTTCGAATGTACTACTTCTTATTCGATGGTAGTGGACATCCCAAAATATGGACACATTTTTGCTAACTGTACAAAACGCTCCAGGCTTAGCCTAGGCAACCCTGTACATTTAGAGACACCTTACTAATATGCGTCATCATTGTGGTGGAATGCCGATCCATATAATTTTATTTTAATAATATGTCTCCGTTTTATTTTTTTTTCTCTTGCCTTCAAGCGTTTGACAAAAGCTGAAATCTGAGAGATGTGACTAGGATACTTCTCTCAGGTCAATGTTGTTTTAAAGAGCGGGCCGTAATCATAAATTATGTTTTTTGTACTCTTTTCTAAGAAGCCAAGCTCGAATAGTTGAGAAGGCGATGGGATAACGCGGCGACGCCAGGGCAGTTAAGGTTTAGCGAGGCTACGAGCAGGAGGGTTGGCTTAATGATTTGGAAATAGCAAATATAGAAGTTTATACTTCTATAAATGTTTTAATAATTGTACCTAAATGTAAATTCAGTGATCTGTGGACGGGGTTTGCAGGTTCCAGAGGTCTGGTAATGTACACGAAAACTGTAATCAATGCTGGTTGTAAATTATGTCAGAATTATGAATCACTAAATGTTTTAATACTCTACTTTAATTCCGTTTGGTTTCAATTATTCTCGGCCTAATAAAATAGCAAACACTATCTTATCAGGCAAATGTTGCCTACTTGCCGACATAAAGGTACCAGATACCTACTTGCAATATAATGCAACTACATACTATATTATAATGTACATTAAAGATTGTACCTATGTGATGTGTATCTAACTTTGTTAGTTACCTATTATATTTGCCGAATTAAGTTCCTAAGGACTTGTACTGACATAATTTATAATAATTTAGTGTCTTACTGATCACTAGAAATGTCATATTATACTATGACTTGATGTACACATATGTAATTATTGGATATAATATTTATAAGACTATGCCATCTTTGCTTACCTATTACCGGCTAAACAGATGTAATTATGTGTGATTAATTACTTTATTGTTAAACTATATCGGCGGTGAGAGTTTTTGTTCTAACTTCTAGTTTTCTCTCACCAATATGCCGTAGGAACAAAGAGGTTCGTGTGTATGTGTTCATAAACGCCTGGAATCGTCTAGCACGTTCCATGATGCCTAAATGACTATTACACATGTAAATAATCAAAGAGTTTCGTTCAGTAAACTTAATTTAGCCTTTTGGGCAATAAACCGATTTAAGGTAAACGCTTGTTTAATTCCTTATCCATCCTAGCCTATCTAGTTTACTCTACTGACACATTTTCACAAGTGCAGGTCGAAAGGGTGAAACCACGCATATTCTACTGTGGGATTCGTTCAGGCCTAAGGTTCAATACCTAGGTAATCTCGCGCTCTAGCGAGGACAGAGCCTTAATCTTAGGAGATACATGTTTAGAGCAGAATTAGTCTTCTAGATCTTGCCTGATACCCTATATAGCTAGCCACATACTGACTATACATTACATTCCTAGATTTATTTAGATTACAACCAGACAAGCTCATCTATACGAACCGTAACTTTAGATATATATTTTGCAGTTATGACCTAAATTTAACCTATGACCTATTTCTGAAGTTGAACACGAAAGTGTATGGACAAAGCTTGATGTAGACTGATCTTTATGCTACATATTATGGGAGCTAGCATTAATTATTGATGAGACTTACAGGGCATAGTGTAGGACCGCTAGGCTCAACCTATCTAAACTCGATGTGACCACAAAAGTATTTGAATCCTGCCATTTTCTCAAGTAAGTCCTTATATCACTCATCCGCGAAGTAAGGCTACAATAATACCTGCGTATTATATGGCCACCCAGCTTGGTAATACAATAACACATATGTGTTATATAACCACGCTAATGACGAGGTAACGGGGCTATCTTTTGCGTGAATGTTCGCTGGCGGGGGTCCAGGAGGCCCCCACACGTTCTCCCCCCTTCGGTGGTCACTCACGAGCGTTTAACATGTGGTGCTCTTGAGATGACCCATAGCACGCGTCGCTGGCCAGTGACTTGCATATATATAAAACCTGCAGGACCCAAAGTACCTTCGGGGACTCCATCACACATGTAATCATAACAATAAATAAAGTGGATCTCAAAGACCACCCGTAAACGCGAGTAGCGCGTAGCGTGCTATAATTTAGAGCAAATAGCTCGCCTAGGTGTTAGCCGCCAGAACTTACATTGCCATTAGACATCGATATCCCAGAGTCGTGCCACGCTTCCAGGCTTAGAGCTGGCTTGTTTGATATTATACTTGACTTTATAATTATTGGCCGATGATAAATTTGATTCATAACCGTAATACAACGGTTTGCTAGACTAGTCATGGAGGCGGAGCGCTCTGGAGTCGTGCACCCCGGCTAAAGCTCCTCGTTCTGAATTAAACGATAAACGAAAAACTAGACTGTTGTGTTCACTGTCGAGATTAAGAAATAAATTATCTGGATATGTACTTAGAGATTTGTAGACAAAGGGGATCCTAGGCCAAGTCTTCTGACACTCCGACAGACATAACCTCGTTGAAACCACTCGTATGTGACATACCAACGCGTAGTCACAGCGGCGAGAGGCTTAACCACCACAGAATGGTTCCGCTGGACCAGGATGTTAGTAGGTATCCTGGATCTAAAGCTAAATAAATATAATAGCAATCTAAATTTGGCCTTAAAATAAGCCAAAATGATTACCGATTATACCGGTTATATATGTATATACAGTGGAAATCTAAATATGATAACCGCAAAATGTATACCTGTGTTACTATAAAACTAACTCGAAGCGATTATACCACGCTATCTATTCTTCGACTACTACAGCCTCTACTCTAGCTTCGATGCCAAGAGTTTAATCTGGTAAATAAACCTGGCCTTTAATTAGGCCACAGAATGGTGCATGTGACCTATTTTTCAGCTACGTATTGAAATTACAATATGACTAAAAAAAAACCTTATATACACAACATATATATATTATGTATATGTTAGACTATCACTTAATAAACAAGTACATAAATAAATACAATGTAAATATTTTCACATAATATGAGATCAAAGAAAAAAAGGTAATAAATAAAAACACAACGTAGATATTAGACGATCACAATACTAAATAGCAATAAATATTATATCCTATTTTGCATAATAAAATTGTATCTGATTCAAAGTCAACTACCTACCTGACGACAACGAGCATATTTGTTTCAGATGGATGGTCTATCTTGAAAACATTAGGTACCAATGTTTGAGAGATAAACCTACCTGAATGAGACGGAGCCATTTGTAGCATGTCTGCCGCCTTGCAGTGATTTGCCGCTTGCCTAAATTGGTTGGTGCTTGGTCTCTAGTATTTAAGTGCTTGCTTTATCAATTGTATGTTTTGTCCGCTTATGTTATGGTAAGGTCCGTTATGTAATTATAAAAAAGAGTGAAGGGTGCGAAGTATGCGCTAAATTTACTGTCAGTTTATTAGATAAAAATAAAATGATCAACGACGCCGCGTAAAGTAACGACGCAGTATGAGAATTATACTAGGTTTACAAATAAAGCATATTATAGATTTTATGACTAAATTTGTAGATTTATGTACTTAAGCATAATTACAAATAGATGAAGGATATTCCATATCAGTAGTACCTGGACGTTATTTCTGGCAGTGATGTTGTTGAACAAAGGATGCGATATAGTAAAATTGAATAGATACTCTGATGTTTACATCACAACTAAACTACACGGTTATTTTATAATATAGGTAACTAATCCACATATATACCTGAAATATGTGTAAGTTGATGATGATGATGATTTGGACAGTTTTACAGTTTTCAGGTAAATTGATTAATTATTGTGATGAAGGTGTTCTCTTATCAGAGATAGAAAAGGTAAATGATGATGTTTTGAATTGCTTTCATATAAGCTACTATATACCTAAATTATATAGAGACAGACCTCTATCAAATATAGAAAGGGTAAACGATGATGTTCTTGAATAGCTTTCATATAAGCTACTTACTATACTATACGGAGGCAGGCCGCCATCAGAAATATAGATGAGATGATGTTGATGATGATGATATTTAGATAACTTTATATTATAAATAATCTAAACCTGATGTGTATCTTTAAAGTGACTTGACTTATAGATTAGTAGAGAAGAACGTTGAGAAATGGAACTTGGACCTAGTTACTCTCCGTAACCCAGGGATATATAGGTAATATCACGATCCTAGGCTATGCCTAGGTAACCTATAATAGCAGGCCAGAAAGAATGCGAGTAAAATATGTGGAAGTCATTGAACGATGGACGTTGGTTCGAACCCAACTTGATAAGATAGGTTCGATTCCTGCTAAAAATATACTAAGGTGGAGATCTAAATGATATTTGGTACTCACATGACTCTATAAAAATGTATGCCACTAACGGGTTCAAGTCCCATCTGAACATTAAATGGTTATTACATACTATTATTATTTCTTAGTAAGTACACATATATAAATAAATACTTAGATTTGGGAAGGTGTATGTTTTGATGACACTGAGAAATATGTGTTCTTATGTAGTATCGTGGTTATAGAGATTTGGTTATACCTATGTATGTGTTAAGATAAAGCGAGTAAGTAAGTTCGTAGGTATAGACTAGGTGGCCAACCCTAGTGTAAGGGTTATTAAGCCGCCAAAAGGCCTCTGACCTGGTTGTATTAAGATAGTAATCTATCTAGAGGATAACGAAGTAATGTATGTTCTTCAGAGGTCTTCGAGTAAGGTGATGATGATAATACCTTATTCCGATGGGAGGTAGAATTAAGTACTTGTGTTGACTATAAGGTAATAGTGAGTTATAAGGATAATATATATTCTTACAAAATCTCAACTCCTAGCAGGGAGGAATGTAAAGTACATAGCAACATCTGCATAGTTTCTCATGCGTTGGTAACTTTCAACACGTGCACTAACAAAGACTTTAACAAGAAAGTCCAGAACAAAGGAAATAAAACCTTTGTCTTTAATGGCTAGGCCAAAAGTTAAATTTACAAAGACCCATACATTTGTGCAATTTATTGGTTCGAAAAAAATAAAACATCACGTTTCACAGAAAGCCGAGTTATATGACCTTTTTCAAAGTAGTCACGGAGAACTTTATGCTCACTTGGCCGACACATCTGCAGAAAGAAAAAAAGGGGACCCAAATATTAAACTGGTCAAAGTACATTCTTACACAGATAAAAATGGCGCCTTTCCTTTTTGTTCACGGTTGATTTAAAATAAGGACCTTATCTAAATATAAGCACGAGTATTTAGCATGCCCTAGTCATAAGTCGCCTTTGTGATGATGCTAATTGGTTCCATCTTATTTTATAACTATAATAAATAAATGATTAATGTCTATAAGAATTGGTACATTACTTTCAGACCGTTTATTATTATCAGGTACTAATTCAGGCAGAGTATGATATCTGGACGAGGTTCCGAATCGAGGTGAACAAAGTATATACACTTTTCTGATGTTTCTGTTTCATGCTTGGGAGAAATGTTTTCGAGGCATAGTCTGCCTAGGGAGGCAATGCACCCGGTTATTCTACAGGCAACCTATCTGGCGTACGTGCGATCGCGCCCTAGACCATGCGCGGGCGCTTCCCAGATTCAGAGAACGAGGGGGGAGAATACTCCCTTAGCGCACCCTACAAAGGTGCCTGTCATCGAGCAGACAGAATTCTACAATTGTGAGTGATAATAATATGGAAGTGTATTACAGTGAACTAGTGAATTGCGAAAACTCGTATGAAAGAAAGGGACAATGGACTATTTCGTATAAAATTGTCGTATTGGTTTCGCGTCAGTTAGATTTAAGTAAACAATGTTAACTAACTATTAGCACTGTGTAAATATAAGTATTTTGATAATTGATATTTATGAAAACTTAAACTGATAATTGATGAAATCTTGAGACCTGTTTGAAAATCTAAGAGAGTAATAATAATTTCTAGAGATTCAATATCCAGAAGTCCAGTGATCAGTGTCTAAAGTTAATACTTTATACCCCATAATTTCTTTATTATTGATTGTAATTGGTATTTACAAATTCAAAGTTCTTATCTGAAATACCTATGAAAAAAATTACGCTAGTAAATTTAATGTAATCGATCCCTGGATCAGTACTGACCGCTTTTGTTTAACACTTAGTTTGTTGTGCCACATAAACTAAATAATTATTTATACAAGTTGAACAAGCTGGACGTCGGCTGATTTAATAAGATTTTAGTGGATCCTAACTCTGACGCAGCTAAAGAGCTGTTTGACTGTGTGAGTCACCACAAGTAATCAATAGATTAAAATATACAATGGGAGTGTCATGTTTAGATAATAAAGGTCCTGAAAATAAATATGAATATAAAAAAAAACTAAAGTAAATCTGGACTTAATCTATTGTAATGCAATTTACGCTCCCTATGGGTCAATTTAATTTAACTGATTCTGCCGACTTGAGTAATAAATGTTGATATATTTGTGTATAGTCTAATTGTTTGATATCGTTACAAATGATTTTTATTGTTGAATGTATAATTCTGCAGAATGTTTATGTTTGAAGTAATATTATCTATTGTAATCAAATAATATAATATAATATAGAAGTAATATTATTGTAATCAAATTGATTGTATGCTGGTGATTTTTAGATGATATCATTAGTTATAAGATAGAATTAAACTATAAAATTATTGTTATATTTCGTTGATAACAAAATGTTCCTGATTGAATTTGGGCAAGTTTGCATTAGTTACTATTGTAATGAGCTGATCGGGGTCGCCGTGAATACAGTACAAATATCGACATTTTTAAAGTTACTATAATTATAATATCATAGTAGATAACTATAACAAGTAATATAAAATGACAATATGAATACAATATAGTCACATTGTAGTTATTTGAAGTAATGAGCTATGCAGAATTTTGAAGGCAATTAAGATATTACCTATTTTTATTGAACGTCGAACGCACCATCGAATGAACAAAGGATGGTCAATGCTTGAAATTGTTTGATGTTTTATCAGAGGGGTTGTTTTATGATGTTGTTTTATTTTTATGATTAACCATTTTAATGATTATGGCCGTGCATACCACTACACACTGCGTTTAGTTTGATGATTAAATATTAAAAACAAGCTAAACTTAGTTTGAAATATTTAGGGGGGAAATGTGGTGGAATGCCGATCCATATAATTTTATTTTAATAATATGTCTCCGTTTTTTTTTTTTTTCTCTTGCCTTCAAGCGTTTGACAAAAGCTGAAATCTGAGAGATGTGACTAGGATACTTCTCTCAGGTCAATGTTGTTTTAAAGAGCGGGCCGTAATCATAAATTATGTTTTTTGTACTCTTTTCTAAGAAGCCAAGCTCGAATAGTTGAGAAGGCGATGGGATAACGCGGCGACGCCAGGGCAGTTAAGGTTTAGCGAGGCTACGAGCAGGAGGGTTGGCTTAATGATTTGGAAATAGTAAATATAGAAGTTTATACTTCTATAAATGTTTTAATAATTGTACCTAAATGTAAATTCAGTGATCTGTGGACGGGGTTTGCAGGTTCCAGAGGTCTGGTAATGTACACGAAAACTGTAATCAATGCTGGTTGTAAATTATGTCAGAATTATGAATCACTAAATGTTTTAATACTCTACTTTAATTCCGTTTGGTTTCAATTATTCTCGGCCTAATAAAATAGCAAACACTATCTTATCAGGCAAATGTTGCCTACTTGCCGACATAAAGGTACCAGATACCTACTTGCAATATAATGCAACTACATACTATATTATAATGTACATTAAAGATTGTACCTATGTGATGTGTATCTAACTTTGTTAGTTACCTATTATATTTGCCGAATTAAGTTCCTAAGGACTTGTACTGACATAATTTATAATAATTTAGTGTCTTACTGATCACTAGAAATGTCATATTATACTATGACTTGATGTACACATATGTAATTATTGGATATAATATTTATAAGACTATGCCATCTTTGCTTACCTATTACCGGCTAAACAGATGTAATTATGTGTGATTAATTACTTTATTGTTAAACTATATCGGCGGTGAGAGTTTTTGTTCTAACTTCTAGTTTTCTCTCACCAATATGCCGTAGGAACAAAGAGGTTCGTGTGTATGTGTTCATAAACGCCTGGAATCGTCTAGCACGTTCCATGATGCCTAAATGACTATTACACATGTAAATAATCAAAGAGTTTCGTTCAGTAAACTTAATTTAGCCTTTTGGGCAATAAACCGATTTAAGGTAAACGCTTGTTTAATTCCTTATCCATCCTAGCCTATCTAGATTACTCTACTGACACATTTTCACAAGTGCAGGTCGAAAGGGTGAAACCACGCATATTCTACTGTGGGATTCGTTCAGGCCTAAGGTTCAATACCTAGGTAATCTCGCGCTCTAGCGAGGACAGAGCCTTAATCTTAGGAGATACATGTTTAGAGCAGAATTAGTCTTCTAGATCTTGCCTGATACCCTATATAGCTAGCCACATACTGACTATACATTACATTCCTAGATTTATTTAGATTACAACCAGACAAGCTCATCTATACGAACCGTAACTTTAGATATATATTTTGCAGTTATGACCTAAATTTAACCTATGACCTATTTCTGAAGTTGAACACGAAAGTGTATGGACAAAGCTTGATGTAGACTGATCTTTATGCTACATATTATGGGAGCTAGCATTAATTATTGATGAGACTTACAGGGCATAGTGTAGGACCGCTAGGCTCAACCTATCTAAACTCGATGTGACCACAAAAGTATTTGAATCCTGCCATTTTCTCAAGTAAGTCCTTATATCACTCATCCGCGAAGTAAGGCTACAATAATACCTGCGTATTATATGGCCACCCAGCTTGGTAATACAATAACACATATGTGTTATATAACCACGCTAATGACGAGGTAACGGGGCTATCTTTTGCGTGAATGTTCGCTGGCGGGGGTCCAGGAGGGCCCCACACGTTCTCCCCCCTTCGGTGGTCACTCACGAGCGTTTAACATGTGGTGCTCTTGAGATGACCCATAGCACGCGTCGCTGGCCAGTGACTTGCATATATATAAAACCTGCAGGACCCAAAGTACCTTCGGGGACTCCATCACACATGTAATCATAACAATAAATAAAGTGGATCTCAAAGACCACCCGTAAACGCGAGTAGCGCGTAGCGTGCTATAATTTAGAGCAAATAGCTCGCCTAGGTGTTAGCCGCCAGAACTTACATTGCCATTAGACATCGATATCCCAGAGTCGTGCCACGCTTCCAGGCTTAGAGCTGGCTTGTTTGATATTATACTTGACTTTATAATTATTGGCCGATGATAAATTTGATTCATAACCGTAATACAACGGTTTGCTAGACTAGTCATGGAGGCGGAGCGCTCTGGAGTCGTGCACCCCGGCTAAAGCTCCTCGTTCTGAATTAAACGATAAACGAAAAACTAGACTGTTGTGTTCACTGTCGAGATTAAGAAATAAATTATCTGGATATGTACTTAGAGATTTGTAGACAAAGGGGATCCTAGGCCAAGTCTTCTGACACTCCGACAGACATAACCTCGTTGAAACCACTCGTATGTGACATACCAACGCGTAGTCACAGCGGCGAGAGGCTTAACCACCACATCATAGATAGGTCACATCTTGTTACCCGATGAGGTGGGTAAACATACGGCCCGCTCTTAGTCTATTAGTTGAAAGAGCAACTGTTTACCTTAGTTAATTTTCCTCCCTGCAATTACGAAATTCTATTAGCAAAAGTGCACTACGAGCCAATATTTTTTATGACAAAGTTTATCACGATAACCGGCCAAGACCGTGTCGAGATATGCGTGTAGATGGGTTCCGTAGCTAATGCTGTAATTTTAATGAAAACTTCTTGGTAAGAATTTTTTGTTTAGACTACTTTGCAAAAAATCTACGCGCGTGTCTTGGCCACCTTATTTCATCACTACGCTTGTGAAATCATGGGGCACAGCTAATATAAATTTACCATATCAGTTTTTTATGAGAATCAGTAATAATCTATGTCACCTGGGCGAACATAACGCATTATATATATATATACAAAGTGCTATAATCATAATCTTTTTTATTAGCCCATACCTAGTCGAGTAAAAAAGATCGATCAATACTTGTTTTTAGGGTTCCGTACCTCAAAAGGAAAAAAAACGGAACCCTTATAGGATCACTTTGTTGTCCGTCTGTCCGTCTGCCCGTCTGTCCGGGTGTCAAGACCTTTATCTCGGGAAAGCGTGAATGTATTGAGTTGAAATTAAAACCATATATGCAAATCTATAGTATCTTGCTGTAGAAAGAAAAATAAAATTTCTCAGTTTTCGTAAAAAAAAGTTATAGCCGAGCATGTCGTAAAAAACGCACATTTCGACACTCACAAGGGAATCAAAACCTATGGGGTACTTCCCGTTGACCTAGAACTATGACATTTGGCAAGAAGCTTTGTGTTAGAGTACATATATAGGAAAAAATCCGAAAACTGGACATTTTTAATTTAATCACAAAAAAATAGTGTCTCTATGCAAGGACTGAGGGCCCAAATTTTAAAGTGAATTAATTAACCGTATCATGTGGGGTATCAAATGAAAGAGCCTCATTAGCATAAGCTAAAACAGGTTTTTAACACATTCTTCGCCGCCTTCACTTTAGTTGGGAACCAAAACTTTTTGGGCGAATTTTGATTAAATACAGAGTGGCCGCGCAAAGGAACGTTGACTGCCTCAAACACCGGTGGTTTACTGACTACTACAAAATGAACGGGACGCTCGCTCGGATCCGAGTGGGAGGCGCCGCTAATATAACCCACCCCACTCGGATCCGAGTGGTAAGCAAGGAATGTGTTAAATATTTTTACGATGTATATTTTTCGGTTTATGAAGGAAAATATAAAAAAAATATATGATTTCCCCCTTTTATTTAGTTTGTACGGAACCCTCGGTGGACGAGTCTGACTCGCACTTGTCCGGTTTTTTTTTTCGTAAATAGGCTTGCGCTTGACCGCTAACTCGCCATAGGTTAAGCAACTGTTGCGGTCTATGATGGACCGCGCTTGCCTAGAAAGAACTTATTCACTCACGATTTGAAATCACCCGGATTATAAACAATCGGAAAGACCGATTTAGGGAGAGTGTTCCACATCTTGGCGGTACGCACAATAAAAGTGGAGCTAAAGCGTTTGGTTCGAGTCTTTGAAATATATAAATAAATAAATAATAAATAAATATTTGTGGACATTTCACACAACACTATCTAGCCCAAAATAAGCAGAGCTTTGTACTATTGGAACTAGATGACTGATATAATACATAGGTATATACTTTTTTTTTTTAAATATATATGATACATAGAAACACCCAGACACAGAACGAACCCACGACCTACAGCTCTGCAGGCAGACGTACCACCAACTGAGCCACATAACTAATATGGCCTATTATGTTGAATTTGTAAATGTTTGCAGCAATTAATGGGTATGATAAATATATTCTTTATATAGGGTCATTCTTTTCATCGAAAATGTTCTTAGCTTTGTGTCATCAAAATCGGTTCAGCTGATTTTTTTATGTAAGGGTTTTAAGTTTTCTAAACGTAATTGTTTTGTGTTTTAACTTGAAATCGAGTTGCTTCTTAATCAACAGCTAAGAAGTAAAATTGACTCGACAATCAAAAAGACTTGCGAATTTAAACATTTTAATTTTAAAAAATAAAACTAAATCTGGAGAACAATTTAAAATTCAAATCGAATTAAAAATAAGCAATAACTTAATAAATACGTCGGACCTATTTCCTTCAAATCTAAGTAACTTCGTTGAGCTTGAAATTGGAAACCAGCCCTGCTTTATCGAAAGTAACTCAATCAGTTAATCCAATCAGAATACAAGAAGCACAGGGCTTCATGTACCGGAATAAACTAAGTCATCTATTCCTTACAAAAGCGTTTACTCCAATGACTGTTACGCGTAATTGAATTCAACAAAGAAGATAGAAAAAGTAAAGTTTGTACGTGAGAAGAAATCGGGAGTGGCGGCTATCAGCTCCCGCTTTGTGAGTCAATGAGACCGACCATGCGGAGCTGTGGTCTGCTTTGATGGAAATATTACTTTCGGGAGAGTAAATTTTAAACAGAAGTTTTGCTAAGCACTCACCAGTGCTTAGCAAAACTTCTGTTGAAAATTTATCTAATGAATGTTATAAATCTCAAGTTTTATTTTTAGCCCGGTATGGATCTTGTGTACTAAGATCCGTAGGTAACGCACAAAGCGTTGGTTATTTAGTAACAAGTCTGATACCATGGCTCGTATTTTAGAAGTTCGAATATTATAATTTTAATAACAAAAAAAACCCGGACAAGAGCGAGTCAGACTCACCCACCGAGGGTTCCGTACAAACTAGTAGAGAAAAGGGGAAATTATATTTTTTTTATATTTTCCTTCATAAATCGAAAAATATACATCGTAAAAATATTTAGAAACCTATTTTAACTTGTGACAATTAAGCTCCTTCATATAATACCCCATATGATACGGTAAAAGCACTTTAAAATTTGGACCCTCCTTCCTTGCATAAATACCCTATTTTATCTGATTAAATTAAAAATGTACAGTTTTCGGAATTTTCCCATTATATGTACTATATGACAATGCTTCTTGCCAAATTTCAAAGTTATAGGTGAACGGGAAGTATCCCATAGATTTTGATTCCCTTGCAATTTGACAGACAAGAAAGTGATCCTATAATGGTTTCGTTTTTCCTTTTGTTGAACGGAACCCTAAAAACCAACTTGAAACAGTGGCTGCCAGAACAAAATATGAATTTAATTGCAGTTCGGTGTACGTGGTTATGAAAACATTTAAGTATATTTTTGTAGAATTATTGTAGTATCGCTTTATTGTAGAAATAACTGGCCAAGTGCGTGTCGTGCCACTCGCAATGTAGGGTTTCGTAATAAAATATCATAATTATTCATGTGACCTTAAAACAGGATTTCCTTTTTGATACTAGGAACATAGGGGTAGCCCAACATTTTTATTTCAAAATTTTATTCTACGACTTTCTCAGCATTAATATGCATTTTTTTAGTACGGTGTACGTGGTTATGAAAACATTTATATTTTTGTAGAATTATTGTAGTATCGCTTTATTGTAGAAATAACTGGCCAAGTGCGTGTCGTGCCACTCGCAATGTAGGGTTTCGTAATAAAATATCATAATTATTCATGTGACCTTAAAACAGGATTTCCTTTTTGATACTACGAACATAGGGGTAGCCCAACATTTTTATTTCAAAAATTTATTCTACGACTTTCTCAGCATTAATATGCATTTGTTTAGCTTTCTAGTACTTATAGTTTTTGAGCAAAGCTGCGGACGGACAGATGGACATGGCGAAACTATAGTTATGGTCCTTGTTTACAACGGAACCCTAAAAAAGTAATTGGAAGTCATTAAACTGATGCGTTTTTATCGTTTATTCCCAGGAGCACGATTGTCAAATCAATTGATTTTTCTGGTGAGGCTTTTTAAGGTTCCATACCCAAAGGATAAAACAGGACCCTATTACTAAGACTCTTCTGTTTGTCTTTCTGTCCTTCTGTCACCAGGCTGTCTGTATCTCATGAACCGTTATAGTTAGACAGTTAAAATTTTCACAGATGATGTATTTCTGTTGCCGCTATAACAACAAATACTAAAAAACAGAATAAAATTAATATTTAATATTTATACAACAAACGTGATTTTTTTGTCGTTTTTATAGATAATGGTACGGAATCCGTCGTGCGCAAGTTCGACTCGCATTTGGCCGGTTTTATTAGTAGCATATCTCTTAGACATTTAATCACATTCTCATTATTATGAAAAGTCTGTCAGATAGACACTTATAAAACATCATGCTATGATTCTGGAACTATAATAAGCACAGGGTATTTTAAATTTAAACGCCCCTGTGTTTAAATTTAGTTAGAACATGAAACGTTTGATAATTGTTGGAACTTAACCAACTTAAGTACTTATTTAGCCGTAAATAACTTTAATGTTTTGGTAATTTATGCTAGCCCTTGAAAGCTTTATGATAGCAATTATTTAGACATATTTGACTATGAGACGTTGTAAGTGCTAAAGTGGGGTTAATTCGGGTAACAAATATTTTATTCGTAACTATATACGTTGGTATCATGCTAACAGAAATGCCAGATTTAAACAATGAAGCAATAAGTTTCTATATTAAAAGGAAAACAAAATATGTATAATAATTATAGTTTAAAAACTGAAGCAACCGACTTCTCATGGATGCCATTGTCAGAACTGGACCAAATTGAAATGGGACCACACGGGAAGCACTTCACAGCTTTCAAATAAGAAAATGATCATCAAAATCCGTTCACTCAGTCGAAAGTTCCGAGGTATCAAACATAAAAAAAATACACACACAACAACACAATTCGGTTCAGCGAAAGAGTGGAACAAATTGCCGGCTTCTTTGTTTCCTGAGAATTACAACATTGGTCTTTTCAAGGTCAGAGTGAATAGGTATCTTCTAAGTCTGCGTGCTTCATTTTCGCTTTCCAACAGGCGAGTTGGTGGTCAAACGCGGACTTATTCGAGTTAAAAAAAAAACGATTTGAGAACCTTCTCCTTTTTTGAAGTCGGTTGAAAAATAACATTTATTAAGATAATTCTTGTCAAAACATTTATTTTAGGAAGAGAAGGAGGGGAAGAGGGAGGGGGGAATCCAAGTCCTGTCAGTGAATACGAATCTAATTAACACAAATATTATGTATGTATGTATGTATATTTCTATATGATCGCCTACAGGCCCTACAGCCTAAACAGCTTGACCGATTTTAATGTGCGAGGTGTCGTTAGATTCGTCTTCTTTTCCAGAATGTCATTGGCTTTATTTTTTTATAACAATAATAATACATTTCTCGCAAAAATAATAAAATGCGTTTTTTCGTGACGTCTAACGAACTTTTTCGTAATAATGGTTTATTACTAGAATTATTCTAAAGAATGCACATTTATAATCTTTTGCGGCGATTTTATGCATACTTTCTCACAAAAAACGTACACTTATCAGCGTATCAAGCGTAACGAAATTGTAAGATAGACTGCAAAAACTGCTTTCCTGCAGTCGGGTATTTTGTTTTTCTTTTAACATACATACTTGTTTTAATTTGTTGTGCGAGAGTTGTATTTGTATTATTTATAATATAATAATTCCCGTTCTGTAGATAATTATGTGGATGTGATTTTTATTCTATGAAACAATATAGTCAGATGCGAATCGCAAGACAGCATCGTTCTATCAGGCCATAAATCAGATAAAAGTCAGTGATTCGAAGTAGGTAGGTGGAAAGGAAATAAATAATAACAACCGGAAGAAAAAAACAAACTGGCTTCGGTTTGCTGTCGACATCCGGAAAAATCTTGTCACAAGGAATTCGGTTCAGCGAGCCGATGGTATAATGTTATTGGACGAGGTGAATTTATCTACTGTTTGACCTTTGTCTTTACGAGACTCGCTTTCTGGGTGTATAATCCGGCTTACGCGTGTTTCCGAGGAAAGCGACAGATGTCATTTATTTTTATTTTCTATAGAAGATAGATCTACGATTGACCATCAACTCGCCTGATGTTAAGCGACGGTGTGGCCGAGGATGGAGCTCGTCGATCTAGAAGATATCTATTCACTCTAGCCTTGAAAATTCCTAGATTATAGGTCTCAGGAAACAGAGATGGCGGCAATGAATTCCATTCTTGTGCAGCACGCAACAGGAATGTGGATCGATATCGCTGAGTATCGTGAGTAGTATTATTAAAAAGGAGTAGTGTTTAAATGAGTAAATATTTTATGTTGATCGACTCTAACTCGATAACTTGTAAAGCCTACTTACTTAACAGTGTTAGTTTTTCTTTTAATTTCATCATATGTTATACTAGCATTATTTTTTCGTATACCATAGTCTACCGTTTAGCTGATAGAAGGGGGGGGGGGGGGGGGGGCACGTGAATTTAACAAAAATTATCACTTTAAAGCTTAATATTTCGCAAACGGATCCCTAAATTTAAAACTAAAATTATATTGTTATTGGACGAGGTGAATTTATTTACTGTTTGACATTTGTCTTTTACGATCTGACATATTTTATAGAGCCTGTTTGGAAAGATACTGACGACTGACAGCAGCACCCTCAATGCCATATTAGTTCTCTTTCCGATCAGATTCTATCCCCCCAAGAACATTTCATGTAAAATTGGTTGCCATGTCTTGCATTTTCAATCCACTTTTACTGACAAAAAGTTATCAGATGAAATCTGATTGAATCTGAAGAGCTAAGCCGCGAACTCTATAAAGTCTTACGCTTCAATCCTTATCGTTGTAAGCATTAAATCAGCATGGTAGCACTACTTATCATTCATTAATTTAATCCTGGATTTATTGAAACTAATGTAGGTTCACTGTAATTTGCTGAGCCTAAACTATCATCATTTCAAAATTATTATTTTATTTAACAGTTAATCAAACTAAGACGTGACTATCACCAAATCTAGGCTGCAATAACGAAAATGGCAAATTTAAGCAAACGTATTTTAGCTCAACGTGTTTTCTTAAGCTGTGAAACATAAATCACTTTGATCTATATTCATATTTTAGTCACGAAAATTTAGAGCCCTATCATTGAAGCATGATCAATCAAAGTAAAGAGATTTTGGAATAATCTAACTTTGCCAATTTTTCTGCTAATTATAAGTTTTGCGTAAGTTTTTATGGTAAGTATCCATATATATATTATTATATAATATGTATATTAAAGATCTAATTAATAATAAAAAAGCAAAATATGTAAGTAGTAACTGTATTTTTCTGTTTGTTTTCTGTTTTCACGATTAAACGGCTGAACTGATCGTTATAAAATTGGACACAGCCATATATTACAGCCGAGCTGTGATAATATTGTAAAATAGTTTTTTTTTAACACGCTTTTATTAGGTCGACCTGTATGTAATGAAATCTAAGGTAACTAATTTAACCATCTTCCAAGGATCGTAGCGTCATGAAAATTGGCAGCTGTATGTAGTTCTGATGACAACACAATAATATGGTACTGTCTAACTGATCTGATGATGGAGCCGGAAGATATGAACTAGAACTTCATGATGGAAAATGGTATTCATAGCTGTGTTTGGATTTGTTAGAAAAGTCTTGTAATGAACTTTGACCACAATAATTTGTAGCGTGTTTTTTAGTTTTTTAAACTGTAATTTATATATATATATATATATTATATAGAGATAGCGATAAATGCAACCTATTTATCATTCCTATTATTTTCTTTTTGGTTTAGCACAGGATATTGAAATATACTGAAAAAATCTAAGGAAGCATAAAGTCACGTAACGAACTATGGAGATGGCTATGCTCGAGGTCTCTACGAAATCTAATAAGAAATGAAGAGATTTGGAGACATAAGGTAGTCACAGACATAGCATAGCAGATTCGAAACTTGAAGAGGCAGTGGGCAGAACTGGTGGATGGCCGATAGGGTCGACAATTGAACATTGGATACAAGACACATCAAACCAGTATTTTTGAAAATTCATTGATTATGCATAATAACCCCATAAATCCCACAATAATAATTGCGCGACTCTCGGATTTAAGTAATTAGGCTTTTCTGTTATGGTAAGTACAAATTACCAAGCAATATAGGTAGAGTATCAAGACATAGTTTTAATATTTTTAACCGACTTCCAAAAAGAAGGAGGTTTTCAATTCGATTGTATGCTTTTTTTGCTTGTTTGCGATTCAGATCAGCGATTACTCCGTCAATTATGAATTGTTTTTGATAAATATTTTTTGTTTGGTAGGCCATACCTCATTGGTGGTGCCATATAAATTTTATCCAAGTCGGTTCTGTAATTTGTTTTTTATAACTAAATAACTGGAAAAATATCATCCAAGTAAACGAATTGCGTATTTTGAAGTCGGTTTTTACAGTTTTTTTAACTATAATAATTATGGTACTAATTTTTCTTTTTATTTAAATTTGTAAATACTGGCATAAACACACCTCAATTCAAAAAATATTTCATTTCAGGAAATCAATTTTAACATGATTTGAATCAAAATTTAATGTTATAACATTTTTCGATGGAAGGAAATTAGTTTTCGGAGCGAAATAAAATGCAAACGGAATGCTTGTTGAGCGTTTTGTTTGGTGCAGATAAGGCGCTATTCACACACATCAGGTTCCAGCTTCCCAGACTATCATTTTTAAACATTTCGTATGAATCTATTCACACATGCGTGCATCAAGTGAATGGTTGTATGTCAGTGTTTCTGAAAATGTGTGGACGACTGCTCGCGTCTGATGAAACACATAATAATAATTTCATTTGAGGCTTACACGAGTTAAAACAATCTTTATTCATCTCATTATGGTTAAATTTTTATGAAATTATAATCGTGGTTACTATACGAAAAATGAGGTATAAAAAGTAGATACAATTATGGATCTCGTGAGATATTGGGGATTTTGGACTTTTCGGACGTACGGGAGCCTTGATGTGTTTGGATAGCGCCTAAACTAATACAAAATTTTCTTTGAACTCGGCGCACTCCGTTAGAATTGGTAACAGGCAACACTTGTTTGCAGTTTTTAGAAAGAAGTGTGCGACTTTCTATAAATACTATTTGTACTGTCCCCAGTTTAAACGGACAAAATAAAATGTTTCCTAATAACCATACCCATTTATAACATCACAAACATTTGTTAACTTATATAATTTATGTCTAGTATTAGTTATTAAAGGGCATGAATAAACTTAGCACAGTTTATAAAATAAATGATATTTTGAATTCTCGTAAGTCTTATACTATTATACCTATGCTTCTGCGATATTGCCTTCCTATTTTCTGTTCTCGAAATATTTAATATCCTCTGTTTTCAGAGTGTTTAAGTTAAAATGTCATACTCTTTGTATTTGCATGATACCACTTGAAAATCAGGAAATCAAAGAATATGTCCTTGATTTCCGATGTAGTCTGGGACGCAGAGCCAGTAACTTTTTTAATTTTGTATTTATAGCGGGCTATTTTTCCCTGATATTAATTAAAGGATTGAAGGGCTAAGCTTCTTTCTTTTTCATATTTACGAGTATATTAGTTTATTTATTTTTAAATATTATTGTTCTATCCATATGTTTGCTGTTTTATTCTACTAGCCAGTAACTTCAGCTATGCTTCAATATGTTCATGAGAAGTAAATTACGCAACAGGGAATAAACACAGGATGCAAACAAATTTATAGCAGATCCCGTAAATCTACATGACAAATGCAAGCAGCGATCAGTTGAGCAGCGTTTCCCTATGCCACCACTATATCATTCGCTAACGAGTGAATTTTATAGCGAATAAACTATACTACAAAGCTATATTTAGTGATAACAAGGCTGTTCATTTTATAGTGAGGTCACCAAATATCCTGACCTGCCTCCCCCCTCAAAAATCATCCACTGCGAGTAACCAAAGGGTAATTTCATAAGAAACCACAAGACCTACTTATACTGGTACGGTAAATAAAAAGCATCAGAAGGCAAGAGGATCGCGCCTCTGAAACTTGAGCGGTCACAAATCTTTTATTTTCTTTTCTTGTTTAATGATGTATACAGATTTCTGTAGAAATAAAAATTATGCAAGGGTTTCCTTTTTGATGGCATAAAAGAGTAATTCGATATTTGGTTTTCTTTTGTGCGATACTTCGATTTTAATGTATTTTTTTTATGCCCATCATCATGCCCGAGGGGTGTTTGAATAAGTCAGTGGCTTTACAATGGGTGAAGTTTCTGTTCATTATCCGGAGCTGGAGGGAACAAGCGTTTGTGCTTGCGGCTTTCACTGATGGACGTGTAAATTGCTGAACACGGCTCAAAATGTGCAACATTTTGTTCAAAAAGAGAAAAGATTTTAGAAATGTAGAGAGTCAATAGGTCAGTCAAGAGGTAATCATTGGTTTAGTAGTTTGGTGTATAAAACGATATAACTGGAAAAATGTCGTCCTGAGGCGAAATTGGGTATTAGATTTGCGTAAATTGGATTTATTCGTTAATATGTAGACTTTTAAATATTGTTAAAGTACACAATGTTGATGGACTTAAATAAGTAGGTACGTAATTTACTAAATTCCAGTACAGACCTCAAAAAAATATTTTTTGTATGTAAAAAAATAAAAACATTTTTTTTACATAGATACTCGTAGACGCCGAGTTTTTTTCGATATTACGTAACAGTTGTTATTTCTATTTTTTAGGGTTCCGTACCTAAAAAGGAAAAAACGGAACCCTTAAAGGATCACTTTGTTGTCCGTCTGTCTCGACCTGTATCTCGGGAACGCGTGAAGGTATCAAGTTTAAATTAAAACCATATATATATACGCAGATCCATAGTCTCTTGCTGCAGAGAGAAAAATCAAACTTCTCAGTTTTCATAAAAAAGTTACAGCCGAATATGACGCAAAAAACGCATATTTCGACACTCACAAGGGAATCAAAACCTATGGGGTAGGTACTTCCTGTTGACCTATAACTGTGAAATTTGGCAAGAAGCATTTTCATATAGTACAAATAAAGGAAAAAAACCGAAAACTGTATATTTTTAATTTAATCATAAAAAATGGAATCTTTATGCATGGAATGAGGGTCCATATTAGAAGTGCTTTAACCGTATCATGTGGGGTATCATAAGATAGAACTTCATTAGCACAAGCTAAAACAGGTTTATGAATAAAAAAAATATTATTTCCCCCTTATATCTACTAGTTTGTAGGGAACCCTCGGTGGGCGAGTCTGACTCGCACTTGTCCGGTTTTTTAGTTATTTAAATAATAAATAAATAAATATATAAATATTGGAGGACATTTCACATAACGCCATCTAGCCCAAACTAAGCAAAGCTTGTACTATGGAAACTAGATTGGAATGGATTTATTTGGATTGTTTCGAAGTTGATTTAATGTTTTTAAAGTTTTTTTTTAGATTCGACGTGACTGACATATTTATCATAAGTACATTTAGGCAATTCATATCTTCACAAATGTAGATTACACTTCAAAACTTAATTTGTATAGGCCCTTAATTTTGCCTCGCTCGCTGTTTCTCGCACTTGTACAAATACCGCAAATAAAAAAATATCTGTTGGATACTCACTCTTACATTTTCATTCATGAATTTTAAACAGTGGCTGCAGGTGTACTGACGCAGCGGGAGATTTTAACAGCGTCGAATTTATTTTGGAATACATGACTAGTTATTGAAACTACTTGAAATACATAGTGAGTGGACTTTCCAGTGTGGTTCTATTGTTTTATGGGCTTTTAATATTATACAAAACTAAAGATCTTTACCCACAAGTTGTGCCCACTATAGGCCATCCTGTGGGCAAAACGATAATTTCGTACCTTATTGTTATATTTGTTCATGAACCTTAAGCGCAATATTTAGTAGTATTGCGATAAATTAAGTATCTGATAGTAATAAACATTGTTGGAATACGTTATTTGTTACCTGTTTTTTTTTTTTTTTGCTCTGGGCCCCTTAGTACCCTTTGCCCTTGGCGGGGTCTATTGGGCCCCTTCTCTTAATTTACTAGATGTTTTGGAAAAACATTTTCCCATTTAATCGAGATGGCTGCTAATCCTTTCCCAGCTCTTAAAAACTTTTTGCACTTTAACTGTATTCGCATATATACTAAAAAATCAACATTATGTACTGAATAGCTAACTGAGTAGTAAATCTTAAACTTTGGCATCCCAAACATACTTTGACAGTGGAAGTTCTCTATAAATTATCAGACTAGCAAGTTTTGGACGTTGGTTGAAATATAAACTTAAACATGGACAAGTCTTTACTTTTCAACAGATTTACGTCTTGAAACAACATTTTTAAGCTATCAATACCCAGCCTTCTGCTAAGTCACTGTTAATAAAATTGCCTTCTAAATTTCACAAGGATATTATGCTACTCTGTAATAAGGTAAAGAAAATAATTATATACATTATTACTATTGGTATGTAATACTATTGGGAATATAATTGAATACAATTAATATGTTATGTACTATAGGCAAACTCAAAATACGCTAAAGCAAACAGCTGTTCCGTACATTTTGGTCGAGAGTAACGAATTATTTATATGGAAATATTTGATTTGCGATTTTTGAGTAGTACACAAGTAAAAGTGATCTTCATAATGATGAGTGCAGTGATTTCTTTTCGATTTAGTACAAGCCTGTATTGACACTCCCATACGTACCTCAGGTGAGGAGGGTATATAGATTGATAGATAGATACACTCTATATTGTGCACTATTAAACAAAAACAATTTTATAGAGAACTTACAAAACTAGTGTGACAACCGGCAGCCTTATCGCTAAAACCAATCTCTTCCAGGCAACCGAGGGATGTGTTGGAACTGTGCTTTTTTATCCCGGAAATCCCACGAAACCGGAAATAAGTTGTCATAAATTTTAATATCAATTAAGTAAAAATACGTTATTTTCAGATTTTATAATAACAAAATATACTACGAAAAGTAGTAAAATCATTTACAACCAAGCCCAGTGCTGGAAGAATGATATAAGAAGATAATAAGCGGTAAAATACCATACTTATGTTTAAACAATTATCCTAGTATGGAAGGACATCTCATATAAAAAAACAACAATACAATAATGAACTTTAAATACAGAACGTTAGAATAGGTTTCTGACTGTCCGTCTAACGATCTGACGATCTGACGCGAGCTTAACATTTTTTACCCATCCCAAAAATGCCCAACGCCGCTAAAGAAGTTTTCACTTCAAAAATAAAGGGTATGTAATAGGTATGTACTAATAACAATATACACTACAATTCCCCAAATTCGTAAGACGGAGGGAGAGTAGACCGCCGGCGCGGCGTAGGAGAGGAAGTAATATCCCCTCTCTTTTTATTAACGTTTTCACTTCTGCCGGCACTCCCGGAGTGCAACCCGTTTTTTTTTTACGTGTACTATAAGACGATGCTTCTTGTCAAATTTCATAGTTCTAGGTCAACGAGAAGTACCCCATAGGTTTTGATTCCCTTGTGAGTGTCGAAATATGCGTTTTTTTTTGCACTTTTTTTAAGATGATTGAGAAGTTTGATTTTTTTACAGCTCCAAGGGACTACAGATCTGCGTATATGGTATTAATTTCAACTCGACACTTCCACGCGTTCCCGAGATAGAAGGTCTTGACAGACAGACAACAGAATTATCCTCAAACACTCCCAACAAAGGGTTCCTTTTTTTCCTTTTGAGGGGCAAAACCATAAAAAAGAAGGCCTTTTTCAGTAAATTTCCTTCTGTCTTGAAAATCTATTTTTCAAATAACTTTTAATCCAAAAGTACAAATAAAGAGTCAAATTAATTAAGGGACAGAAATATTTTGCGATTTGATAACAGAAAACAAAATCCCTTTACAATCTCTATTCTAATTAATCCTTTGGAATAACATTGCCTAAAATTGCCGAAGGAGTGTTAAATAGCAATAAATATTTAAACAATTTTGTTCGCTCGTCAAAGGCGTCAAACAAAATCTCTCCTATAAACCTGTTAAAGATTTATTTCAACTAACTTTGAAGTAATCATAGGGCCACAAAAAGTTAAATTGCCCAAGTTTGGGTCTACGGAACCCGCTGGAGTTATGGAAAACGCAAAAACTGAAACGTCATAGCAGAAACGGAAATAAATTGGAATGTCAGGTTGATGTTCTTACGTCAAAGTGTTGACACTAATGCTGAAAGGGTCTGAATTTTATAAAACTTTGAATTGGCATATCCTATTTAATCTTTTTAGGGTTTCGTGGGCAACTATAGCGTAGGAACCCTTATAGTTTCGCCATATCCATCAGGTCGAAAGGTGTATTTGGTATGAGTATACATATAAATTACGTCAACAAAGTGTATCAAAACCGTTTTTAGAGTTTCGTAGTAAACAAGGAACCCTTATAGTTTCGCCATGTTCGTCTGTCTGTCCGTCCGCGGCTTTGCTCAAAAACTATATGTACTAGAAAGTTGTAATTTGGTATAGATATGCATATTAATAATTCCAAAAAAGTCGTAGAATAATATTCTGAAAAAACCGCCGAATGCGATTGAAACTATATTCGGATTTTTCGGCTCAAAACAAACGTGACTGACCCGTAGTTTTTATTTAAAATGTGTGAAAACCACGTTAGTTTCCATTTTAAAATGTCAATAAACTGTCATGGGAAAGGCACTTGATGAGTATCCTTTTTGTCTTCTTCAAAAGTCGTGTAAATAATAATTATTATCACGAAATACAAGATTAAACACGTTAAACTTTATAATTTTACTGGAGAATCTAATTTTACTACCGAGAGGTAAAGTAATAAACAACAACAAGTTCCAGTATTTGTTTTTCCCAAACTTGTTTCCCCAATAGGAACAAATTACATCATAGTTTATTGGCGTCATGATCAAGACAGATATCGAATGAAACGCTAATAAATGGGATGTCGATGATTTGGCGGAAAAATGGCGAAAATTGTTCACATCGGCAGTTATTAGACGCAGTGATCCATCATTGTCTCAAACGGTCGAATCACCAGCATCAGCCTCTATTCTAGTCTAAACTTTTAGGTAAAAAATAGAAGATTTTATAACAAGAGAGTAATTTGTTTTATAGCGAAGGTGATTATTTGAATCAAAATTGCAAGAATAAAATAAAAATATTTGTGAACGTTTTTCACACACTTATGCGAAAGAGAACTATATTTTTTTTTATCCAGGCTCTAAGTATTATCATTACTTCGGCTGCTCTAGTCCTGATTATGACTTACGTGACTTCAATGCCATGTTATTGAAACCTAAATACTTAATTAAATTCAGTATCTTCTTTTAAATCGGATATATTTATTATACTTTTATAATTGACCACCAATACGACGATGTGGCCACACACACACCGTCACACCACACCACCACACACCGGCCACACCGTCGCTTAACATCAGGCGAGTTGGTGGTCAATCGTAGATCTATCTTCTATAAAAAAAAATAAAAAAAAATGTGGCCGTGGATAGATCTCGCCAATCTAGAAGATATCTATTCTCTAGCCTTGTAAAATTGTTAAACCTGCAAGATATCAAACTTAATTCGTGTCCCAAAGTCCCATTACCTAAAGTTTTCTTAACAGGAGACGATTTTTTAGAATAGGAAAAATAATTTTTTTTTTTCCCTTATTCATCCCGTACCAACCTTAGCTCATCTCAAATTATTACTACAAATTAGCTTTCTTTCGCACTGTAAAACCTTGCCTCTTGCCAAATTTCATGACTCTAAAATATTAAACAGAAAATGCCGTTTTAACCGCAAACTTACGTAACCTACGTTCCTGAGAAACAAGGGTTCTGACAGACAGGTGGACAGAGAGACAGAAAACGAAGTGATTCAATAAAAGTTCCGTTTATATTTTTCTTTTTGTGGTATGGATTGAGTTGTTGCTACATATATAATTTCTTAGTAGAATTTCCAGATAATAATAACATACAATAGGTATACTCGTAGCTTATATTAGTGCAGTAGAGGAGCAACTGTTATACAAGCTTTTTTTTACTGTCGTTGTCCCGGTGTCTGTCATCAAATCTTAAAGAAAATTTGACCCGATTAAGCATTTGGATGCATAATGTAAATATAATGACAATGTAACATTATTATAACAAGGAGCTGATTTGATCATGGAACCAGGATGTAAGGCCTAGAACTACCAGATGAAAATTGCTAAGATAGTCGAATTTAGGTTTGTCAGCTTTGTTTTGCTTATCCGGGATATTGACACTGGAAAACTCTGACGGAAAGTCCTAAGATAGTACAGTTTGTGTTTATTTTTAGTCACCGTAAAGACTTTTCACTTTTTTTAAAAGCTTGTGCTCGATCTTATCTTATATCTTCTCTATAGCTTATCGAAAATAAGATTCGATGATTATGATAGTGTTAGATAGTTTAAAATTAGGGCACAGAGGCCCGCGACATGGTTAGTATTATTAAGGGTTCACATTTCAGTTTCATAGAATACATTATTGGATAGAAGGTCTCTAGACTAATTTAATAGTCTATTTCAATTATTAAGAAAGTCAATTTCAAAAAAACAAGAAAAAGTCAAGGAATAGCCCATACTAATAAGTTTCCAGGACATAACAGACTGGATGACTGACTAGTCGAAGGTTTTTAATAATTTTTACCAAAAATGATTTGCTATTACTTACTTATTTTCAAGGAAATATTAGATACATTTTACGAGGAAGCAGAGCTGAATATCAAAGTGGATTGAATTTTCCAATTGAGACCGTACCATTTGATGGTTTGAATGCATTTTATTCAAGCTCAACCCCGCTGTCCGGCTCTCGTGGAGGTCTAGCGGTGATCTTCACCTTTGACAAATAACAAACAGATGGACTGTTTGGCTCCAACAACTTACACGCTAATGGCAAGTCATCCCATTTGTAACTAGCGTTGTAATCGCAAAGGGAATGTGTATGGTATTTATTTATTAAAATAATTGTTATTTTTTTTTTAAGTGTAAACTTCTTTATCGTAAGCCACAAGATGAAATGGCTCTTAAATTGACGTTGCTTTGGATTTATATTTTATATATAACAGAGTAGAGTAAAACGTATCGTCTTTTGAAACAAAAATAACAAAAAAGTATCTGACTGTACTTTACTATGGAAACCAACCTGGTTGAATCTTTAAAATATTTTACGGGTTACTCACGTTTATTTCTGAGTCGAAATATCTAACTATAGTTTCAACCGCATGCGGCGGTCTTTTTCAAAAGGAGCAGCGCAGACGTCACCCCCGAAGGATGTCTCTTCTAGTAATGGCTTATAGTCGGAGATTTGGACTCAAAAATAAACGTGAGTAACCCTTAAGATATAATAATGACTGTACTTTGACCACTTTTTTCAAGTTAGTGGAAAGACATTGTTCAAGACTGGCATAAGAGGAAGGTTAGGAAGGGTGGTAGGAAAATCGATATTCAGCTGTGTGTAGATAAAAAAATAAGTTCGTATTAATTGAGTGGCCAGCCCTAGTGTCAGAGTTATTAAGCCACCGGCCGAAAAGCCTGGCTTGACGATTGCTGTTTTTTTAGAGAACAAACAACCGGAACCTACAATTTAACGTGTCATCTGACCCACGGTAGCTCAGAAAGAAATGCCACTCACGGTCACCCATCCGAAGACTGACTGGTCCGTCCGTTGCTCGACATTAGTGATCGTTCGAGAACACTAGTCAAGCTATGTCACGAGCGCTACGGGGTAGATAATGGCAGATGCTTATGATGATTACATTACAAATATTTAAGACAAAATACAATAAGTTGCATACTTCTTTATCTAAGAATATGAAGTTGTTCATCTCTAATTTTCTAGTCTGAACCCTGACCTTTTATATACAAAACTGTTCAAAGATGTAATATTTCGTATCGAGAAAGTCGGAAAATCTCTCTGAAGTAGGATTTGACGGTGGGCCTTTCTAGGCATTAAAATGATTGCTATTTCTATCAGTGATAGGAATATTTTAGAGTGATAGGGAAGATATGTGAAATAAATTTTGATAAATACCGATGAAATTTAATATATGAATTAATGATGACTTGCTTTTTAACCCCCGAACCAAAAAGAGGGGTGTTATAAGTTTGATGTGTGTTTCTGTTTATCTGTATATCTGTCTGTGGCATCTTAGTTCTCAAACGGATGGACCGATTTTGATCTAGTTTTTCTTCAAATTTGAAAGAGGATTTCATCAAAGGTGCTTTATTTTTTTTTACAACGGGCAAGTTCCTTTATTAAGTACAATATACAAACTACGCATAGTCAACTAACCAAACTACTACAAAAAAATCAAATCGATTACCCCAGACGGCTAAAGACAATCCAATTGCTCAAACCCACTACCAATTGGCAGCGTACACAACATGCTCCTCGCATTGTCATTTGCCACGTTGAATGGCGATGCTTATGCGTTAGGCCAGGTACGCACGAGCATTTTGGTCACGTGTCGCATCGATCAGGCGTTCAGATATTTTTTTTGAAAATGAGACGATTTCCCGGTCCCCACGGACCCCAATTCTCGCCACCAAACATGTAACCTTTACCGAGATTAACATATTTGCGTCGCTTGTTCTGCTCCCCCGAATTAGCCGCAGCGCCAGCGGAGCTCCATGTCTGAGGAAGATGAGAGTGTTCTTAGCTACGTTTCATCAAAATCGGTTCAGCCGTTTTTCTATGTCAGGGGTTTTGAGTTTTCTAAACATATACTTGTTGGAAGTGAAAGAAGAAAACAACATATCACCTTAAACCTATATGGTTTATATTCAAAGATTTTGATGCATTTATTTTGAATTTAATTTAAGGAAAAGTTAAATATCAATCTAGCAGAAATAATATTTGAACATGACTCGGGTAGGTATTTATTTAACTACTACTTTTACTACTTGTAAATCTGCCATGAAACATTATTTCGTTCATATTATTGTAATGTGGCCATTCAACCTGATACAAGCAGACGCGGTAATATAGTGCGGCCGAACCAATTCTAATAACTAGTAATTCAAACTTTTTTTTGTATATAAAAGGTGAAGCAGAAAGGCTTGTGTGATGGTAAGCGATAACTGTCGCCTATGGACAACTGCAACATCACTGACATTACTGTTGCTTTGCTAACCCGGAAAGGTGCTTGTAGACACCCTTTTTAAAACGCTCTTTGTTTTTTTATCGTCGTTTATTCTTATTCTAATTGATTATAAAAACATTCATATATACTATTATAAATAGTAACTAACTAACTAACTCAATATTCTAACAAATAGTATTCATAGTCATCAGTGGTATAAACATTTTTTTCTACTTAAATCGAGAAATAAAGAACATTTTCATATCGCTGAGCTTAAAACAATTTTGGAGGTCTTTCAGTTAAATAAATAACTTGGTACGTTCAAAGATTCTCATCCCATTAACTAGCGTTCAGAAAATATCTTTTAGTATTCCAAAGTTATCGAAGTTTCTACTCGAATATCTAATTTCTGGCTAAGGAAGCAAAGCTGGCGAGCATGAATATTAAGCGTCGAATATCAGGCATAGTGCAGACATTGTGAATCCTCCCATCGAGGAATGGAAATCCGACGGTTCGCTTCAATATTGTCATTAGTATGATTTCAACCCTGCATTTGGGTTGAATCCATTTTCTTAGATTATCTGGGAGCTATATGATTTGATCTTTTGATTGTAAAGGCAGATTTTAGATTTTTATTTGATAAAATAATTAAGAGGAGCGTATCCTCCAGTGTGTAAAAGTATATTATTCGACTAATAAGCTTTTACCTACGGTGAATCCAAAAGTATTATGATTTTAACTCACATAAACTACACTGATTACACTAATTATAATTCAATAAATTAATTAAAAAAGGTCATTAAAAACGTTTTAGTTCTCAGTTAGTTTATAAGCGACTAGATGTGCCCTGGACTTTTACCCGCATAGTCTGAAAATGATGGCGATCATGGTCATGAAAAGTGGCTTTTGTCCGTTTCCAGGGTCTGCGCTATCTTTGTACTAAGCTCCTTAACAAACGGTCATGATGATGATAAAATATAACCTATGTTCTTTTCCAGGTTCTCAATAATCTCTGTGCCTAATTTCATAACGATTGATTTAGGCGTTTTAGCCGTGAAGAGGTAACAAACAGACAGGAAGAGTTTTCTTTTTTATAGTACTTTAGTAGGTATAGTTAGGAGTTAGGATAAATGAATTTAAAAAAGTTGACTATTAGGTTTTGAATGAAAAAGCTTAATTAGTACATTCTAAACATAATAAATAACGTACAAAAATATACTTATATTTTATCATATAATTATATAATCAATACGCGATTTTTTTAAAAGAATTTTGCAAAACTCGCTGCAGAGCATAACAACATAGTCGGGTTTTAGTTTTTCAGCCTTTAGTATGTTTCACGAAAATTTTAGGAAGAAACTTAAGCTGATGATGATGGTGGTATTCTAATGATGTGCATACTCATAACCATCTCAGTCACAAGAAGTTCACTACTGGACAAGTGCCTCCCCCATGGATTTCCAAAATAGACCGGTTGAAAGCGGCTTGCTCCCAGCGACTTCCTGCTATTGGCATGAGGTTATCTACTTTGTGCCTGGTCTTCCTACATCGTGCTTATCTGTGCTAATGACGTTAGTATCTTCTATTAATTTCTGGTCCAAATTTCCCTTGGTTGAGACTTTTAAGCATAAATTCGGGACAGGATAGCACTGTACATTTACTCTACCAACATTAGCCAGCATTAGGGGAAATGCATTGTGCCGCTGAAAAGCTGCTTGGTAAAACGAAAATCCTGTCTGAATTATTTATGCTGCAACGACTCTAAATGTTATATATTTCACGTATGGTGAAATATATAACATTTAGCTTTTGAAGTATGTTATCCTTTTAATATTTGATTGTTTAAAAATGTGGTTAAGACCATGTTGGGATGCACAAGTAGTAGAATTCTTTACTTTAATCCACATGAATGAGTGGAATAGGAATTAGTAATCTACAGTATTTTTAGAGGTTCACGGAATACGTTTATTGACTAAATTTCGTTTTGCTAACTAATAGTGTCCGAGTAAAATGGCTGTGACAGACAGACCAACGGAAATAGCAACTTTGTAAAAGTTATATTGGCTAAAAAAGAGGATGTGTTTTTCTATATAAAAAGTTCTTAAAAGATTAATATACGGCGCTGTCATCTGTGATGAACTATTAGTATCAAACTCAAGTTTTTTTTTTACATAAGAACAATTTTTCTTTAAAAAAAATATATACTTAATTTTTTTATAAAGATTTTTTAACTAAAGACTTATATTATTATAATTTGTGACACATCATGGTGGAACACGGCTTACAGTATCATTCAATGAAAAAATCAATGGAATTATTAGTCGATTCAACTAATAAATACGTATAAATTTTAAGGATACATTTAACGTTATGAAAGTAGAACGTTCTGAGTCCAATGTTGCCATGCCCTTAAGGGTCATATGTACTTCTGAACCAATGACATGTATTATTTATAAGACCAGCATGTATTTACAAGCATATTATGTTGTAATAAAAACTATTGGCTATTTAAATTGACATCGATGTCACACATTATATATAGAGGCCGTAGAATTATTATAAATTTTGTGGCCGTAGTCAGGACAGGACAAAATAAAACCGGCAAAGTACGGATTTCTTAAGCACTCCAAGGCTTCCGGGTGTCACATAAGGTCACACACAAATACACACTTTCCAAGATTTTTTGTAAACTGTACATATATATTGTAGTATAAGTTTCCGGCAGCCTAGTCGGGAGACAGTCTGACTTGCGATCCGCAGGTCCTGGGTTCGAATCCCACGACACGCACCTCTGTCTTTTCGAAGTTATGTGCGTATTGTTGATTGCCGCCAACTTCAAACGGTGAAGGAAAACATCGTGAGGAAACCTACATGTCTGAGAGTTCTCAATGATCTTGAAGATGTGTGAAGTTGCCAACCCGCACTTGACCAGCGTGGCAGACTATGGCCTAACCCTTCTCACAATGAGAAGATGGCCCGTTCCCAGCAGTGGGACAGTTTGTACAAAGAGGGCTGATTAAAAAAAAAAAAAAAAAATGTAATTGTGTTAACTGTATGATATAATTTTCTCGTCTCCACTACACACTTCTTAATCAATGCTCTTGATAGTACATACTTCAAACAACAATAATCCGAGAAATGATCTCTATATATTTTTTACATTTATCCTGATTCCGTACCCTGGTGACGATGACGTAAAACAAATCAATGCGCAAAAAGCAATGCTGCGGACATTTCGACATTGGCGCGCGTTGCAATTTCCACGTGTCAGACACACGGAAATGAAACCGTATCGATAACGACCTCGAACGTCCCGTGTACGGTTTTTTAGGATACGTAGATTCGTGTATGCGTGATAGACCGAGTTCACAGGTTAAATGGGGTCAGCTGGGAGCGATCCGTATATCGCCGTTTTACTTTGAACTGCTGGGATTTGTTGCTCTAATTTCGTGACCGCAAGTAGGTTAGAAAAGTCTATGTATGGGATTGACATTAGCTACCGAAATGTAACGAAATATGATAGGCATGTCACAGTTTCGTCATCATTTCAAAGTGTAAGCGTTTGTAGAAATATAAACGTTTACCACTTATCCTAAGCCTGCTGTACTGAAAATCTCACAAAATTTCTGTAAATCAAACATACTTCATGAAAGATGCGATGCTAAAATGAAAGCACAAAATCATGTAAAATATGTCTTATGTAGCATATTGCTTGGTGCTTTGACATCATTTTCATTGTAATTTTTTAAACCATGCCCTGATTTAACAAATGTATCCTGGTATTATGCTAGGGAGGTGCGAGAGGAGTTGATTTTAACATTTGAAAGCCATATTGATGTGTTAAATGCTGATATTTTACTTCTGATAAACTCCGATCAAAGATATGTACACAATGATACTCCAGGTAAATACATTATTCACAAAATCATATGTCACCATATGAAAATATTTTCATTTAATATATATCCAAAATAGGCCATATTAATCGGATTAGTTTCGGTATTTAAATTTATATAATAATTTATTAGAAAATTATACACTTAGGATAGTAAAAAAACTCTAATGGAAGTTTTCCTCGAAGTCGCTCTCCAATAAGTTATTTAATTTTTATTTAACAACGCAATAAGTTTTCACTGAATTCTCGCAAAATCGTTTCTTTCGCCTAGAAATTTTCAGCCGTTCTAAATTCCGAACGAACTCCAAAGTTATGACCTAACAAGTGCTAGTTCTCACCCCCGGCTTAGTTTATGCTATTCCCGGTCAGCTTTTAAAATAAAACTGCCTTGAACTGGGCTTTTGGAAAGCTTCGTGCGTTGTATCGGGACAAGCGCGTGATGGAAATTTTAAATCCCTCTTCGTGTATGAAAGTTCTGGAAGTCGTAGAAGAAGAAAAGTAGATTGTTCACGAACAATTGGAGAAAAGGTATAAAGAATAAAGTTTCACAAAACGTGTAGAATTGTTTTTGATGTCCACTTTATCGTTTTGCTACGGTTTGTAGTATGACATTTATTTCAAGAACTTCTAAAAAGGAAATTACTTTTGTGAATTGTGTATAAAGTAGATAAGTAGTAGTAGTAAAAGTGGTGTAGATTTTTCTGAATAGTTAAATAACCCCTCTTTTTGGATCGTTATCAGTTTATTAATAATAATAATTAATAATAGCCCACCATCAGGTCCTCCCCCGGTGTAGGTTTATATAATGTTTTTTGTGATTTTACAAAAATATTGTAAAAATGTATACTTAAGAAAATAAATGAATAATAATAATATATTTTTATTGCCAGTATAAAGAATTATAAAATACATGAAATATAACCGATAATTATAAACTATCAAGGCAAAAGGGGCAAAATCAGCTTTATGCAGTGGGAATAAGTAGCGATTATTCCTACTGCGCTGATTTTCATTATGCCTTACTCAATCTTTGATGATAATTGTGTTCTGGTTTTGTAGGTAGGTAGGTAGGTAGTTTAACGTGTGTATTTGTGTATCTTTTTCTGTTTGTGGTATCGTAGCTCTCAAACGGGTGAACCGATTTTGATCTAGTTTTTTTTTTGTTCAAAAAAGGATTTCATCGAGGGTGTCCTTAGCTTTTACTAATGTTTCATCAAAATCGATTCAGCCGATTTTTTCGTTCGGGTTTTCGAGTTTTATTAACTTACACTTGTTTACAATTATGTATGATTTGCCAGACTTAGTGTTTACTTTTATGTAATATTACTATAACTTCGAAATTTACTCGTAAACATAAATTTTTGAAATGTGGGGCAGGCGGGCGCAACATTTTCCTCTAGATTTTCAAAAAGTGCTTTTTCACTTTCTTATTTTTTTTTATACAATATAGATCTACGATTGACCACCAACTCGCCTGATGTTAAGCGTTATGGTAAAGAAAGCGCGTTTTTTGCTTTTCAGTTACCTTAAATTAATACAATGCAGTTTGGTTATATTTTTTTATAATTTATTTATATAAAAAATATATTTTACTCTTTTTAGTTATTCGCTTGGATAAGTAAATAAACAAAATGTCGTCGCAAGCAGCGCAACGCACTACAGCGTGTGGCCTACGCCAACTTTACAGCGTTATAATTTCAAAACGGTTAGGTATTCAAAATTAAAAACAATAAACCTTATAATAAATAATTTTAAAATCCCTATTCAATGTTACCTAACTAGATATAGTACACATTTTTTTTTTCTTTTCCCCAATGTAGTGGTGTGGTGTGGTTTCCCCAATCTACATTATCATCATCATCATCGTGTTTCACCATCACGCGGGTCAAACCGCAGGGCAGAGCTAATATGTACTTATATAACTTGCAAATGACAGTGGTGCTGTGGGGACTAATGAAGCGGTCTTCCAACTAGACAGCCGTAATTTCGCAGTGCGTTTGGTAACGTTCAGAATCAATACATAAAAAGTTAACTTCTTCTTCTATTAGATTACCTAACAAATGGTTGCGTGCTCAGAACTAATACATTAAGAGTCGCTCGCTAGGTACAAATAAGTAATCCAAATACAAGGTTCCGTCCCATAAGTTGTGCAGTAAATAATAAAGTTAGATGATTCAGGCAGAAGAACAAAACAGTATTAAATCAAATATCCTGTGAAACTAGTTCGTTGTACCTACTTAATGCTTAGAACGAATAAGTATAATAATAAAGTTGAAATACCCAGTATATATGAAATAATTGAATATTTGATGTAGAGACTAGGTATAGGCTGATGGTGTTGACATTTAAGGTTTTGATAGCGAAATTTGGATTGGAGATTTTTTGATAAATTAGTGACATAAGCTTCAAAATTTCAATTCGTTTCCGAATATAATAATTATTTATTGTACTAGGCTGGAAAGTCGTATTTTACGTTCGAGTGTCTGACAGTTGAATCCAGAGCAAGCGAAGGATTCTAGGTTTGAACCACGAGCGCAGCGAGTGTTTCTAGTGTAGAATCCTGAGCGTAGCGATGGATTCAAGAAGACACGAGATAAAATAACTTTACAGCCGAGTGCAATATATATATTTTTAATACATTTAGCCGTTTTTCATCGTAACGTAGCGAGGAAATTGTTTAGTTCACCTATTTTCTCGAGTAGAAAAATCTGCTTGGCAATATATTATGCAACTTTACTGGTCCAAAACTTACATTGAAATATGAATTCATGATCATGTATGCATTTAATTAATTTTAAGCATTATTTTCAACAAAATGTACGAAAAAATTCGTATATCCACGTTTTTGGAATCATGTATAAAAAATATAATAAAAAAACTAAGCCTCAAGAATGTTGTTAGCAAAACGGGGCAAAGTCA
This sequence comes from Lycia hirtaria, assembly GCA_947563715.1. NCBI lineage: Eukaryota > Metazoa > Arthropoda > Insecta > Lepidoptera > Geometridae > Lycia > Lycia hirtaria. Next base: position 11,380,388 of record OX387379.1, on the reverse strand, counting down.
AAGCCACTGGCGGTATATGCTACTTAGAGACAGAAAAATCTTCTAACAATGCGTGCTGCGTCCAAGACTGCTGCCTACTGAATGCGACCTTTAACCACAGCTTTAACCGAAACATCGAGAGCTTTTAAGATTTTTCCCGATCACTGATACGACTATCGGAAATTCGAAATAATGATAATATAATAATTTTAAGACAAGCTACTTATTAAGGTTCGAGCACATTATGCCGGGCCGCAGCGTGTCGGGGCGGAGCGCAAAAATCCGCTCAAATCGCTTGAATACAATTTGTATGAAATATCGCACACTGTGTCGGGCCGCAGCGGCTCGCATTATTGCGACGCGGATTTGCGTCCGTGCGATGCGGCCCGTCCCGCCCCGCTGCGCCCCGTCCATATTTTACGTTTTCTTTTTTGTCGAACTTCTTGTCTATGCTGTTCATTAACTTATTCTTCTAACAGCAGGCAAAAAATGAAAGTTTTTCGTCAGAGCTATCCATAACGTACAGTTGCACGCAAATTCTGGCAGTACACTGTACTCAAAATCCGTCAATGCGCTGCGACCCGGCCCGTCACTAATGTGCTAGGTAAGCATTTTGCGCTGCGCTGCGGCCCGCTCCGCCCCGCTGCGGCCCGTCCTAATGTGCTCGATCCTTTAAACTCGTCTTTTTCAACTTTTGCTCGATTTTCATCGTTTGAAATGGTGATTTCTATATAAGCATTGCCTGACGCCGAGACCATAGTCTGATATAATTTATCAGACATCTTACTTTTGATTTAATTGATTTTTTTGTTTTTTTTTTATACATATCAGATATACGTAAGTAGAAAGTATTTAAAATAGATTAGTTATTCTATATGTTTTATCTGTATCTAAAGTTAAACAGCACAGTCTTTGTCCCTTAAGGTCGAGATTAAAGGTCGAGATTATTTAAAGAGGAGAAACATTTAGAAAAAAAGTTTTAATAAGATATCATTTATACTGGCGAAGGAATTAGAAAAAAACTTATATATTCTTATTCCTCATCCAATTTAAACGATATCGAAGTAAAACTTATTTATAAATATTTCTCCTGTCTAAATAAACAAATTTAGCTCTCATTTTTCTAATATCCCTATGCGATGATTTTATATGTTTAAAAAGGTTGTGAAGCGCGAGAGAGATAGCTGCGCGCGTTAAGCGAATCCTTAAAATGGTTTGGCCAAAAATATGGCAACGGCTTTAGGAAGTCAAGTGAAATCAATGCGTAATTTTTACACCTCCTTGAACTTTCTACAACTTTTTACTTTCGAGTCGCTGAAGGAAGAAGTGCCCATTATCATCGTAAAAAGTATTTCACTGAACTATATCGTTAGTATAAAACAAAAAAAAAGTTCTACCAAAACGTCAGCCCGTGTTTCGGCCTGTTCTTGTTACGCTTTGCCTATAGTCAAAACTCTTTTTTTTTAAAGTGATTTACGCACATAAAGTCATGCCTTTTTTCCCTTACGAGGCAAAGAGAGAGAGAGAGAGAGAGATAGAGAGAGAGAGAGAGAGAGAAAGGGAGAGAGAGAATATCATAGACCATAATTTAGTCGAATTGTGAATAAAATTATAAAGTATCAGAGCTGCAAGTACCGATTTATACAGACAGTATGAATAATGATGTTTTTTGCAGAGTGAGTTTATTGACTTGCCTTTGTATCCCCTATACTGTCTACTAATTCAACACCTAATACAAAAATTATTAATAGAACAGATTTATGTAAGTAAATGGAAACTCACTTTTTACATACATACCTACATACATTTTTCCTTACGGGGTAGGCAGAGCGTCAAAGACCATGAGGCCGTTTAACGTCACATTTGAGCTCGGTTAGAGGGTTACATGGAAGGGAGAGGGTATTAGAGGGTTAGGGTTAGTCGTATCCCCATACGAGAATATGTATATGTAATATTGGCTTGAAGTGTCAGCCCATAGCCAACATAAATGCCAATTTCCCTCAAGTCCCTGAACTAACTTTTACGGTAAGTTAGTAGTGATAATACCCATACTGTCTGTGAATCAGTATAGTATTTATGTCAGTAACAAAATTATTACTGTCCAGAATATCAGTTCAGAGCGAAATTAAAAGTGAAATTGATTATGATTATTATTAACTTTCACTATGATTTATTTTTTAATTATTTTCATTAAATATATATACTACGGTTGACCATCTCACTTGATGATAAGCGACGTCATGATCTACGATGGAGCTCGTCGATCAAGAAAGTATTTGTTCACTCTAGTCTTGAAAATTCTCGCTCTTACGCTCACTCACCGAAATGAATTCTATAAAATATAGACAGATGATATGCTACTAACTTAATATATAAACGTATTATATAAGTATAATATGTACGAAGGTACTCAAGACTAAGTTGCATCTTGGCTAGATCGCTGGTCAGTGGTTTCTAAAGCCTCCATCTGATACTTGGCTGCATCATCAAACAGGTGGCAGTAGTCCACTCACGATCGGACCTGTGGCTGATACAAATGAAGCAGCTACCCCGGTGGGGAGAACCGCCTAAATTCATTGAAGATGCTGAATTCTACAGAACCCTATCCACAATCTACGCTCGTTACATACTAGCAAAGCTTAGCGCGGGTTGTGCTGTAATCTAGATATTGCCGACGATAGACGCCCCGCTGTAAGACGGCAGATCCTTATTTATATAGCAATATGAACACACTCTTTATTGGACCGACATTGTTTACGAGCTTTGGAAAATGGCGTTTTGTTTGGCTCGTTTTAGGACGGAATTGCTTTCGATAATGATGATAGTTTTTTGTAAGTAATGTACCTACCGCGTTTTATGTTCATAAGAAATATTCAGTATGCTTTGTTTAGGGAAGTGTTTTGGTTGATCCTGTCGCAAAATTATCTAGATCTCTTGATTTTGTCTCAAAACAGAACAGACACAGAAAATTACATTTTAAGCGTTCTAAAATAGAGAATAAGCTTCATATTCGATAGATACAATTAAAGTTTATAAAAGTGAATAAAACCGACTTAATAATTATAGTCAAAAAAACTGAAATAACTAACTTCAAAAAAACGCAATTTGTTTACTTGGATGATATTTTACTAGTTATTTGGTTACAAAAACCAAAGTACTGAACCGATTTAGATAAAATTTATATAATTACCTCTGAATATGATCTACAATAACAAACATACAAAAAAACATACAGTCAAATTGAAAACCTCCTTCTTTTTGGAAGTCGGTTAAAAATGTGGATAAAATAACAATAGAGTGTCCATAAATCGATAAATCGCAATTACCCAAATAGTTGTTCTTTTTTAACGACTAAATGTATTTGTTCCTTGACAGAATGTGTCACACATACTGTTTATTCTTATCACGAACATTTAAAAATCAAAACTTTTTTATGTTGAAAATGCCCATAAAGTAATTTTCATATGAAAGTAAACGTACAAGCACAATGAGAAATACTCAGTGACAACTAAAGTCCCAGGAAAATACTGGTTGTAGATATAAATAATGTAATGTCCTATGTCCTTACTTTCACAATGGACCAGGCCATACAATGCCTTTGCTTATTCTAGCTTCACTTGAATAAGGAATCGGACCTTCGAATCCAAATACCCTCTTTACTCCAACAAATTCTATTAAAGTTATTGCATACGCGATTGCGCGTAGCTTTTAGTTGTGTTCGAATTGTATTTATGTATGTGTGATATAAGTGTACTCAGACCGATTGCTTCATGTTAGGCATACTCATACAATATAAAATATGTATGTGTATTATAAATAACACATATAAAGGCTGGCTTGGATTCATCAATTATATTGATCAAGAGTTATCAAAAACTAGCCTGTTGTACCAAACGGGACGTCACCGGGAATAATGTCTGGGCTGCGTCTTTTGAAATAATTACAGTTTTAATAAAACCGGACAAGTGCGAGTCAGACTCGCTCAACGAGGGTTCCGTACAAACTAGATAAAAGGGGGAAATCATATATTTTTTTTTATATTTTCCTTCATAAACCGAAAAATATACATCGTAAAAATATTTATAAACTTATTTTAACTTATGCTAATGAAGTTCTTCCATATGATACCCCACATGATACGGTTAAAGAACTTTAAAATTTGGACCCTCATTCCTTGCATAAAGATACTATTTTTTTGTGATTAAATAAAAAATGTCCAGGTTTCGGATTTTTTCCTATATGTGTACTCCAACACAATGCTTCTTGCCAAATTTAATAATTAATAGGTTTAATAGGTCTAGTAGGATTCACTTGTGAGTGGCAAAATGTGCGTTTTTTACGACATATTCGGCTGTAACGTTTTTTTTTACGAAAACTGAGAAATTTATTTTTCTTTCTGCATCAAGAACCTATGGATCTGCGTATATGGTTTTAATTTCAACACGGGGAGGGGGGGGGGGGGGCAGCTGCCCCCTCTTGCCCCCCTTGGCGACGCCCTTGAACTCAACTCTTTCTGAACCAAAGGTTCATAATGTTTGTCTATCAGCCAGATATTGAGCAGTAAATAATCTCATTTGAATATTAATTGGTATTGAATGGAAATAAATCCGCAGTGAAAATTGCGAGAGAGGATCTCGGGAAATGCATACAGTGGCAGTGAGCTGTTTGTTTGTGTTGCGAGTACTGACTGGGCAAAATAGCTAACGGGTTTTTACAACGTTAAAAATGACAATAATAAGTTTTAATTGAAGCTAAAATTTAAAAAATATAAGTACCTATACATTTCTTTATGGCAACATAAAAATATAAACAATGTGAAATAGAAATGCAACATGTGAGCTAAGGTCGTTCAGACTATGATTAAACTAGTAGTTCTACGAATAGTAGACCTCGCGAGAGTGCTTATTTGCAGCTAACCTTGGGTTACCTGTACATAATACCTACAATAAGTTGCCTTGGAGGCAGAATATACATTTTTTGCCGAATTCGCAATTCTAAGTGATATTACAGACGTTATTTCACGGTCAAAAAACATTTTTTTTCCATAAGTTTAAGCTCCTTGAAAGTTCGATTTAATTTTAATACATAATAATGCTGGACGTTTCTGGGAGTGATAAGTATATTATATATAGTTTTTTTTTATACGGGGAAGTGCCTTTATTAACTACAATAAACACACTTAATTAACTAAACTACACTTTTTTAAATTATCACGGTCATTCATTAAAACACTATTATACTACCATGTCTGCCCTTAAGGGCAACCGTATCATCCACCTGCATTCTTCAGTCACCCGTGAACATGGTGCATGTAACTGTGCTGAAATATCGGGAGCTCAATATTATCGCGAACCACGGTAAATATCCCGTTAAAAATAATAGTGTTTTAACTAAACTACTACACAAAAAGCATATCTGTTACCTCAGACCGATAAAGTCTAAAGACAATCCAAATGCTTAAACCCACTACCAGTTAGCAACGTGCCCAGCATGCTGCCGCATTGTCACGTTAAATGGCAATGCTTATGCGTTGGGCCAGATACGTACCAGCATTTTGGTCACGCGTCGCATCGATCAGGCGCTCAGATGAATTTTTGAAGATGAGATGAGCTCCCGGTCCCCACGGACCCAAGGTCTCGACACCAAACGGCTCAAATATGTAACCTCTACCAAGATTAACATATATACGCTGCTTGTGCTGGTCCTTTATGTATAGTTGGATAACATAAATAATATTTCGTTGTGTACGTTCTGTTTAATTACTCTATTCTATATTTATCTTTGTTCGCTAATCGATTCAGTCTCTTTTTTTCTTCTAACTCACAAACAAACTGACAAACCAAATAAAATTTGACCAGTTGATGCAGATTCGCTTCGCTCGCTCGGTCAACAAATAATAATTTTATAAATGGAGAAAACGTAAAATCAAGAAAATTATTCAGCGCTAAAATGCATCAAGCACATCCACGCGCCCTCACACGCAATCTAAAGTTGGTTGTCACATCTCGACAACCACTTGACCAATTCTGTTCAATTTTACCACAAGTTGTAATAATTGTGTACTTTATCTACCTACCAAATATCATTAAAATCGATTGGTAATTAGCACCGCAATAAACTTACCACCTTTTTATGGGAAATTTATTTAATTATTTTTTTCGTCGGCGATTTTTTTAAAAGAGGGTAGCTTTTAAAAAAATTGCCGACGAAAAAAATAATTAAATAATTCATAGAACCTTTAGGCCAAGCTTCATCAAAAATTGGTTCAAAATTACGCCCTGTACGCGAGTACAAACATACAAACTGACAGACACAAGAAAATTTTGCCAGTCGATGCAGAGACGGTTCGCTCGCTCAGTCAATAATGAAATTTTTGCCTCTCACATGATTTATAAATTGAATGCAAATTATAATACATAATTATTAGTGTAATTTTAGTACTTAAAAAAAAAATATACGTTCTACAAATAACATTGTGTAGACATATATCACACTTTGATTAAATTTAAGTATTTTCCTTAGTGACTACTGTTTTATGAGCTGTGAGGTTAATCGGTGACGATAAACTAGCTGCCAAGAAGCTACTTAGTCTCGAGCACCGCCGTAAAGTAGCATGTCTGTCTATTTTCTACAGGATTCATTTCGGGGAATGTGCGTAAGAGCTTCACGACCTAATTCCACCATCCCCATTTCACTACAGGACTAGCAGAAAGTCGGCGAATTACCACCCATTTCTCGTTGAAATGCCAAAATGCCGTATTCAGCGATATCGATCCACATTCCTGTTGCGTACTGCACAAGAATGGAATTCGTTGCCGCCATCTCTGTTTCCTGAGACTCTGAGACCTACAATCTTATGGAATTTTCAAGGCTAGAGTGAACAGATATCTTCTAGATCGACGAGCTCCATCCTCAGCCACACCGTCGCTTAACATCAGGCGAGTTGGTGGTCAATCGTAGATCTATAATGTATAAAAAGAAAAAATATATATACGCTGCAACTTATTTCAATTATTTATAGCAGAGCAGTTTGATTGAACGAACAATATGTGGTATTGAATGGAAATGGAGTGACATCATTGCTGTAAAGGTACCAGACTCACCAACTCATCTTCAAATTTGTCCAATCGATGAAACTAAAGTTTTGAGCGAGTTTTGTCCAGAAAATTCGATTGTAGCTCCCTCGTCTATTTCTGCGTATATGTTTGTCGGTTGCACCACAGCGCGGTTGTTTCACAGCGGACGATGCATTGTGTCGTCGGGAAGTGCCGCCTCGCTTCCGGCACGGAACGACAAACTGCCAGTTGGCGCTTGCACGTAACTGTTGCAGTTTTTGTACTAAGTATTATTTTGTGGTGTATAAAATATACTCGTTCATACTTTGTAGGTAGCTATAGTACTCTTAATTTTCTGATTCTGTCTGATTGTAAGCCGTTTTTAAAATTCACACTTCTGCTTTTATCGCTCATGTTGATTTCGTCCACTTTCCTTACTAGTCATCTTTGCCATTTCGTCATCTTGCCAACTTCTAAGCCGGCCTTTCAAAAATACTCCAAATAATAATATTATTATATTTGTAGAGGCCTATAGCCAGCATTGACTTCTTGTGAATGAGATGATGATGATGATGATGGTATCAATAATATAGTGTGCGATGGTCTCATACATTTCCATACGTTTTCAAACTAATCTTCTATATAAAGTCTCATAAAATACTTAAATGTATTAGCGTACTATTTCAGAAGTTCGAACCTAATAAAAACTGAAGAAATGCAATTTAAAATTTGCTCGTTGGAAAAATAAAATTGCAGTTTGTTCTGTAAATTTAATCAACTTTGACAGGTACAAGTTAAAATGAAATTCTAAAAGTTGTGCGGTATTTCTAATTTTAGCTCCCAGGGGTATCTTTAATGACCTTTTCAGTCTAAAATTCAGCAAGTACAATGCTTGACGCAGAAAAGCTTTAATTGCGTTTGCTTGAAATTATTGAACAATGAAAATTCTTTAAAGACTAAAAGTCACTGAACATGAGCTGAATAAAATGGATCAACATTTGGCATTCTTATTACAACTTAAGTGACGAGATATTTAAATTGCTTAAGTAATAAGCTACGGACGGCAGTTTCTATATGCTAAGCTAATGTAACGAATTGATTGTCTTCTAATACAGTGTGCGTTGAATTGTCACATCATGCACCACTATTTTAGAAATTATTCTAGAACTCTATATCTGACATTAATAGAACTATATGGACTTGTTGCCTTTTTAACCGACTTCGAAAAAGGAGGAGGTTATCAATTCGTATCGTATATATATATTTATTTATGTCTGAACACGAATTTCTCTCTCATTCTTGAACCAATTTTTGTGTTTGGTGAATGGCATATATGGCATATAGAGAAAGCTCCCAAGTTGGTCCCATAATTATATTAGAAACATTGCTTTATTACTTTTTGAATAATCTCTAAAAGTAAAAATATTTTCATTGGATTCCTGAGTGAGTGCGTCAGATTATAGAATCGCAGAGTTCCACTGACACGTTTTTCTTTACAAAAGTGTCAAATGTTGAGGTTTTTCGTATAAACAATTAAACATCTGTACATTTTCTAATCTGCGACGACGAAGCATATGACATTCAATGACAAATTAATGTCATTCTTGAAAAAGAAACGAGCGGGTGAATAGAGGTCTTTTAAAAAGTTTACAATCGTGAGGGATTTATTACGCTTAAAAAGTAAAACCTACTTCCTCCTCATCCAATGTGTATAAGGAGAAAATAGAGTTACTTCAACGCTTCAGCGCCTTGTTTAATTATTATCCTTACTAATATTACAAGTAAACGAAATAACGTACTTCGAAAGCGGTTGTTTCAGTTTTTTAAACTATAAAATTATTGTATAGTGATACTTTTGCACCTGTGAAAGAACTTGTGTAACGCGAGTTTGTCACCCGAATACGCACGGAAATAAAAACTGTATGTTGAACAGTGTACCGCCCTTTCTACGTGTCGTGCATTCAGATCGCAAATATGTCGGAATATTTGCGAGCTTCTGCTCGGCGATATATATTTTTTATTTTTTATTGTCATACACATCACGCGTCGCATATTTATGTATTGTAGGGCAATCCTTTTATTAAGTTTATAACGAGAAAGGTAGAGTGACAGACAGGAGTTAGAAAATTTGTTGCTCTGTTCTCGATCTAAAATAAGTCCAAAAGGTTGATCTTTTGCTATACAGAATTACTATTACCTACTGCCTCAAAATTGTGTAGATACTTTAATTCCTTAATTTAATTTTTTATTTTTATTTTTATAATTTTTGTGGATTAATAAAAGCTTGTGCCTAAAAAGTTTTTTAGGCATCTTGTTTTATCGTGAAAACAAAGGGCGTTAAAAACCTAATTTCATCCAATTTTAAACTAAATTACATTTTAATGTGGAACGTACTTGTAATGCTTTTCAGAAATGCCTACGAGGCACAATAACAGACCGTAATACAATAGTCTTGAAAAATAACAAGGGATGCTTGGAATAATTTGCTCGTTACGGCGGACCACTACATTTATAAACTGTTGGCTGTCTGCCAGTGGCTGTATGCACAATTTGTAGACTCTTACAGCTCGATGACGAGGCGCAAACGTGACCAAGAACGCTTGTCTCTTGTGTCAGCAAGATGTGGCAGAGATTTACTAAGCTTGCTCGCTTGGACTAAAATGTTTCTTTGATCGGTTCGGTTTTCAGTTGATTAAAAACTAGGACTCGCTTATAAGTATGCCAGCTCCCTTACCAGATAATACAGAAGTCCTTTCTTTTTGTATGATGCTTATAGTGTTTTGTGCAAATAAGTGGACACCAGGTGAGGACGATACCGTCCATATAGGTGTATATATTTTAGGATTGCGACTACCACTGTCTGTATTAGTAAGATTAGTCTCTTTGCCTCACAGCTCATCGTGCTATAAATCTCAAAGCATCCAGCTGATCTTTAGCAGATCCGTCAAAAAGATGACGCACTTGAACTTTCTACGCAGAGGTTTAAAATAATTGTTATATTTGACATCCCTCTTCTGCCTTTGTTGCTTTTGACTTATTAAATGTGACAGACGGTCGCGTGTGCCAACATTGTACCTACTCGAGTTCATCACAACTTTGTAGAAGCTCATTCTTGGAATTTTATGATTTTTTTACTATCGTATTTTTACTATTTTGCTTTTCGTTGCAGAAATACTGTTGTTAACTAAGAATGATATCAAACGTATTGTAACTTTGTTTTAGAGAATGTCGTTTCTGTGATTCGGAAATAAAATTTTCAACAGTATGATTTTATTGTGCATAAATTCGAAGCATATACAAGTATATTTTATTGTTGTTTAATATAAGTAGGTATATGATTCTTCCGAACAAACATAGGAGTACTCATTTTAAATTTAGAGCTTACGATTTTTTAATCTAAAGGTTATTTGTGTACTGTATAAAGTTCCAATCGACATATATATTTTAAGTGACTTATACATTACCCTATTGTACCCAACTGACTAGTGTACCTCAGACCTTCAAAACCTTACTCCAGCATCCTCCATGCTATTATCGCACTAGCAGAATGTTGGCACAGCACTTCTACCGCCTACTTCTCATAGAAATGCCCAAAATCTGTACCCAAAAATTTACAGTACAGCTTACATTCTTGATGCATATTGCAATTCTCTGTCGCCTTCTCTGTCGAACCTACGTTTGACTTATGTTTTATAAATATACCTATATCTACTTTTTTTTTTGTTTAGTTTGAAGATATTACCTTCATTTTTACAGTTCCGTACCTCAAAAAGAAAAAAGGAACCTTTATAAGATCACTTTGTTGTCCGTCTGTCTGTCAAGACGCAAGGGAATCAAAACCTATGTGGTACTTCCCGTTGACCTATAACTTTAAAATTTGGCAAGAAGCATTATCATGTAGTACACATAAAGGAAAAATTCCGAAAACTTTAAATTTTTAATTAAATTACATAAAATAGGGTCGTTATGCAAGAAAAGAGGGTCCAAATTTTAAAGTGCTTTAACCGTATCATGTGGGGTATTATATGAAAGAGCTTAATTAGCACAAGCTAAAACAGGTTTTTAAATATTTTTAAGATTTAGGTATATTTTTCGGTTTATGGAGGAAAATAAAAAAATATATATGATTTCCCCCTTTTATCTGCTAGTTTGTACGGAACCCTCGGTGGGTGTCCCCTTGTCCGGGGTGTTTTAGTGAAACGGAGATTACATACGTTATTTCATAACCAGTGTTACGATAATGTATTCTAAGGCTTTCGCGAAAGTAAAATTATGTCAAATATACGCATTATATCCGTTAATAAAGTGTTTAAATTCAATCGGTGTCACTATTTTTAATATATATAAAAACTGGACAACTGCGAGTCAGACTCGCCCACCGAGGATTCCGTACAAACTAGTTGATAAAAGGGGGAAATCATATTTTTTTTATTTTCCTTCTTATACCGAAAAATATACATCGTAAAATTATTTAAAAACCTGTTTTAACTAATGCTAATTAAGGTCTTTCATATGATACCCCACATGATACGGTTAAAGCACTTTAAAATTTTGACCCTCATTCCTTGCCTAACGACACTATTTTTTTCTGATAAAATTAAAAATGGTTTTCGGATTTTTTCCTATATATGTACTCTAACACAATGCTTCTTGCCAAATTTCAGAGTTCTAGGTCAACGGGAAGTACGCCATAGATTTTGATTCCTCTGTGAGTGACGAAATGTGCGTTTTTTACGACATATTCGGCTGTAACTTTTTTTTACGAAAACTGAGAAATTTTATTCTTCTTTCTGCAGCAAGATACTATGGATCTGCGTATAATTTCGTATGGTTTTAATTTCAACTCGATACCTTCACGATTTCCCGAGATAAAAGTACAGACACCCGGACGGACGGACAGACGGACAGACAGACGGACAACAAAGTGATCCTATAAGGGTTCCGTTTTTTCCTATTGAGGTACGGAACCCTAAAAGTGATGTAAAAGTTTAATGACGTTGTACTAATTTTAAGACATCGAAGTTGTTTTACGAAGCAAGACGTTTTATGTATAAAGTATCGGCAGTTGGCACATGAACGTGTTTCTTTGGACATTGTAGGACATTCAATCTAACGGTTCAGTGAGCTTATTGTCGAGACGGCATTAAGGTCTAGCGCACAGAGCCATTCATCCAAGTAGGTTTTACTTTAAAAGTAATCATAACATAATTACTTTAGGAGACAATAATTATTTTTATAAATAAATCTCATTTATAAAAACAAAATATGTGATTTAGAATCTTGGAAACCATGCTGAATTGGGCATGATATAACATAGGACATGATTGATTTTTAGCTGTCAATGGTTGTGCTATGATGATGGAGCTGTAAAATCGGCTTTCGAGCACTAAGTAGTTCAAGTAGATAGATAGATAGATAAAACTATTTATTGTTATACCTTAGATATAATCTATAAGAAAATATTTACGTGCTAGTGAAACAACAGGCGGCCTTATCACTAAAAGTGATCTCTTCCAGGTAACCTTGTGATGGAGAAGCGAAACGAAAGAAATAGATGACGGGGCTCCCACCAAAAAGAAAAAAAAACAACAGGTTGCACTCCAGGAGTGCCAGCAGAAGTGAAAACTAAAAAAATATAATAGCAAAAAGACTGATAAAAAATTACATATAATAATGAACTTTAAATTCAGAACGTTAGAATAGGCTTCTGACTAAAATAATCCGTCCGTCTTACGAATTCGATCTGACGCGAGTTAATTTTTTTTTTACCCATCACAAAAAATGCAAAATGCCGCTAAAGAAGTTTTCACTTCAAAAATAGTAAGAAATAAAAAACAATAAACAAATAGTATATGCATTTAAAGATGCATATAATGTGCATATAATGTATAATACATAGGTCCTAATATACGTGGGTTACATCCAAATACTTAAATTACATAAAATATTACAAGTAGTGGATTTCATAACTCCCGAATGCAAAAAAGCCTGTCAAACTTGGGTTATTTTTTTTTTTAAAGTCGTGAACAGTTTGTATATGAAAGCACTGCTGTATGCAGGCCACTTCTAATCGGTCTTTTTGTAAATCTATGGGGGAGGCCTATGTCCAGCAGTTGACTTCTTGTGGCTAAAATGATGATGACGATGAACATATTTTAGAGTATTAGTAAAAACTTATATTATCTAAAGATTTTTTGGATCACAATTTATTTTTATCTTATCTCAAAAAATCTATTTAGTTCACAAATGTTCCTTCAATGATCGTCTATAATAAACTATCATCCTACATATAACTTAAACATCGAATAAAATTGAATCAGTTGGTAAAAACCATGTATATATAAATATATATATATATACTTCTAAAATTAAAAGCAAATTCATATTCTGCATGTATATATATAAATTATATATTTAATTTTAGAAGATGTCGGGTAAAATAAGTCAGTCGGTAAGTACTCAGTATTTTAAATAAAATTTAATTAATTTAATTTAATTTTAATGTTGTGTACTGCACAAGAATGGAATTCTTTGCCGCCATCTCTGTTTCCTGAGACCTACAATCTTGGAATTTTCAAGGCTAGAGTGAATAGATATCTTCTAGATCGACGAGCTCCATCCTCGGCCACACTGTCGCTTAACATCAGGTGAGTTGGTAGTCAATCGTATATCTATAATGTATAAAAACCGGCCAAGTGCGAGTCGGACACGCGCACGAAGTGTTCCGTACCATTATCTATAAATACGGTAAAAAAATCACGTTTGTTGTATGGGAGGCCCCCTAAAATATTGAATTATTTTAATTTAATTATTTATTTTTAAAGTTAATAATATAACTCAATATTTTGTATATACGAGTATTTCAAGTGTCTACATGTTGCCGTTATCAATATCGAGCAAAAAATCACGTTTGTTATATGGGAGCTCCCTTATATATTTATTTTATTCTGTTTTTTTTTTTTTGTATTTAGTAGTGTATTTGTTGATATAGCGGCAATATAAATACATCATCTGAGAAAATTTCAACTATCTAACTATCACGGTTCATAAGACACAGCCTGGTGACAGACGGACGGACGGACGGACAGACAGCGGAGTCTCAGTAATAGGGTCCCGTTTTTACCCTTTAAACCCTAAAAACAAACTACTTTGAAATGCAGAATTTTATTTTAAAAACAAAATTACTGAACCGATTTCGAAGAAATTTCTGAAACCAATTTGAAAGCATAATTTCAAACAGAAAATATTTTCCAAATTTGATTATAAACGGATTTGACGGATTTATGCGATAACAAACAAATAAAATAGAATCGAACTAAGAATCTCCTTTTATGACATCGGTTAAAATGTTGTCCTAGTGCGATCAAACCCTTAGACTTCTGTGAATATCTCGACTGAGGCAACAAAGACAATTTTATTGAAACTGTTATACAATTGTAGCTTAACTGTTATACCGTCAGTGGAAATGTAAGCAATCCGCTGGGAAAAGTTTGTACATCTGTTTTACATTTATCTTAACGCGCAACTGTGAAGGCTTTTGTCTTGGCACTAAACAGATTATATTATTTAACTTAAGTCTTTGTGTGTGAAACCCCAGACATTCTGTTCAGACACGTACATTTTTGGAAGACTTATGAATTCAATTCAATTCAATTCATTTATTTCAATTAGGTACATATATTTTGGTACACTTTTGAACGTCATAATAATATATATAATAGTAAATATTAATTTACTTACATTTTACATGAGATTTAAATTAGTGCATAGCTATATCATTTTTTTGTTCATATATCAATTCATAAAAATAAAAATAAAAATCCAACGATAAAACAGTTAAGCGTTGAAATGAAACTTTAGGTATGTTGAGAAAAGTTAAATATAATAATAATATTAGAAAATTATACACATACAAAAAAACGTAAGTGCAACGTTTTTTTTATAACTTGAAGGTGCTACAAATTCAAAAATTGCATACCTTACGAGAACAGTTAAAAAATATCGAATAATAATAATAAGTATTTTTTGAGTGCAAAAAAATACAAAACATGTGAAGGAAATAGTATTAATAAATGGGTCTTAAGTACCTACACTTTAAATTACGATCATCATCATCATCTCAGCCATAAGAAGTCCACTGTTGGACATAGGCCTCCCCCATGGATTTCCAAAAAGACCGAATGGGAGCGGCTTGCATCCAGCGTCTTCCCGCCACTTGTATGAGGTCATCTGTCCATCTCGTGGCTGGTCTTCCTACGCTGCGCTTGCCGGTACGTGGTCTCCACTCGAGAACCTTTCGGCTCCATCGGCCATCAGTTCTACGTGCTATGTGCCCTGCCCACTGCCACTTCAACTTGCTAATCCGCTGTGCTATATCGATGACTTTTGTACGTCTACGTATCTCTTCATTTCTGATTCGATCTCGTAGAGAGACTCCGAGCATAGCCCTCTCCATAGCTCGTTGCGTGACCTTGAGCTTCCTTATAAGGCCCATAGTTAGGGACCACGTTTCAGTGCCGTATGTCAAAACTGGTAACACACACTGGTTGTAAACTTTCGACTTGAGGGACTGGGGAATACGAATAGTAATAATAAGTAAATGTGAAAACTTCACATTTACCAAGAAACTCTGAATCTCACACTAGGGAAGCCTAGTGTGAGATTCAGGGTGTATTTTGAGGTTCAGTGTCTACCCTTAGAACTTACAATATTTTATAACTACTTATATTATATTTTATTACTTATATGTATCTTAAAATTTTTAGACAGGATCTGGCATGAATCAATATATTTTTTTATAATTAAATAGTAGGTATTTGTGTTGCTTTCTTTTTAACCGAATTCCGAAAAGAAGGAGATTATCAATTCGGTCTGTATGTTTTTTTGTTTTTGTATGTTTGTTTGCCGATTACTCAGCCAATTATGCATTGATTTTGATGATTAATTGTGTTTTTGGTAGATCATATTTCAGAGGTGGTCTCATATAAATTTTATCAAAATCGATGCAGTACTTTGGTTTTTACAACAAAATAATTGGTAAAGTATCATCCAAACAACTGTAGGAAAGTAAATAGCAAGTCACGTATGTACGCAGGTATACGCGACTTGCTATCCACTTTTCTACAGGCGTTATACATATTGCGTATTTTGAAGTCAGTTTTTGCAGTTTCTTAAACTATAATTATTGTTTTTGATACCATGTAAAGTTGACATTTCTAATTAGGGATGGTAAAGGGATGTGTCAAATTGAACATTAGACTCAGTCACACACACGCTACGACCGCGAAATTAAGTTAGGCGACGATGTCGATGACATCATAAACTCTCACCCACACTTGAGATACCTACATCAGCAGAACCTCCATTGGAATTCTGCACAGTTTGGAAATTGCCGTAATTTGTTAGCTTTATGAGCCCCTAGAGTGTTGTACACACTCGCATTTTTGAAATTTATCGCAACGAATTTTTAGTAAGTACGCACTGAGTCACTCTGATTTTATTGTCGAGGTAATAAATAACCGCGATACGAAATAAGCTTTACGCTTATAAAATGAAATAAGTACGTAACTAGGTAAATTAATGTTCCTTTTTCCCATTTTTCAAGCGATACAGATTTTATTGCCGTTTTACGAAATAGGTTGGCACTGAAATACGTAGGGTACTTATTGAAAAGAGTTTGTGCGAATGAAGTCAGAGTTACTGGTATTATTTTAATGAAATTATTTACACCTTTATCAATAAAGCGAGAAAGAGCATAGAGTTTTGAGTTTTTTCTAACCTCTAGAACCCATAATAAATTCGCCATGTCCGTCTGTCTGTCCGTATGTCACAGTCATTTTACTCAAATATTTAGCACTATACAAAAAACAGCAAGAAGATGTGTTCTGTAAATCGCTATAAAATGCGGTAGTAAAATTAAAAAAAAACTGAAAAAATAGCGACACTACATAATCCATCCATGCTAGGGATGATTATTTTTTCAACTCCAACGCATCGCTGAGATGTCGTTGAATAGGTCGAAATACGGCTTAGATTTCATATATCATTTTCTTCATAAAATGTGATATAAATATTCGAGATATAGCTCGCGAAAGGTGTAAAAATTGTGTTTCACCCCCTCCTGAATTTTTAAACTATTAAACATGAATTTCTAAAGTTATTAAAGAAGAAGAAGAAGTTTGACTATATCAAAAACTTTAAATGAATTAAATTTTGAACGTTGATAGCACACATGACATTTACCTTTATTTAACGTGGTATATAATCAAACAATAATCGCCAAGTGATTTTCTTTTAGATAACTCATAACATTTGCTACGTAACTCTACCAAATCCGTATCTTGCTCGTTTATTTTGTTCAAGGCGTTGGACATGCGCGGTTGGCGTATTTGACAATTCATCTAAATAACAATGACCCCTTATAGTAAGATCTGTTGTTAATTTGAACAAGCAAATTAAGTAAACCACAAGTTAGTTAAATGTGCTATTGTTAGTCCCGCTTGCATAGTTTAATGTGAAACATTGCTGAACTTGCTGAAGTTTTTAATATTCTTAATATATATTATATATATAATATTCTTAATAATTTTAATATTCGCAGGACGGCCTTAACAGACCAATTTATGATATTGTACTTGATTTCTTTCCCAATATTAAAACTTTTTTTTTAATGCGACGTTATCCTATTTAGCTATATATTATATGATTACATAAACTACCTATTTTTTTTTGTTTCAGATAGCTAGCTGGCTAGCAATCGAAACTGCTGACCAATCTAAAAACTAGGATGTCATAGACAAAGTGTTTAATGTCAATGTTTCTTAGCCTAAATAAACGAAGGGAAATTAGGAAAAAAAAATTGGAAAACGAAACGTAGATCGTCCAGCTGCAAGATAGGTGGATGATATGGAGTCTGGAGTCTAAACCTGGACTCACACATAGGCACATTGGCACAGGGTCGAGGCAGATGGCATGATAAGAAGGAAACCCATACCCAGCAGTGGGGTAGAAAAGGCTGCGGATGATGATGATGATTAGCATAGGCTAGGTTTGAAGATATCAGCCACTTGAAGCTAAATAATTTAAATTTAAATTTTATGACTTTCACTGACATTTTACTCTATTATTATTATCACTTTATTTATTTCTTAATTATTATTAATATGTTATGTGATGATATTATGTGATTTTTATGAGTATTAACTCGAAATAAATGAATTTGAATTTGAATTTGAAGCTTACTTACCAACACTTTATAAGGTAATATAGATTCGCCTACGAATAGAATATCTATAAATTTATGCAACCTCTATACCAAGTTTTGTGAAAATTACCCCAAGAGCCTAATTATTATACTAAAGAATCAAACTGAATAAAAGCTTGCAGAGAGATAATGTTTAAGTAGTATGTTTGTTTTTATGGAGCCTTCTTTATTGTTTTTATAATATACCGCAGATAAATGCAGACCGTGTATGTAATGTGGTCGTTTTGTTCACCAACTCACATGAAATAATCTCTGCCACATGTTTATGTGTGTTTGATGTCATTTTGATATTGTTAATGGCATTGTTATGTCAAATATGAGCTCGCTTTTAGCTTTTGCGTGGAACTGCTTTGACTGGTATCGTTTATGTTTGAATATGTTTTTTTTAATAAGTAAGTTTATACCAAGAGTACCACAGGCAGGCGTATTGACTTTTGGTAAGCGATAACCGTTGCCGTGTGTGAAGCTAATTTAGCAACAGTGGAATCGCTGTTGCTAAAGTAGCTTCAAGATATTAGACATCTTTAACTTGGACTTATATCTAATATAAGTACCTATATTATAATGACAGAAAAATAGACAAATAACTTTGATTTCTTAAACCATAAATAAATCGTTCAATTCTAAAGCATTTTCACATGAACTCTGAGATATTTTCTTATATAGAAGTTTTTAATATATAGACATTTAAGAGAGTACAAAAACAATATGGAAACAATTTATAAAATACATACACACACTAAATATATTAACATAATATAATAAAATAAAGTCTAATTCTTAACTAATGATAATGTAAGGCTGCAAGTCCCACGCAGAAATTATTATTTTACTTTTCTTATTATTTTCATTAGGTATTATATCTCACCCTGTAATCCTATCTGAACTTCTAATACCCTCTTCCTTCCATCTAACCATGGTGAAAAGTGGCGTCAAACGGCCTCATGGTGTTTGATGCTATGCCTATACTCCGTAAGTGATTTTATGTATGAAACATTAGTGTTCCTTCATTAGGTATCTAAACGTAGATGTTAATACAAATAAACAACATATGAATAAATAAAAACTACGGGTCAAAATATTCGACTATAGTTTCAACCGCATTCGGTGGTCTTTTCAAAGGAGCAGCGCAAACGTCACTCTGGTCGGTCGGTGACGCAACTCGCACTACCTCGCTCGCTGCTCCTTTGAAAAAGACCGCCGAATGCGGTTGAACCTCTAGACGGATATTTTGATTTTGATTGGAAGTCGGTTGAAAATAGACGTGAGTGACCCGTAGTTTTTACTTAAAAATGAGTGAAAACCACGTTAGTTTCCATAATAAAACAAGAATAGCTTCATATTAAAGCTTCCCCGTGTTCGTCAAGTCATGGTCAAATTTTACGCAGCAAAAGTAATGTTGAATAAAAAATTAGCAAAGTTCACAAACTAGTTCGGTGTTCGCGTCAAAAGTAACACTTCCCGTGTTTTGTCCCGCTGTCTCCCTAAATAATGCAAAGCGCAGCAAACGTCGGGCGTCCCGGGATCTTTGTGGGCTTTTCAGACTATGCTCTTATCTTATACTTACTAATATGACACAATTAATTACTTAGTTTAGTGAGTGAGGAAACCTACATGTCTGAGAGATCTCGATGATCTTAAAAGATGTGTGAAGTCTACCAAGCCACACTTGGCCAGCGTGGTAGCCTATGACCTTACCCTTCTCACAATGAGGAGATGGACTGTGCAGTGGGACAGTTTGTACAAACAGGGCTGATAAAAAAAAAATACAGTTTAAAAAAATTATACAACCAACTTCACAATACGTAATTTCGTTTACTTGCACGACATTTTATTTTTTTAGTTATTTGGTTTAAAAACAAAACCATTTAACCGATTTTAATGAAACTTGTATACATGTGACTAGTCTGAAAGATTTATTTTCATATAAAAAAATCCAAACCAGTTCAGATATCCAATAGATACAGCTAGTAAAGTTAGCATAACTTTATAGTTGATTTATCCTTCTCAAGATGCGTGACATTACACCACCATTCCAATTCCTCTACACTGATTTCTACTTGGGCTTACAGTGTGTCTTGACGATTCATTTAAATTTCCTTTCTGGTCCTATTGCTGGTGATCTCCCTTATGTTATCAACCTATTGAAAAAACTTGGCAGAATCACTGCTAAAATACAAAATTTCATTATTTTATTGCATTAATGAATTTTATCGTGGATTTTTAGGCACATACATTGAATAAAAACTGTGACGCATCCGTCACAATTTAAATAGCCAGAACAAAATGAATAAGGAAGGGTTACTTGTACGGGACCTAGTACGGGACCCTAAATTAGACTTAAAGATAATCAAACTTTTTGGTTACATAATTTAATAAGATGGTTGCATGTATTAATCTTATTTATAGGTAGGTATGTATAATGGTGAAATGTCCATTTCCAGGCCCTAAGCTATCTCTGTATCAAATTAACTAATATGGGCTCTGCTGTTTTATCGTGTAAAGGTAACAAGCAAAGAGAGAGATAGAGAGAGATACTTTCGAATTATAATTTATTAATTTAGATGGCATAGTCTGAAAAGGGATAAAGCACCAACTAATCAGTCACCATTTAACTCTGCAGTGATTAATTGTCGGGAATTGGGGCGATCTGCAGATTTATTGTTGCCCGGATTTTAGGACGAAAATGTGCCTATTCGGAATGCAATTATTGTCTTATTAATTTTACCTACTTGATTAATTTTACTATTACAGCTCATTGTTATCAAATTTTAAATTAATGGATGGTATAAAATAATGACTTTGATAAAATTATTGTTTATTTTTCTAAGTATTACTACCACCACCAACCAATGTTTGTTCCTTTTTAACGAGTTTCATAAGAATCCATTCAATCATGAAAAAGTAATAAGTAGACAGACGGAGAAAAGGAAAGTTGTGTTGCCAAAGCAATTATTAAAATAAGAAGATAAGTTTATAGCAAAATAAATTGCGTGCTTTCGTTTTTAAACGACTGCCCAAAATAAAGGAGGTTTTCTATTTACTTGTATGTTTTTTTTTAATTTGTTACGCGATTACTTATTATTTACTTACCACTAATTATGAATTGTTTTCGATGATTTTTTTGGTGGATTTTGTTTGGCGGATGCAGAGGATTTTTTTATAAAGCTACAATTGTAAGGCTTGAAAGTTTTTTTTATACATGAATTACTTATGTTTAAAAAAAGACTTTCAAGCCTTAGAGATGAAAGCCTTTCAAGCCTTTTTGAAAAAATAGAGCATCAAACTCTTTTTCTGTGAAATTTTACCAATGGTAGATAGGGCAAACATGCACTGAGGAAACGTAATATCAAATAGTAATCAATGAAGTTCTTACCAATATTGGGTATATCAAGCGTAGAATGGAGGAAGGATGAGCCCACCTTTACAGCTTTAATTATTTTGATTCATGACTCACAGCCATGGTTAGAGGTAATTAATTATATACCAAACTGATGTTGATTGATGGAATACGCATCCAAATACTTAATGAGGGTAGTCTGTCGTAGTTTTTTGGGAAGTTCATCTTGCAAAGCGATAAATAACGATATTATCGCTCCATTTCATTGGTACCTATATCTATTTTTTGTATATTTTTAGGGGTTTGTAGCTCAAAAGGAAAAAATGAAACCCACCTAAAATAATATATTTGTTGTATGTTTATTTATTTGTCACGACGATCTCTCTCAGGAAAGCATATGCATTCCTATATAGGCATCCAATTGAATCTTATATCAAAAATGTAGGTTAGGTCTTTAAGCTTTAATAAAATTAAGTTTTTAACTCAACGCACTAAAAATAATCCCTGTATAAAAGCCATCGTCCAAAATAACTTAAATCAAAAGGTTCATGCGTCCTCCAATGCCATACAAAAATACTAAGCTACAAACAAGTTAAAATTATTACATATCTTAGCGTCGGGGAAAAATTAATTATAACTAAAACTGAAACTGATTTATACGAGGTACATATTTTAAAGAGAGTTCATAAAACGCACCGTTTAAAAATTTCCAAAGTAGGTAACTGATAGTAACTACAGCCAATTCTGTGTACGTTTTAACTTTATCAACAAGGAAGGCAGATAAATCCGTCGAAAACCGCACACGTTCACACACAAAGTTAACGAATCCCGTAAACATTCATTATATTAATTAAGCCTTGTTTGCCAACAATGATGGATGAGTTGGGCTGTCTATTTGGTTATGGGTAAAGGAGGAGTAATGGATTGATCTGTTCGCTTAGTGGTGCATATAGCTGTGCATGTAATGTGTAGATTTAGGGAGCGTAAAAGCCTTCACTGATGATGAAGATACAATAATAAGACAAGTATCGTGTCTTAGAACTTAGAGCATACATATTTCCAAAATTGCCACGTGTACATTTAAATAGCGCACAATATACATTGAAGATAATCGTAACTAATATTATATAATTATAGTTAAAAAAACTAAAAATAAACCGACTTCAAAATACTCATTATATGTATATACTTACGCACATACGCGACTTGCTGTTCACTTTTTTACAGCCACTTGGATGATATTTTACCAGTTATTTTATTATAAAAACCAAAGTACTAAGTACATCGATTTTGGTAAAATTTGTATGGGTCCACCTCTGAAGTATGATCTCCCATATACAAAAAGAATCATCAAAATCAATGCACAATTGGCTGAGTAATCGGTGGAAAAACTTACAAAAAAAAAAAAAATGATAACCTCCTTCTTTTTGAAAGTTAATTAAAAAGCAAAAGTAACTCTGTCTTTCTCTCCCTCTGTCTGTTTCAACCACGCGGGTGAAAGCGCAAGGTACAGCAAGTATTATGTAATTTATAGATAGCTAGTAATAATATTATAATTCTACATCGTCGGTGACGGCCTTTAAAGTAACATATTTCCAAAATAAAATCGCCAACGTAAGTACGAGTTTAACTCGCAATCAGGCACCAGAAGCCCTGGAAATAGCGAATGACGGCGTTTATTGCACTATATATAATTATATATTACTTTGTATAGCCGAGCTGTGGATCTAAGTGGACAGAGGCACTTTATCCACTATCATTGCAAGGAATACTAAAAATATTGCACGACTAAAAAAGATGTATGTTAGATAGGTATATCTGCTTTGTGGCTCCTAACATTTATATAACACGTTATAACCATTTGTCAAAATCGGAGATAACTCTCCGATTTTGACCTGCAAATTTAAAACGAGTAGCGAGCGAATTGAAAAAGACCCTAATTTCAACCGACTTCCAAAAAGGAGGAGGTTATCAATTCGGCTGTTTTTTTTTTTTGTTTTTTTTTATGTTTGTTACCTCATAACTTTCGACTGGGTGAACCGATTTTGATGATTATTTTTTTATTTGAAAGCTGGTGCTTCCCGTGTGGTCCCATTTCAATTTGGCAAGTTCTGACAAGGACATCGATGAGAAGTCGGTTGCTTTAGTTTTGTAAATTATAATTATCAGCGGTTAGCAACAACGAGTAAATATAGATATAGAATGATATACCACGTAATTAATACTACTAGATCTAATCTCCTGCTATGTCTAATCTGTGAGATGGTTTTGTCGCTCCTTATTAATTAAAAGCCACGTTGTCTGTGGAGCTGACAACCTTCACTCCGTGATTGATTATGAGGGAACTGACGCAATTCCGAACACGATCGTACAGGTACGTACGCAGGTCACTGTTTTGGGCAAGATTGGATACCTGTAAAATATCTGTAACCACATAATAATGTATGTGGATTGATGATTGATTTTCATTATCTGAGAAAAAATATAGTCAAAAAATATTTTACCAGCAGCCATGTTACTATGCACAAATTTGTTTGTTTTAAAATTCAATTAACACTAAAATTAAACATTTTGCAGTGGTCATCGTCACAAACAATTCTCAGTCGCTAACACAAAAAATTATTGAAAGAGAAGGTATAATGTATTATACGTGATAGGTACGCGGGTGGAACAATGACGTTGTTGTTTTAAAAAGGGATAACACTGTGCTAAAGAAGTAAAGATTCATTTTGCTTCTGATTCAAATTTATAAACTAGCTTTGAGGGTCATCACGAATAAATCGTCACGTAACGACAACCGTAGCTTAGTCGAACTGTTACAAATGTCAGAAAGAAACAGTTATTAGATCTTTCTAAGATAATAAGTTTTTTCTAATATTAATATTTTTATTGTAAAACAATTAAATTTAAGATTTTAAATCAATACAGTGACTTTAGTGAAAATCCTGAAAATTTAATAAACCGTCATAGGAGTTAACTACTGGTTAACTAGGGCTTAACTACTGACGTTGGCCCATTACTACATTCTGAGTTCGTCCCCACAATATAGCAGAGCTTGCAAATTGTCGCAGATTGATTCAACTAATTTTCACACGTTTATTGTATTCTCTTAGAATCCAAGATTTATATTTGGTTATCGAGGCATTTATTAATGCTAAATAACGAAAGAAAGGAAATATTGTAATAAATCAGAACACGATAATCAAACATGCAACAGAGTATTATTTATTATAGAAATGAATGTTTTTTAAGTAAATTAGCATTTTCCACCTAAATTCGTAGGTAAAATTTAAAGGATGGATTGTGAAGAGAATTTATAACTTGCCTAATAGCTTAAGTAGCCAAAACGCTGGTGCATATCTGGTCCAACGCGTAATTTTGTAATACAACTAGATTTGATCATTTAGGTTATCATTACACAACATTATAGGAAATCGATTGTTTCAGTTTTTAATCTACGGCCTAAAAAGAGCGGCGTAAGTTTGACGTGTGTATCTGCGTATCTGTATATTTGTGTGCGAGTAAACTGTAAGTCAGATAAGGGACTTGAGGGAAATTGGCGTATATGTACGCTTTGTAATGACCCCTGTTACTGCAAGACAATATTACATCTTACCCTCTAAACCCCTCTAACCTTCTAATGCCCTCTCCCTACCATCTAACCACAGTCAAATATGGCGTCAAACGGCCTAATGATATTTGTTGCTCTGTCTTTTAACATATAGGTGACTTTATGTATGCATGCAAACCGTTCCGGATACAAGATGTAAGAAAATAACATACATACGAATTTGCTTTCGAAAAACATTACTCCCTTTCTTGGACATTGCGTTAAAAATACTCTGCATTTTTTACCAACTCAAAAATATACCTATCTGATGGGTACACAAAGCCTTTAGTTCTCAGACTCTGAATCACTTAAACCTTCCATATTTGCACTTACCTAAGCGTACAAATAGGTATTACACGAACCGTGTGTGCCAAACACATGACGTGATTGAGTAGTGCTTACCTCAACATTGTTGGAAAGGTTAGACACATGTTTTCTACAAAGGTACAGAACGATGTGACTACCAAATTGTCTATAGAGGTTTTTACGAGGGAATAAAAGTAAACTGTATCAATATTCAAAGTGAATTGTTAGTTATTGTAAAATGTTATGCAAGTTCGGGAACTTTTTATTTACTTTGAAACTCAGGCTTGCGCTTGACCGTTGATGATGACATCTCGTTCTATCGTATTTGGCTAGAAGAAATTGATCAATTTGAAAAGATTGATTATATTTATCGGGAAAGACTCACTTTTGCATAATATTTTAGTACGTAGCGGTTTTCACCATAATTTAGAATCTCTTGGTCTTCACAATGCAAGTATTTAATACGGGTCAGTCAACAACCGCTATTGTTTACTCGCACTTTTTGAAAAATATGACAAAGAATTTTTTGAGACCAGAAAAAAATGTGAACAGGCTCATAGTGAAACTATTCGAAATAAAACTGGACAAGTGCGAGTCAGACTCGCCCACCGAGGGTTCCGTACAAACTAAATAAAAGGGGGAAATCATATTTTATTTTTATATTTTCTTTCATAAACCGAAAAATATACATCGTAAAAAAATTAAAAACCTGTTTTAGCTTATGCTAATGAGGCTCTTTCATATGATACCCCACATGATACGGTTAATTCACTTTTGGGCCCTCATTCCTTGCATAGAGACACTATTTTTTTGTTGATTAGATTAAAAATGTCCAGTTTTCGGATTTTTTCCTATAAGTATGTGTACTCTAACACAATGCTTCTTGCCAAATTTCATAGTTCTAGGTCAACGGGAAGTACCCCATAGATTTTGATTCCCTTGTGAGTGTCGAAATGTGCGTTTTTTACGACATAATCGGCTATAACTTTTTTTTACGAAAACTGCGAAAATTTATTTACTTTCTGCAGCAAGATACTATGGATTTGCATATCTGGTTTTAATTTCAACTCGATACCTTCACCCATTCCCGAGATAAAGGTCTTGACACCCGAACAGACGGACAGACGTACAACAAAGTGATCCTATAAGGGTTCCGTTTTTTTCCTTTCGAGGTAAGGAACCCTAAAAATTGAACTGGTAATCATTATATCAACATATAAATAAGAAAAAAAGTAGTGTTATAATTTTTTGTTATTCTGCTGAAGGTTTTTATTTGTAAAGTCTTTGAGTTTGACCGGCTGGTATTGAACTACGTTGCGATCAATTTATTGAATCAAGCGTTACTTTGCGAAAAGTCTGTAACTAAGGGTTGCGGCTTACAATGAAGCGTGCTTGCCTAAAAGAAAACTATTTTACTTGCAATTTAAAGACGTCCAGTTAGGTACATGTACATAAATGTATTACTATCAAAACAAACGTGGTTTTCATTTAAATAAAAACTTCGGGTCACTTACATCTACTTTGAGTCAAAAATCCTTTTTTTTTGTTGTTTGCGCTGCTCCTTTGAAAAAGACCGTCGAATGTGGTTGAAACTATAGTCGGATTTTTCGACTCAAAACAGACGTGAGTGACCCGAAGTTTTTATTTAAAATATATAAATGTATGTTGAAGAAGACTCGAGGCTTCCGTACACCATTTTACTCTCCATACCTACTCAAGGTCATAAAACATGAAACATAGTTTTGAAGACAAAACAGACTTGACTTTGTAGTTGAATAATAGCTTGATTAAGAATTTGAAAATAAATCCCAATTCAGTGTTTCTTTTTCTAGGGTCTCGGTTATCATAATCCATTCAGCTGATTTGTCGTAAATAGGTAATAAAAAAACAAGTATTACTTTCGAAACTTCTGAAAAAAGAAAACGGCTGAACCGATTTTGATGAAACGTAGCTAAAACACTCTAACACTCAAGATAAAAATCTTTAAAAAAAAACTAAATCAAAATCAGTCCATCCATTTGAGAGCTACAATGCCACAGACAGACACACAGATACACAAATATACAGATACAAACCTAAAACTTTTATCATCCATCTTTTTGGGTTGGGGGTAAAAACAGCTAAGTACTGTATTGCCTATAGGTAGAAGCTAGATTATTATCGCAGAATAGCTCTCAGCTTTTTCGTCTGTATGTTCTTGTGTGTGTGTGTGTTCTTTGGTAGGTATTTACCGGATAAAGTAAACTGCACGTTTGTCCACATTTCTACAATTGAGTTTAAGCAAGACACAGTGGAAGTTCCTGGAACACGCCGCAAAGTGAAACAATCCATCCAGTCCGACGTCGGCGAGCTACGTAAAACAACTTCGATCTATTCCCACTGAATTTCAATTTGTCTTGTGTAACATCTTCCGAGCTTCGAATATCCGACCTCAAGTGCTGGTTGCTCTAGATATTTTGAACTGCTGCATTGGTTGGTCTTGCATCATTCTGTAGAGATTATTTTTTTATCAGCCCTGTTTTTATAAACTGTCCCACTGCTGGGTGCGTGCCATCTTTTCATTGTGGGAAGGAATTCTCATGTCAATTATTACTAATTAGGAATTCATTGTGTCGATTATTACTAATACAAACAAACCTGTTTACCTTTGAAATGTTAGACAAAGTTTAATATCTATTACATAGAAGCGAACAAGTATGTATAATATTATAAGAAAAACAAAATACCCGACTGTAGAAAAGAAGTTTTTGCAGTCTAACTTATGATTTTGTTACGCTGGATGAGCTGTTGAGTGTACATTTTAGTGAGAAAGTATGCCTAAAATCGCTGTATAAGATTATAAATGCACATTTTTAGAATAATTCTAGTAAAATCACTTGTTTATTACAAAATAGTTCGTTGGAGGTTACGAAAAACGGTCAATTTTATATTTTGCAAGAGATGTATTATTATTAATACAAAAAAATATAGCCTATGACGCTCTGGAAGCGAAAACGAATCTTACGGGGTAGGCAGAACATCAAAGATCATAAGGCCGTTTGACGCCACATTTGACCGTGGTTAGAGAAAAAAATGCTATTTAAATAACCTCCCCTGACAAATAATTGATTTTACCAGAATTATCCTAAAGAATGCTCATTTAACTACATTTAATAGCTAATTTGCATATACCTAGTGTCACTACAAAAATACAGTCGAGTATTTTGTTTTTCTTTATATATATATTTTTTTATATAGAATAGCTCTACGTTTGTCCACCAGCACGCCTGATGGAAAGCGATGATGTGGCCGAAGATGAAGCACGTAGACCTAGAAGATACTTATTTACTCTAGACTTAAAGACACCAGGTTATATACCTACTTTTATTACTATAAACATTTATTGTGAACTATGGATAAGATACTAGTGTAGTTAGATGAACGCAAGCCCACTAAGTTCAAGTTCAATTTTATTTCAATTAGGTACATATTTATACACTTTTGAAACGTCAAGGTCTAAGATAGAAAAGGAAGTCTATAAATATCACAAACAGCACAGTAATTAACTGTGCTTACCCATTTAAGTGAGTAATCGCAAAATAAAATAAAAATAAGAATAAAATAAATAAACAGAGCTCAACGCAAATTGGTTGGTGTTGTCATTCAACGGATGGTGGAAAACTACCAAACTTCTCATTTGATAATTTTATACCAAACTAACTATAAAGATGAGTGAGACGTAATGAACTTTCTAAATAACATAAAATAAATAAAAATGTCAAGTAAGTATCTTTGCTATCTACTATAGGTACAATACCGATCATGCCTACGCCTGAGGCAATGCAAATATTAATTGCATGATCGCATTCCTCAGTTCCTTGTTTCTTCCGATAAGGCCGTCCGGTTCAGTTCTGATGAAAGATATCGTTTTGCAATATTGCCTATGTAGTTAGATACTTTACTTTATTGTCTAAAAATGTGTATAGATTATTTTATTAACATAATCTTTGGACACAGTAATAAAATTATTGTTTTTACTCAACTGTGTAAAAAGAAGAGATGGGTATATTGTTAAATAAACTCTTTATTGTACACACCTTACGAGTCTGTTTCTCGACCAACGTTCGTCTCGCTCGCGCATACATAGATGTATTTCATAATTTTTACGTACACATTTGCGGTGTATGACGAAAAATTTTAAAAAATATAAATAATTTCCCCCTTTTATCTACTAATTTGTACAGAACCCTCGGCGGGCGAGTCTGACTCGCACTTGTCCGGTTTTTTTATTCATTGATAGGGTTGCATTTGATCGCTAGTTAGGCTGATGTTGAGCGGCGCTGCAGTCTACAATGCAGCGCGCTTGCCAAGAAGAAATCTATTCACTTGTGATTTCAAGACACCCAAGTTATAATATCGGTGAAAATCCTCTCAGGTAGCAAATTCCACAATACTGTACAAAGAGAACAAAATGCTTATTGCTTATCGCTTTTAGCGATAAGGCCGCCTGTTGTCACACTAGTTTTGTAAGTTGTCTGTAATATTGTATTTGTTCAATGGTGTACAATAAAGAGATTATCCTTCTATCTATCTGCTACATACATACATATATGCTACATGCTACATAGCATACAACTTAGAAGATGCATCAGAAATGGTCTTACACTATATTACCTACTCTTGAATTGAGACGGTATTTCTATACCCGATAGCGTGTGTGAAACGTGTGATAGCGTGTGTTACACAATATTAACAATAGCTGCGATCGGTAGCGTGTTGTTAAAATTCTATAAACACGATATGTCAATGTTTAAATGTCGGTTTAGTCCTGATTTTCTAGAATATGCCTTATATTTACGCAGTTTGAGTATCCAACAACCCGACATTCTTATTAATGCATGAAACATTGTCATATATAAGTCATTGTTGTCCTTTAATAGGATAGATATACATATATTAATGGGATTATGTCGGTGCTATGCTTCGTGTTAATGCTAATACTTTATGAACATTATTAAACAATTAAAACTAGACATCTGGGAATTAATAATAGTGAACGTTATAAATTTAAAACACATTAGTGTACTTTAATTTAATTTTAATTTAATTTCATAGTATAATTTACTCGTATAATGCTGGGGCCACACTAAGGTTAACGTCTAGGGAAACGTCAATGCCTATCATCGCGATAAATATTGCGTTAATTATTAACGTGATAAAGTGAGTGGCTACACTTGAACGGTCAACTTGAATGCCCATTCATGGCGATAAAATTGGCGCCGAATTCCTTGAACGGCAATGTGAATGCCGTTGTCAAATTGTCGCGTTGAGTCGTGGCCACACTTACGTTCAACGTCAATCATCGCGATAATTAACGGCATTTTTCGATAGTGTGGCCCGAGCATAATACCTTAACTTTACCATTTACAATCTTAAAAATATACAACATTAACATAATATGGGCACGAGGAAACAATGAACTAGATAACTTTGAGAAACTTTCATTAATATATAATAATATGTAGTTTTCAAAATACTCTTATTTAATTGATTTAAATACGCTGGCTGTATAAAATAAGGATTCAAATTGAGAATCGTTTATTGCCACAAAATTTACATGAAATATTTAAAAAACGTGCGTCAGGCTCCGGACTAGGAATCCTGTTTCCCAGGATAGGATAGGACTAGCGCCTGTGTTTTATAAACATATACTAGTTGTATTCTGGCATTCATCTGTTATGGCAATAGAACTCATATCATCTTTCATTTGCATAAATATAATTATTTTTAATTAGGTATATTATGCCTCCATAATACTCCAAGTGCTTGAGAGCAACAGTAAAAGAAAAGGAACGCTTCCCTTATATTAAACACTACTCAAAGTACATATAGTTTCAAACCACATAAGTATATACATCATCTCTAAATCTCTCTCTACCGTAACCTATTCTTACTAGGTTGGAATATCCTCTGCGGCCTCTTGTACTTCTCGAAGTCGATTTTTCTCGTGCGTACTATGTTTGCGTAATTTAGCGCCGACAGTTTCGGCGTCCGGGTGCGGTCCGGACTGTCGAAATCGACATGGAACAAGCCGAACTTGGTTCTGGAAAGACAAATAACAGTTTACTGTTTGTTTGCATTGAGCTAGAATACAGAGTCACGATTTCTAAAATGTATTTAAATTATTTTTAAAGACACGTTTTAAGAGAGTAGTAAATAAAAACTATAGTTACAAAACTGAATACTATAGTTAATAAACTGAACTGTGACTGAAAGAACTTCAGTTTTTTAACTATTAACTCCGACTTCAGAAGGTGAAATTATATTTAAAAACCATTACTGAACTGATTTTAATTAAACGTCTATAGCAACCCCATTTACTAATTTATTTATTGAATCACATGTTTTTTTACGCAAGATAGATCTACAATTGACCACCAACTCGCCTGATATTAAGCGGCGGTGTGGCCGAGGATGTACGTTACAAGTATTTATAAAAATATTATTATTTGAAATACATATTGGCCCTCTAAGGGCATAGCAACAAGATATTCGGAGCGCTCTATTTTCATATTTACAAAATGTATCCAATGTATCAAAAAATTTTTTTTCTCAAATCGGTTTATAAATGATAGGGTAATGCGGTAAACATAAAAAATACAACCGAATTGAGAACCTTCTCCTTTTTTAAGTCGGTTAAAGACAGAAAGCACTCGTCAGTCTTTCACCTAAAGTGATGTATTGGACTCGATAAACTAAACTAAATAAGCTCAAACTCGTAGGGTTTGCTAGTAACCATTAAAGATGCATTATATATCCAGCTCTAAGATGTAACATCGGATCAGCTCGTAGTACATACTTTGTTAACTTACTAATAAATAATTAGAATTTGATAAAATTTTACTTTCAAAAGCTAATATAATGGTTTTACCTATATATTGCAAAATATAATAATAGTAATGACATATTTACTTGAATTTAGACGTTAAAAGCCTATAATAGACTTTAACGTTGGGAGCAGTTTCAAATTCTTAACCGAGCACTTACGCCTTCCGCACACTAGGGTTACTCGAGTCTGAGTCGCGTCGCTCTTAAGTCGCCGTCATACAATTTCATTGTTGTTCGTACACTGTGCGATAAATTAAAAGTATAAAATGCATGAAATACATCGCAGGCACGTGTCAAACTGGAGTTGCATTCGAGTATTCGCGTGTGCGGAAGGCCTTAGACATCATGTGGTAGTGGTAAACAGAAGACAGAAGGAAAGTCTTCTGTGATGTGGTATTGGTAACTAAACAAAAAGTCGGAGCAAGGAGAGTGTGCGTAGACCTTGCACTTCGGTCTCGGACCTTATTTTATGCAAGTGTGACTCTGTACTCGTAGATAGTCTAGCTCAATGCTGTTTGGTAATATTGAGCAGACTGTGTCTGAACTGAACCAGGTAAGTTTGATTTTGCTACACATGCCAAATAATTTGTTTAGTGCTCGTTTTTTAAAGTAAACTTTTTGTTTATTTACCAAGTTAGAATTCAACGCTGAAAGAATTGCTTTTCGTCTTTTTTTTTTAGAACTACTACTGTGCAAAGTTTTATAGTTTAGTGTTAAGTCTAAATAAGTTGAATACAATGCATTGTTAGCTATTGACATTTTCCTAAATTTCCTAAGGTGAATCCCCAAAAGTGGGCTAATGCCTTTTTATGCACACCCACGATATCAAACGAAATCAAATGGATTGCTGAGAAGAACACGAAATAATCAAAATCTCAATAATACGAATTAAAAATAGGATAACATTTAGTGGAAATTTTCTAGACAACTTGTTATATGCTAAGGAACCGAGCAACCAACTTGACCTCATAATAAAAATTATTATTTTAATAAATGCGGACTATTATTGCAGATAATTTACGGTACAAAAAATAAATAACAGCACTAGCATGGCAATCAATTTTACAGCTTACATACAGGGTGTGTCCAAGCTTTGTCATATTCACGAAGTCATTCAAAATCGTTTTGTGCAACTCGAAATCTCTGATTGGTGAAATGAAATTGCATGCCCGTGAAAAGTTTTTTGTAAATGGATTTAAATTCCGGAATTTCTTTCAGAGTAATTTTAAGGCTAACTAGTATCTGAATACAGAGTACACAAATCCGGAATACGGTAAAGCCTTGCAATTTTTATAGGTACCAAAGAAAAATAATGTAAATCGGTAGGAAGTATAAGCTGGTCTAATTGCCTCTAATAATTTAAAATCGCATAGAGATCTACCGTCGAGTTTTGGCGGGAACGTCTTAGTAACGTGTTGTTGCTTTGTTTTATTTTCCTAAACATGTGTTATTTTGAACATTAATGCTATAAAAATGGTGGTGTTTTATTCATTAAATGTTCGATAAAGTGCGTGAGTGTGGGCAAGTGAAATAAAGCAGTAAAACGTGTGATTTTACGTTGTCGGCAAAACTCCATAGAAGCTTCTAGTAAAGTCGCCACCACTTTACTGATGCAGGACTCGACTTATAAATTGACTGTATACGTGACTTAGATTGTGACTAGAACATTTACAACTTGTTATATTCAAGAAACTTGAAAAAATCCTAATACTTGACACTGGCAAATGCTTTAATGCGGGTCCAATACAAAAAAGAAGAAGAAGATCTACCGTCAGCAGAGGAGGGGAGAGAGGGCTCTGACCTTTATATCGTTTATTAACGAGGCAAAATCATCGTTTCACTCTGTATAGACTATTTAAATGTTCTACGCAGATTTTATTATTCCCAAGGTTTTATTGTTTTGCAATTTAGAGTTTACGGATCTATTAGCGGAAAAACTGGCTATTGTTAATAATGTATTCTCATCTTGGTGGCAATTTAAGATTGTATTACCATAAAGGGACAAGTCACTTCGTGAGTCACGAGATACAATTAAAATATTAATTTAAATCTTGCTACCAATTAGTACTGAGATAACATTATTAGTGGATTATTCAAAATAAGTATAGTATAGTATTAATGATTTTGATGTAAGAGGTGTTGTTAGATTCCTTTTTACTTCTCGAGTGACATAGGCTACATTTTTGTATTAATAATAAAAGCCTCAGTCTAATAATCTGAAAAAAAAATAACTTTTTTGTAATAAATGTGCTTATCATGCATTGTGCATAATTTCTCGCAAAAACATACACTCAATATCATATCAAACATAACTCAAGCGACTCAAGAATTTTGTTATTCTCTGTACTTATACATTTATTTTTATTTACTATCCGACTTCATACTTTTAAATCCCTTCAAATTTAATCAAATTTATAATCCAATATTTCTTTGACAAAACTAACAGCTTTATAGACAATCCAATTTGGTTTCTATGCATTAAACATCGAAGGAGATCAAAATAAAATAAAGCATCTAGTGTTTATTCCAAATTTTGTCTGCGTTCAAAGTCATTCGTAACATTTTATTTATTTGTATACCTCATTATAGACTAAGAGCGCGCCGTATGTCTACCCACTTCATCGGGTAACAAGATGTGACCTATCTAGGATGACGCACCTTATCGAGGTGTCTCTAAATGTATTTGGTTGCCTCGGCTAAACCTGGAGGGTTTTGTACAGTTAGCAAAAATGTGACCACTTTTGGGGTGCCCAACACCTCATCGGGTAACAAGTTGGGACATAGTACATTCGAAAGAGCCTATCTATAGGTACCTATAGGCACCTAATCAATCTATCGATAGATAGATGGGTAGACTCTTTATTTTTTACACATTAGAGTAAAACACAAATTACATAGTGAGAAAAGGCTTACATGCTAGTGAAATAATAGGCAGCCTTATCGCTAAAATTGATCTCTTCCAGGCAATCTTAGAATGTAGATATGATGAAAGTAGAAATAGGCTGGAATTACTGCTGTAATAGGCCTTCCTATGGAATTCCTATAAGACCGGTTGGAAGCAGATTGCATCTATTTTGTTAA
This sequence comes from Lycia hirtaria, assembly GCA_947563715.1. Taxonomy (NCBI): domain Eukaryota; kingdom Metazoa; phylum Arthropoda; class Insecta; order Lepidoptera; family Geometridae; genus Lycia; species Lycia hirtaria. The sequence goes on along the minus strand of OX387379.1, from coordinate 11,344,887 downwards.
TAATTCCACTTATTTAATAAGTACGCTTATTTATTTATACTGTAATACTAGTTATTCGATAGGTGAAGACGTAAACTACCTTATCTACTCTCCATAAATATATATTTTTTAATTTTTAATATATATTTTTTTAAACAGGATAGGTAAAGTTTATGTTTTTTTTTTTATTTACACGTATCGTTTTCACATCACTCTTTTTCTGGCTGTGCGAACAAAATTATCTGCTCCTTTTCACGAAAACAATGTTGAATAATGTAGTAAAGTAATTTGATTACTGTGTTATGAAAAAATTATGTAGTTGAAATATATTGTAGATACAGTGCACAGCAATTGAGTTGGAAGGTCGGGAAAATGATCAGCTGCCTTATTGGTTAGCTTTTAAACACTGGGAATGACCATCATGACCATTGCCAGACCACAGATAGCCAGTCAGAAATGGTGAAATTTATCGAATCGACCAATCAAAACGATTACTAAAGCCCAGAGTTATGCATGAAGATCATCGCCAGAGACAGTTAGAAGATAAAGCAGCAGATGAGCAGATTGAGAAATACTCACTCGGGAAGCACATTCTACAGCTAAGCAGCCACTGCAACTACTTAGGAAATTTCAAAATACGGCTTGCGGTTTCGGTAAAAAAGCCCACACAAAAACCCTCTTGAGAACTGAACTGTCACTTCCCAAATTATCTAATTTTCCGAATAACTTTTCTAATTATTTTTCCTAAAACTTTATTCGAAAATGTCAAGTCGTTCTCAAGTAATGCACTGAGAGTCTGTCTAGATAGAGAACTGACTGTGGTGCCAAAAAATGGGAACTGGGAGTGCTATGCTCGTATATTAATTATAATTTAAGTACTACTTTCTTATTGTATGTATCTGATAGGTAGTGACACGGTTATGCCAACTGAATACGTGCCAAATACGTTGCCGTGAATTATATACCTACTCATAGAATAATACTCACGTATAGCCATCGTTCCACTCGAAATCGTCCATCAACGTCCAGGCAAAGTAGCCTTTTATATTACATCCATCTTCATATATTGCCCGAAGTAATTCATATAAGTAGGAATTGAAATACTCCACTCGGTCGTAATCTTCTAGTTCGCCTCCATCGGAGACACCGTTCTCAGTAACTATTATGGGAACCTTTTTCCCGTAACTCTTGGTGATCCAATTCAAAAGTCTTCTGAACCCTGGAGGGTAGACCTGCAATAAGAATGTAATAAATTCAATTTGCTCTATGCCTGTTGCATACAAACTGTGGCAGAATGAAGTTTAGGTCCGTTTGGGGGTTTCATTTCATTTTAAAGGTTCAGTGTAGGGATCGTATTATGCAGGACGGAATGGGTTTTAGATAAACTTCCTAGTTTTATTCTTGCTTTGTTATAGATCTCTGATAAGGGTATAACATAGGTGAATTTTGGCAGCGTTTTGAGGGTTCCATACTATACAAGAAACCTTTATAGTTTCGTCATGTCCGTTTGCTTGTCTTTCCGTCCTGATCTTTCTTAAAGACAGTACTAGTACACGCACCCTACACTTAAAGTGGATATGCTATTTTTTCTTGTCTACCACATGATGTGGTTATTGTAATAGAAATAAGAAAAAACTATTTACGATACTTGATATGATAACGTAATATGTGGAGACTGAGAGTCCATGAAAGAATTTTAGTGTATTTTTTTTTTCAGCAGCCAAAATAGTTTATCGAAAGTAAAAATAACAAAGATAAGTAATCAGGTTGTTGATTGGTTGAATTGCCTCGATAATAACCCGGAAATCCTAGTCACGGTAGTTGGAGTATTAAAACTAATATTATTGTATCTACGACAGATTTTACGATATGTAAATAATAATCTCTTTTGTATTATAATTTTTTACAAATAAAAAATAGCCATGATGGTAATATAACTATCGGTATTTCAAAAATTATTATGACAAAAGATAAATTCAAAGTTACTTCATTCGAAGCTTAAACAATATATTTGTATTTATCTGATTGCATAATTGACGGATATATTTGCATCATCCACAAAAAAACACTGTAATCTTTTGAAAAAGTGTAATTATGATTATATTAATTGTTCATTGATTTCTTCCTGTGTGTATAACCGATATACGCGCGCAGTCTACTGAGTACTTATAAAGACATACATTTAAAAATGCAAATATAATGTACAACCATATTTTTATGACTATTAGATAACATACACACAACTTGTTATCAAGGCTGACGTAATTGTAAGTTACACTACAAAAACGCTATTATGCAGTCAGAAATTTTGGTTTTATTTTAATCTAGTTAATAATAGTTCTCTTTATAAACTTTAACTGTGCCAAATCTAATACTCCATGCACGCAATATGCTTAAAAGAAATATGCAATTCGTAATTCTATCACGTTCCATCATAAATAAATTTGCACAAGCATGACCTTAACATTGTCATGAGATTGATACTGGTTTGACTGCAAATTCTTGCGCAAGTTTGAAACTTGTTAACACTAGAGTGATTTCCAATTCAGCCTTTGTTCCAACTGATTGTGACTTTTAAATAAATTTTTTGAAGGCTGAATGTCAATGTTAACTTAACAGCATACTTGGAATTAGTAGAACAACGTTTAAAAACAAAATTAGAAGGATTTTGCAAATACTTAAAATACATAAATACAAGCATTCTGGTAGTGTATTTTCTTTGACTGGGTAGCAACCTATCTGTCTTAAATCCTGGCTATGCATGGTACCATACATCGAGGTACTTGGCTTTACATATAACTTTATACTCGTATCAGTTAAAAACATAAATAGAGCAAATATTAAACTTGATGAAGCCGCTCCTTTCACTTTCTTTAGCGCTATTCTTGTGGTGAACGGACAGACAGAAGGACGGAAGCGCGAGATGATTAGGGCTCGGTACTCATTATACGGCACGGAACCCTAAGAGTTAATTTAGTTTTATTCATTGTTTAGTTCCCCCATAACTATATTATTCATCTACATGGCTCTGACTAAAAGTACGTGGCGGGCCCCAAATTATAATTTTAATGTCACTTATTTATAAAATTATTATTATTTTAATTTATATAGGCAGTTTTTGAATTAATAATGTAAATCTGTTTGGTAACATGTTCCGTAGTAAATCAAGAAAAACCAGAATTATCTGATCATGACCGTGACCAAGATATGCGATAAGGTTGTAATCGGTCAACTACCTAACACACCTGTTTGTATTTCTGTGTTAGTAACTTTGAACGTATCGTTGTCTAACTGAACGATGGTTGACATTTAGAAAAGATGTTGACTTATGCTTAATGACATAATGGCTTATAAATACGAACTTTGCTTTTATAGCAGTATTTACCTACTTGAAATAATATTTGGTATACAATTATACAGTCTACAATTATATTGTAGAACTGTAGATGCAAAATACATTGACATAAGACATAGATGTAACAATGAAAACGGAGAAAACATTTTCTTTTATCGAAAAAAACAATACAATATTCAGCGATCTCTAAGTACCTACCTAACGTACTAGATGTTACGAAAGAAAAATGTGAGAGTTCTTCTTTTTTTTGTATTGGACCCGCATTAAAGCATTTGCCAGTGTCAAGAATTAGGATTTTTTCAAATTTCTTGAATAAAACAAGTTGTAAATGTTCTAGTCACAATCTAAGTCACGTATACAGTCAATTTATAAGTCGAGTCCTGCTTTAGTAAAGTGATGGCGACTTTATTAGAAGCTTCTATGGAGTTTTGCCGACAACGTAAAATCACACGTTTCACTGCTTTATTTCACTTGCCCACACTCACCCACTTGATCGAACACTTAATGAATAAAACACCACCATTTTTGCAGCACTAATGTTCAAATAACACAACTTTAGGAAAATAAAACAAAGCAACAATATGCTACTAAGACGTTCCCGCCAAAACTCCTAATTGTGTATCGAACACTCACATCGTTCATCGCAACTGCAGACCAATGTCAACACCTTATTCAATTGTCTGCTAGGCTATGACGTGAGTAGTGAAGAGATTTGACATGCTTTGACGACCGTTTTGTTGTTTGAAATTTCTGTTCTAGTTAAATTTGAATTCTTTGACAATATTGTAAATATTTTATATAGATTTATGTTTATTTGAACAGCTGACCAGTACAGTAATATAATAAAATGGTTAATGTGTACGGTCATCGTGCGACTATTCGGTTGCAAAATTTGTTTGTTGTATTGTTGCCAAAATTCTGATGACGCCGTATGCCACAACCGTTTTAATAGCGGTTGTCTTATGCAGGCCATCGCCAACGGTTTCCGTTGACACATTATTTAAATAGATTTTTGTAGTGTTATGTTAAATCAGAGAACTAAAATAATTATTGTCTCTATTCAAAACCTGTAGAGATAATTTTGTAGCTTATAAGAAATTATTATATTTGTTCAATAAATGCAAATTTTGACCATTAAAGAACCGTTGAGCTTTTATTAGTAGACACCAGAGCAAAATAAATATGTTAGTTTAATTCATTTACGTTTATTTGATGAGTTCCGTTCTCCAAAGTAATTTATTGTATTTTATTACTTTGCTTTTCAAGATTTTGACTAATTTACCTTGGAAGTTAAATTAGTCAAAATATTGAATCAAATACATCGAGTTGTATGTACTAGTACGTTAGTACATATAACTAAGTAACCTGTTTTCCAGAAAAAATCCAGTGTAAGATGTTTGTAGCTAGCAGTATGCTAAGTTGGAACCGGTCTGTGGCTATTATCATATCTGTTTTATGGTTTTTGATTTTATTAATGTCGTAAGTATTTTATTATTGTTTCTTCTACAAATTAATATGTCTATATATATATATATATATATGTCTAAATAAATTTACGAACAATCTAAATGAAACCCATTCCGTGATAAATTTAATTAAAACTGTTAGAAAGTTTCATAATAATTAATCTTATTAAAGCCTCTTTTAAAAAGAGTTCAATGAAATTCTAAAGATAGTTAATTCGAAAAACATACCGTAAGCCAAGGCGCTCCAGGCATCGGCCAAGTCAGGTTTTGTTCTACTTTAACTCCTGTATCGTGATCCCATGAAGGCACATTCCACTCCTTCTCCATAGAAGATGGTGACATTAAGTATGTGGTGTAATGATTCAGGCCAAAGAAATCTGAACTTCCACGCAAGTCTGCAACCTATATTATGGAAAAAGAAATCATTATTACTTTTAATTGTTATTTGTTAGTATCTTTTGTTATTTTGTTTTTGTTTCAGCCCGTAGTGTTCCCACTGTTGGTTAAAGGCCTCCTCCGACTTTTGTATTATTGGCGGTTCTGTTTCTTTGGTGTATAATTTTTTGTCGAATGTATTGAATTTATAGCGCCATTTGTTACGGAGCCTGCCGAGTGGCTGATCCACGCTGATGCTTCAGTAGGTGGATTTCTTAGCCCAACTAGTTAATAGTAGCCCTACCAACAGAAAACTTTGCCTAGTTCCAAAGTTCAATGCATGATCGCAAAATTTTTCTCTGATTATAAACTGATATACCCACTTAGAAAGTTCCCCACAACTTTTGCAAACATGATAAATTATTTCAGTAATTAAAGATTTCGTTCGTCATTTTAGATACAATAGCTTGCTTTGCTTAGTCGGTCAAGAAAGAAGCTCAATAACTGATTTAACTTTAGTTAATAATCAATATATTCAATCAAGGCTGCAAAAAATAAAAGTATCTATTAGTTCTAATTCCAAATTATCTAGGTGTGTAATAGTACTTTAGTCACCTTCCAGTTAAGATCGTGACTAACATAAGTTTATTTAAAAAAATAAGCACTGAACATGGTCAATTAGGTTTTTATGTTCACGATTGCTGCAACTTCGACATGTCAAGGTAAAAAAGAAGAGTATTTTGTGCAGTGTCTAACATATTAACTTCATGTCGTCACATTAACTTCAAGTACAAATTGTGCTTAGAATTTTTAATATTATTAGACCTCCCAATTTCACAGAATGATAATATTATGTTTAGCGGAGCTTTAGTAAATATAATTATCTACAATGAAAATGAAAATTTGAAAAAATGAAAAAACATTTTCTAAAAAACCATTTTAGGCCAATAAAAATCCGTCCAAAAATATGTATTCTGATAAATGAATTAAACCAATTATAATAATTTTGTATTGAGAAATGTAAGTAGTATTAAAGTAATTTTCCAAGGAAAAATATTTTATTTTCTCCCCGCAATTGCTTATATTGCTAAATTTTATGCTATCAGTCCAGCTGTTATTGCTAGAATAGAATAGAATAGAATGCTTTATTGGCCTTATAACTTATCAGCTATACTAGGCAAGTCAATTACAATTTAGTTATAATCCTAAATATACAATTATAAATAACTAATAGAAACGAATGATGAGTCAATTTAAATAATATTACAAGCAATTAAGGAAAGCCATTTCTCCGTTATACAATAAATAATGTCATTAAATATAAAAATATATATAGCTATAGCTCAAAAAACAGATATGTATCTACTATCGCGTATAACTTAAATGTACTTACATGAATTGTTGTATTTAATGTATTTCTATTCATAAAAATATGGTCTTTATACTTATGAACTGACCTCTTTTGCCGAGAAAGTTGGTAGACGTGATCTTGAAAAGCCTTGAACAAAGCTGTTATTGTTTATTCTTTCTCGCACTAAGTCTGGATAATCACCGGTTTCGGAATATATTGGATGTGCGTAAATACCCAACTGGAATAAAAAAGTGTTTATATATGTATAACATATTTAACGTGTAACAGATAATTAACTTATATACATAAGTGTATCATATCGTCAATATGTAATATGGTTATAAAGCTTATGAATTTAATTTTAAACTTTTATATTCGGAAACAATGTTAATCAAATCTCAAAAATTGAGGTATATCCATGCCAATGGACTTCGCAATCCCACGCACCTTTTCCATATTTTTGAGATGTATACTAACTGAACGACTTGACAATATGGTAATGCGTGTGAACCCCATTGACAGATTTTACATTGATCAATCAATCAATAACACTTTATTGACACCACATAAAGTAATAAGACAATAAACACATAAGAAAAATGATCTTATAATTTTAAATTAATTTTGTTTGAGTTTTTTTTTTCAGTAACAATCATCATCATAGTCATGTTAATTACATAATTATTTATGATCTTATGCAGATTTTATTCAATTATTTTTGATATAACGATATCGGCTCTTTATAATTGTCAGACTGGTTGAAGGTACACAAGTATAATACTTACATGCATTTGAAGATAACTATTAACTGCTTCATGATCTTCTGGCTTAGTTGGATCTTTAGGTTCTGCCCAAAACGAGTCTAAAGTTATGCCAATGATACCTGAAACATATTTATTTCCTCAATTATCTCAGCTTCGCAAAAACTTTACTCTTGTTCAAATTTCGTCTGAATTGTCTGTTTACTAGGAGTATATTCTGCTTTGCATACAAATATTATGTATAAAGTAGCATTGAAATAATATTATTGCTTACATAATATAAAATGAATGATACGTAAAATATAAATTAATTCACATTTTAATTCATCTGTATTTATGGCATGCAAGTATATTTTGCAGACAGTTTTTTAACATAACCACAGTTATTATTGTGGAAATCCGATACAAACATCCATTATTAAAAATTATATCTACATTAAAACAGGACGTGATGGTTTCAAAAATATTCAGAATTACAAATTAAAATTCGCAATTAATTTTTTAAATCATCCAAACTAAATAAAACTACTTATACATAAAATATCAACCCTCTTTAAATATAAGTGAAACTAAACATGTTAATATTGTAAGCCAAATAAATCACAGGAAGTGGCAAATATGCAAAAGATACGCTATTCAAAATATATTACGAAAAAACGCGAAGGAAATTGTTTCTTGGGACGAAAGATGACAGATTAATGACTCAATATGTGGAGCTTTAGCTTGGGACATGACACAGGAAATAACTACATGTATACGTGGATACAAGTTACTATGTCACATATTTCTTGCCTTTGACACGGCCCGGAAGTTCCTTGTTGCTGGCTGAGTCAAGCTGTCGATAAACCTTTTAAGAAATATTGCGGATATAGGTTTAAACATGTATTTTAATTGTAGCGTTATTGTTTAATAATATTTCATATTATAGTAGTAATCATACCTACCGAGAACAGGAAGCTTAGTACGTTTAAATAGGTTGGATGATGTTAAGTTTTTTTAAATCGACTGTGATCACACTTGGCCGTAACAATGACGCTCAGAAATTTTAACTTCAACTTTTCCAACCCATGTCAATCGATATTTCGTAATATGTAGGTATTTAATTTATTCATAAAAAATGCTAAAAACAAGATTAATAGTATACAAATATCACCTTGACAAATATGACTTTGATTGACCGAGTTTGACTTTGACTGGCCTCATAGCTCAGTTGAATAGCTCAGTTGGTAGGTATGTCTATTCTAAGCTGTAGGTCATGGGATCGATCTCCACCGAGAATAAACGTTCAACTTTTCCAACCCATGTCAGGCAATCGATATTTCGTAAATTATATAGGTATTTAATTTATACATAAAAATGATAAAAATAAGATTAATAGTATACAAATATCACCTTGACAAATATGACTTTGACTGACCGAGTTTGACTTTGACTGGCCTCATAGCTTAGTTGGTAGTATGTATATCTTCTAAGCTATAGGTCATGGGATGGACCAACGAGAATAAACGTTTCTATGATGGATAATGTTTTGCTTCTAGGTTTTTCTACGTATCTTTTAATTACGTATTTAGAAAAAAGTATAAGTACTATATTAACTACCTGGTTCTCTACAAGCTTTGCTTAGTTTGGGACTAGATCTTTGCATAAATATATAGATACTTATATGACCTCAGCTGTTTTTATTAATTTTGTGTACTAAATTAGAGCTCATTTCTTATAAATTTTTGTGTAGGTATTTATATTTGTATGTATAAAAATAAATACACAAAATTTTTATTGGCATGCTGTTTTATTTTGAGACATCCCACATGATTCTATCATCCTCGAAGTTGCAACAAAAGTCGCAGAGGTGGTTTATAATACCTATTTTGTCATGGTCATATTTTTATGCACCCATTTAAAGGTTATCCGCATTAAAGGCATAAAACAAACATTGCTTGTGATACGTTATAAATATCCAGAATATAATTTGATGATAGTGTCCAATTTTTAAAAGGCAAAGGCAAGTAAGTCTGTCTCAACAACACAACTACTCCAATCTTTAAAAAAATAGATGACAAACATTTAATCACCATGATCATCACCAGTTTCCATCGTTATAGACATAGGACATTACACAATAAACAATCGTATGTTTGAAAAACCAACTGTATATAGTCACTGTACTGTGAGAGCGTTTTAAAGATATTTTTACACTGAATCGTCGTAAACAAAAACTTTTTATTTTGAAATTTGAAAAATGATTTTTTTGTATACAACGATTCAGTGTAAGAAAACATCTTTAATACGCTCTCTTGTACAGTTGGTTTTTTCAAACATGCGATTGTTTACTTAGGAGCCATCGATATGCATCCTTGTATAAATAAATTACAGGTGGATGTGTTGTCCAATACTAATCTTCTCATTGTGAGAAGGCTTACTAAGCTGGCCAAGTACAGTACGGCAGATTTCATATAATAATATCTTCAAAAACGTTCAGTATTCTCAGGAATAAAATAAGTACAGGCGACATAAAGTCACTTTCATAGATTTTGTGTGAACAAGTGTCAAAGTGACACGTCGTGAATACACAAACGATGCGGCGAAGGCGTATCGCTTCGCTATATTTCGGTACTTCTGCCATACCTGCGTCGCACTTGCCTCTACAGAGACTGCGATACGTGCGGCACATTGCGTGCACCATACATTAGTGTACTCTGTGCGTACTGGCATAATTTTATTCGTAGCGAGGCATGTGCTACGCACGCCTTCGAGGCGTATCCAGACACTGTGCGGCATGTGCAGCGCACGGTGTGCTAGGCATGCCTCAGCCTGAGGCATGCGTTGTCACGATAAACCGAACGCCTCGCAGTGTCTGTATCCACCTTTATGCCACATCTGGTATCGGACATACAGGTTTCCTCATGATGTTTTCCTTCACCATGTCTCAGAAGTATAGGCCGAAATCGCGTAATACTACGGATAACTAAAGTATACTAATAGATACGGGATAAATAAAGTATACTAACCTTTTTGTATATGTCGATATTCCTTATCGTACAGATGGTAGGCCCGAGAGTGTGCCAGCAGCATGTAATGGGTACATAAATAATCTCCGATGCCGCTCGAATTTAGTGCTGGAACGAAAAAAGTGGCCCCGTAACCCTGCAAACAAATTGAAGAGTTTTATTTTATTTTTTTATTTTGATTTGATATTTTAGTTTTCTTTTTGAGAAGGTAGATAAAAGAAAATTGATGAAACATATTTTGTAAGCCGAGTGTGAATGGATAGGTCCAGTAAAACACATTTACGTAGGCTCCAATATTTTACTGATTACTCATTCATACAAGAGGAGATTTTAGTATTAAGAAAGAATATTAATTTCGATCCCATAAGGGATTCCTTAGGGATCGAAATTAATATTCTTAAAAAAAAACTTATTAAAAAGGAATCATAGAATTCCTTCCTTTCCTTTCCTTCCTTCCTTTTTAATATTATTGGAATCATAAATTATATCCCGTTACATAAAAAAAAAAAAAAAAACAGTTTTGTATACCTGTCGCTCAGCATTCTTGTTACGTGACGGGATCTATACTAGGCTTAATATATAGTTTGTTTTTCCAAATTTTGTTGTAACTTCAAAACTTAAAAGTTTGAAAAAGCAAAACCTAATAATATAATAATTAGCTGTGTAAAGATTTCAACCATGTAAAAAGTAATCATGGAAATTGGATAATATTTGGGGCAGAATACGGTTTACTTCTGGTGTAAAGAACAACGCGTTCTATACTAACGAAAATTCCGGTGTCAATGTTTTTTTAAGGCAAAGACGCCATTTCCTAGTTTATTGTACGTTTAAAATACATAAAAAGGTCAAAGTAGCAAGTATGTATGCATAATTCAGTTTAGAATTTTCAATAAAAGCGACTATTGTTTATTCAACGGTAGTTAATTTATTGGCTTGTGTTTATCTTTGAAGGAATTTTATTTGTTATCACAATAATTTTGTATGTATCTTCAAACTAAGTGAGCTAATGTAATTAAACTGTATTTAAATTATAGCAGTTTACAGAAATACTAATTATGTACTTTACATATTTAAATGTTTCAATGATAAGCTTACTACAGTGTAAGTAAAATAAATAAATAATAAATAGCTCCATATTCTTGAAGTTTTCCTCAAAACTTAGTAAAAAATTCATTAGTTTACGTTTTTTATGCAAATTATCGTCAAGAAATATTCAAGAATAAGGCCTTTATTGGCCTCTTATGCTTTTCATCTCCTTTAACTCCTCTCCGTCCCTTTTAACCAATTTCAAAAAAGAATTTTTCAATCCGACTGTCATTTTGTATTTATGTAAGTTTTTGTAGGTGTGTTACATTACACTGAATATCAGCAAGTCATGAACTGATTTAAACGAAAGAAATTACTTTGGAGGAAGTTTCGTTATCATTCACAACCGTCGTTCTTCATAATAATTTACTTCAATTATAGACACAAAAAAAATATGTATTTATGGTATCTACAATTATGATTTTACCCCACTGGGGTAGGCAGAGACTATATCTCTCCACTTGATACGATCTTAATACACGTATTTAGCTTTCAATTTTATTATTTCATCATCATCTCAGCCACAAGAAGTCCACTGCTGGACATAGGCCTACCCCATGGATTTCTATTATTATTTATTTTATTGTAAATATTGCAATTCTAACTTCCTAACTATTAGTTTCAAAGTATAAGTAGCTCTGTCTTTCTGTTTGTTACCTTTTTACGATTAAACGGCAAAGCGTATCGTTATATTGTGTTATAAAGATAGCTGAAACCCTGGAGACAGGCATAGACTACATATTATCGTCATCATCACCATTTTTCTTGTAATGTACTTTGATAAAATTATCACCGTACTTACATTATAACAATGTTGATGAGGTTCATTCATGGTGGTCCAAGTTTTGATGATATCTCCGAACAAATCAAAAGCTACTCTCGCGTAGTCTTCGAAATAATTGACCAATTCCGGGTTAGCCCAGCCTCCCAAGTCCATGAAAGGAGTCGGCATGTCCCAGTGGAATAGTGTTACTATCGGAGTTATATTCGCTTTTATAAGCTCTTCGAACAAAGTGCGGTAATATCGCACTCCGTCTTCGCTAACGTAGTTATCGGTGCCTTGTGGCAATAGTCTGGAATAAGAGTGACGTTTATGTTATAGTCATTGAGATAGAATACCTACAGAATCATAGTCGTGTAAAATAATGTGGACTGCATCGTGGGCACAGTCGATTTTATTTTAACTAAATACGAACACGTAAAGTACGTGAAAACGGCGTTGAAATATCAAAATGACGTTGCTTCCTCCGCTGCGCGCAATGCGTCATATTCCTAATTCAACATATCGAATTTTTTGGTCTTTTCTAAATAGAGTGGGTGTGCTGTAGTATTTTAAAAAATCATTATATCATTTTATATCTACAAAAAACTTTTGTACGCGCTAGTGAGACGGGCGATGGTCGAACTACGCATAAATAATACATTTTACGACCATACTACATTCCCCGTTTTTATTATCATCATTTATGTGAAGTAGAAGCAAGTTTAAAAAATATATCAATCTGTACACGCAACTTACTTCGCCGGCTATTTTGTTAGTTCCAAAGCAATTGCAAAACCGACTACAACGCCGCAGGAAGACAAAGTGCCAGTTAAAAAACTACCTGTGACGTTAAACTATTGAATATTTGTAATGTCTAAATGTGTTATTTATATGTACCTATGACTTTACACGTATACCTATGACTTTACAATGGACATAACAAAATTCCTATAGAATTTTTGTTCTTATTACCCGACTGCGAAAGAAGGAGGGTTATGTTTTTCGAGTGTATGTATGTATGTATGTATATTTCTTTGGCACGCCCTAGAGCCTAAAAATATGTTATCAAAATACATCGAGTGAGGTATCAAAATGAAGAATTTTTAACGGTGATTACGAATAAATATATAACTTATATGTTTAAATGGAATAGTAAATGTTGGAATGTTAAGTTTATGTTGGAATAGTAAATGCTAATAAATCACATCACACTTCACACTAATAATATAAATGCGAATTTTGTGTTAGTTTGTTACTTCTTCACAGTAGAACGGCTTGACGGGTTTGGCTGAAATTTGGCACACAAGTAGTTTATAACCTGGATTAACCCATAAAATACTTTTTATCCCGGTATTCCCGCGGGAACGGGAGAAAACTTATTTAGCAAATTTAAAAAAAAATGCATTTTGTCGTAATCTCCAACGAACTTTTTCATAATAAACAAGTGGTTTTACTAGAATTATTCTTAAGAATGCGCATTTATAAACTTTTACAACGATTTTACGCATACTTTTTCATAAAAAACGTACACTTAACAGCATATCAAGCGTAATGAAATCATAAGTTAGACTTCAAAAACTACTTTTCTGCAGTCGGGTATTTTGTTTTTCTTTTAACATAGATATTTGTTTGAGTTGAGTTTAAGAATTTTAATTGTATAGTGGTGTCTTCAGAATTGACCACATTGTAACTCTGTAGGTATTATATAAAAGGATTTTTCGTTCACTACTTCGCAAGTTTTACAAACTTTTTCTGAACATAAACCGAAGCAAGTTAAATCAAAGGTTGTATTAAAAATAATACCAGACTTACCTTGCCCAAGATATTGACATTCTATAGTACTTAACGCCCAAATTCTTGATCATTTCTATATCGTCCATGTACTTGTGGTAAGAATCAGCTGCGATATCTCCGTTGGATCTGTCTGCTGTGAATTCAGGGTGCTGGTGCACGTATGTATCCCACATACTCTCACCTTTGCCTGCGGATACAATAATATACGTTCAAAATTCAAATGAATTCTGAAAATTTATTCATATTCAAGTGGTTTGAAGTTGACTGGGATTAATATTGGGAGTGGACATAAGGTGATGATTCATCACTCTATGTCCAATTCCAATATTAAGACGTCATGATATATCACAAAAGAGAAAATCACACACTTTTCGCAGTCAACTTCAGACCATTTGAATAATATTGATGACGATGATAATAATGTCCTATTTAACAAAATTTCCTTTTTTATCATCGCCACCATTTTTTTTATTTTTTTTATCAGCCCTTTTTGTACAAACTGTCCCACTGCTGGGAACGAGCCATCTTCTCATTGTGAGAAGGGTTAGGCCATAGTCTGCCACGCTGGCCAAGTGCGGGTTGGCAGACTATCGTCACCATTATTCAAGAGTATTTATGTATGGTTGTTATTTGGCAGATTTGTTTAAAAGATTTGATTGTAAATTTGTCTCAGTGGAAGTGACATGGGTACGATATAATTATTATGTCAGTATGTATTCCGCAAGGAGTTTTGGCGGGAACGTCATAGAAACATGTTTTTTTTTCTAAACTTGTGTTGTTAATCCCATAAATTGGTGGTTTTATTAAATAAATGTTCGATAAAGTGCATGAGTATGTATTGCCTATGAGTCGTGGTTAACACAGTAATATCCGAGTATTGAAGTTTCCATGATATTGAATCTAAGAGATTAGTTTTTTGATAATAATTTATCTTATGGAAAGACTATTTATACCAGATACATAATCATTGAATGGAGATACAATATTTGGTTTTCAGTTAGCGACGATTGTCAAAATAATATAACTACAATCTTGGAATTTTCAAGGTTAGAGTGAATAGACATCTTTCAGATCGATGAGCTCCATCCTTGGCCACACCGTCGCTTAACATCAGACGAGCTGGTGGTCAATCGTAAATCTATCTTGTATAAAAAAAAACATTATTGTGCATTCGACTGGACGCTAAGTCCTATACTGGCTGAACATAAGTTCGCATATCTATTTATTTTCCATTTTCTCTTCCAGTTAAAATCCTATAAAAAACAGATGGTCATGCGGAAGGGAGGCCGCAATAAAGCAACAGATCCTTTTTTTGGAAGGATGAGACCCCAAAAAGAGGTAAATCACATTCCATATTCAAACGCGGCTGTCAATGCTAGTAGTTTATTGAATCTGCGAGTGCGAACGGCTGAAGAATATATTGGTAGAGGCTTTCCTGGATTCCTAGAGAGTTTTTATTTACATTATATTTTAGGTGTAAGATAAAAGTGAAACAGTTTATAGGCTCTAGCTAGTTAGTCTGATTGTTTAGTTTTTTTTTTGGGTTAGGTAGTTGAGCTTATGCTGGGATTTTTTTTGTAAAAAAATTATAAAATTTAACTAGTAATCTTGTGAAGAGGCATATAAACGTACATATATATTTAATTGTTCTGTTACGTTACGTTTATTGGTAGACGTTGTAAAGTAAACATTTTCTGTGATGTAACTTTATACTTCAAAATATACCCTATTAAATCTTAATTCGTAAATAATATTTTAAAAGCGAGAGTAACTGTCTCTTTGTCCCTTTGTCTGTTTCTTATTCTGTCACGACCAAAAAAGCTAAACAGATTTATGATAGATAAAATTTAATAAATAGATAGCTGAGAACTTGAAGACGGATATAGGCTATATTAAATATTATCGTCGCTATTTATTGTATGTAATTTTATTATAACTACGCGGGTGAAACAGCGGGTCGATGGACATACCACTAGTAAAAAAAAAAGTATTTTTGAAGACTACATAGAACATACATATATATATAGTCACATACTTACACAATAATTATAAATAAATAAAAGACTTCAAATTACACAATTGGATAATATTTTTCAGTTATTTTGTAATAAAAACTAAAGTTCTGAATTGGTTTTTATAAAATTTATATGAGACCACCTTTGATTACTTACCAAACGAAATAAGAATAATCAAAAACAATTCATGATTGGCGGAGTAATCGCTGAAAAACATGCAAAAAATCAAGTTTGTTGGATGGGAGCCCCCTTAAATATTAATTTTATTCTGGCTTTTAATATTTGTTGTTATAGCGGCAACAGAAATACATCATGTGTGAAAATTTCAACTCTCTAACTATCACGGTTCATGAGAAACAGCCTGGTGACAGACGGACGGGCGGACAGACAGCGAAGTCTCAGTATTAGGGTCTCAGTCCCGTTTTACCCTTTGGGTACGGAACCCTAAAAACAAAGATCATAAACCTTCTTTCGTAGCAGTAAAATGTAGTCTTTCGTAGCAATAAGCATAGATATACATACTTGTATTATAATTGAGTCCATGATGTTTGGATTATGCGTTTATTGTTAGGCACTAAGTATGGATTAACACAAACTGTATTTAATGCTATGTACACAAATGATGTTTGATCCACCTGCTATCAGAGGGCTTAAACTAGGCTGTGTAAATATAACTACACATCTTTACAAATTGACATTAAATTTCGTCAATATAAGAGTGAAAGTTTTATAATCTGTGGTAGTATTACTACATTTTGACTACAACTTCAACACAAAAGTTTATTACTACAATTCATCATTTTTATTGTTGAATGTGTAATGTAACCACAAACCTCCTTATTATAATTATACAACTTCTATCCACCCTAAAGTTGCCTGGAAGAAATCTCTCTGCGCGAAAAGGCCTCCTTCTTACTGTCGTTTAAGTTTATTGTTTATTTTAAGTTTTTACTGTATGGATGTACAATAAAGTTATAATCTATTCTATTCCTATGCATCTATAAAAGTAGGAGGTTATCAATTCGGTCTGTATGTTTGTTCACCGATTACTCAGGCAATTGTTGATTGATTTTAATGATTATTTTTGTATTTGGTAGATCGTACTTCAGAGGTCCCATATACATTTTATCAAAATAGATGCAGTACTTTAGTTAATATAACTGGTAAAATGTAATCCAAGTGCCTTTAGAAAAGTGAACAGCAAGTCGCGTAGTATTGCCTTGCGTATTTTGAAGTCAGTTTTTTCAGTGTCTTAAACTATAATTATTAATTTTTGCATTTCAGTTAGATGCCAAGGCGCTTTAGCGTCTTGTCGTTCTCCAATGCATTTGAGTCCTTGTGCAATTGAGTCCTTGTGATTGACGTATTCAATCTCTTTCTTATTAGAGAAAGAGATTGAATACATAGCGTCAATGCAATATAAAACTATAAGACAATTTACTTACCCCCTTCGTTCCATCCTCCCTCGATTTGAAATGCGGCCGTCGCGACTCCAAACATGAAGTCTTTTGGGAAGGAGTAGTTGCTCAGCCCAGTGGCCCATGGCTCAATAGCACCATGTGTCGAGCACAGCAGGCTGTAATTGAAGAAAAAAAATGCTTATTGGGTTTTGGTATTCAAAGAAGCGGGGGTCTATTAAGATGCCTACGCTGTTTGTTCATTCGTCTATCTATTTAGATAAATCTATTATGATGATACAGTGGTTTGAGATTTGAGAGTAGATTGGTAGTTATAATAGGCCATATTTTTTTTTATACTTTCTATTAGCTATAGATAGGTATGCATTCGCACATAATTTATAATTATAAACCGGGAGCCCTCTTTGGGTGGCAGGTCAATAAATTATTATATTTCTTTGGGCTTAGTACTTACCTACATATTTTTTGCGTAGCTTCTAATGTATTATGGATAACTTAAAACTTGCTTTGATCTTGTGAAGATGTTAAAAGATTTATAGCAAAACAAACTTCGAACAAAATTCTAGAAAATATTGCGAAAGTAATTCAGATTTAAATTTGATTGTGCTCTTTACATTATTTTGTGGATGACATTTTGCATTTATATTGAACTACTTTTACAATATTAGTAACGATTAAGGGTCATCACGTGAACGTTACCATTGAGCTGTATGTACTTACTTACGAGAGCAGACACTACTCATAGTTACTACATTCAACTGCGGCGAGAGCACCGCACCACACTCAGTGGCTTATTAGTGAAGTAAGTGCTTACGTTTTGCTGGCGAGAAAACATACCATAGATGCAATTCTGCGTTGTAAGCATCAAACGTATCGCATAATCGTAGCTAAGCGATGTAATTATTATTCCAGCGCTCTGTAACGCTGTTTTGTTTATTTTACCAATTAGGATAAACCGATACAGTCAATCATAATAGGTAAATGACTATTTTTAGGTCGATTTTATGACTAACCAATTATATTTATGGATTCTTTACGTTTCATTAAGTAGTTATTTATGTATTTACCTGTTTTAAGCTGTCACGGTTGTTATTTATTTTATAAGTGTACTTACAGATATATTTACTAAGTATAACAAGATTTGTTTTTATATTGAACTCGGTCCTAGATTGTTTTAAGTTGCCAAGGAGTAAGCCGATCTTTTGACTAACAGTTTCTTGCACGAAATGCGAAATGTTATTGTTATTTTATGTAAGTTTAAATAAAAATAAATATAGACGTAATCTGGGCTTTATTTGGTAAAGACAGAAGAAATTTGATTGTATAGTATAACTACACTACTGATTTCTTTTACGTTGAATAGTACTAATTTTTAGAATAGGTTTTTCGATATTAATATCCAAGAACCAATTCTAAAAATTAGTATGATGCAAAAAAATAAATTACTAATAAGTATAGTAAAATAATTCGTGTGTTTTTTAAATTAGTGTTGTTAAATTCTTATTAATTGACAAAGCACAAATACTACAACACATAACTTGTATTTTTATATTCTTTTGTTACGAAGTTGTGACCATTTCCTTTTTTTTTTTGCAAAATGAATATCTAAGTGTATTTTCTTCAATACTACATATTTATATAATCTGGCAAATAACACTTCCACGTGAAGAATAATAATTATACTAGTCTTAGTCAAGAACTTGCTTTTTGGAAAGATACCTGACTGGTTCCATAGTCACTGGTTTAGTAAGAAAAATAAACAAATACAATAAATAATTAAATAAGTACCACCACATGTTACGGTTTAAATAATACTACTAAAGCGCGTGATCTACTTAAGTATTTATAAAACAATTTATACTAATATAGTAGGTAACTTAAATTTAAAACGTGGTTTTTCTGTCTGTCAAATGACAGACAGAAAAATACGAAAACGAAAAATAAATACGAAGTAAATAAAAACGAAGGAAGTACGAAAGGAGTAGTAAATACGAAGTAGAAAATATTTATTTAAAATATTATATTACATTTAAAAATAACGTGAAAAATCTATCATTAACTTTTCTAATGGGCATGAGGATACGTAATTTTTTCTTAAAAATTTAGTAGTATTGAAAATAATGAGCAAATCTGCTTTTCACAGCTAGTCAAATAATAATTGAAGCTATAATATTTATCAAACACGTGCTGAATTTGTCTTTTGTTTTTATTAGACCTTATCACCTTCAAGAACGCTGGCACAATTCACGTGTAGTGTATATCATTCTTGTCAAAAGATAATTTTACTTTAGGCATGTCTTCATTTTTTGTACCTATATAATAAAACTGTATTTAAATTTAAACTTCATCAACATTTTTTTAAAGATTTGCATTACAAAGAGAGTCGCAACGTAGAAAGATTGTAGACTGCTATCAAACCTTTAAAGTAATATATAAGTACTTTTCATCAGTAATGCTCTTGAAAATTGTTACCAAAAAACCTTGAACATATTTACTATATCTATATATATATATATATATATAAATCAATTGCTGTTCGTTTGTCTCGCTAAAACTCGAGAACGGCTGGGCCGATTTAGCTGATTTTGGTTTTAAAATGTTTGTCGTTTGTCGAAGATTTAAACGTTGAGAAAATATCGGGTCCACTCATTGACAGGTGTTACGAAGTACGCGGGTATAATTATGTACCTACTTGATATATTTTTACAAAAATAATTGAAAACTGAAGTGCGAACTGACAGCTGTCACCACAGCGATTAAATTGTATTAGTTATAGTTTTAGAGACAATTTCAGGATCATTGGTTTATTTGATTTAAATATCCAAGCCAGCGACTTTTATTTTCAAAAGTTGACATCACTTGTAGGCATTTGTACCAAATTCGAGTAAAATGATACAAGGATATTTTAAAAGGTTGTACAAATTTCGGGTACAATTTCAGCATGATAAATATGCAAAAAAGCGAATTTTCGATAACTGAATAATTACGTGAATTTAAAGTATTATCTCAATTAATAGATGCGTAAGCAATCATAATTGTAATTTAATAATTTACAACATCATTATCTACAAAAAAATATCAGATTACTTTTCTGAAATATTGTACAGACGATATACATAACTATAATAACAGTAAATCTAAATTGGAATGCTTTTTTTTCCGGTAAATTTTTTAACGCCGACGTAGCACCACTGCTTGCACAACTTACTATAATACTCTGAACTAGGTATACATTAGCCGCACCTCTAAGTTTCACAGTTTTCAAATTAATTAGATAATTTTATTTATTTATGTTTTATTTTATTTCAATAAATCTGATTTGACAGTTTGAACCTTTTTGCATATAAAAAAAAGTTTTGCCAGTAAAAACACTAGTTCTTACTCACCTAATAGTTGCCAAAAGCACGCAGCACTGGGCGACTCCGCTCGAGCTCCGCATTGTGATAACTAAAACAAGGCTCCAACAACTTTACCTATTTAATAAGAACTACATTCTCAGCCTGACTCACCTCTGTCTGAACCCACCTGACACGACCTAGAGAAAAAAAACTCCTGAGGTCTCTTAAGACATCGACGCATGTAAATGTCATTGGACTTAATTGTCCTTATTTTACAAAAGTGTATTATTGGCCTTATGTCAAATATAATATCCGGATGTTTATTGGTTTTGACAATGAACCTAAATATTCAAGGTTCCAATGGCATCGGAAATTAATAAATTATGCCTAATTTGATCTTCATTTTGAATCAAGCTATAGTTTGTTGATTTATACAAATTTATGTATACGATTTTTGGTCCTACCTTTTCTCGGTACAATATACCTTTTTAGTAAAGATCAATTTGGATGAAGCCAGATATAAACCATGTTCCAATTAATTATTTTGCATATTTATCCTAAGCAATAAGTTCATATTAGGTACACGCAAGTTATGAAGATTGATCTTTTACTGGAGACAAAAAATATACGTAACTCTTATCTTTAGATTTAATGTTTTAGAAGGGTATTGTTAGGTTTATTTTAGGTTTCTATGTATCTTAAGTATGTATTTACGAAAAACAGTATATTTGTATTCTATCAACCATCTAGTTTCCATAGTACAAGCTTTGCTTAGTTTGGGCTAGATGGCGTTGTGTGAAATGTCCTCCAATATTTATTTTATTATGAATAGGGTGTGTAATTCATAAAACTTCTTACGTTGGTTGTTTTCTACCAAAACTATTTTATTTCAATTTATGCTATTTTGTCCTTGTGCAAAGTGACGGGTCAACGA
The DNA here is from genome assembly GCA_947563715.1 of Lycia hirtaria. NCBI lineage: Eukaryota > Metazoa > Arthropoda > Insecta > Lepidoptera > Geometridae > Lycia > Lycia hirtaria. The sequence goes on along the minus strand of OX387379.1, from coordinate 11,323,244 downwards.
CCTTTATGTCACAAAAAGTAAAATGATACGAGTATAACATTGTAATGTTCGGGGATGTCTCTTCAATAACACACACGATTTTCACATACAACTCTTTATTAACAAATACTTACGGTTACAAGATACACATAACACACACTCAAGATGAGGTTAATGACATAGTACTCCTGATGATACATCTCTATTGTTCAAAATTACAAGGAAATGTAATAATTTTCAATATGATATTCACGAAATTTTAGATTTAGTTTGTAATTGGTTCTCAGCAAATAACATGGTGTTAAGTCCGATAAAAACGAAGTCGCTTCGGCCGCGTACGTAACTATTGTTCCGTAACTAGTTTCGTACGAAACATAATTATTCTTCGTACGATACTAGTGTCGATCTAAGAAGTTTTTTTCCTTATACGTAATCACGGTGTTTGTTAGGTAACTGATTACGTGGGAAACATAATTATTCTTTGTACGAAACTGAACGTTTCGATAAAATGTGTCCTTCTGTATTTGTAACCTCTTTGCGTCACTAGTACATACAACCGAATAATCATTTTTTACAGTTTAACGAAGTGTGTCAAGTTTTCGCTTTGTAATGCTATTGACTATGTAGAACCTAAAATTTATTTTATGGGTCGCCCATTAGAACTTGTTAAAACTACAGTGTTCTTAGGTATCACAATGGACTCAAAACTACAATGGGGACCCCATATTGACACTCTTAGCAAACGATTAAGCTCAGCCATCTATGCGATAAGGGAAATTAGAAAATTAACGGATGTTGATACTGCAAGGCTAGTGTACTATGCATACTTCCATAGCATTATGAGCTACGGTATATTGCTTTGGGGTGCAGCCGCCGATATAAATAAAATATTTATTATTACAAAAAAAATCGGACACGTGCGAGTCAGACTCGCCCACCGAGGGTTCCGTACAAACTAAATATAAGGGGGGATAATCATATATTTTCCTTCATAAACCGAAAAATATACATCGTAAAAATATTTAACACATCGTTGCTTTAGTGCTTGAGTCACACAAGCGCCACATTTATCGAAAATCACTTTTAAATGCAGTCTTGTTAAGGATTAAATTTCAGTTCTGTTGGTTAAAAAAAAATAAAACTTTTTGCTTTTAAAACTACAAAAATATAGTTTAAAATTTCTTTGTTTCACGACAACGTAATGAAAATTTCGTGCTTGTCAAACACAAGTGCAATGCTTAAGACATCCACCACCATCGAAACAAAATTTTCGTGCTTGAGAAACACAAGTGCACTCATCGACCAATCACAGTTTACGACGCCATGTCCGCCATTTTGGTTGTGTCGTCACTCTGGCTTGAGTACGTGCGCATAGCTTGTGTCGCTGCAGCGAAATATTTATCTAATAATTAATGTAATAGTGTTTAAGTTATAAACTTATATAAAAAAGATTTACAATTATGTCTACAACCAGCTATAAAAGATTTCAAAAGAAAATTCAGCCGCAAACTGAGCAGTAAGTACTTTATAATTCACACTACATTCCGTAATGATTTTTAAACAGGGTGTTGTTTTTAATGAACCATCAACTTAAGCCTTAGAGTAAGTTTATTATTATTATTAGGTATAATCGATTTAAGTTTGTCAAGTTTAGAAAATGTCTTAATTCATTAAAGCTTAATAGTAGAGTGGCACCGCTGTCTTACTGGCAAAATTATTGAAATTACTTTTGATAAATAGGTATACTTCCTTCGGATTCATGAGAACACTATTACAATTTTTTTAATTTGATGACATTTTTTCATTAATTTTGTTATAAAAACTAGATCACTGAACCAGTTTTGATGAAATTGATTTTGTTTAGTAGGTAATACCTTAGAAGTGGTACCACCACTTTTGTGGTATTACTTACCAAACAAAAAAGAATCATCAAAAACAATTCACAATAAGCGGAGTAACCGCTACAAAAATAAACTTAGTCAAATTTAGAACCTCCTTCTATTAGAAAGTCAGTTAAGAAAGGAATAATCCAAATAGGTTTATTTATGCCGTAGAATTCGGAGAAAATACTTAAAATAAAATAAAAACCGGACAAGTGCGAGTCAGACTCGCCCACCGAGGGTTCCGTACAAACTGGAAAATAAAAGGGAAAATCATATTTTTATTTTATTTTTTTCCTTCTTATACCGAAAAATATACATCGTAAAATATTTAAAAACCTGTTTTAACTAAATGCTAACTAAGCTCTTTCATATGATACCCCACATGATACGGTTAATTCACTTTAAAATTTCGATCCTAGTTCCTTGCTTAAAGACACAAATTTTTGTGATTAAATTAAAAATGTCCGGTTTTCGGATTTTCCCTATATGTGTACTCTAACACAATGCTTCTTACCAAATTTCAGAGTTCTAGGTCAACGGGAAGTACCCCATAGGTTTTGATTCCTCTGTGAGTGTCGAAATGTGCGTTTTTTACGACATATTCAGCTGTAACTTTTTTTTACGAAAACTGAGAAACTTTATTTTTCTTTCTGCAGCAAGATATTATGGATCTGCGTATATGGTTTTAATTTCAACTCGATACCTTCACGCGTTCCCGAGATAAAGGTCTTGACACCCGGACAGACGGACAACAAAGTGATCCTATAAGGGTTCCGTTTTTTTCTATTGAGGTACGGAACCATCAAAACAGTCGAATTGAGAACCTCCTCCTTTTTGGAAGGCGGTTGGAAACCTGTTTTAGCTTGTGCGAATGAAGTGATCCTATAAGGGTTCCGTTTATTTCTATTGAGTTACGGAACCCTAAAAACAGTCGAATTGAGAACCTCCTCCTTTTTGGAAGGCGGTTGGAAACCTGTTTTAGCTTGTGCGAATGAAGCTCTTTTATATGATACCCCACATGATAAGGTTCCTCCTTCCTTGCATAAAGGCCCTAAAGACATATTTTTTGTGAATAAATAAAAACTGTACAATTACAATGGAAATTCCATTATAGATCGGCTCAGTTTATCTCAATTTTGTTCTAAGTAGTTCAAAATTGAGAAAAATATTATCATAATACATCCTGTATATATGTACATTTAGCACTTGTGTCATACAAGCACGAAAAAAATATTCAGTCACAGATAAGACATCTGCAATGTGGTCAGCCACAACTCCACATTCGAAATAATTTTTGTGCATGTTTGTTCCACCTCCATATAAAAACTGTAAAATAAGGCATAATTCATTACCATCTATAGAAAAAAATGATTACAGTCGATTTGTATCTAGCTCATGTATAATAAAAGACTTTCAAGCCTTAAAAATATAGCTTTTTAAATAAAATAGAACAAAAAAACTCTTCTCCTGTAAAATTTTACCAATGGCGCTTGTGTGACTCAAGCACTAAAGCAACGACGTTCCTTGCTCTCCACTCGGATCCAAGCGAGCGAACGTTTGAGACAGCCCCTCATTCCTTGCATAGAGACACTATTTTTTTAAGATTAAATAAAAAATATCCAGTTTTCGGATATTTTCCTATATGTGTACTCTAACACAATGCTTCTTGCCAAATTTCAGAGTTCTGGGTCAACGGGAAGTACCCCATAGGTTTTGATTCCTCTGTGAGTGTCGAAATGTGCTTTTTTTACGACATATTCGGCTTTAACTTTTTTTACGAAAACTGAGAAATTTTATTTTTCTTTCTGCATAAGATACTATGGATCTGCGTATATGGTTTTAATTTCAACTCCATACCTTTACGCGTTCCCGAGATAAAGGTCTTGACACCCGGACAGACGGACAGACGGACAACAAAGTGATCCTATAAGGGTTCCGTTTTTCATATTGAGGTACGGAACCCTAAAAATGAACATTATATGACAAAATTAAATAATTTGATGTAAATAATTGTTTAAATAGTGTGTTTAATGCATCACAATTATTTTATTCACAAAAATGTTGCTTATTTTATATTTTAGCAAAAACTCTTTGTTGAAATAAAAAAAAACTGTAAAGACACTAGTGCGTAATAGAAAAGTCAAAAGCACGCGTGTTTTATAGGATACTTTTTGGTCATAAAAACGGTTCAATAAGGGCCACTTTACGAGCAAGTGTGTTGAAAAAAAATTGTATAATAACTGTGCCATCGTTATATATTTATGAGGCGATTATGTATACTTACCTAGAAGAATACGAAACAACTTAAAAATAGTGATATTACTACTCATACTCATAACACGCAAAATAAAGATAAGTTAAGAGTACCTTATTTTAGACTGCAAAAAAGCAACAAATGTTTTCGGGGTAATTCGATAAGATTTTACAACAAAATCCTAAAAGAAGTGCTAGAATTAAATGAGTATAAATTTAAGTAATATGTTATAACAATGCTAACACAAAAAGCATATTATACATTTGAACCTGTTAAACACTATGTCAAAAACAAAGAAGAGAAGCATGGTTAAGATGACAGACTACGCACTCTGTTAATAATTATTTAATTGAATAATTGTATAGTTATGACAACGCCGATATACAGCTGCAACATGCCTATTTTAAATTTATATTTAAAGTGACATTTTGTAATATTTTTTAAACAATTTCAATTCTATTTTAATTATTTATTCAGATTCACAACAGACTGCGTATTCAGTTATTATTAGGTATATTATATACTAGATGTTAGCCATGACAATGCCCCTATAGAGCTGCTATATACCAATATTAATTTATTAGTGACATTTTATGAATATTATTTTAGTGAATTGTTAATAAATGATTAACTTAATTATTATTATTGGAAATAGAACATATATTATAATGTATTAACTGACGCATCCAAGAACATTGTTAATGATGTTTGTGGAGAAAATAAAGAATTGAATTGAATTGAAGAGTTTAAACAGACTTTTTAACACTTTGATATACAATACTGAAGGTTGAGGAGAACCGAACGGAGACTAAGTTAACTAGAACCTGTCTTTGACTGGAAGTAGACTGAACGAAAACTGAACTAGAATGCGGAGGAGCAACTCTTTTATAGTAGTAATAATTATCATCCCCTTAATGAGGGCTTATCGATGCCTACGTGACATTAGTCAAAATAACACTTTCGAGAGAGTTACAAACAAAATCGGTAAACATTCATTTCCTAAGAGTTTATAAACATGTAATTTTTAATGAATAACAAATAACACTATGACCCTAGCTCATTTCGCTAGCTATTTCGTACTAAAAACAATATCTAAAAATTCCTTCCATTACAACATGGTCACAATTAATATTGTTAATCGTCAGCTAACTCTTTTTGTAAGCTATGCTAATAGATCAAGAAAAACCTCTCTATCTGTTCCCAAAATCAAGATTTACTACCTCTTTGCGCTGTGCCAACAATGGAAATTCTCTTAAAATATTTGTATTAGGAAAATAAGGCCATAAACAACCATCGGTCGGATGTTTCTGACACTCCTTCACATAGCACGTGAATAAATCAGGTGAAACGACAGCATGGTTATTTAGCCTTTGAAGTCACGCCTTTACCTAAGCAAATAATGAATTATCATATTAATGTTCTGAGAAAGTTTGTTTGTATATTGTATTAGGACCTAGCAGACGTTATCATCAAGTCTAGTAGCTGAATGTCTACATTACAAATTACGTTTACTTTTTATGAATTTGGTCAACATTTCCAAATTTCACTATCAATGAAAACTTTAATCTGCCTATAATAAAAATGCTTAAAAAATTAACCAACTTTACTTCAACCATTTATAATTAAAGCGCTTACCAACAAACAACATTTTCCTTTTATTTATGCTATAGGTAAATGTGTGCAGGATAAAGTTCTATAAAGTACCACTATTGACAGAATAACCATACAAATCGTCCGATTTCATCATAATTATATATACTTGATGGCAAGTGCTTATGATAACTAAAGTAATAAACTCTACCATAATCGTCAATTTGCCGTCGTAAAGTTCCAGTGCTACGAGTAACTTTCCGGATCCATCATCAGACTAACTTCTTAGCACTATTAATTATTATGAAATACCTACACAATCTAAATATCTATTACGATCTTGATTTATTTTACTGTTTCTGGCCACGTAAAATTTTATTTTGGTCAGCCACCTTACAGGTTCTTATGCCTCTTTTTCTCTCCTCTTCTCTTGTCCTTCATGAATTATGTTCCTAAATACCTAACCGTTAACATTAAAAAAATAAGTATCTACATAAGTGTATCAATACGACTAGACGACGGGTAAATCCGGGACTGGAAGAAGGTAAACACTTAGCATAAATATACGCCCTGCTCAGGGCATAGGTACGTCTGTGCTGAAAGACAAAAAATATATTCACAATAAAATCTATTGTAAGTTTAGCAAAAGTATATTGTAGTTTTAGCAATGTCTAGATAAATAAACTTGTTTGATATCAATTTAATTTCCTGGCGCTGTCTATCTATTAATATACAAGTACACTTATTCGTTCTGATATCCGGTTAAGTTTCACGTATTTACCTAGAATTACATTTGATTCTATAGTTTTATCGATAATGGAAATAAAGACCGTGCAGACCTTTAGTAGATTGGCATGGCGTCGTAGAATAAATCCGGCAAAGTGAATTTCACTCACTCACCGAGGCTTCCGTACCACATGAACATGTAGTTACACTGAAACAAAGGCTAATTTAATTACTCAATAAGTTGTGCTTTATTTCTGTAACTTCACATATTTTCTACAGTAGGAATGGCCTAGAGTAGGCCTGAAATGCTAGGCATTCATACAAAATATCAAGTTCAAATAAGTAAGTAAGATTTTGACACTTGCTGTTTCCTCCATTTTAAGTTTATGCCACATGGCACCAACTGTCAACGAAACGTCCACTTGTAATTTTTAATCGACTACTTTATATTAAATACTTTTAAGGAATGAATAAGAGTAATTTTAAGAAAATTAAACCGACTTCAAACCAATCTAATTAACTGAAAAGTGAGAAATAACACGAAAAAAATCTAAACTGGGCGTCTATCTCTAAGTAGGTAAAACCAACTATTTTTGAGGTTTGTGAGGTTGAGTTTTATTCGTGTTATTATTGTGTTATTATTTTGTTATTAAGCTTGTCGCGAGATTTCAAACAACATCGTACCTATCTACTAAGTAATATTTAATTCCAACAAAAGACTTAGACGCGTTCTTATCATTTGCTTATAATTAAAGTTAGTTTGTTCTTTTGAAAAAAAAAAATGTATGTTTGTGTTCTCGCGACAAGCTTTTATTTATATCAATATCAATTTTATTATTTAATAAAATGGTGAGTTCGATTGCATTCAAAATTTATTTTTCTTCCTGTTAGAGCATTTAAATAAAAGCTTGTTTTTAATAAAATAAAAAAATAAAAAATTATTTACTAGACTAAAAAGAGTGCTGGTCAAGACTATTTAAACGAGTCCAAACTCGACGGTTTTATCTCGTTTAGTTTAGGAGTTCCTATGGCCACCTTCCGACGCCATCTTGAGACCCTGGATATCACGTAACACAAGAGTGCTTGTCAAGACTATTCAAACGAGTCCATACTCGACGGTTTTATCTTATTTAGTTTAGGAGTTCCTATGGCCACCTTCCGACGCCATCTTGAGACCAGCTTCATGGTACCATATTATTGCATTGTCACCGAATTTACGTAAGTAAACCACATTTCAACCTAATCTAACGACAGGAAGTGGTTCTAATTTAGCTCGCAAGATTTGTCCCAAACAGGGCAAGTAGAATAAAAGCTTTTAAAAAGGCGCAGAAAAGAAGTGGATGAGATAAATGAAACAGTATTATGACCCTGATGACCATTCCCACGTAATGCGTAAAAACTATAGAAAGTAAAATGTAAAATACATACCGTGGGAGGTAAACCATACAGTGAAATCTGTTTCTAAAATAATTCATAAATTGTAAACAAATACATTAAATTAATATAAAATTTCCTGAATATCTATGTACATTTTAAAATTAAGTCATTTGTAAATGTAGGTAAAAATATTATTTAAACCATACACTTTATTCCGCTTAGTAATAGTAGAAGGTATAATAATTATAAATACTATATATTATAATTATTGTAATGTAGGTATGTAAATAGTCAGTTGGAAAGTACTCATAAACCTGTTTTTCTTCTTCGACTTTTATAACGTTGCTTTTTTTTAATTATTATATATCTACGATTTACCACAAACTCGCCGGATGTTAAGCAACGGCGTGGTTGAGGATGGAGCTCATCGATCTAGAAGATATCTATTTACTCTAGCCTTGAAAATTCCAAGATTATAGTTCTCAGAAAACAGAGACGGCGGCAAAGAATTCCATTTCTGTGCAGTACGCATTGAAAACGTGGACCGATATCGCTGAATACGGATTTTTGGCATTTCAATGGGAAATGGGTGGTAAAGCGCCGTCTTTCATATAAGTCAAAGAGTAAATCGAAATTAAAACCACTTCTAAAAATCCAACGTCTCCTTTACAATAACTGGGACATTCCTGTTCGAATAAAAGGCTTTCATGATCGGAATAGTCTCAAAAGAGCTCGGATGACTCTTGAGATGGACTTGGATGTCGTCCAAAACTATTTATGAGAAGTTTCATTGACTCTTTTCTAGGCGTCTCGCGGCATACCAGATAGTTTGGCTTGTAGGTATGGAGATGTTCGGAGATAATGTTTACTGATCAACAGCTCGATTTTTTTCTATTCATCATATTTCAATTTATTCAGCATCCAACTGCCCAATAATAAGATGAACAAAGTATGATTTTCGCTCGCATACCGAGGCTTTTGTACTCTCACAAAAGGCAGAGTGAATCCGGCGATCTATATATGTTCTAACAATCCCTTATAGCTTCATATTTTATTTGAACAAACGGGTTACCTACGTCTATTTTTGAGCCTAATTCTTATATTATCATTTAGCTTCTATATTATATTTGTTCGTTACTTCATATTATATTTTCAAATCGGTTGCTGAGGCAAAATGTTAGGTGTTCCATATCTGTAGCATAGTTCATAAAAATAAACTAAAGGCGTTCGTTAAAAATACGAACATGGCGGCATATAAGCCATCGAGGAGCTCATGTGAAGGTAAAAATAACAAAAAAATAACAAACCTGTTTATTTCAATTATTTGTTTGTATTTTTTTTATTTAAGGACAACCTAGGTTATAATACTAATACCTAGACTTTAGGTATTCTGACATTTATATATTTGATATTATTATTATTTTTAAAAGGGATGTTATGCGCACCGTATATCTTCAACATCGTATAGCTTCCAAACGTATAAATCATCATCAATGTCTTGCCCTTTTCTCACTAGCCACAGCACATTTGATTTCGCCACTTCACTCTGTCACACGTCTCACATCTACACTCACAATTTTTACATCTTTAACACAAACGGATAAATAAAATGTTAAATTATCTTTGTGGATTAACGGTATTATATTGAGTCAATGTTGTGAATAAAAATAATTTAACAAATTTGTTTATTTTTGGTTTGAAAGATGACTTTAACATTTTTCATTGTTATTATTAACGATAAAAAACTCATCCGTGTTTCTGTCGTTTTTATTTCAATAAAAATCATTTAATTGTACTTGTCTAAATAATAAAATTAGTTTTAAAATAGCTGAGCCTCATCAATATCAATGAGCAAATCTTAGTTATCTCAATTGCTCTTCTGAATTATTAAATAATTGTTATGATCGGTATCTTCTTAATGGTAAATTAATTATTCATATTGAATACATGGCATAATAATCTCGCAAATTAAACACTGATTACATGCTCAAATAATTATAGGAATCACTTTATTTGAGTGACATTCACTTGCCATTATATATGTATATGTTTAACGCATAAACATATGATATTATTATGTTAGTGTCACTCAAAATAAAGTCATTTTTATAGGACAGATTACCATTACCAATTATTAGACTTAATACATATTAAAGTGTTGACTCGAGCAGAGGCTGTGGATACAGAATAACATTAATTATATAACAACTCAAATATCGAAAAAATATTTCTGCTATCTAAATATACAATATCATGTCTCACTACAAATTTTACTTGGCATTAAATTATCAGGGTGCCCAGTACATTGATAGACAAATCACATGTAAGTTCACTTTGTCATTCAAGTGTCACCTTGTAAGTTATAACCCGATCTGTTTAATAACATAAGTTTCTGCAGCGGATGCAAATTCCCGAAAGCCTCCATCTGCAAGTCCAGCGCACCAAAGTGCAAGATTGGAATTTAAAATGTTCTCATCTCGGAAACATTTGTGAAAATTTATTTCCCTTTGATATTGGAACGAGCGTTGAAATTTTAATGCGTGGTAAACGATTTCTGAATCGATGGGTATCTTGGAAGCGCTTGAATAATTTGGTAGCAATACGTAGTATTGTGTTAAGTCTAGGAATATCTGCAGTTGTACATAGAACTTGCGGAGCGGATCTTTAGATATGTTTCGTTTTTTAGGGTTCCGTAGTAACTACGAGGAACCATTATAATTTCGCCATGTCTGTCTGTCTGTTTGTCTGTCTGTCCGTATGTCCATATGTCACAGTAATTTTACTCAGACTACTTAGTACTAGTAGTACTAGTAGGTGAGATCTACGTAAACGAAATTTGACATGTAGATGTGTTCTGGAAACCGCTACAAAATACCGTAGACAAATAAAACAAATAACATACTCCTTACGTATAAAGAAAGGATGTTTTTTTTCAACCCCACCGTTCGAGGGGCGTATCGTTGAATAGGTCTCTTAACCCTAGAATACTAATCATCACCTGGGAGGCCGCGAGCAAGTAGTTTCTTCTTGGTAATTCGAAATTTTAGGAATATATAGCGTTGTGTGTTCGTGCCAACTCAGGGTAGCCTATGACGGGGCGGGAGACAAGCACGCGTATCCCACGCGTGTCTTTATTGAGTTTCAGACAATCGAGTCGCCTGGGAGGCGATCATTGGTATAATTTTGTATCATTTTTCTATGATTTTCAGTTAAAATATGTATAAAATAAATAGATTTTGTATTTATGAATGAATTACAGAATGTTAGTGCAGACCAGATGTTATAAATAATATTAGAAGACTCGAGCAGTAAAATTGAAGATAATTTAGAAGTTGAACCTTAAGACTCTGATGACAGTGTGGTTGACTCTGATTACATGCCTTACGCACTTGAATATGACCTGGATATAAGGCGTATGAGTGTATATTACAACGCAAAATGTAAAAAAAAAAATATTATATATATTATGTATTTTAGTTTCAATGAAAATACAGATCTAATTATGCCACATTTTTTTAAAAGTTTTTTTCCCAAAGGTCTGTGTTACGAAATTTTGTTAAACTAGTATAAGATATAAGCCTTATTCTGAGACTGAACTAATGATAAGTTCAGAAAGTTTACGTTTTTATTTTAAAGGGTAGAAGATTCCCGTTAATTTGGCTGTTTTTATTTCAAATTTTAATAAAGGGTTATAGGAATATTTCGTGTTTCTTAAAAAGTAGCCTCCAAAGCGATCATTAGTATGAAGCAGTTATAATTTTACATTAGTATTCTAGGGTTTAAATAAAGACTAAAGTTCCATTTTCACTAGAGTATCACTTTCTTCTCAGATCTATTACCTACTTATATGCGAGTTAAAGCCCGTCACTGCATTTATAAAGATTTGATAAAAAAACTGTGACTAACCATAAAATAATCCATTTTTTTATACATTATAGATCTACGATTGACCACCAACTCGCCTGATGTTAAGCGACGGTGTGGCCGAGGATGGAGCTCGTCGATCTAGAAGATATCTATTCACGCTAGCCTTGAAAATTCCAAGATTGTAGGAAAAATAACGTGTTACATAATATTTTGTTGTTACATTTGTATTTGAACAATTTACGGGTTATTCTAATACATTTAGGGTCTTGCCGAAAAACGTTACTTAACTTTAACCATCGTCTTAAATTTTCTGTCTTCTTTCCGCAAGTGTCATTACGTGTCAGCGAGAAGTTGACAAAATATGTTAAGGAATGTTTAAAGTTAAGTATCGTTTTTCGGTAAGGCCGTAAATTTTAACGCGACTCTAATTTAAGCGTTAATTTTATTTGTGCCTACACACATTTTCTTGTCTAGTAGAAAATAGACATCCTGTCTTGTCCATCCTGTGGTGCGAGTGTGTGAGTTTGTGGTGTTCTCAGCAGCATTTTTTTCAATTGCTGAAGCTTTTCCGGTAAGTGTGCAGGATCACAGATGCCTCATGCTCTCTGTAACAAATATTCGGCAACGGTAGCTAGCTGATAAGGATGGTGATGATGATGATAAGATTTAGAAAATAATAGTGCATTATTGGTCAACTGTGCACAGAGGTCTTAGTGTAGATAATATTTTAGTAACAACAGTTATGTTCATATAGAACATTCAATAGTAAAATCTTAAGTAAAATTATAGAACATGTGCAACAAAAACATTCGATTAACTGGTAGAAAAGAAGTCTATATATATTACATATTATGTATGTAGAGTAGGGCTGGCGCTGCGGCTAATTCGGCGGAGCAGCACAAGCGGCGTAAATATGTTAATCTCGGTAGAGGTTACATATTTGAGCCGTTTGGTGTCGAAACTTTGGGTCCGTGGGGACCGGGAGCTCATCTCATTTTCAAAAATTTATCTGAGCGCCTGATCGATGCGACGCGTGACCAAAATGCTGGCGCGTATCTGGCCCAACGCATAAGCATTGCCATTCAACGTGGCAATGCGGCCAGCATGCTGGGTACGCTGCCAACTGGTAGTGGATTTGAGCATTTGGATTATCTTTAGACCTTTATCGGTCTGGGGTGATCGATATGCTTTTTGTGTAGTAGTTGAGTTTGTATATTGTTGTGTTGTAATGTATGTAGATAATACTTGTCAAAATATTGACTCATGCTATAGTAAGCTTTAGATATCAACCAGTTTTTAGCTTGTTTTAAGTCTGTCACAATTCAGAGATTTAATTCTGTTGGAAGATTAATATATACACGTATATCACTTACATATATATTATTATGTACTTTTATAGTACATACTATTATTTATTTGCGGATTACACGTATTATATTTGTGGCGTAGATTATCTGCTCAAATTAATTTTACATTGAAATACCTATCTTATTTGTTATTGTTTTTAAATATATTACGCAATGAATCAATTAGTTTCAGTTTATATATACTCCGTAAGGATTTTTTGCATTACAAAAGTGCTTTCAGCATCAACTGAGTCGCATGAAAATATAATTTCATAACTCAAATGAGGAAAATCTTACCTTTTAATATATGTCTTTCTGTAGCGTCTGTGCGATGGACGCCGGAACTACTAGATGGATTTGAACAAAATATGGTACGATTATTAAAAAGGATCTGATATATTTCTATGTCAGAATTTGGCTTTAAAACATTAGCAAACTTTAACAGGCTTACCTGAAAATGTATCAAACTTACCAAGTGAAATTCGGTGAATGACAATTTGAGGTTTTCTTGCGACACGAGAACGAAGTTGCGAGTACAGGTAGCTCAGAATAATTATTGTAAAATCGCTTAATTGGCTCGCCCAAATATGTAGCCTATGATACTCTATACGTAAAGACAAGAATATTACAACTCGCACATCACAATCAATCAAACCGCTTAAGCTATACGAGACAATATAGAAACACACCTGAAAAATATTACCCTTCTTCTTGTCCAGTCGAGTAAAAAGAAAAACATATAGCCTTTCCGTTCGCCGTAATATTTACCTGCCATTCCACGTCATTTATTCCTCACCTGACAAAGCCATCCAAACAACGCCAAACCGTCACATTTCCTCGACATCAACCCCAAATTCCAAAGCGTCCTTTGAAATAAAATATCTTTCGCAAATTCGATAAGGAGCCGACGTCAAAAGCGTCAATCACCCAAGTTGTAGCGATATCTGTCTGAGCTCGCAACTTTGCAGCCCTCAGATCGTTTAAAAGTTTCATTATAGGCTGCGGAACACCTACTACCGAAACTTGGAAGAAATTTCACACCGAACTTACTGTCAACGCAACTGCCTATGCAAATAATACCTCCTCGCACGGGATGTTCGGATGTTGAACTTATTTTAATGAAGGATTATTTTACGCATCATTCTGGAAACTTATAATTGTAAATAAATATTTTTTTGACATTATAATCCATTTTATCCGGAGACATACAAAAATTTATAATTATGCTTAAAACAGATCAATAGCGTGGGAGTGAAAAGTTCAAAACTGATTCGGAAGATTAGGAATTTTTCGGTTTACAGTTTAAGAATAATTTGGTAGTCATTTCACCTATCATTGTATACCTTTTGCGTTTGCTAATGATTGAACCAAGATATGAGTTACCCTATCTTTTAAATCAGCTTCCATTTTTGACCAATAAACTACTATTCATACGTATGTATACATATTACACACGTTCCTAAGTTTATATCGTAGGATAGTATACATATTACACACGTTACTAAGTTTATATCGTAGGATAGTATACATATTACACACGTTACTAAGTTTATATCGTAGGATAGTATAGCCTTTTACTGGTAGCTTACCCAAAAAAAAAAAAAAAATTGCAAGCCATTCTACAATTTCATCTTATCATAAAATAATTCAAATATTCAAATTTGTTGCCTGCGAACTAAACTCTTAAATTTTTCAAAGTTAGAATGAATAGATTTCTCCTAGATCGAAATACTCCACCTACGGCTACGCCAACGTTTACCCTCAGGCGAGTTGGTGATCAAACGTAAATAATAATATATATCAGATAAATTCAAATTCAAAATTAATTTAAACTAGGCTGTCTCGTCTTTTCAATCGGAGAATCTAGACAATCCAAATTGAAATACTAGCCTGCTCCTGCGGAGACTGTGGTTTACGTTAGAACGGGTGGCAAGATTTGGTGTTACTATAATTTTCCATAGCAAGTCTCACAGTAGCGGATTCCCGTCATCAGGGTTAACGGTATCCAGAGGTCCGCATGCGTGAACCTTTCCACCCTATCAGGCGAGCAGTATCAACCG
Organism: Lycia hirtaria; assembly: GCA_947563715.1. Taxonomy (NCBI): domain Eukaryota; kingdom Metazoa; phylum Arthropoda; class Insecta; order Lepidoptera; family Geometridae; genus Lycia; species Lycia hirtaria. The sequence goes on along the minus strand of OX387379.1, from coordinate 11,308,162 downwards.
AGACGTCGCACGGGTTGGACGTCTCTTATCCGGCTCTCGGGCGCATACGATCGTTCGATCTTTCAAATCAAAGTTTTATAAATACTCATTTGTGACTAGATGAAAATCTGCAAATAAATCATTAGACAGTGATTATTGATATTTATAAAAAAATAAATTTTTAATACTAATTACTCAATGCAAAAAACATGTAGTGTTAATATGTGATTTGATTATTACTCAATTAAACTTTATGCTGTAAGAATGATATGATTTAGTCATAAAATAAATCTATTGTGTAAGTTTGTAAAGATCCAAAGCCATATTTTGAGCTTTTTCCTTATTAAGAAAATTAGGGGAAAGGAGTGGCACCGGACGAAAGAACGCAGAACTAGGCTAAAGAGTTTATTGCAAGGTTTTATAGATCTAATCTTTGCTCCCGTCCATTTGCATAACGGTTCTCTTTATTAGACTCTCGAAAATCTGCAGCTTTTTTTTCAGAATTACGTATTGTCTTCGCTTGAAATGGGTTTATTAGAGACTTTGTTGAATTTTAGAAGGTTTTGATTTGACTATACTTATATTTCTTTATAAAACTGGAGATAGAAATGTATGGTAGGTAAGTAAGTAAGTTCGTATAGACTGGTTCGTATAGAGTGGCCAGCCATATTGTCAGAGCTATTAAGCCGCCGAAAGGCCTCTGACCTGGCTTGACGATTGCTGTTTTTTAAGAACAAACAACCGGGACCTACGATTTAACGTGTCATCCGACCCACGGTAGCACTCACAAAGAAATACTACTCACGGTCACCCATCCAAATACTGACCGGTCCGTCCGTTGTTATGGTGGTGATATAATTGTATCTATTCAACATCTTTATAAAGCTTGTACGTAAATCTCGAATGTAGTAGAAAGTGATTGATTGGAAGAAAAATGTATTACCTATAAGCTCTGAGTTAAGATTATCCTTCATGTTTCTTCGTCAAATTATTTTGACAGATAGATGGACTCCAAAATATTTCTACTACCTACTTACCTAATTTTGATTCTGAATGTAAAAAAGAAGCTTTATTATTTTATACAAACATCTTAGCAATTATGTAGCACTCATGTTAATTTATAAATACCTATTTGCATCATATCTTGGATAAATTCAGTAACAACACATCCAAATTTATTTTTGATACATCTATTGGTTGTAGAGTAGTGACGTTGTAAAGTCGATGAAATGCAAAACCTGGTGATTATTGGGCCGTCTACCTTACCTAATTTTGATTCTGAATGTAAAAAAGAAACTTTATATTATTATAAGCAAACGTATTAGCAATTATGTAGCACTCATGATATTTTTTTTTTGTCGGGGTTATCGTTCAATAGGAGAAATTCTTTGCTTTTCTTATTTTCAAGCAATTTTAGTATGAGAGTACATTTTGTGATTAACGAGTTTTGAAAAAGATACCTAGAAACAACATCCCACCGCGCTCTGCAAGGCACCTGCAGTATCAAATATGACTATTGTTCAAAACTGGCCTCACCGTTTCCTTTGAAATTTATGTTTACATAAGCTTTTATTAATATTCACGCGGTATTTGTACAGACCGACGTAATTTTTAGGGTTTCGTATCAAAAAGAAAAAAAAACGTAGATAGACCTTATAGGATCACTTCGTTGTCTGTCTATCTGTCTTTTTGTTTGTCAGTTCGTGAACCGAACCTTTGATGTATGAAGTAAATGTATATTTGGCGGGCTTAAAAAAATACGTTTTTTGACCAAGCGAGCGAAGCGTCTCTGCATCAAATGGCCAAATTTTCTTTCGTCTGTCAGTTTGTTTGTATGTTCATACTCACGTACAGGGCGTAATTTTTAACCAATGTTAATGAAACTTGGCGTATTGGTTATATGGATTATTTTGTTTTTTTTGTCGTTGGCGATTTTTGATAGGAGGGGTGGTTCCCATAAAAAGGGGGGAAGTTTATTGCAGCGCTAATTACCAACCGATTTTATTGATATTTGGTAGGTAGATTAAGTACACAATTATTACAACTTGACGTAAAAATAAACAGAATAGGTCAAGTGTTTGTCGAGATATGACAACCAACTTGAGATTGCGTGTAACAGTGTTGGCGCGAGGATGTGCTTGATGCATTTTAGCGCTGAATAATTTTTAGTTATATTTTCAAAGTGAAAATACGATAATTTTTTTTTTGTAATACCACCCACCCGCCTATTCCACCCGCGTAGTGATGTAAAGGGATGATGATGATGATGAAATATAGTCTATCATTCTTCATATTCTCAACAATATTTAAACTAAATACCATATAGTTCAGCCGTTTCATCGTAAAACCGTAACAGACGGAAGGACAGTGAAACAGAACTTTCACTTTTGTAATATTAGGATTAAAATTTGAATTGTACTTAGATATGAAAAGGTACTTAGATTCGTATTAACTTTTATACAACTCTTAAGTCCCTTTTATGCATCTCACCGGTTATTTTATTCATTTGCACGTGCCAAATTGCACCAACTTTTTACTGTACAGCTAGAATATTCCTCCCAACAGACGTAAGCCCAGCGAACTAGAAACCCCAACCGTATCCTTTTATCTAAACTTTCCCTCACTACTCCCTTTTCCCTTTTTACTTTTTTAAACCTTACAGCCAATTTGTTTCACGTCGTCCGTTCACTGTTTCGTTTGTTCAGTGAACGAAGCTATGTCACCTTGTGAATACGGGTATATTTTAGCTACAACTATATTGAACCCTCTCTTTACCCAACTGCGTTTTATTTTTAAATTGAAATTGGACCCGCTTGTAGCATTTGCCAGCGTCAAGTATTAGGATTTCTTCAAGTTACTTGAATAAAACAAGTTATAAAATGTTCTAGTCGCAATCTAAGTCACGTGTTCAGTCATTTTTAAATTCGAGTCGTACTTCAGTAAAGTGATGGCGACTTTACTAGAAGCTTCTATGGAGTTTTGCCGACAACGTGAAAAGTCATGTTTACTTAGCTGCTTTATTTCACTTGCCCACGCTCACGCACTTGATCTAACACTTAATGAATAAAACGCCATTTATTGCATTGATATTAAAAATAACACAAGTTTAGGAAAATAAAATAAAACGACATGTTTTCATGACATTCCCGCCAAAACTCCCTCTGCGCAAGGTTATGTTGTTCGAGTATATGTGTTTGTATAATATATGTATACATTCATATGGGAATGTACGTAGAAGTATTTAGGTATGTACGTTTTTATAATACTTACCACCAACAGTATCAACGGCGTGAACGATCTTAATGTACATAGAATCTTTAGATTAGTCTTCACTCCCTCAGTGTCAGCTACATTTTATTGATTATTGATTACAATATACTTAACTCATAAAATAAAACCGGCCAAGTACAAGTCGGACTCGCGCACGCAGGGTTCCGTACCATTATTAATAAAAACGACCAAAAAAATCACGTTTGTTGTATGGCAGCCCCCTTTAATATTTATTTTATTCTGTTTTTTAGTATTTGTTGTTATAGTGGCAACAGAAATACATCATCTGTGAAAATGTCAACTGTCTAACTATCACGGTTCATGAGATACAGCCTGGTGACAGACGGACAGCGGAGTCTTAGTAATAGGGTCCCGTTTTACCCTTTGGGTACGCAACCCTAAAAATGCAATGCTATTCGTAACCTCATTACAAATAAGTGTTTTACAAAAATATTCATAATAATATTAATTTAAATAAAATATACTGTAGCTTTATGCTACTGTATATCTTTAGCTACAGGTATATTAGTATAGCTTTATGCTACTGCATACTATCTCGCAAAGACTTACACTCAATATCATAATCATGGATAACGGAAACGTAAATTGCACTACGAAAGTCGCTCTTATGCAGACGGGTTTATTTAACATAGATACATAATATGTACATACACATGTATTCTTTTAACATAGATACATATGTAATTGTTTCACACTCCCCATTTCACTACAAGACTAGCAGAAAGTCAGCGCATTACCACCCATTTCTCATTGAAATGCCAAAAAACTGTACTCAGCGATATTGTGCAATTACGAAAAAAAGAATGTATGTAGATATATATTTTATCAACCATCTAGTTTCCATAGTACAAGCTTTGCTTAGTTTGGGCTAGATGGCGTTGTGTGAAATGTCCTCCAATATTTTTATTCATTTATTTATTTATTAATTCTTTGCCGCCGTCTTTGTTTCCTGAGCTATACAAATATTAGAATCTTCAAGGCTAGAGTAAATAGAAATATTCTAGTTCGACGAGCTCCATCCTCGGCCACACTGTCGGTTAACATCAGTCGAGTTGGCGGTCAGTCGTAGATCTATTTAATTTAAAAAAACTTAGTACTTACCTAGCTAAATATAAAAAAAAATTATACACAAAAATAAAATATAGTTTATATTGCTCATAACTGTGTACAAAATAAATGTCTTAAAAAAGTCTCAAACAAACAGTTTACCTACCCATTGCGACTTAAGTATGATCTGTTCAGGTAATTAATTATTAATATTAGTGAAAAGGTAACAGACAGGGAGACTTTCGCTTTTATATTTTTTGGCTAGATGGTGTTGTGTGAAATGTCCACAAAAATTTGTTATTATTTATTATTATTATACACTTTATTCATTTTAAATCTTAAATCTAAGTTTTTTACAATAGAAATACAAAAATATAAATATTATAAAAAACTTAAACCTAGGGTGCCGCCGGCAGCGGGGCGGGGCTCAAGCTGCCGGTGGTAGGGGCTACAGAGAGAGGAACCTCCTGACAATGCGTGCCGTGTCCAGGATGACTGCCTTCTGTATCAGACCCTTGACCCAACCATCGAGCGAGAGCCTCTGGAGATGTTGGTCGAGGCTCTTCGCTATGACACCATTATTATTATTATTATTATAATACTAGCTAGGATTAGGATTACAGACAAAAAATCCGACCGTACAAAGTGAATTTTTGTAGTATATCTTTTACTCTTAATTGACCGAGCGAAGCGAACGAAGGACATGCATCGGATAGCAAGATCTTCCAGGTCGTATTTTTCAATTTTTGTCATGGATAGTACAGTTCTATCTCTGATTTTTATGTCAAATATAAACTACAACACAACAATATACAGACTCAACTAACTAAACTACTACACAAAAAGCACATCGACCACCCCAGACCGATAAAGGTCTAAAGATAATCCAAATGCTCAAACCTACTACCTGTTGGCAGCGTGCCCAGCATGCTGGCCGCATTGCCACGTTGAATGGCAATGCTTATGCGTTGGGCCAGATACGCGCCAAATATTAATATTAATATTAATATGTCAAGACAAACGGCGCGTACATGAAGGAAAGACAGCACTGATGCAAAATAGCATCGTATGTATGGGTCCTAAAATCTACAATAAGATTCCTAAGTCAATAAGAGACCAGAATAGTAATTTATTTAGAAAAAAGTTGAAGGCATTGTTATTGCAGAAGTGTTATTATTCTATCAATGATTTTTTAAATGACAAATTTTAATTTTATTTGACATTATGTGTATCTTTTATTGCTTCTGCTTTGTCATATTATAGATATTTTTGGTTTGTGTATTAATCTAATAACAAATAATAATTATTATTATTATATAATTTTTCGCATGTGCATGATGCTGTCTACCTGACATTTGTACGCCTAATCGGCACAACATGATTTTAAGCGACTAAATTTAGTGTAACATCTTTTATGCACTTGTTGTATAAAATTCTCGTGTTGTATGCAAATAAATTATCTTTATCTTTATCTTTATCTTTATCTTCAAATATTAATATATCCTGTATAAAAAATCGTGACACCGAATTTACCTACCTCTATGGAGCAAGACCTGGTAACACGTTAGGGTTCACCGCCTCTACCCTAACATTACCATCCCTTACTTTTTAAACCGTACAGCCAATTTGTACCCCGTCGTTTCACCTCGTCCCTTAGTCAACGTAACTTTATCGCCTTACATGTGCGTTGTTCGTCGCTATTTTAGGAAAACCTCTACGTCAATCGGGGCTTTGGTTACGTGCTTCCATCGGCGAACTCTCTTGGGACTTATAAAAGTCTTCTCTATATTTTTGGAAAAGCAGGGGACATTTTGGCTGGGCTTTGGGCTTTGGATGAATTTTGGCTGGGCTTTGGGCTTTGGATGAATTTTGCTCTATTAAGAGATGATTGGGTAAAACATTGAAGCTTTGTTGTAAGCTGTCTTGATTCACTTCACTTATTGACCAAGCGATCGAAATCTCCTCGAAACCTCTGCGTTAACTGGCATAAATTGACTTCATTTGGCTGGATGTTTGTTTGTTTGTTGGTACTCGCGTGAAGGTCGTATTTTTCTATAGAGATATTATTTATGGTTTGTTTAAATTGAGATTCTGATATTTTGAGGGAGTTGCATGCAATTTATTCACTTCAATTCAATTTATTCACGTGTAAACTGATGAACGCGGGTAGTCGTTAAACTAGATCCAGTTAAATCAATCTAACCTTTCCCTTTTATTCGCTATGGACATCAACTTATCACTCTCAAACACAATCGTAATTTTCGACAAATTTAACTCACTTGATATTGGTATTGAACATACTTGAGTTGAACTTCTCTGAAGATACGTGATTTTTGGCAATAAATTTATTTGCAAACTTCAACTTGCAGCGTAGAACTGCACCACAATATCGGAAACTTCTTATTTTTATTTGGAGTGGTCTATACCGACGACAGTTGGAGTATTGTGAATGTTCTTCTGCCATCTTACTCAAACCTAACTTTATAATTATCTACTAAACATAATTATACCTAAATTCCATCAGGCGTGTATTTGCAGAGGTGTTTCAATTTTTTCTCAAGGAGTTGATTGAGTCAACCTTTATCATATGAATTCAGCCCTGGATCTAGGGGGGGGAGGGGGGCAAACTGGGGCACCCACCCCGGGCGGCATTTTCAGGGTGCGCAAAAATCATAATTAATGTGATTAAAAATAAAAAAAACTTGCTCCACAAAGCCCCTAGCATACGAAAGCTTGGTTGACTCACCGTTAACATGTTAGAAAAAGGCGCCACATAGATAATTATATTAAGTTTTTTTAAGTAAGTTATTTTAAGCGCTGGAGAGAGGGGCGCCACCGTCAAGTTTCTGCCCCGGTTCGAAAAAATCGTAGATCCGGGGCTGCATATGATTCAACAGCCTTACAATGCGCCCTGCATTTATGCATGGTTCAATCAAGATTACCTTACTTTACTTTATTCTATTGACATTTCCATTTTAAATAATTTTGAATTCATTTTAATTAAGTAAGTAGATATGTATGGTTTTAACGTATTTATCATAAGTATTATTCAGATCAGCGGTGCTAATGGAATGAAATAAATAAATAAAGAGCCATAAATGTGATGTGTAAAACTTGCCCTAGTTTAAAAAAAATGCGCTGATAAAATTCTGTAGCACTCTCTCTAAATAAGAATGAATTTTCTATTTAATTTAACAAAGCGTTTGTCAATTCTAACTTGGATATTGTAACTGTGTTCCATTGTTGTTTAGTTTCAAGATAAGATTTTACAACTCAATTTAGATATAAGTTGTTTTGCTTGCGGTTGTTTACAGAAATAATAGTGTAACAGGTAACATATATTAATATGTATGTGACATTTTGATATACTTATAAGAGGCTAAAATAAACACGATCTCCGGATATATAACGATATTCAAACGTAAAATTTTAGAGTGAAAAATACAGTTTTGAAAAAGTCAAGTCTCAAAGGCCTGGGTGCAAGCTATATGAATATTATTATGAGAGTGACTTGTACATCTCGTGACGCCAATGCGTAAAAACACTGAAATCAAGCTGTTACTAATAATAAATTTAAAATGTATGTATATTGGAATTGCACTAACCTTGTAAGTACCAACTTTATCAGCGAGCGTTTTTTTTATTTATTGTTAGAATAGATTTATCCTGGCGTAAAAAAATTGTAGAGTTCTCTATTGAAAAACAAAACACGATACCATATTTTTTTCTACTCACGAAGTTTACATTCGCGCGGTTAACTTATTTGCACGCTTAATAATTTTTTTTTTTTTTTTTTTTTGTGGCTAGCGCCTTTATTAACTACAACACAACAATATACAGACTCAACTAACTAAACTACTACACAAAAAGCACATCGATCACCCCAGACCGATAAAGGTCTAAAGATAATCCAAATACTCAAACCCACTACCAAATTATTGTTACTTTTGTTTATTGTCTAATTAAAAAAATATCTTGTTCGTTGATAAAATGGATCTTATATTCGAGTATACGTGTAATAATGAATCATTTTAACACTCTCGTCTATTTTGATACCCAATCAAAGCCTCGTATCAAAAAATTACATTTGAGTAAAACTAGCTCTTAAAACGGTTGCATAAATAGCTAAAATAGGTACCTAAATAATAAGCGCCAATAACATAGTTATTTTTAGTCCAACGTATTTTGGTAAACACGATAATGTTTACTTGGCAATAACGGAAAAATACTTATGATATTTTTCTCCCTGGCTTATTTACAGCCTCTATTATTTTAATTGCTATGATACCGGGGTTGCGTTTCAGATGTTGTTGTTTGTTGTTCTCCAGTAAGGATAGAGATCTTTGAAGATTACACAGTAGATATGATTCGGGTTTCTCGGACATCAAAGTATGGCAAGTTTTCAATGTAACTATTCAATCCCATTCATTGTGGAAATGTTACCAATTCAACTACAATATACATAGATACCCACAATCGCACCGTTTTCCTGTTGGGTGGGCAAATAGTCCTACTGTAGGTATCATAATTGATACGACATGGTATGTTTTTTTTTCATTATTGACATGCATGTCCTTTTACCTAACCTGTCTTTAAGCCGTTTTCGGTATTATTTTTAAACTTGTTCTACATAATGTTCTTTATAATAAGACTATTTTTATAGCAGATGAATACTGAAGATCTATTTATTTATTTATTTATGTATTATCTGATTATATAATATTATCTCGTTAAATACCTACCCTTTTTTACCATGATATACATAAACATTCTCGGTATGTTTGTATTTTTTAACTAATACCGGTAAAAAGCAATGTGACTGTAGGTTTTCTATTTATTCTATATTTTATTTTACAATAAAATCGTAATTTTGAGCAAGCCAAGCGCTTTTATTTTTTGATTGGAACATTACATCTTATTTAAATATATTACCTTTTAAAAAGTACAAAGCAATTGATATATGAATCAGTGTCATTTTATTAAACAAAACAATCAGCAATCATCATCATCATCTCAGCCACAAGAAGTCCACTGATGGACATAGACCTACGATGGAGTTCGAAAAATACCGGTGGGAATGTACCCAGCGTCTTCCTGCCAATTGGGTATGTAAAGTTTTTTTTTGGTATTTTTTTTATATTTTTATATGATAGAATGGATCATTTAAAAAAACTAATTTCAATATTTTTTTATTCTGTTCAGTATTTATTTTTTAATATTTTTTTAAAGATAAAATCGTCCGTAGGAAAGATGACGTCATCGTACCTACTGAATAAGATGTTGTGATAGCCAACATGAACTAAAAAATACATATACGTCAACTCGACAGTGACATGTACCTATATTCGTTTTTGTCTCTGACTGATACAAGAGATCATCGGTTGTTGTGTTTTGAAAAAACAAATACGTTGTGTAAACATAAAGAATGAAAAAAAGAATAATTAATAATTAATATTGAGCTCGTTGTAATTAATTAATGTTTTATAAGGTCTTCGCGATTGTGTTTGCGCATTGAAATGAAACAAATTCACAATATTATTCAGAAACTACAACTGTGAAATGTTTCGACTTTCGTGCCAAAAATCCTAATAAACTGTTTTTTTCAAGTAAAGGAAACCTTTAAAAGACTGGTGTGAACAAGTTAACGTAGACTAAGTTCCTGGGCGGAGCATTGATGCTGCAGTACAATGAACCAGAAAAAGGAACCAGAATAAAATAAATAATGTATAAATGTAAATAAAATAATCTCTATAATTACAATGAAATTGGTATATAATTAAACACAATAAAAAGAAGTTATGTACTGTCAATCACTTTTATTTCATATCCTGGCATTGTTCATAAGTTTTAGCTCTTTAGCTCCTCGGATTTTTGCGATGTTGTTCTTGCCGCTAGTTGAGATGAACTCCAGAATGTTAAGATTCTCAACCTTAGGTAAGTTAGCAGAGTCGGCACGTACAAAATTATCCATAATTTATCCAATCAGTAGGCAAACAGTTTCTTACAACAAAGCAGTGGTCAACGTAAATGCAGTATCAATCGAAACGGTAGGAAAGCAAGGTCGTCGTAAAGATAATGAACAGAATTAATTTAATACAAATGAATAGAGTAGCAGAGCACCAAACACACAAAATAATTCTTTTCTTTGTTTATTTATTTTGGTATGACAGTTGTCATAGAGATATTGTCTCTCTTGACAATGCCAATACTGTCAGTTTCATCTTTTTTTACTAACTAAACTACATTTTATTTTACTACATTTTAGAGGTCGACTGAAGGTCAAATATTTTTTATATTTTCGCAAAAATTTGCGCGATCTCATCATTTTATGTGCCCTAAATAAAAAAATATGGTTTATAGACATATAATCTCGAAATGGTTTTGGAATCAGCATATGTTACATTTTTCTTTACATACCCAATTGTAATCTAATCTAATTGTGAAGTTGTCTGTCAGAGTACTGTAGCTTGTGGCAATATAAGTCATGTTTTTTTTTTTTTATAATTTACATTATAAAGTTCTGAGAATAAACTGAAGTTAGAGTGAAAAAAGATTAATTTACTTTTAGCAAGTACTGTTTTTTTTTAACGTAGGCAACTATACAGCATTGCACTTAAGTGGACCTCCAGAAAAACTTTAAGTGCTGTAGTGAATTATGACTGCTTTGGTGTAAAACTTTAAGTTATTTTTCAGCCACAATTAATGAGATTTGTGGACTTAGCAATTTCAAGTTTATTATCGTTTGTCCACTGTTTTGTCGTTAATAATATACTGTACAAATTTTTTGATATAAATATATAATTTTAGGCATAATTAGCGGCATTTTATAGTTGCATACAAAAAACTGGTTATGTTTTTCTTCGGAATATAGTTTAGCAATATACTACTTTATTTGGGACATAATTTTGTTTCTACTTAGAGATGTTTGTTACTTTTACATTACAACACAAAAATCATTTTAAATCAATGTTTTATAGAAGCAATAGAATGTATTTTTAACCGACTTCAAAAAAGAAGGAGGTTATCAATACGGTCTGTACATTTTTTTTTTGTAAGTAGGTATGTTTCACCGATTAACTGTTTGTGAACAGCAAGTCGCGTACATATGTATTGTATTGCGTATTTCGAAGATAGATTTTTCAGTTTTTGTAAACAATTTTTTTTTTAATAGAACAGATTTTTATTAGAGCAAATGAATTGAAACATAATTTTTTATTATAATAAGTACACATGTTTGTTTTATTGCTGTCTATACTAATAAAATAAAACTTTGAAGGGTAAAAATCAGTAAATCAAAGATTAAATAAAAAAAATAAAGAGTACATTTTTTTTAAATTTAGAAATAGGTTTGTGCTTGACCGCCAACAAATGAGGTAAAAAGAGGCAAATACTAGTATATCGACCTTGAAAGTAATAATTGGGCCGAACAGATGAAAAATCCTTTTATATTAAAAATGTATTTTAGCACTATGAAGACTTTGCACACAAATTTAATATATCACTTAAGAATCACCGTAATTCCGAGTGAAATTCTCTTTGAAAATAAAGGATTATGTCGTAAATCTGGCTATCTTATGTTCTGTAAAGCTTAATCCTTTATGATATACGATACCGATAAAAAATGTCATAAATGGAAATAGAGCCGTGTCTTAACATATTCAAATGGGATTAGGTAATAAGCTAGCAAAGTAGGTATTTCGTCTTACTTCTTCATACTCCAACAATACATATTAGTCTAGTAAAAATAAGGCGTGTGACAACATACAACTAAGTATATTGTTATTTAAATGAATGTACTGGTGCTTTGAAATACATTTGACACAATTTCATAATGATATTATAAAAGCTAATTTTGTTACCTTTGCACGCTCAAACAGCTGAACCGATCGTTATGAAAATTAGGATAGAGATCGCTTTGGACCTGGAGACGGACATAAACTACTTATCATCATCATAATCATCACCGTTTTTCATAACTACGCGAGTGAAACCGCGGAAAGCAGCTAGTCTATAAATCGGGGATCATTATTGATCTATGATTTTTAGCTATTTTCCTATCATAATTTCAAAGAATCCCCCCAGTTGCAAATACTGTGATGTGCTCCATACAAACGGATTTATTTTTACTAGACTATATTGGTAACAGCAATCTGGGTACGCTACCAACTGAGTGGATTTGGGCAATTAGGACCTTCATTTATATGGAGTAACCTATGTATTTTCTTAGGCTACCGTACTAAGAGTAGGGTACCGTGCTATATATACTAGGTGCGGGAACCTATTCTTGAAGTTAGTCTGTCTGTCTGTCCTACACTTAAACGGCTGTATCTTTTGAACGGTAAGATAAACGTCTCAAAATTTACAAGATTGTAGGGCTTACTTTCATGTAAATCAACAAATATAAATAAAAACTAGTCAAATGAGAGACAAGCTTGCGTTAATAATTTTTGAAAAGATATTGTGCGAGAACCTTCTTGTTGTTTCCAAAAAATAAACGAAAAATGACAACTGAACGTTTCTTTGAGAGTTGATGTCATGTAACAAACTTAAAATAGAGTAAAGGGTAATAATGTTAAAACCTCTATGGATAAAGAAAATACGTCTGTAAAACATACTTATTTATACTTAATTTTGTATGTGGATTTTGAATTTTGGACGCCTAGCATTTCAGATTATTCGTACTGTAGAAAATATGTATGTGAAATTACAAAGTATTCTTAGATATAAAGCACATTTTACACAGCTTGCACAGGCGCTATTCCCCTTTATGTTAACCTATAGACATTCACGGAATGCATCTCGTTCTATCGTATAGTTTTAGCCGACTTCAAAAAGAGGAGGTTATCAATTCAAGCTGTATGTATGTAATATTGTCAGAACTGCACAGTTTTTGTATATGTTAGTCTGTATCATCTTCTAAATATGTGTGCCAAATTTCATAAGTGTATGTATGTTTGTATGTTCGTATGTCCGTATATCCGTATGTTCTGTTCGTATATTTGTATGTCTGCATGTTTGTATAATTGAATGTTTGTCCACGTACTATGCAGAAACTAAAATTTGTAAAGCATTTTTTTTTTATAAAGTATTCTCTCAACTTAGCATTCACTGTAAGTTTTAGCAAAATCGGTTCAGTAGTTTTCAAGATATTATGGAGTTTTTTTTAATTTTAAAGCATGAGCGTTTCAACGATATTACAGAAACTACTGGGCGGATTTGAACGAAATTCGGTAGGTTTATCATTCATACCACATAAAAGGATCTGGTTTATTTTATAATGCAAAAACTAGGCGTTACAATACTAGTGAAGTATGTTTGAAAATCAAACGAACTTACCCAGTGAAGATTTGTGAATACAATTTTTAGTTTCAAACAAAACGATAAATACTATTAAAATGAATAAATAAAGTAATTTTAAAAAAAAAGGCCGACGTCAAAACAAGAAATAACACGAAAACAATCAAAACTGGGCGTTTACCTAATTAAAGTAGATACGTAAACCATTTATTTTTGAGGTCGGTGTCTGTATAGGACTTAGTTGTTGACAGTTTATATACGTAAACCAACTATTTTTGAGGTCGGTGTCTGCATAGGACTTAGTTGATGACAGTTTAGGGCCAACCAATCGACCTCAAAAATAGTTTGTTTGCGTACCTACATAGGTAGACGCCCAGTTTTGATTTTTTTCTTGTTATTTCTCTTTTTCCAGTTAATAAAGATTATCAACTATTTGAAGTAGACGAAATGGCAGTTTTCTACAGTGTCACATTATTTTAACACTTAGTTTAATGTAGTATTTCGTAGGGTTTCATCGTTATTCAGTTTGTAATCTTCCTAATAAATATAAAAGAAGATTCGTAGCGTGAAAAGTAGCATGAGGTATCTCCAGAAATATTGATTTCGTTACGAATCGTGGGAAATCTCGCACAAACCAGAAATGAGATAACGTTAAAATATTCTGACAATCTTTCAGCATTAATCTACCCTTCAGGAGTTTCAGCTCTAAAATTCGGAAGAGATTTTGGAAATGTATCGACACTTATCGATATTTTTAATAACGACAAACAGCTTATTCATATCAAACAGCTATTATCGTTAACCTGATGTTTTTCCTGAAAGACGACAATATCAAAAGGTTTTCGACGAGTGCCTACGTATGTTCTTATTATGTAAATGTTAACATACTCGTTATTTTATTTATTTTGTGCCTATTAAAGCATTAGCTTTAATGAAGAATTAGAAGAAGTACAGAGATTTGTAATCTTAGTACAGGGTTACTAGTTTTATTAAATGGCTTCTTTCTTTTTAATTACAAGAAGCAGCAATTACCTACAAAATATTTTGTTAAAAAAAATATATTTTTTTGATACTTAGATTTAATATATGTATGTATTTTTATTTTTAATACTTTGATTAATAATGTTTTAGTGTTTTATGTAAATTTACCTATACAACATATAGGTACAACATAATTAGAAATACTAGTAGTTCTACAAACTGTATACCTCGCGAGCACAAAATTTTGTAACAATAAGTATTTGTTTACAAGAAAGTCTGTGTTCCCTAAGTCTACTACTCATACTATAAAATCATCCAAATATAACCAAAATCGGCCGACAAATAGCCTTGTAGCAACGATCACGGTCACAGCAACCTAACAACTTGACCGATGTTCCTCATATTTCAATTTTTTTTATAGCAGCAAACGTTTTAGCAAATATTAACAAAATCAGCCAGTAAATGTGCCCCAGCAACCTTCTCCCTTTTTGATGGGAAATACTCTTTAATAAAAAATCCCCGACGATATTTCTTTTTACAAAATTGTAAAAGCTGTGTAGCAAGTTTCGTATATATTCGACATCAGAACCATGAGGTTGGATGTCTCCTTGATTAAAATAGAGACCTTATGTCGAGGTTATATACAGGTCGATATGTCCGGACAGAAGAAACACAATTTTGCTAGTCCATGCAAAGATCTTCGCTTCGCTTCCAAGTCAATTGTCATGTTGTTATGCATAAAAATCATTTCTGCGCTAAGAATTTCTAAAAATGATTTATATAAATGAAAATTAATTTGGATCATATTGAGATTTTTGTCGAATATTTTTGATGTTTCCTAGTTTTACAAACGATTTTTTTTATAAGTTCATGCAGTCATTTTATATCTTCAAAAATATGGGTAAGTGCGAGCGATACAGACGATGGTCGGACTATGGACTCTTAATAAAACAACACTTAAAACTCGCTAATACTAAATACTAAACATGTCTATGTCTAATCTATAAACCCTCATCTCCAACCACAAAAAAACTGGTTATTTATATAGTTTATATAATAAACTCAGCGAACTGATTACAAATAAATAGCTTTTGGCGTCGAATTATCGATATCTAATAGCCGTTCTTCGACCCTTATCTAACGTTTTAGGGGAATTTCTTCGCTTTGGTGACGAATTGATATTTTTCATGAGTCTTCGGAAAGGGCAGCCGTTTATATCGCATGCCTGCAATTTATAGCCACATTTATTATATCATCGAGTTTCTTTGCCTCCCTTCACAATATGGCTTGAGTGCTATAACGTGCCATATGGGTTTGGAGATTTCTTAAGAGGGCAGAAATGATCGCCGCTAAACATTATCCGATTTAGATAATGTTTTGTTTGTATAAAATGAAAACTTATGTTTAACTTTGTCAATTTGTTTTTTACTGTTTCATGCAAATTATACATTTTCTCAATGCTATTTCATCACGTGGACGTAAAGTCTAAAACAAAATTCACGAACATAGTGTCCTGGGTTAATTGATACTCATATACCAACAATAACTTCAAGATTTTGATATAAAGACTCTATGTTACCGCGCTAAAGCCTAATTTAGATTAAGAAGTCTAGAGACGTCTTTTTTGCCGCTTCGAATTATTTTGAAAATCTAAATTATGGTAATCGTGTAATGGGTCTAACTCACTGAGCTCAGACGTTTTTGAGGACTGACGCTACATCTCGTTGATACTTTGTCAAAACATTTCCTAGTCCTTTTTAAGACGGTTTTATTACCTTCAAGTAAAGAACTGTGTAAAAAAACTTAGAAATTTTAGAAATCGAATTTATTAACAACTTCTATTGTCGATTTTACTAACAACGTATAGATTCGAATTTTTCCTTTAAAAAATATACCAACTTCAAATAGAAGGTGAAAAATTTAGCTGTATTTTTTTATGTTTTTTAACGCATAACTCCGTCTTTTATAAACCAATTACAAAATCAGTTCTCAAAGAGATTAGATAATAGGCAAATTCGCAAAGCTAACATAGACACGACAAAATAATTGGTAGCTAGTTGTGCAACTGTTCCAACCGAAGTTTGCTTTTTCCCTTTATAGAACAAATATGACGCTTGTATTTGTAGACGCAATCTCTTTCTGGGAGAGAATCTTAGTTCATTCAACTCGTGATACTGTGGATGTTATTCTGAACGAGCCTGGGCCCAACCCCATAAGTAAGTAAGTTCGTATAGACTGCGGGGCTAGCCCTAGTGTCACAGTTCGTATAGACTGCGGGGCTAGCTCTAGTGTCACAGTTCGTATAGACTGCGGGCCTAGCCCTAGTGTCACAGTTCGTTGCTTCAGTGCTTGTTTGCCGTATACCATTGCTACCATTGGTAAAAATTCACATCGTAATGCAGCCTATGTACTAAGGATTTATTTTAAATTATTTCGTATGTTTCATGTTTATATATTTATATACGTTTATATTGTAAAAAACATGAATACTAAGAAAAATTAAAGAATATGAATCAAAAAAAAAAAATAAGGTTGAATAAAGTTTTGTACGATACAGACCTTCTATTTAAAATTTTCATAAATACAGCCTGGAAGTTTAAAAACTTCATATGTTTTTATGAAAACTCTTAAAATACGTACACCAAATCATCATAAAGTAAATAAAACTATTTCGTTTGCCTTCAGAAGCTTTGCATAAAGTTGACTGGCTCTAGTATTGCACTCAGAATATTATTCATTCGTTTACTTGCAAGTTATGCATGCAAATGGTCATACATCTGGAGAGCTGTTGCATTTAAAATTACATACAGACGTGGCCTAGAACTACTTTTGCTCCGCTATTACACTTGTGTGATACTGATACCAAATAATTGTATTTTAAAACTAAGCACACTCTTGAATAAAAGTGACAGGAAATATTTTTCCGGTTATTTTGATTTAAGACTAGTAAATCGATTTTGATTAAAAAAATGTGTGGAACTAATAAAGTAGGACATACTTTCAAATTTAAAAAAAAGGTTCTAAATCTGATAACCATAAATGACGGAATTTTGAGGTACCTAGCTAACATAAAATACTACAAAATAACATTACCTATGTTGGTGACAATGGATATAGCGTATGTGCTTCTCCAAGGACTGAGCTATTTTTATACCAAATTTTATTATGATTAGTTTAGTAGTTTAATTTTTTTTAAATAAGTAATTTAAAGATAGGACAGACCCGTAGCCCCGGTAATAGGCCCCTTACGCCTTTTGGTATGGAAATCTAACTTTAACAAGTCGACGTACGGTAGTCTTATTGTATGAAACATATTCGTACTTGGCCAGTTTTTAACATTCTATCACGTTAGGTACGTATTATTAAATATACATTTTCATTCTTATATAATTTTAGTAAAACTTATTGTTAGGAATCTAAGTGCAAAAACGAAAATCTATTTTAAAATGTGATCAAGAAACAGCTCTTCCTAACTCTTAACCCGTATAAATTGTAGAAATTAAGTAAAGACGTGAACACATGTCTAGAAGCACCGGCGCCGTTGTCTGGTTAAGTTTAAATGCTTTATAATATAGTCAAGTCTAGAGAGCAGCTGTTGATCTAGCTTAGACTCGCTCACTGTTGTACTACTGGTGTACCTAACAAGCTTTGCAACTGTTCTTCAACAAAGTACACTTTTCAAGCACAAACTTTTTTGAAATAATTGTAGTAAACCTATGTCCTTAACTGAGACCTGACGGGGTTTTACCCGCTTAGTTATGAAAAAATTGTGGTGATGATGATGATAAGTATGTCCGTACATACTTATTAAATTTTAAAACAATCGGTTCAGCTGTTTTATCCTGAAAAAGTAACAAACTTCGCTTGTATAATATTAAGGATTATAATGAAATTCTGACAAACATATTTCAAAACAACGGTACTTGCTACTACTTAATTACATCTTTTGCAAGACCTGGACACAAAAAGTTTTAGACCGTGAAGAGTGGAAAGAAGATAGAAAGGCCCAGCAGTGGGACGAATCAAGCTAAAATAATAATAATAAATGAACGGTGTCATAACCAAGATCCTCGACCAATATTTCAAGAGGCTCTCGTCAGATTATTGGGTCAAGGGTCAGATATAAAAGGCAGTTTTCCTAGACACGGCACGTATTGTCCGGAATTTCCTCAGTAGCCCCTACCACCGACAGCTTGAGCCCTGCCCCGTTGCCGGCGGCACCCTAGGTTTAAGTTTTTTATAATATTTATGTTTTTACATTTTTAATGCAAAAAACTTAAATTTAAGATTTGAAATAAATAAACTGATAATAATAATAATGTTTTATCATCATGGATAGGACTATTGTTAAGCCTAAAATCGTGATAGTAGATCGATCTCAGCGTCGGGCAGTGCTCATCGACATCACCATCCCATATGATGAGATCTAGTATAAGTAAATCGCTTCCAATCGGTCTTTTTGGAAATCCATGGGGGAGGCCTATGTCCAGCAGTGGACTTCTTGTGGCTGAGATTGATGATGATGATGACATGTAACATGTATTACAGCCATGTAGTAATACATGGACAAACACTTAGGAATAAAATCTTACCCTGAGGGAGTGACTGATCAATAGACAATGTGTAGCTTATAATATAAGCTACATTATACATTTCTGAAATTACGCTCTTTAATTAATATCTCCTTCTTGAAGTTAAGCTGTGAGAAAACTTTAGACGACAGCATCTATTACAAATTTCAGAGTAGTTCAACAATTTCAAACAGATGTTGATCTAGGTTAATAGAATTGCTAGCTAAGTGATCTACTTATCTTGATCTCTAATGAAATAAGTAGATAAGTGCTTCGGGGTAACTTTGGTATTCTAACTTTGATGCCTTGAAATGGTCTGTTCGTTTAGTTTTGAATCAGGGTTTTCTACAACTTCTTATTAAAGTTTGGATGATTTCTTAATTTTAATAGCCTCGCATAACATTCTTGGTACATAACGATTGAAACGATTATAAATTTCAATGAAACCTCATCCACTTGTCACGTTGTATGTATACTAATGTAGAGTCCAGAAAATGATATAAATAATTAAAAAATCCAACCGACAGTCTCTTTTACAAGTCAGAATATCCAGTCAGAAAGAGAGGGAGATAGTAAAAATTTGTATTGAAGTTTTACAACTAAATTAAACAATTTTTTCCTTATTTCGAGATCAGGCGTTAGATTTCAGTATTTGCAATTTTTATTAGTATTTTTAGATATTGTTGAGTGCAGCAATTTACTGCTAAATTAACATTAATAAATGTAACCTTACAATGCATTGAGTACAAAATAATTAACTGACACCCTGCATCATGCACAAGAGATTACCTACATAATTTATTTTGAATAGTCTTACAGCATACAATTATGATCATATAAAACTTAAAGTGATAAAAACAAATTAACCAGTGAAAATGTTGAACAAATCAAGACAATACGACGTACATCGTCGTATTTATAAAGTCACAAAGTGCTAGAAATGTGGTTGACGGTAGACAGTCAGTGAAGTGTGTGTGATGGACGTAGTGACCACAGCATGACCGCGTGGATGGCGCTGTTCGGGCTAGTGTGGCTTCTGCGCGTGCGCGGATCGCTGTGCGGCTGCGCGGCGTGCAAGCGCGCAAGGCAAGACCCGTACGACATGCGCGAGCACGAAGTGAGCCACGAACTGCACGTAGCGAGCCACAGTCTGCACGACGCAAACCGACTGCACGAAACGAGTCACCTGCACGAAGCACAATCGCACGAAATCCCGCGAGAAGAGGAGCGCGCAGCTTTTGATGTTATCGCGTTGCAACAGTACACCAAAGACGCGACTGTACAGACTGATTTTGATGATGATGAAGATTTAGATAAGATCGAGTTGCAAATTACGGAAGAATGTAAGTTTTTTTCTTATCCCTTTCGGTTCCGATTCTTTGTATTTTTAATCCTCGACCCAAAAAGGTGAGTGTTATAAGTTTGATGTGTGTAGCTGTATATCTATGTGTCTGTGTGTCTGCCTGGCGAAACGTAGCTCTCAAACAGATGGACCGATTTTTTTTTATTTTTTTTAAAGGATTTCACCGTGTTTTTAGCTATGTTTCATCAAAATCTCAGGCTAGTTTTTTGTCGCGGGTCTATGACTTTTCTAAACTTATATTATACTTTTACATCATTTATATTTACACCAATGCTCTGGTGTCTTTAACTGTGTGTGTTTTTTGTGCCTGTAACTATTTTACAAAATATATTTTTGATTTTTTTGTTTTTTTTTTCTAAGATAGTGATAGAAGAGCCTGTTTTACTTTTAGATAACCAAACGTCATTTATTAAGAATTACTAAGATATGTTTTATAACTTATAAAATGGATTGAGTTTTGTTTGTTGTGTTTTTGTTTTGTCACTTTAATATCAATATTTGAATTCTACAAGATGTGAAAAAAGATTTATAACTTCACTTATATAGGTCATGTTTAATATTACTTGACCTCTAGACAATATACCTATCAGCAAGCTAGCAAAAAAGACAATGAACAACGAAAATAAAAAATGTTTTAAAGATGTTTAATAAAACTTCATTTTCAAGATTGAAGTGAATAATCAAATTGAGGACAACGATAAATGAAAAGGGGCTTCTCTCCATCTAGATATGAACAATTTTTGAAATTTGTTTTTGGTTTCATTACTTTTTAGGGTTCCGTACCCAAAGGGAAAAACGGGACCCTATTACTAAGACTCCGCTGTCTGTCTGTCCGTCTGTCACCAGGCTGTATCTCATGAACCGTGATAGACAGTTAAAATTTTCACAAATTATATACATATAAGTATTTCTGTTGCCACTTTAAAATAAATACTAAAAAACAGAATAAAATAAATATTTAAGGAGGCTCCCATAAAACTAATGTGAGTTTTTGCTGGTTTTTGGTCGATATTGACAACGGCAACAGGTAGACGCTTGAAATATTCCCAGAATATTGAATTATATTATTCACTTCGAAAATAAATAAGTGAATTAATATAAAAATAATATTTATCTCCCATGCAACAAACGTGATTTTTTTTCCATTTTTTTATAGATAATGGTACGGAACCCTTCGTGCGCGTGTACAACTCGCACTTGGCCGGTTTTTTCCGTCTTAATTGTTTTTTTTTGTTTTCCCTTATCTCACAAAATGAAATTAATAAAAAATAAAGCTGTAATTTATTGTGAACCTGAAATATAAGTTAAAATAATCTAGATCGTAATAATGTAATTAGTTATGGCAGGGACTTGCCAGCTGCTAGCAAAGCGTCCCAGTTTTTAAGCTTTTTAATTGACTTCGAAAAAGAAAGAGGTTGTCAATTCGTAGCGTATATTTTTAAACGTTTTATTTAGCTAGTCCTGTTTGCTACCGTGTATAGGCAATACACTGTAACTTAAGTTAGGTACAGTATTTTAGGTTAACAGGGCCCATTGACTTTCTTGTGATCTGTTCTAACCCCCTGTAAAAAAATAATTCTACTAACCTTTGTCTACACTGATATAATACTTTTAAAAACACTGTATTCGACAGAACATTACAGATTTATTATTCCAAAACACGGCAACAAAACATACCGTGTATTGCTAAAACAAAACAATGCGCGCGAAAGTTATACCGTGTCAAAAAACCAACGTTTCAAGACACGCGCGCTGCGATCGACAAGCGATAGCGCATACGTTTGCCGGGGGCTCAAATAACAGTGGCTCGTTCACGATCAGTGCGCGCGCGCGCGCGGGGCTACGCAACTTTGAAGTAAGAGATAGATCACGCTGCACTTGCAACGGGACCGTGCTGTCGTTCGTATAATTTAATTATTTTATAGAGTTTTTACGTTAAAAATGTGCGGATTTTGGTAACAAACTCTTGCTAAATTTGTCTATTTGCTAAACTTGCTAAATGACGTGAATCAATGTTTTGCCACAACAATGGCAACATTATTGTAGGAACACTAGTATAGGAAACCACTCTTTTGATTGTATTTTATTTACTATTAAACATATTAGAGTAAATACTAGATGGCTAAATAGATATCAAAAATACCTTTAAATCAATATCAAACAATGTTCTTGAAAGTAATAAGAAGGAAAAATAATCAAATTAAACCCAAAAAACTTTCACCGGCCATTTTATCAAAACACGTTTTTTCGACTTACAGTGTGCCTTTACACGGTAGTTTGTTATTGTTGTATATGTTTCTTGGGTCAATCAAAAGTAATCGAAATTTGACTCCCTTCCCATTGACAGATTGATCTGATATTTGGTACACGCCGTTAGTTTAGATGACAATATAATGAAATATTTTATTATTATTATTTTCTAAATTCAATATGGCCGCCGCCACAAAATGGCGGATTTCATATTTTTTCACAACCCCCACAATATGGATATCAAATAAAAGAGCTTTTCTAGTGGAATACAGTAAATAATTTACCTATAATATTGTCTTTCTTTTCGTTTAAGTTAAAAAGGGTTTTTAAGTACTTATTTAATAATACTCAAATTTTTATATTTTTCTTGCAAAGAACTATAAAATAAGAAAATCCAATTATATTAATACATTATATTATTGATATTTATAGTATAATACATTATTGCAGACTGGTTTATTTTAATTTAATTATTATATCTCACTAAGTATATAAAATCAAAATCCATTGAAACATTAGTCGATGTTACAATCAGGTAAATAAATCCCACATAATTTTATCGTTTCAATCGATGAAATCGAAATATCTACAGGCAAGGCAATGACAATCTTTATTTCAAGGCTAACATCCCAAAACTTTGGTTAAATACGAATAAATAATTGGCCTGGGGCCTAACTGAATATTTACCAAGTCAATGTTAACTCACCCTCCAACCAGGTGACAACTTTGTAGAGAACAAAGTATACAACGTAATTTTCAAGTCTCAAAAAAGCTTCAACATAATTTAAATTCAATTTGTTAAAATAAATTGATGGTGCTTTATTATGTGTAAGTAGCGCAAAGTCAATTGAAAAGTAAAGTTAATTACTAACTTCAAGGGATTAACAGTCTTTAAAGCTTTACCCTTCCATTCCTAAAGGTAATGAGTACACAACCCGTTGTTATACTTATTTTTTAAATTATGTTTCATTATAGACTATTTAATTAAGATGCTATGGTTGATATACGGCGTTACGTGTATAATTTTCTTACATTATAATAATCAAATCAAATTAATTTATTGATAACTTCCGAGTTACACGTCAAATATCTAATAAGTTAGTCAAAGAACATATTATCAACTACAACATTACAAAATTGCACAATATTCATTAAAAAAACAACATAAATATATATAATTTAAATAATCACACTAATACACTAAAAATAATACATTATATTAATCTTTCAACTTAAAGTAATCATTAATATCATAAAAGTTTTCATCTTGAATATACATACTTATATATATACATACAAACATACATACATACACTCGAAATACATAACGCTCCTTTTTACACAGTCGCTTTTAGTCGCTTTTTTTACACAGTCGGTTGCTAAAATTTTCTCACAAAAAAAAAAACTTGGCAGACGTGCGCTCCCTTAAAATTGCTACGAAATATGTCTGTCTATATCAAAACAATTTATTTATGCAAACGCTAGATCTACAAAATATTTTCCAAACGTGCCTCGGGGGTAAAGGTCTGGAAAAATTAGCCAAGATATATTTTCACTTGAGGCGTCGATATCAACGGTTTTCTTATAAAATACTCAAAGATCTATCGTCTCCTTAGAACTGACCATTTCTATAATATGCATAAGTACGCTTATGCATAATATAAAAAGCTTGTGGCTCAGTTGGTAGCGTGTTTACGTCTACCTGCTGAACTGAAAGATCGTGGGTTCAATCCCCACCCAGGGCAAACATTTGTGTGATGAGCATGGATGTTTGTTCTGTGTCTGGGTGTTTCTATGTATCATATGTATATATTTACAAAAAAAAAGTACATATTATGTATTCTATCAGCCATCTAGTTCCATTGTACAAGCTTTGCTTAGTTTGGGCTAGATGTTGTTGTGTGAAATGTCCACAAATATTTATTTTATTTATTTATTTATTTTATGCATGAAATTATTGGATATGCATTTATGTTATTATAATAATTTTATGCAGTTAAATATTTTTACATTAATTATGGTTTGTTTTAGGGTTCCATAGTTAACTTTTTTTTTTACTTTCTTCTAGACCACGAGAAATTATTTGAAAAGTTAATTTTCAATAAAAAAGGTTCTGAAAAAATAAAATAAGGTTGAGTATATGGAGTTTGATTTTTCACGCTGATAGAAAAACAAATAAAAAGTAAGTAAATTCGTATAGACTGAGTGGCCAGCCCTATTGTCAGAGTTATTAGGCCGCTGAAAGGCCTGTGACTTGGCTTGACGATTGCTGTTTTTTTTAAGAACAAACAACCAGGACCTACAATTTAACATGTCATCAGAACCACGGTAGCGCTCAGAAAAAAAATGCTACTCACGGTCACCCATCCGAAGACTGACCGGTCCGTCCGTAGCTTGCCGTTGGTGATGGTTCCAGAACACCTAGTCAAGCTACGCCACGAGGACTACAAATAAATTCTAATCATGAAAGGAAAATTACGCAAAAATTAATAAGTCTTCCGAAAGCTAGGTCAGACAGACATCGCAATCGAGGAAACGGAATATTTCCGGCGTTTCAACTATGCTTTGTAGATCAAATTACTTTTGGTGTCGACTTTCTAACTGGAATTTTCCTCGTGAAAGAGAAAGAATTTTCCGATGCGTAGGTATCCGTAACGTCAGATTCGTTTCGTTGGATCTTAAGCTGATTGATTTGGCCCCGTTTCAAAGACAATAATTTTAATTGCGCTGTCGTTAGCAAAATTCTATCTGGATTTTCCGGTTTCGTTTCATTTTGTCCCATCATTACAAGTAAACTACTATACATTTTTAATTTAATCACAAAAAATAGTGTCTTTATGCAAGGAATGAGAGTCCAAATTTTAAACTTGTTTAACCGTATCATGTGGGGTATTATATGAAAGAGCTTCATTAGCATAAGCTAAAACAGTTTTTTAAATATTTTTACGATGTATATTTTTCGGTTTATGAAGATATAAAAAAAATATGATTTCCCCCTTTTATCTACTAGTTTGTACGGAACCCTCAGTGGGCGAGTCTGACTCGCACTTGTCCAATTTTTAACTTTATAGCTCTTGCCGGTAAAGTATACCTTTTTAATTTCATGATAACTAGCAAGATATATTATATACCTAATACAGATAAGAATAAAAATGTCAAACAATATTTTCATTTTTACATAAAAACTGTCACTCACTGCTGTTGTGTCGAGTTTTAGGTTAAAATTAAAAGTTTCTCTTTGATCACCAAAAAGGCGAAGAGCTACTTAGAAGTGACACAAGCGCTATTTAATTGTATTAATGATTATTGTTAATAGAACGGTTATCGGTTGAAGGTACCCGCTTCTTACTCACCGGGGTAAGAAGCGGGTAGTAATAACCTTTTGGTGCTTCAGTTCCGTTATTTTGTGCTACTGACATTCATTGTTTTTTTTTTACTTTTTTGTTTTTTTTTGTATAGGTTAAAGATATTGTTTGTTAAATATTTTTGTATTTAATTATATATGTATGTTTAAATAAGCCTATCTATTTATATATTATAAAAATGCATGTTAAGTGTTTGTTCGGGCGTGACGTCACGTACCGGTACCAGCAGAAGATCAGCGCTGGTTGTTTACAACTAGCATTATGCTGAGCTGGGGCCGGATCGTGACAAAAACATTATTTTGTGTGTATGATTTTTAATTTTCTGATGTATGGTTTTGCATAGTAAATTTATGTTTTTGTCTATATCTATGTCTAAATATCCGACTATAGTTGACATATTTATTTAAAAAGTGTGAAAACCACGTTAGTTACTATAGTAAATATTTTCATTCTCCTTCAACGCTGCGCTCTTTTTTTTTACGTTATAAATCCAAATATGTTAAACATTAATGCCATCGTTGCCCAAATATCTTTTCATAAAAAAGTTAAGAATAAATGCGTTACAAGTGTTTTTTTTAGCTAAGTCATAATAAGTATAATTACTTATATTATCTTACACACACACATAAAATAACGACGTACCTTAACTGACTTTTACAGTCAGTAATCCCGGGAATAGAACCAGCTGCTACATTGTATGTTTTCCTTTATCTCCCAGTCCAGCATGAAAGTGTTATATTATTTAAATTACATATGCTAATAAAACTGCTATTATTAAATTATAGTTTTATTATGCTTACTTGCCAAATTTCGGATATGTTCCCATCCGAAATTTGCCAAGTCAAATTTTTTGCCTTGGCAAAAAATTTATATACTATATATCTTTTCATTCGGAACCCTAATATCTTGAATATAATAATACCTCCCTATCCTCTCCTCTGTAATTATTCGAAAAAGCTTCTATTGTATTTCACTCCCACTAAATTGTTTTTATTCATATAAAAGAAACAGGAAAATTGAGATATTTCATGTTCTGTTAAAATTACCGAACAATATAATTTAAGGAAATATTACGGACTCTTTTGTGATAAATTATGGGTATATTTCAGTAATATTTTGATTGTAAAAAGATATTTAGTTGCTTTAGTTATGAAAAAAGAGAAATTTAAATATTTATGCCCTAAAAATTTGCAAAAAGCGTTGTTATATGCATGAAAGGCCACATTTTTCGCACAGTATATCACAAAATCACTGAAAAATGTAGACATGAGAAATATTTAAAACTATTTTTAGCCGACTTCCAAAAAAGGAGGAGGTTTTATTCGTCGGAATCTTTTTACATTTTTTATGTATAAAGATTACTCGAAGACCACTGGACCGATTTGAAAAATTATTTTTTTGTTTGAAAGGGTATAGGTAGGTAGGTAGTCCCATAGAAATTTAAAAAATATGTCATCCAAGTAAACGATTTGCGTATTTTGAAGTCGTTTTTTTTTTGTTTTTAACCGATTACTTGTTGTACTTATTATCAGTGGTTTGGCATTTTATCGAGTTTTAGATATTCAGACGCAGTTGCATGCATACATATTAGCGGGCATAGTGGAAATAGCAAACAGAAGAACATCACGTAATACGTGGCAGGCCGCTTGCACAACTTCATTAGTAAATAGTTACGTGACCTTGCTAGCGCCTGTAGACCAACCATGTTAGAGCCCCTAACCTCGAAGCAGACATATCAGAGGCAGTATGCTCAATTTCCCCTTATCAGCCCGTTGCTTGGGCGAAATAAAAAAACCAGCCAATTGCGACTCGGATTCGCCTACGAAGGGTTCCCTAATATTATCTATAAAAACACAAGTAAAAAAATAACGTTTGTTGTATGGGAGCCCCCTTTAAATATTAATTTTATTTTAATTTGATTATTTATTATGAAAGTGAATAATATAACTCAATATAATATTCTGTGAATATTTCAAGCGTCTATCTGTTGTCATTATCAATATCGAGCAAATAAAAATCACGTTTGTTGTATGGGAGCCCCTTAAATATTTCTTTTATTCTGTTTTTTTATGTTCTTGAGATACAGCCTGGTGACAGATGGACAGACAAATAGCGGAGTCTTAGTAATAGGGTCCCGTTTTACCTTTTGGGTATGGAACCCTAAAAAGGGAGACATATCGCTCTACCCCCTTTCTTTATGCGAAAACACAGTGCTTATAGTCACAGTGCAGTGCCGTACATACACATAAATATTGTAAAATTTCCGTAAAAGCAAATATTTAAGCCTTCAAAATGTGTCCAAAATACAATATGCAGATGCAGTGACAGCAAGCAATTAAACGATCACAAATTGATACCAAACTAACAGTGACAAAAGAAAAAAAAGGGTAGATCATTATACTGCTCTTACCTTTTTAAACTACACGCATTTTTCAGTGTTCCTGTGAAAAGTTATGTAAATGTAGTGACTAAGCATGATAGTTTAAAAAAAAGTTCTTCAAATTTTCCATCAAAATAAAAATGATACCAGGAAAAAAGTGTATTTAAACCATGTATAGTACAATACTTGTATTATTCCAATATTGCTCAGTGTTTTCAAACGTTGTTAAGGGCGAGAGAGATGGACCAACGCCCCTTAGTTTACAAATTCGTTGGAGTATTCGCGGCACTTAATTATTTATGAACATTCAAAGTGAAGTGCATCATAGTTTGCTTTTGTTCACAGCCAACGTCAGCAACTACGAATGCGGGCGGGAGCAAACTGTGGCGAGCCCGGGAAGTGGCCGGCGTGTGGCAGGAAGCTACCAGGTTTGTATATAATATTGTTACTATAAGTATTCTACTCTAATTGCGTTGGTAAAGGAACAGTGTGCTTTAGAGTTACGGTAAGTACAACTTGGCTTTGTTCTTGGTGTTGATTGCACTTTTATTTGCTGTTTAGAAAACACAGGTTGCTTTGTAATAGTGTTAGGTACTCTAAGAAACGACCTCATACAAGTGGCGGGAAGACGCTGGATGCAAGCCGCTTCCAATCGGTCTTTTTGGAAATCCATGGGGGAGGCCTATGTCCAGCAGTGGACTTCTTATGGCTGAGATGATGATGATGACTCTAAGAAACGATGTATGTTTAAGCGTAGCTTGGAATAGAACCTCTGATTTCAAAATGTTGATACTCGTTTCCAGGTCCAGATCAAAGCACAACCTATACCTATTAAACTAATAATAATCGGCTAAGTGCGTATCGGGTTACGCGCAAAATAGGGTTCCGTAGTTGCACATCACAATTTATGAGAACTTAAAATAGAGCCTCTTGTTTGATACTGCGAACATTGACATACGGGTTAACTCATGTTAGTTTAAACAAAATTCGCACGTTTTTTTTTTGCTTTTCCAAGTACATTTTTTAAGATAAACATGATGATCGGTTTTTTCATATACTCAACACTAACTATTTAGTAAGGTATTAAGCAGTTTTTTTTTAAATATCACTTTTGCACGAAATTTTCTGGCTACGAAACAACCCAAACTCCGTTTAGATACATCACACATTCTCGTTACCGATTTATTAATTAATTAATATTAATTAATTGAATGGTAACATAACATTATCTAATAACTAACTCTCCTATCTTTTCTATATAAGTAATCGAATGAGAAGTTGCCTTTTTATGTTCTTAAAAAGTTAATTTTAAAGTAGACCCTTTAGCTGTACAACATATTTACAAAACGAATTTCCTTGGTCGGCGACTTCTTGCCTAAAATCGAGATTAAGTTCTCAATGCTCCAGTTTCATTCAACGACCCTCTGTTTCCGGGGTGGGGTGATGGAAAATAATTAGATTTACTCGTAACAATCGATTTTGTTGAAAATGGCCTTTCATCCGTCACGTTTTCATAATTGTATATCCGTGATCCGATTAAATGTCGCCCGATTACGACACTCAATTTCCCGACTAAAAGTCTGCTGAATGAGTATATACGTATGACGGTATAAATTTAATTAACGACTTCTCAATTTGATTAAAATTAATGTTTTTTTTACAGACTAACCGTACCTATAGGTATTAAAGATTTAGAAATAAAACAATAATGAACATGAAAAAATAACATATTTTAGTCCGCATCATCCGAATGTTATTTAAGGACTGAGTCACACAGGTTTGACGAAGGCACAGCAGGATTAAGCGGTACTTAGGTGTGTTTGCGTCGCGTTACTTATCACTTACTTAATTAACGACGTGTCGATTTTATAGATATTGTGTGTACAAGTTTAAAAATGGAACGTCGCTAACGCATTAACTTCGTCTTGCGTAACCTCTGTAATTAGTGCTTTAAAGTTCCTTCAGGTTGTATATGCGGGCTACCACGAGCTTCGCGGCACGTGATAAAAAATATATGAGTACATTCACAGACAAACAAATTAACGTGTATTTTAAATAAAAACTACGGATCACTCACGTCTATTTTAAGTCGAAAAATTCGGCTATAGTTTCAACCGCATTCAGCGGTCTTATTCAAAGGAGCAGCGCAAACGTCACTCTCGGTTGGTGCCGCGCCTCGCACCGCCAATATTGCCAATCCAAAGCGCGTCACCGACTGAGAGTGACGTTTGCGCTGCTCCTTTAAAAAAGACCGCCGAATTCGGTTGAAACTATAGTCGGATTTTTAGACTCAAAACAGACGTGAGTGAAAACCACGTTAGTTTCCATTATAACGTGTATTTTTTATATAACTAGAGGCGGTAACTGCGACCACCGCTACAATCGCCACGTTATATTGCCATACATGCCTTTATCACCGCAAACTTCACTCAAGGGCACTTCCGCGGGCATCGCCCACCGTCTGTTGAGCTGCACGATGCGCTGCTATTTGCGGTGTGTGTAACTAGATAAAAATCAGTGTGTGTAGCACTCTGAAAATCCAACGTTTATCCGCACCGCTAAGCTAGTCGCGCCGCGTGTCGCCATAGTCATAGTCATAGTAATTTATTCATAACGGATAATGTTACATGTTAACAGAAAAAAAAATCTATACAAATGTAAGTTAACAAAACGAATAATTTAAAAAATAAAAATATTGCAATAATGTCAAATAATTTAAATAATAACATGTAAAATCAATACTTTATTTAAATAACTCATTTATTTGTTAATGTAAATCAAAGTCAAAGTAAATAAAAATGTAATCAGTCCCAAGAGTATCGTTTCGTTTATTTTATGAAAACAAGACATGAATACTGTTCGTCAAATAAAATTCTAGTCAAAAATATGTTTAATAAAAATGATAGCAACAGTTACTACCTACATCTATGAGACAAGTAAATTTGAACAAGCCTGTCGACGGACAACTCCTAATTAAATTGATATACTTAACAAAATTACATCAGTCGACATTTGAATCTAATTAGGTAATTTAATTAGTTGGATATACAAGTGGCAAGAAGTCGCTAGATGCAAGCCGCTTTTTACAATTCTTTTTGGAAATCGGAAACCCATGGAGAAGGTTGTCCAGCAGTGGATTTCTTATAGCTAAGATGATGATGATGAATTTAATAAATAAATTAAAGTTTTAAACGATTAAATAAGTCACTCACCCAATGTAACGCAAAATGGTCTAATATCACCTATTATCGTAGTGAAAGTAGTGAAGAAAATAAATCATCGTCATCATATAGAACCTGAAAACGGATGTGAATGTAGACTACATGTCATCATTACGCGGGTGAAACTGAGGGGGACAACGACGACGACAGTATGATGATTAATAAATATTCTTGTTGAAGATCCTCACGTTGAAAATATCAATAGTTACGTAAATTATAATATAGTACAGTGGTAAAGAAGAAATCACATCGGTGAATATTTTTCCAGTAAACCATTTTCCATTTTATGAATATGTTTTGAAAAAAGAATCATTCGTCCCGTATTAATTAACTATAGTCGGATTTTTTATCAGACGGGGTAAACCCCGTAAGATATTAAATGTAACGAAAAAAATGTTTGTCTGTCGAATAAATTGACAGATCGAACATTGCCGCTTTTGTAGGGTTCCGTACCCAAAGGGTAAAAACGGGACCCTATTACTGAGACTGCTGTCTGTCCGTCCGTCCGTCCGTCTGTCCGTCTGTATCTCATAAACCGCGATAGTCAGACAGTTGAAATTTTCACAAATGATGTATTTCTGTTGCCAATATAACAACAAATACAAAAAAAACAGAATAAAATAAATATAAAAAGGGGGCTCCCATATAGCAAACGTGATTTTTTTGCCGTTTTTATAGATAATGGTACGGAACCCTTCGTGCGCGAGTCCGACTCGCACTTGGCTGGTTTCATTATGAAATGAAAATAGTGTTGTGCTAAAAAGATGAAATGAACTGATTCAGATCATTACTTTTTTGTATTCTGATTGTTACAAAAATCGAAATTCCTGTCTAAAGTATATAATTATGTATTTGCTACGTAATCAATGATTTAAAATTAAACCAGCATCCTTCATTTACGTATAATTAAAAATCCGACTATAAATTACTATCAAAATTAAATGTATTCGATTGCCAATTATCGAGTGTCAATTAAGAACTGCAAATAATTTGCAATTTCCATTGCAAATCAGCTTACAAATTTTGTATATTTACACGTTTTTCATGCGCTATTTTGCGTACCTACTTGAGTTTTGAGCAATTAGTTTTTTTTTTTGAACTGGTTAGGAAAATTTAAACCAAGTTTCTCCCTATAGTCTCAGGTGTGTATTTTTAAGTCATGTAACAGGGCTCATTCATAATTCATTTAGTTGCCGGCTAAGCCCGGAAAAACGTTTTGCTGCTAAGCGACGGAATAGCTGGTTGAAGCCTGAGGCCTTAGTTGTTACACTACTACTACTGTCGATATCTATTTTATGTATCAAATTCCCGCTGCAGTAATTTTTTAACTAAACTTAAATACAAATAAGATCGACCTTTGTTCGCTGCCCTCTCACTCGGTCAATAAGAAAGAGCCAAATAGCAAATGTCTTTTGACAGTGTCAGCTATGAACCAATGTTGTTCACTGTATAAAATTATACTGTCACAACTTTATGCCATCTGAAATTGGCGTGTCAAAACGTTGGAAGTGCAGTAACCAACTAATTTCATGGTAATTTGTGCCGCCGTGCCTTCGCTGTTACGTTGTTACTGCAACTTCAAAATATCATAGTGGTTTCTAATAACTTTATAATCGTCAGACTGCAGTTAACATTTTGATGTGTATGTAACTGATGGTATTGTATTGCTATATAATGCTTTGAACGGTGAAGTTCAAAACTATAGACTGAAGTACTTATATTTACTTCAACTTCGCCGCAAAGTCCATTCAGACTTTGCGGCCAGCAATAATACTTTGCTTATTTAGTTTTACCACCTTTGTATGTATTTCAATGGAATTAATAAAAATCTGTATATAAATCTGAATCATCTGTACCTAAGATGTCGCAAACGACTTTCTTGATCAGGAATACTTTCTTAAAGCCTCTGAATAGGCATATTCAAAGTACGAAACATAATTATAATTTCCGCAAAAAATATAAAAAGGTAGCTAAAGGAGGAGCAGCACTTAGGATAATAACTGTTTATTTTATAGACGTTGCTTAAATAAATGAATTTTAGCACATGTTATGCTCGAAAAGTTAGGGAAAACGGTTAAGCAAATTGCTTTGATTGAGGAAAACGTTATGTCGTTTTTTACTGACAATTTTGTTAGCAATGTAATATATTTCGTGTCTCACTTGTTTTGTAACAGCAACTTCTGTACTCAAATATTTTCTATAGAATTCGCGCGTTTTTCGGGATTAAAAGGTTATTATGAATATTATGTGACCTTCTAACCGTATTCTAACATTATTACCTAAATGCATTTGAACATAATTTAAGTTTCAGATCACCACAGATGACCTTCATTCATTCATCCATTTATTTGGTACTTTGTTACTTATTTATGCTCATTTTTTTTAAAGTTTGGTTGATGAGAAGGCTTCACGCTTCACGCTTTCCCGTATTAGCTAATGCATCTCAACTCAATTTTAAATTCAAAAGTTCAATATTGTATGCACTGCACTGTGGTCATCACTCTAACTAAATATGTATTAGATGTCAGATGTCTTATAAACATTTCCTATAACTTGGTGATTACGTATATTTAGCAAAGATGTGGCACTTCCCCGGCAAGCACTATGAAAGTGTAGTCGACTGCCAAAGTTCGCACAACACAATATATTCTTCAGTGAACCCGTGTTCACACCATGCACCATGCACCATGTTCAGCGCGTGAACATGGTGCATGTAACTGTGCCGAAATATCGGGGGCTCAAAATTATCGCGAACCACGGTAAATATCCCGTTAATAATAATACTTTACAATATATTGGTATTGATATAGTTATAATAATCCGTTATAAAAATAATAAAGCATTTTTTTGTGAGTGTAAGCTTACAAAAGGTCTTTTATCATGACTTTTAACTTAACATTCTCTCAAACAAAAGCGTTTTAGAAAAATAAAGGGAGGCCTCGTTTCCCGACAATAGATGAATCCTATTCATGTCATGCACATTTCTGCGCTGCGCCTGAATCAGACAGGGCGTCAGCCGCTACACAGGGCCGAGAATTTATTCCTATTTGTATCTACATATTGTTTATTTTATTTTTTCACCACGGAGTGTAACTTATCTGCCTTATTTTTATAAGTATCAAATTAATTATATCTCATTTCTTCCTATATCATTATAAAAATAGTGAGAAATCAGTGATAATAGCAGTTTTTTTGGTAATTATTTTAACTTCTCCAGCAGTATCCATCAGAGTCGGAGAGTGAGTCAATCTGGGAGACCAGCGACGTGACTCTGGAGCGCGGCGCCAGCGGTCTCGGCCTGAGCATAGCGGGGGGCGAGACCGGAGGCGACGTCAGCATCACTAGGCTGGCCAGCGGGGGCGCCGCCAACAACGACGGCCGGCTACATATTGGAGATATTTTGTTACAAGTGAGTGCAAACAACATTCAGAACAATATATTTAAGCAAGTATCCTTATTATCACTGACCTTTTATGAGCTGATATTATTGTCATGTCTATTTTATCATATATCACCATGTAACATACTAAAATACTAAAACATATTTCAATCGGTCAATTAATTCTTTATTTTCTTTAAATTTCCGTGATATAAAGTTTTAAGGGAGATATCCTCTGTCCCACTTTCGCGAAACCAGTTTGTATTGAATTTGTACGGCGAACACGAACTATAAGTACTTATATACACGTACATGAACTATGTACATGTACACGAAATATATACTATCATTCGCTATCGTGTACTCTCTAACATGAAATTAAATGGCTATCAAAGATTGCAACACGGCGGTAGTGGAGGCCCTGAATGGAAAGATTCGGTGTTTGTTATAAAAAAAAAATTTCAGGTGTTAAGTTAAGTGTTATTTTTATTCTTTAGTTGTCTGTCCCTAATTTTGTAAATTCTTGTATGTATTATTTGTCCCCGTTGTGTTATTTTAATAATAATAAGAAAGCGTGTATACTCAGAGCATTCACGCTCACTAAAAAGCTTCTTCTTGCGGCGGCGTCGTGTGGCGGGTCGCACTCTTCCCTCAAACATGGTTGAGGAGAGCGATGGCTGGCACATGCGTCAACTCGTGAACGGGTGCTGCTTGCGGGAGCTGGACTGCTCGGCGTATACACGCATGCATGTTAGTTAAGTGTACATTAAAATTTTATCTTCCTCTTGCATAATAAAAAAATAAAATAAAAAAATGTAGGTAGTTATAAATGCATATATTAGTTCATAAAAGGCACGGACCCTGGAGTCTGTGGAGAATAAATTTGTTATAAAAAAAAAAAAAAAACATGAAATTAAAAAGCTTATAACTTTCTAATTTTTTAAGGTATTTTAATTTTCTTTTATGGAAATAATCTATTTGCGGTTACGTTTTTTATGACCAAAAAAAAAACATCCATATTCTCTATTGCTACACGAATCAACAAGAATTCTGAAACAATTTAATTTAGAGCTTACAAAGTATCATTACTCTGAACAGTTTTCCTAATGAAATAAATATGAAATGCCTTTTATGTATCACCTTATTTTGAAACAAAAGCGATGAAATCAGCTATTTATTTACAGCCCTCTGTCTCACATAAATAGTTCGAAGAAAACACAAAAGGCAAATGAAAACGTATAAATAATTCACGAACAAAGTCACACAGCAATGAAACAAGAGACGCATTAGGCACATGGGAATGATAAAGTGCTTATAAATTATGTCATCCCTTATCCAATTCCATGGTTGTTCATATAAATGGCAGCTTGGCAAGAAAAATAACGGGAGGGGTTAGAGAAATAACGTAATCAAACTTTTTACCATGTTGTTAAAGGAGTCTTCCGGGAGTTCTTTAAGAGACATTATTCACAAACTTTTCTTATTTTAATAGAATTTCTCGTGAGGTTAAATATTGAATTTGACATGGCATTTTTTCAGCATCGTTAAACGTCGTACTTTGATCACAGTAGAATATGTTATATGTCATATGCTATAGTCATATGTAAATGACTATAGCTAGTGTAATACAACAGCCAACTTTTATTCATATACTTGTTGCTGATAAATCATTGTAGACTAATAAAATATATAATTAATAACTACTTATTATTCAATAGCCACTTTACTATAGTGTAACTTTTAGTGTTACTTTTTGTGCACTTAGAATTTTGTGATTTTTTTATTATCAATATTATTTGTAATAAAATTTTCCCTAATATTAGATACCTATTCTGTGAAAATTTAAACTTCCTATCCATTACGGTTCAAAATTACAGCAAATCAAACGAGGCTAGACAGACTTACTGAGAGACAGACATCGTTAGCTCAATGATACCCTTACCTTTAGACACGTTCATTAATTTATCAATATCATGCAGCAAAGAGTCTTCGTCGAATTTGATTTTTTCGACATTATTAATATCAGAAATTATGCAGACGCTCTTTTTGGTTTTTGGCGTCAATTAAGACTGCTTTTTCAGTTAAAATCTTTGTCTCCATGTAATGTAGCTATCCTAACTAGACATCTATTAGATTCATATTTATTTATGGAAGGCAAACAATACAAAATACTAAGAATCAAAAACGATACAATATATACCTAAGTTATAACTTAACTGACACCACTGTCGCTTAACACCAGATGAGTTGAGGGTCAAGCGCAAGCTTATTGTCGAATAAAAAAAACTAATATAAAAAGCAAAAGTAATTCTATCTCTCTGTCTCTCTGTCTGTTATACTAAGCACTTGGAGATGGACATGTTACATATATTTCATCATCATCATCGTTTTTAATCACTGGGTGGATGAAATATCGGTGCGCAATTAGTAATAATAGTACCTGGGCGACCGAGCTCCACTCGGATTTTTTATGACTGAAAATACGAGCTAACCCGGGTTCGAAACCTAGCAAGATCGATTTATCGTCCCCTAATCTACCTACAAATTAAATTTCATTAAAATCGTCGGAGCCGTTTCCGAGATTCAGATTATATGTTTACATATATACAAGAATTGCTCGTTTAAAGGAATTCTATATATACAAGAATTACTCATTTAAAGGTATTAGGTAGATTAGATATAAGAGAAGTTAATTGCTAGAGCGTGAATCAAATTATTGACTTGAAGACTATGGTAGGCCCCAACCTCTGAAGTGAGATCTCATTTCTGATCACATTCATAAAATATGATTACCTTGTGTTCCGATTATTGGCTCGTGATAACTCTAATGAAACCGTTCCGTGTAATCCAACGTAAATTATGATTAAACTAAAAGCAATAAAGGGGTTGATTAACATCTATACCTACGATTAATGGGACTGTAGTATTATGTTCTGATTCACGTATACAAATACGGATATACGGTTCGGAGAACTGTGTTTATGATGAAATTTAAATTTCTGTCGAATATTTGTGATGTTGTTTTATACTTTTACAAACGAAAAATTTTTTATAAGTTCATTCAGCTATTTTATATCTTCAAAAATATACGCATATTTTGAAGATATAAAATGACTGAACGAGCAAAACGGACGATTGTCGGACTAGGTACGAACTCTTAACTCACTTTGCTCACTCGGTCAATTAACACTGACAGAATTATGCAGCTAAATATATCATGTAGATAAATTAACTAAAAATGTTAACTTTCTATTAATCAATCGTTTTACTTTCAGGTAAACGACATTTCCGTGGAAGGTGCGCCACATTCGGTAGCAGTCGACGCGCTACAGAAGGCTGGAAATGTAGTTAGATTAGTAAGTACCTTACAATACTGACAGGTGTTGTGACCCAAAATGTATAGACAGATCTTTAATGAGAGAAAAAAATATCTGGGGAAAAAATATTATCATACCAAAGCGACTTATAATAACTAGGTACGTTATTATAAGTCGCTTTGGTATGATCATAATAGAATAGTTTGAAAACTAATTAAATAGGACTTTTTTCTTTTTTGAACAAAAGAATGGAATACTTTAGGAACAGTCCTCTGTGACCATTATATACTTTTCAAGTGTATCAATAAGTACAAAGTCATAATTATATCACATTTATATTTCAACTTACCTACGCTATTGATGCAAAGTTGAGGCATCTAATGAATTCGAACAAAAATAGCAAATCACTGTTCTATGTAATTTTTAACCGACTTCAAAAAAGAGGAGGTTATCAATTCGTAACGTATATTTTGTAAGCATTAGTATTGTTTAATTGGATCAAAATATATTGATTTTTAAAAACAAAAAGACGATATAATAAAACGACTGCAAAAATATAACATTTCTACTTTTCAAAGAAAACATGAAAAACCATTTTTCGTTATTTTTAGCGCAGCACTAGCACAAATCTTATGATTTATACTGCACCACGAACTGCAGTTTACCATCCTTTCGTACTTTATGGAATTTTGCAATACGACTCTGAAATTATTATAGCTAAAATATGAGAGAGGAGAAAATTCTATCGTGAGTAGGTGCTTTCAACTGAGACCTTAAAGTACTGTATTAAGCAATTTATATGATGTAATAAGGAGACTTTCAAAAACATTATGAATACCTTGATCTTAACTAAAATTACTTATAAGAGAGAAAGTAATGCTGTCTGTCTCTCTGTCTGTTTGTTACCGTTCATAATCGAATGGCTTAACCCATTTTTATTTAATTTTACAGTAGTCATAATATACTTTATTGTGATAAATAAAAATAAAAAACATCATTTTCATCAATAGTATACGGGTGAAACCGAGAATCACAGCTAGTGTATACATAATTTATTGATTCAAATTAGTCTCTTTTATATATACATACATATATGAAGATTATTAGCAGAATTAGTGTGAATTAGAACCGTACCAAGCTGGCTTTTATACCAGCTAGTGTCTTTTCTCGCTATCGCTCCCTCATCATGCAATGTGTCAATGCCATAAAAAATTGCATGATAATTTTTGATACTTACATGTGCCTAATAAATTGTATGTCTTTAAATAAAACATTGTGTTTAATAAAATGTATATCATATATTAAAACTACAGTGCCTAAATAATTTCCTAATATTTGAAGTAAATTTTATTATAAGTACTCAATAAGGCTAAAGAATGTAGGTAGTACCTAATTTTCCAAACGGAACGAAGGTAATAAAAAGACTAAAAGACTATAGACCCGTATCTTACATGAAACGTTTATAAAAGCCTGGTTAAGCTGCAAAGGAACACTACTACTATTATTATCACATCTCAGAAGTGTATTTTAATCTAATTTA
This sequence comes from Lycia hirtaria, assembly GCA_947563715.1. Lineage (NCBI taxonomy): Eukaryota > Metazoa > Arthropoda > Insecta > Lepidoptera > Geometridae > Lycia > Lycia hirtaria. The sequence continues at coordinate 11,268,181 of OX387379.1, read as the reverse complement.
ACAGGCTCAAACTTATCAACTTATTTTTGAAGCTATTTGCTATGGTTATTTCCTCAAATATTGTTTCGGTACCATCTGGCACTGACCTAATTATAAAGGCAAATCGCTTAAAAAAGAAGTTAAACTAAAGTTAGTTAAAGTAAGTTACTTAACTTTATGATACGGGCATTAGAGTAGCTTTTGAGCGATCATTAAAGGGAAAGTGTTTAAAGTGTAATTTTCTTTCAGAGAGTACGTCGCGCGCGGCGGCCTCGGGTGGTGACACTGTGGAGAGGTGTACGTGGACTAGGCCTAGGTAAATTGTTTATAATATTATTATAATTTCATTTCGTTAAGGCCGCAAGTTTCCGGAAGTTTAGGAAGTTTCCGGCAGCCTAGTCGGGAGACCATCTGACTTGCGATCCGCAGGTCCTGGGTTCGAATCCCACGGCACGCACCTCTGTCTTTTCGAAGTTATGTGCGTATTGTAAACATAATTTTGTGACCTATTTTGTGTGTATGATTTTTTATTTTCTGTGTGTTTTTGTTACAATAAAATTATGTCTATGTCTATGTATGTCTATTGTTGATTGCCGGCAACTTCAAACGGTGAAGGAAAACATCGAGAGCTGAGAGCTCTCAATGATCTTGAAGATGTGTGAAGTCTGCCAACCCGCACTTGGCCAGCGTGGCAGACTATGGCCTAATCCTTCTCATAATGAGAAGATGGCCCGCACCCAGCAGTGGGACAGTTTGTATAAGCAGGGCTGACAAAAAAAAGGGCTGCAAGTGCCTATCATGCTTGGCTTGTGCTATGGTTTTGTTGTTTTTCAGTGTAAGTTTTTAAATTTGTGTAAGTATTTTCAATGTCAGTGAGAAATAACATCCTTACATTACCCGTACATACATCCCAATATGATTTCATGGGGCTTATGATACTTGTAGATAACAAATAAATATTTATTTCATGCATGATAGATCTACGGTTGACCAACAACTCGCCTGATGTTAAGCGACGGTATAGCCGAAGATGGAGCTCGTCGATCTAGAAGATATCTATTCACTCTAGCCTTGAAAATTTCAAGATCGTAGGTCTCTGGAAACACATATGGCGGCAAAGAATATAATTTTAAAATTATCTCTAATTTGATAAAAACGAGGAATAAAAATGTTATTCAGCTTACTCTTAGATTATAGAAACTAGTGAACTATAACGCAGAAATAGAGGATGATTTTATCATGCTTTTGTTGTAATTTTTACCCGACTGCGCAAGAAGGAGGGTTATGTTTTCGAGTGTATATTATATGTTTGTATGTATGTATATATGTTGTGGTGAGCTAAACCAGCTACACCACACATCAACCGAAGGTCAATGCCAAACAAAAGAGTCGCCGCGTATCGAATGCAGCGAAGTTCTAAATACAATTTTGAATTTAGTGGTCAAGGCCAAAAATGTTTACAAAATGTAAAAACTTATTAAGTACCAAAGAGTTAATAAAATAAATGAATGAAAATGTAAATGATGATTTGTGGTGACGTAAACCAGCTATGATCGCCTATACAGGCTAAACGGCTTGACCAATTTTGATGTGCAAGGTGTAAGATGGTAGGTGTGCAAGATTCGTGTTCACTTTCTGAGTGTGATACTTAGGCTATATTTTTTGTAATAATAATAATACAACGTAAAAATTAAAATATGCATATTTTCGTAACCTGCACCGAACTTTTTATCGGCTGACCACAAATGTGATGACTTTTGTGTGATGAAATTTCGAATTACTTTGCTGTTACATTAAACTGGAAAATTAATACTCTCCAATACACAGAACTTTAAAAAAACTAGTTTATATTCTGTTCTGCAGTAGATATATTTCAGCATCCTTCTTTATGGCAGGTATAGCGGGCGGGGCGGACAACGCAGGAGGCGGAGGCGTTTTTGTATCGCACATCGCCGTCGGTGGCGCCGCACACCATGACGGCAGACTGAGACTAGGAGATAAAATTTTGGCTGTAAGAGATGAAGATGTAAGTATCTATTTTACCGAAACATACAAATTTAATTGAAAATAGTAGTATGACAATCAATTGCATTGACGATCAAATAAAACACTATGTAATCACTTCGGACTGGAGGCTAAGGTCTATTGAGAGTCTATTTACTATGATTTATCTTCTAGTGTAGATATGTTGTCGAATACGTTGACTATTTTAGTTAATGTTTAACTAAGATATCAGACTGGTGAGTTAACCTTGACGTGACCAAAGTCTTAGATATAGCAAGCTTTATGTTTTTCTACATTATGCATATTATTGTAATATTTTGGTTAATATTTTATTTAGTTTACACCTCATTTTAGTTATTTTAAAGAATTGAATATAAGTTGTCTGCTTAGTTTCCTGCCAAAACTCTATGTGGGTACTAATTAGGTATGTTTGATAAATTTTCCATAGGGTATAGAAACTTCATTGGTAGGAGCTACCCATGCCCAAGCTGTCGCAGCGCTAAGGAACACTGGGGAACACGTCACGCTGGTGGTGTTGCCTGCTGCATCTTTCCCGCCCGTCACGAAAACCGCCCCGCTGTACTCTAGTAAGCATACCCTTATGAATTTAATACGTGCTTGTATTTTGTTCAGTATTTGATGTATTACAACACTTAAATACTGATACAATATTTGTAACATGAATATATTACTATAATATTAAGAACTCTTTGTATTATTACGAACTCTTTGTATGATTATGTATTCTAGCAAATAAATGACTTCATTTGCTTTGACTTAATTTTAGAATGTTATAAAAATACTTAATTTCTGTAGAAATTTCCGGTGATAACCAAAGAGACGGTATTGTACATTGTCACGGGAATTTTTAATCCCCGACGCAAAAAGAGGGATTTTTTAAGTTTAATGTGTATATTTGTGTATATCTTTGGCATCGTGGTTCTCAAAGGGTTGAATAATCTAGTTTTAATTTATTTTTCTTTTGAAAGAGGATTTGATCGAGAGTGTTCATAGCTATGTTTCATCATCAGCCGTTTTTTTTAAATCGAGGGTTTTTATGTTTTCTAAATTTATTTGTGAACAGTTCAAACACAAAGTTATGTTTGCTTATCCCTACACTTGTCTACATAAACCACCAATAGAGAAGGTTGCGATCTCAAATTAGATTTAAACGAAATGTCAATTTTCTAAATAAAATATAGTTTTATTGCATGTTATTTAAGTCTATAAGAAAAACAAAACAATGTTGTGGCATAATTTAGATTTATATTCTAAATATTTAGCATATAACACGAACATTTTACAAATAACCCCTAAACTCACATGCAAGTTACACTACACTTACCCCAAAATTTGAAATATCATCTAAATTTTACCACTTAATGGATTATAACAAAGCATTAATAAGTAATTATGTTTGTGCAGCGAAAACACAAGCCACATCGTGTTCAACCCTCCACGAGCTTTTAGAAGAGGACCCGGCTGAAATACCGAGGTAACAATTTCATATTTAAATTAGGGGTGTCGCCACTCTAATAAATGAACGCAAATGAACTTTCGAAGAGCTTTTCTATACTTACGATGCGCACATGCTACATATGTATGCTACGTATATCTTGTATATATCGTTGGGAACGTTGAGGACCTGTACATTAGGAGTACATGTTAAAATTTTATCCTATAGAATATACCTTAAACAATATTATATACATTGATTATAGATTAAAAGCGGGGCTTATAGTTTGAAAGTAAATTGTTTCGGTGCAGAGGGCAACGAAAGGCAAAGGCAAATCATTATAGACTCATCATGGTATGTGATGCCGTTTGCATCACATACCATGGTTAGTTGGAAGGAATATTAGAGGATTAGAGAATTTTGGGGATATAATTTTCAGGTATATTGTATAAATCTCTGATATTTATACCTCGAATAGCATCATTGCTTCAACAAAATTGGTAGAATTAGAACGGTACTGATCCCCAACCACCGTCTGACAGTGTAGACATGGACTCCCCAACGGATGATATATTTAAAATGATAATTTGGTCTGTAGTTATGGAATGTATGTAATATTATTAGTAATGTAATATTATCAAAGGCAATATTTAGAAGTTTAGACCCTATAACTCCTTATCCCCATCACTTTCATACATTTGTGCAAAAGAGCCCTAGCTTCATTTTTATGAACAATTTTAAGAAATCAGACCAAAAAGGGTCTGAAGAAATAATTGAGATTTTGTAGTTCGAACATATTTTATTTACCCTATGATATGTGTTATTATTCTTCGTTTTGGCTATCAAGGTTATATTAAAATAACTTGTCAGTTTCAGTTTCACTTTATTTCAACTAGGTATTATAAAATACACTTTTGAAACGTCATAATATACTACAAGCTTAAATAATATCAGTCAAAACAGTCTGGTAATTATTAGAATCTATGATTACAATGATAACATAACTAAATTAAATAAACGTAGACATAACATAGGGTTATGTGTTGTCCAGTAGCAAATAAATAAAAACTAAGTACCATACATATAATTTGGTAGTTTTTCAATATTAGCTTATCATAACAATAATATAAATTACATTGTATAAAAATAAAATTGTATGATATAAATAATTGTGAAAGAATAAAATAAAATGTCAAAAAATGTCAATAAGTGAGTTAAAATAAATTCCATAAATTTAATTATATGTCAAACAAAATGTCAAGTACTAAGTAATGTCAATTCGTTAAACTGTACGTAAATCACTCCATTTCATTCTTCACAATTCGTCTATATTGAGGTTTATAGATTGCCATGCTTTTTTGTCATTAGTAAGTTCATTTATGCCATAATAAGCTTTTCCTAACAAAATCTTTTTCAGTTCTACTTTGAGATTCCTATCTTTAAGGCTTATTAACGATTTTGGTAGGATGTTGTAAAAGGTTATACAGTTCATTACAAATGAATTCCGTATTTTAGCAAGCCTCGTCCTTGGTAATACAAGTTTATCTTTGCTTCGAGTATTAAATTTATATGTGGCGTAGTTTCGACAGTGTTTTCTTGCGTACAAAATAAATTCAAATATAATATTGACATGGCATTGTTAAAATATCAATAGTTTTGAACAGTGTTTTTTTTTTTAGTCACAAGAAGTATATTTCTGAAATTATTTACGACTGCGATTCAACCACAGTTAAATATATAATTAGCAGTTGAAGATAGTATTTATTGTAACACTATTATTATTAACAGGATATTTACCGTGGTTCGCGTTAATTTTGAGCTCCCGATATTTCGGCACAGTTACATGTACCATGTTCACGAGTGACTGAAAAATGCAGGTGGATGATATGGTTAAGACCAAATAAATCTGTCTACCCTCTTTCTTTGTCTTTTACCGCGAAGAGCGTTATCACTGACACTCGAACTCGATTGAAAGTCCTGACAAAACACACTCACAATATCACTGCATGTCTTGTTTTGGACACATTTTGGACGCGTATCTTTATTTCTAAGATTACCTAATACTGGATTCCATGCACTGGCTAGTTGAAAACCATCACCTCGATTGAAATTTGGGCATTTTGGTTTTTCAGATTTCAATGGCTTCCTTCACCAGTCTATGTATGTAGTGCCGTTCAGTAGACAAGATTTCCGGTTTGTGAAATTCTATCCAATGATTAGGTCCTGAGTCCGAGTTAACGCGAACCACGGTAAATATCCCGTTAATAATAATAGTGTTTTAATGAATGACCGTGATAGTTTAAAAAAAATCGGACAAGTGCGAGTCAGACTCGCCCACAGAGGATTCCGTACAAACTAGTAGATAAAAGGGTGAAATCATATATTTTTGTATATTTTCCTTCTTATATCGAAAAATATACATCGTAAAAATATTTAAAAACCTGTTTTAACTTATTCTAATTAAGCTCTTTGATATGATACCCCACGTGATACGGTTAATTCACTTTAAAATGTGGACTCTCATTCCTTGCATAAAGACACTATTTGTTTGTGATTAAATTAAAAATGTCCGGTTTTCGGATTTTTTCTTATATGTGTACTCTAACATAATGCTTTTTACCAAATTTCATAGTTCTAGGTCAACGGGAAGTACCCCATAGGTTTTGATTCCCTTAGGAGTGTCGAAATGTGCATTTTTTACGACATATTCGGCTGTAACTTTTTTTAACGAAAACTGAGAAATTTTATTTTTCTTTCTGCAGCAAGAGACTATGGATGTGCGTACCTATATGGTTTTAATTTCAACACGATACCTTCACGCGTTCCTGAGATAAAGGTCTTGACACCCGGACGGACGGACAGACGGACAGACAGACGGACAACAAAGTGATCCTATAAGGGTTCCATTTTTTTCTTTTGAGGTACGGAACCCTAAATTGTAGTTTATTATGTTTCTTTATTATAAAATACAATTGACAAAATTATAGTATAATACTAAATATTGTAATACGGGTGACACCCCTAGTTGAGAAAGTAACTTCAGTTTTGTTTGACTAAGCAAAGTCTAACTAATACATAGCTTTTAGTATTTTTTGTTCATACATTTCATTTACTGACTCCACTTTATTATGTGTTGTAGTAGAAATCGCATAGCTTACTCAGAATCCGCAAATTGAATATTTTATTTATGTAACAATACAATAAAATAGCCATATTATGTTGTTCTTAGGATCCAACTACTAGACGATATACGTAAATCACCCCCTAAAAGGATATTGGGCAAAACACAAATACTTTTGTGTATTCGTCGATTTTTATATAAAAAGATCATGCCAATACGATATGGAATGTTCCGGGAACTGCGTATATTGTTCGTCAAAACGGAATAAGAATGACAAATATAAATAATATATACTTACATTTTACATTATTCGTAAACGATTTTCTATATTATAAACGAAAGGAAATTGGAAACAAGAAACAACAATTATTTACCCACATCGAATCATTGCGAACAAAAATACAAACTAAAATCTAAAATACAACTTAACTGAGTTTGATGTTTTATGTTTTTTATATATATATATATATATTTAAATTACGATCTATTTAAGTATTATAATTGGTAATCTACAAGAAACACTATTATTATTAACGGGATATTTACCGTGACTTGCGTTAATTTTGAGCTCCCGATAGGTATACAATGCGAATCACGGTAAATATCCCGTTAATAATAATAGTGTTTTATTCAATGACCGTGATAGTTTAAAAAAGTGTTCTACAAGAAACAATTATAAATCTACAAATGTGTTAACCCATCTGCATTTAAAGATTCAATAAAATCTGTTTAGCCATAATAGCGTGAAAGAGTAACAAATATACACACACACACACATAAATACACACACAACAAATAAACTTTTGTATTTGTATTATTAGTGAAATGAGGTAGTTGTAAGACCTGACGTTTCAAATACTTTTTTGTAGGTATATAAGTATAATAGACCTAGATAACATGGAGTCTGAGTTTTTCTTGTGAAAATATCTATATTTACTGCATATTTTATTTTAACTAAATCTCAGCCTACGTACGTTAAAAATACTCTTGTTATCGACAGTTATTCTACATAAACTGTAGCAGGGTGCAGATTTTATTAATTTGAAAAAATTATGTCATGAAGACTATGCAGATAGCGGCTACCAACCACTTTCTATTTTGGAGTTTTTTTTTATTTCTTTGTTTAAAATTCTTTGCTTGTCACATAAACTACTTTCTAACTTTTTTATTAACTTTCTGGCCAGATTTGAGAGATGATTATCAAAACGGACATAGTGGTTTTGATAATCTAGTGCATATTTACATACTGCATTTGTTCGAGCATCTATTTAACCGACTACCAAAAAAAAGGAATTTTCGATTCGCCCGTAGTTTGTTTGTATGTTTGTTCAGCGATTACTCCGCCAATTATGAATTGTTTTTGATGATTCTTTTTTTTTTGTTTGGTAGGTACATCATCAGATGTGGCTTCGCGTAAATTTTATTAAAATTGGTTCAGTAATTTGGTTTTAATAACAAAATAACTGAGAAAAAAGCATCCAAGTAAAAAATTTTTTATACTAGTGTTTAGATAATTAGTTCAACGATGTACATACATTTGCCGCTAATTCAGACTCATATACTAGAATAGCTGTAATGTTAGGCAAGGAGCTGTGAAAGCATTTTTCTGTATTTAACTATAGACAATAAACAAAATATTTACTGTAGCAAAAAGTCACCTAGGTTATATTTAAGTAGCATTCATATATTATATATGAAAAGTATAAAGATATTGTTTTTTCCATTATATTTACATATACCTATTTAAACAAGAAGTTTCTAGGAAATTGGCGACAAATTCGAAGACCTTAGTTTTCCATAAAATATAATTTTGTAGATTTCATCTTTGGAGGAAATTTGAAAATATGCAAAACAATGTACCTACATATGTATTTGTGTAATTAACCCCGAAATGAAAAGAAATATCCTCCTTTTAGCCAATTTGGTAAACAATGTACAGAAATGCACATACTGTATAGTCATACATACGTATACATTACGTTCGTGTATTTTAAGGGTTCCGTACCTCAAAAGGAAAAAAACGGAACCCTTATAGGATCACTTTGTTGTCCGTCTGTCCGGATGTCAAGACTCAAGACCTCGGGAATGCGTGAAGGTATCGAGTTGAAATTAAAACTACTTATATATGCAAATCCATAGTATCTTGCTGCAGACAGAAAAATAAAATTTCTCAGTTTAAAAAAAAAAGTTATAGCCGAATATGTCGTAAAAAACGCACATTTCGACACTCACAGAGGAATCAAAACCCCATAGGTACTTTCCGTTGACCTAGAACTATGAAATTTGGCAAGAAGCATTTTGTTAGAGTACACATATAGGAAAAAATCTGAAAACTGGCAATTTTTTATTTAATCACGAAAAAATAGTGTAATAGTGAAAAAATACATGCAAGGAATGAGGGCCCAAATTTTAAAGTGAATTAACCGTATCGTGTGGGGTATCATATGAAAGAGCCTCATTAGCATAAGCTAAAACAGGTTTTTAAATATTTTTACGATGTATATTTTTCGGTTTATGAAGGAAAATATAAAAAAAAGTATGATTTCCCCCTTTTATTAAGTTTGTACGGAACCCTCGGTGGGCCAGTCTGACTCGCACTTGTTCGGTTTTATTTAATATAAAATACACAATTTTGTATGAATATTGCGCATTGGTTTTGATTCCGCAGCTCTTCACCTATTTGGCACAATCCCTATCTTGTTGGCTCTAAACATTGTTGTTTAATGTTCTGTGCTTTCCAGAAAGCTCTAATCGGATCCTCTATATTGAATAACGAAATATATTTCTGTGTGATTGGACATACAGATGTAATTACTTAGGACGTTGGTAAATTATTGTTTGAAGCAAATGTATATACTTACGTTGTGTCCGATGAACCCCCAGACATGATAGAAAGGCTTAACCTTTGTTCTCATAATCTATACATAATATGATAAGATACATATATATATATACATAATATGATAAAACAAGACTAACGGGTCAAAATCTGACATAATATTAAATAAAAAAATTATGGACGCATATCCCAATCTGTTCTTAGGAGCCATTATCATTTTGGCTCCCAAGTACAGATTGAGATTTGCGGGTTCAAGTCCCGTCAAGTGTGGAATTTTTAATAAAAGTAATTGTCTGTAAATTTGTAGGTATTTAAGTATAGTAAAACACTTCAAAATTATCGAATTATAGGTATTTGATATTTTGAAAAACTTTGATTGGATGATGCATCACTATCGATGTAGAAGCCTTATCAGCATTTTTTAAATTTTGTTTGTATGAGAGGGGTATTAAATGGATGCTTAAAATCGGACTTGGACTTAGACTTGGATTTATGGCCTCGTAGCAAACTTCTCTTATCAACCGATCTTTTATCTCGGCAACTTCTAAACCGATTTTACTCATATTTAAAATGTAAAAGTAATGTAAAAGTACCAACAATTTCTAGCAAACGTTATTAAAATCGGTCAGGAAATTGAGCTGAGCATAGTTTCCCTCTTTTTGGGGGAAATAACCCCCTTATCAAGATTCCCGACGACAAAAAAAATCTATAAAATTGAAGAACAAGTTTCTTGTACCTCTACACGACTACAAGATTTTCGGTCTTCTGTCCGGATGAATGTTGATACATCTGTACAAAAGAACGAAAATCTTGCTAGTTGATGCAGAGACCTTCGTTCCCTTCTCTGATTCGATCAATAAATTTACTGCGGAACCAGTTCAAAAATTCCGAAAAAAATATGTTCCCACGTTCACCTGATCCATAAAATAATTAATTATTTTCCTTGTTTATTTTAACAACCAGAATTTGTATTTACAGAAAACTTTTTAGTACTTTTTAACACTCTTTTAACTACCTCAAAACACACATTAATACCTACAGAGTCCCGGTTTATGCAGGTACCTAGCTGCAGCTGTAACTAAGGACCATTTTTTTTTCAAGGACTAACTTCTCTATAGACGGTAAATGCGAACAATTTTAACACTAAATACATTGGTTCTGTAGGTATCTTCTACGGTATATGTACGATGGGCAGTGTTCTGACAAAAATTCTAGCTAAAATCTACATTTCTTAAACAGAAGTTTGACCGGTTTTTACAAAATCTTATTTAGGTCCGTGATTTTTGTACGGTCAAAACCAAAAAGTCAAAAATCATGTACCTAATGGAGTTTCTAAGCTTGGCTTACGAATGAAACTATGGTATGGATTATATTATGGTACCAAGTACTATTGAACTGACAATTATGACGACCCAGCTGGAAAGTTGGCAAAAACACATGATGATAGCATTGATAGCATATTATATTCTAGGTTATATCTAAAAGGAGTTTATTGTACTCTATTGTATCTTTATTGTGTATTATAAAATTCTGGTTACCGTAAGCGTACAATACATGGTTTCTATGATACAGGCTAGAATTCCACTGGCAATTTACCACCCATTTCTCGTTGTAATGCCAAAAATCCGTACTCACCGATATCGAACCTCATTCTTGATCCATACTGCACCGGTATGGAATTCTTTGCCGCTATCTCTGTTCCTTAAGACCTACAATCTTGGATTTTTCAAGGCTAGAGTGAATAGGTATTTTCTAGAACGACGAGCTCCATCTTCGGCCACACCGTCGCTTAACATCAGGCGAGTTGGTGGTCAATCGTAGATCTTTCATAAAAAAAGAAATGGCAAATAATAGACTAGTTCAAGTTTGAGTTAATTTCTGTTATCCTGAGCACTTACATTACATTGGATTAACAAAATATATTTTTTTGAACATTGCTTTCGACGAAGTTCGAAACAATGTAATGTCTATAAAATGCTCAATCATTGGTTTTGTCCCAGATACAAATAACTAAGTGTGTTCTGTCCAAATATTTGTCCAGGGTTGAGCGCAAGCTGTTTGCGTTGTATCTCGGGAACCGTAATTACGAGTATTTTAGTCTGGTCTATTGGGCTCCGTACAACACTACTATCGGAGCTCAGGGATCATTGAGTTTGAGAATATTTGATTATGTTATTGACAATTTGAGACGAAGGCCATCGTTAGCGTGTTTAGAGCTACTCTGGGGACAAGGCCGGAAAAGGCCAATATATAATGTTACATTATTAGTAACATAGAGCATTTTTGAGCTTTTTTAGATAAAAGGGGGAAATCATATATTTTTTCCATTTTCCTTCATAAACCAAAAATATACATTGTAAAAATATTTAAAAACCTGTTTTAGCTTATGCTACTGCAGCTCTTTCATATGATACCCCACATGAATTAACCGTTTAATTCATTTTGAAATTTGGACCTTCATTCCTTGCATAGAGACACTATTTTTATGTGATTTAATAAAAAAATACCGGTTTTCGGATTTTTCCTATATGTGTACTCTAACACAATTCTTCTTGCCAAATTTCAGAGTTCTAGGTCAACGGGAAGTACCCCGTAGGTTTTGATTCCCCTGTGAGTGTCTAAATGTGCGTTTTTTACGATATATTCGGCTGTAACATTTTTTTACGAAAACTTATAAACTTTATTTTTGTTTCTGCAGCAAGATACTATGGATCTGCGTATATGGTTTTAATTTCAACTCGATACCTTCACGCGTTTCCGAGATAAAGGTCTTGACACTCGGACAGACGGACAACAAAGTGATCCTATAAGGGTTCCTTTTTTTCTATTGAGGTACGGAATCCTAAAAAGGATTTGTTTATGGTCTATCCTGTTTATGGCATCAAGTGTTTATACCATCTATACAAAAGCACTTGTGAGGATCTTGTTAATTGTACATATATTAACGTACCTACTTAGTAAAATTATACAAAATGCAAATGCATTATCGTTCAAGACTTGTTACTTGTTCAACTACATAGCAAGCTAACCTTATCTTAGTACAAAAGCTTGTCAAGAAGCAAACTTGTTGGCTGAAAGTGTTTACCAACAAGCAAGTATAAGATAACTTGTCTAAAGTTACAGGCCACTTTCAGTTAGTTATTATCATTAATTTTCCGTACAATGTACAGTTTACTGGGGCCAGTTAGTACAAAGCCATCAATTTGTCAACCCGACGGCTTTAGTCTTAAATAATGTAAGTTTTATTTTAAACGTTTGCTAGAGCAAAAAATAAAATAAGTACGCTACTTACACACTGACTCGAGAGCAAGTTACTTGGCAAAATAAACTTATATCTGTATCTACCTACGTTTATCACAGACCCATTTTTTTCGTATGACTTCAAATATTTTATATTAGGTCTAATAATAATAATTAATAATATTTTTTGGTGCTATAAATATTTCTTCAATTATGTTACTGTATTTCTCACTAGCACCAATTACCTATAAAGTTTTTTTTTGTTTGTGCACATGTCCATTATCGGATTAGTACAAGTTTATACATGTCTACTATTATAATTAATATTTTATACCTATGTAATCTGTAATAACGGCAAAAATATTTTATTTTAATTAATTTTAGTTTAAAATAGCTTTTGATATTCTAAACCGTGTTTGAGAGGATAGGCGTGATTTTATATATCGCACACCAGATCAGCACTTAATTATTTTACAATTGCCGCAAAACCGTAATCTTATTTGAAGGAGAGATGACTGTTTATCGGCTATTCTAAAATAAGTGCTATTTTGACTTAAGAGTCTGTAGTTCGATCATCGTCCGTCTCGCTCGCGTATAACAACATTTTTTAAAGATGTAAAATGATTGAATGAACTTATAAAAAAAAAAAAAACTTCGCACTAAACACTTGAAAGCAACATAACAAATTTTCGATAAATACATCAATTTGATCCAAATTATTTTTTAAATATATATATTTTTTTACAAAAAAGTACATAGCGAGCTCTCGTCTCGTCTGGTTGACGCAACGCGTGTCTATTACTATACAAATAGACTAAAAATTTGTCAAAATTGTCTTTGAATCGTATCAGCGAGTGGCGAGCGAGTGATGTTCACTTAGTAGCGTTGACGCCCAGAATGCTGGCCTCTATTTTGTTCATTGGGTAAGTATCGCCATACAACGTGGTAATGGGGCTTGGGCCTGCATCCTGGGAACGATTCCTGCTGCTAACGGTTATAATATTACTTTTTTTAACTTTTTATGTATTACCTATAATCAATATTATTTTAATTATCGTATTTGTGTAGGTATAAATGTAATATTGTTTTTATTAGTATTTTTTATTGTAAATAAATATTTTTACCTATTATTAACTTATTTTTTATACACGATAGATCTACGATTGACCACCAACTCGTCCTCTGTTAAGCGACGGAGCGCAGCGTAAAAATGATTTCATCTTCAAAACTGTTGGTATGCTCGAGCGAAATGGGCGATGGTAGAACTTACAAACTCTTAATGCAGCGTTGATCCGGGTGTGCTATGTGCTAAAGTTGGTAAAATAATTCTTAAATCTAAAAATAATCATATTATTGAAATATTGTATTTTTTGTTCAGATGCGTTAGGATGGTTCGTCTAGTCCGTTCCGGCTCACGTCTCGGCATGGACATAGTGGGTGGCCTCGGCGGAGAGGCTGAAGGTGCCACGGCTGAAGATGACACGTGTGGTGTCTTCGTCTCAGGAGTCTCCATGGGCGGAGCCGCGTATGGGATGCTGCACAGAGGAGACAGGATACTGAGCGTCGATGGACGAGACCTGTCCAGAGCCACGCATGAACAGGCTGCGGCTGCTTTGAAGGTATCCTCATTCATCCAGACAAGCCTCATGACTCAGTGGTAGTATGTCTGCTTTCTGAGCTGCAGGTCGTGGGTTCGAACCCCATCCAGAGCAAATATTTCTGCTGAGCATGGATGTTTTTTCTGTGTCTGGATGTTTATATGTATCATATGTATGTATTTACAACAAAAAAAATACATACTAGCTGACCCGGCGTACTTCGTATCACCTATCAATGAGTGGACCCGATATTTTCTCAACGTTTAAACCTTCCCTGAGTTCCCTGGACTACGACAAAGATTTCAAAACCTAAATCAGCTAAATCGGGCCAGCCGTTCTCGAGTTTTAGCGAGACAAACGAACAGCAATTGATATATATATACCTATATATATATGTATAAGTATATAGAGATATAGAGATGTATTCTATTCTATCAGCCATCTAGCTTCCACAGTACCTACAAGCTTTTATTGATAAAAGCGCCATCTAAAGTGTGTCCGTTTAAGTGTATAGGCTTCCTGGATGGATCTTTCCAGATGGATATAATCTGGGTGTCTTTAAATCGCGAATGAATAGGTTCCTTCTAGGCAAGCGCGCTTTGACGTAGAACGCAAGAGTCACTTAACATCAGGCGAGTTAGCGGTCAAGTGCAAGCCTGTTTACGAATAAAAAATACAGACAGACACCGTAGCCTCACAAATAGGCTCCCGATCTCGCTCCCTTAATACGGAAACCTAAAAAAGAAAGAATAAATACATTCCATACTCATCTATACCTTTCATAGACATATTGATTAGACATGCACATTTATTTACTATTAATAATATTTATTTCTCTCAGCAGTACTCCGGCACGTCAGTGACGATAGCAGCGCAGTACCAGCCGGAGCATTACGAGCGACTCCGGGCGCGTATTCGTGCCATCAACGCAGCTGCCGCCATGTCACCACATACTCGGCATCAGACGCACATCCCCGTACATACTGAGTTACATGTCATGTATCCAAGGTAATATATCATCATCATCATCAGCCCACATTTGTCCTTTCCTGGACATCTCTCGATAAAGTCATCCCAATCTTCAGATTTTCGCTTCCAACCAGTATTTACGTATATCGTCATTCCATAATGTATTAATTGTATCATTTCACTACTATTTTATTCCTTTATACAAAGCGAGTAAAAATAATTTCTTTAGCGATATTTGTGACAACATTGAAAAGTCGTCAACACCTAACGGTATATTCCGGCAGTCTCTCTCAGAATCACTTTTCACTCCAGTATAGGTGTGCTTAGTATTTTGGACTTTATCACTTTATTGTACTATGTGTAGCATCTGGGCTGATTTTATGAGTGAGCAATCAGCTGAGAGTGATTATACTAATAAGTAGTTAGTTGATAATATGATAGTCATTATTATACAAATATAAAAAAACCTGACTGCAACATAAATCTTCTGTAAGTTTGCATTATAATACGAATCTACCATGCAGTTTAAAATCCGTTATGCCATTTTACCATTTTACTATTACTATGCAATATATCTTCCACTCGTTACTATTGTCAACATGCATGTGCCTCACCTCTTTAAGAGCCTTCTCCATAATGGGCTCGAGCTCTTGGCATCTTTTGCTCCTGCTTGAAGAGTCAACATGTCCTGAAGAGGACATGTTGACTTTAAACCTAGTGGAGAAGTGAAACACGTGACAATAAAAGTAGCACCTTGAAAGCTGAAATATACTAGATTTACAAATAAGATTACGTTTTGAAGATGAACTATCGTAAAGTGTTGCCTGATTTATTAAATTTCTATGTTTTTTAAGTTTTACAAAAATTATTCGTAAATAGGCTTGCGCTTGACCGTCAACTTACCTAGTGTTAAGCGACAGTTGCGGTCTACGATGGAGCGCGCTTGCCTAGAAGAAACCTATTCACCCGCGATTTGAAGACACCTAGATTAAATGTATTCGGAAAGACCCAATTAGAAAGCGCATTCCACCTTTTTTGTTTGTTATTATAAGTAAGCCACAAAGCTAATAAGAGGCGGTAGAATCTTACCCCCGTATTCTTGATTTAAACTTTCCCTGAACTCTAGAATTCAGGAAAGTTATTTATTTATATATAGTTTATTGGATGAGTATTATAAGAAGGCCCTTCAAGCTCACTAAATTCTTCATGGTTAGGAATACTTAAACATTTTTTTCAAAAAAAAATATAAAAAAATGATTGTCAACCGCGCTCGCTTTTCCGTATGTCAAAATTAAAATTTCTCACCGATTGTCAAATGTTTTGTCTCCGATGATTAGAAAATGTGCAGATGTTTACACAATAATCATCAACAATTGTCACTTTTGCGATTATGTGATTCTATAATCTGAACCACTTCACTCAGGTATAACTACCGGCACATAAGTTTAGCGCTGACCGTCATTGCGCAGAAGTAAAAAATTTGGTATCACAGGGGTGAATAACTTCTGCGCAATGACGGTCAGCGCTAAACTTACGTGCCGGTAGTTATACATATTAAGTAGGTCAATGGAAAATATTCACTGTTTCAACTGTGCCCTTTGTAAATAGGGCCACGAATTATGTGGTTTCAGCTATATATATGTATTACATTCATGTTTAGAGATTATTCAAAAAATAATAAAGCAAAGTTGATAAAATAATTATGGGACTCCCTCGGGAATTTCCTCTTTATAATTATTAAAGAAACTCAAAAATTGTTTCAAGGATGACGGAGTAATCGGTGAACATACATGAAAAATACATACAGTCGATATATAGCCTCCTCCTTTTTTAAAGTCGGTTAAACATTATTTTTACAAATTTAATCATAACTGTATAAATGATATTTTTATGTATGAAAATTAACTTGGATCATATGAAATTTTTGTCCAAAATTTGTGATGTTGTTTTCTAATGTTTAGTGCGACGATTTTTTTATAAGTTCATTCAGTCATTTTATATCTTCGAAAATATTGGTATGCGCGAGCGAGACAGACAATGGTCGAATACTCATAACGTAACATGACATCAATAAAATTACTCTGAATTGAAACTACCTTCACAATTGAAGCTCTAACATGTTTTCCCAGTAAATAGAGTAAGCTTGCATTGAATTCAGTTGTTAGTTTATGCAAATATAGCCTCGAGAGACGCTTGGTATTAGCGCTCCACTTTCCTATAATCCCGAGACCCGTGTATTAACACTACTTCTTAATTGTTTGAGAAACCTTGAACAAATAGTTATAGCTGTAACAATTGTTAGGTAATTCAATATCTTACTAATATTACCAAAACAAAACTTGACTAAACTTTTTTGTTTAATTCTGAAATAGGCTTGCGTTTGGCTGTTAATAGGCTGGCCTGAAATTAAGCGACGCTAATGGATCTAGGTGATCTAGAAGATATCTATTCCTTGAAAATTTCAAGATTGTTATTTCACAGGAAATAGAGAAGGTAGCAAAGAATTTCATCCCTATGTAGTACGCATCAATAATAATAGTAATAGTAATAATGTGGACCGAAATCGTTGCTTACGAATGTTTGCCATTTCAACGATAAATGGGTGGTAATGGTAATGCGCCGACTTTCTGCTTCATGATTTAATAAATTTTGTTTTTGGGACTGATTAGCCAATTCTGAACGCAGCTTGATTGTGATCACAATAATAAAAGCAACCAATAAAATTCAGTATTTAAAGAAATGCATAATACATATAATATTTTTTTCATATACTTACTCATAATATAAAAAAATAAAACCGGACAAGTACGAGTCAGACTCGCCCACCGAGGGTTCCGTACAAACTAGTAAATAAAAGGGGGAAATCATATTTTTTTTCCTTTTTATACCGAAAAATATACATCGTAAAATATTTAAAAACCTGTTTTAATTAATGCTAATTAAGCTCTTTCATATGATACGGTTAATTCACTTTAAAATTTCGACCCTCACTCCTTACATAACGACACAATTTTTTTGTGATTAAATGAAAAATGTCCAGTTTTCGGATTTTTTCCTATATGTGTACTCTAACACAATGCTTGTTGCAAAATTTCAGAGTTCTAGGTCAACGGATACTTTCCTCATAGGTTTTGATTCCTCTGTGAGTGTCGAAATGAGCTTTTTTTACGACATATTCGGCTGTAACTTTTTTTTACGAAAACTGGTAAAGGTCTTGACACCCGGGCAGACGGACAGATGGACAGACTGACAGACGGACAACAAAGTGATCCTATAAGGGTTCCGTTTTTTCCTTTTGAGGTACGGAACCCTAAAAACATGTCAAATCTGAAAAAATAAATTGCAATTACAAGTAAATTCCCCATAGTTTTTTCCCAATAAAGCTGAAAAATATCCTGTAAACAAACTGTACCCATAAATTATTGCGTAAAAGTCTGGTTTCGCGTGATTTGTGTCGTGAATTCCGTTTTACCCAAATTTTTTTGTTTATCCACATTTTTCGGCGTATTTAGCGAAAAACGTTTCCTGTTTTATCATTTAAAGGGACGAAAAGAAAAATTAAAAACATTAAGTACTAAAAGTGTTTTGAATTTTTCATGGAAAGAGAAGATTGATCTTGTATTTGAGTTCATTTAAATTTTTAAATTTTCTTGTGCCGTGGGGTACCGGCTTAGAATAGTACCTCCCCCTCTCTTCCCGTGGGTGCCGTAAGAACCGGCTAAGGGAAATATTACCAGAGATGGGCAGCAGCATCCTCTGCGGAAAACGCTACCCACTGCGCTCGCCAACCCGCATGCCAAGCGTGGCGAGTAATGGCAAAACCCCCCTATGATAAGCAACGAAAAAACCAGGCCCCCAGTC
The DNA here is from genome assembly GCA_947563715.1 of Lycia hirtaria. Classification (NCBI taxonomy): domain Eukaryota; kingdom Metazoa; phylum Arthropoda; class Insecta; order Lepidoptera; family Geometridae; genus Lycia; species Lycia hirtaria. The sequence continues at coordinate 11,249,114 of OX387379.1, read as the reverse complement.
CCCGGCAGCTCCGCTATTCCGGGCTACGGTAGCGGTCCCGGTCACGGCGGAGCAAGGGGTGCTAAGAATCTCCGGAAGAGATCCGGCTACCACCCCCTGCATAAACGACGACTGGCCCTGGTAACACACAATATTCGCACGATGAGGACAGACGAGAAGCTAGCTGAGCTGGAAGAAGAAATGAGTAGGTTACATTGGGATATCCTGGGGTTATCAGAAGTCCGACGAGAGGGTGAGGACACGATAACCCTGAAATCCGGTAACCTACTATACTACCGGGAGGGCGACCAACAGTCCCAAGGTGGTGTCGGGTTTCTCGTCCACAAGTCCCTTGTTAACAACATTCTTGCCATCGACAGTGTATCGAGCAGGGTTGCGTACCTGATACTCAGAGTATCCAAGAGATATTCGTTGAAGGTCATCCAGGTATACGCACCGACCTCGGCACACTCGGATGATGAGGTAGAGGTGATGTATGAGGACATTAGTAGGGCCATACACACTTCTGAGACCTATTTTAATGTTGTTATGGGGGACTTCAATGCGAAACTGGGCAGGAAATGCGAAAGTGAGTTGAGAGTGGGGCAATTTGGATATGGACAACGGAACCCCAGGGGACAGAGGTTGGCCGACTTTCTGGAGAAAGAGGGACTCTTCATGATGAACTCTTTCTTCCAGAAGCCACCTCATAGGAAATGGACCTGGTTGAGTCCCGATGGTTCTACGAGAAATGAGATAGACTTCATCCTGACCACCAAGAAACAAATATTCAATGATGTCTCTGTGATCAACATGGTTAAAACCGGAAGTGATCACCGAATGGTACGAGGCACTTTGAATATTAATGTTAAACTTGAGAGGTCCCGTATGATGAAGTCTACACTCCGACCCACTCGCGCCCATATCCAAAACCCCGAGAGCTTTCAGCTCGAACTATCAAATCGCTTCGAGTGCCTGGAGAGCTGCGCATCGGTGGATGAGATCAATAACAGCTTTGTGGAAACTGTCCGTACGGTGGGCGCGATGTTTTATAAGCCCCACCGTACAAACAGACCGCAAAAGCTCTCGAGCCATACCCTCGACCTCATGGCTGAACGACGCTCATTGCAACTGCAGTCTTCCGGTGACGCCGAGTCATATAGGCGGCTCAATAGACTCATATCAAAGTCTATGCGACACGACATCCGTACCTTTAATACTAATCGTATTAAAGAGACGATAGAGCAGAATAAAGGCTCCAAAGTGTTCGCAAAAGACATGTCTATTGGGCAGAGCCAGTTGACGAAGCTGAAGATGGAAGATGGCAGTATAGCGTCGACTAAAGCAGAAGTCTTGAGGGAAATCGAGAGGTTCTATGGACAGTTATACACATCGGTCGCAAAACCTGTTAGCAGTTTGGGCAAAGATCCAAGAGCCAAACTGACTCGACATTATACCGAAGATATCCCGGACATCAGCCTGTACGAGATTAGGATGGCCTTGAAACAGCTCAAGAACAACAAGGCACCGGGCGACGACGGAATTACATCAGAGCTACTGAAAGCGGGTGGAACACCGGTACTGAAAGTCCTTCAGAGGCTCTTCAATTCCGTCGTGCTTGAAGGTACAACGCCAGAAGCATGGAACAGAAGCGTGGTGGCGCTGTTCTTCAAAAAAGGAGACAACACTTTGCTGAAGAACTACAGACCCATCTCGCTTCTGAGCCATGTCTATAAGCTGTTTTCAAGGGTCATCACGAATCGTCTTGAACGCAGGTTTGATGACTTCCAGCCTCCCGAACAAGCCGGTTTCCGAAAAGGCTATAGTACCATAGACCACATCCATACGCTGCGGCAAGTGATACAGAAGACCGAAGAGTATAACTTGCCCCTTTGCTTAGCGTTTGTGGACTATGAGAAAGCCTTTGATTCGATCGAGACCTGGGCGGTGCTTGAAGCTCTCCAGCGATGCCGTATTGACTATCGGTATGTCGAAGTGCTGAAGTGTTTGTACAACAACGCCACCATGTCAGTCCGAGTACAAGACCAGAACTCAGAGGCAATTCCATTGAAGAGAGGCGTGAGGCAGGGAGACGTTGTCTCTCCGAAACTGTTTACCGCCGGTTTGGAAGATGCCTATAAGCTTCTGGAATGGGAAGGGCTCGGCATTAATATTAACGGCGAGTACGTCACTCACCTCCGGTTTGCCGACGATATAGTAGTCATGGCAAAGTCGATGGAAGAGCTCAGTACGATGCTCGAAGACCTCAATAGAGTTTCCCAACGGGTGGGCCTCAAAATGAACATGGACAAAACGAAGGTTATGTCGAACGCCCATGTAGTGCCCACCCCAATAACTGTGGGGAACTTCACTCTAGAAGTTGTTGACGAATACGTCTACCTAGGACAGACGGTCCGATTAGGCAGGTCCAACTTTACGAGGGAGGTCAATCGTCGTATCCAACTCGGCTGGGCAGCGTTCGGGAAACTTAAAAGCGTCTTCTCGTCCAATATTCCCCAGTCCCTCAAGTCGAAAGTTTACAACCAGTGTGTGTTACCAGTGATGACATACGGCACTGAAACGTGGTCCCTAACTATGGGCCTTATAAGGAAGCTCAAGGTCACGCAACGAGCTATGGAGAGGGCTATGCTCGGAGTCTCTCTACGAGATCGAATCAGAAATGAAGAGATACGTAGACGTACAAAAGTCACCGATATAGCACAGCGGATTAGCAAGTTGAAGTGGCAGTGGGCAGGGCACATAGCACGTAGAACTGATGGCCGATGGGGCCGAAAGGTTCTTGAGTGGAGACCACGTACCGGCAAGCGCAGCGTAGGAAGACCAGCCACGAGATGGACAGACGACCTCATACAAGTGGCGGGAAGACGCTGGATGCAAGCCGCTTCCAATCGGTCTTTTTGGAAATCCATGGGGGAGGCCTATGTCCAACAGTGGACTTCTTATGGCTGAGATGATGATGATGATGATGAAATTTTTAAGCAATGCCTATTACCCGATGGGAAATTATTTTACTCCATCACTCGGCTACAAAAAAATGAGGTTTTGCCTGACTGATTTTGTTATTCGAAAATAAGCTAGTGCTTGACCGCTAACTCGCCTGATGGCGATTGTTGCGATCTACGATGGGGCGCGCTTGCCTAGAAGGAACTTATTCACTTACGATTTGAAGATACTCAGATTACATAAACATATAGCATAATGTATCTAAACCACGAGTCGTTGGGACATTAAATTCCGATGACGTATGAGGTGTAGTAAGGCATACACTAAGAAATTGCTTCTTGTTAGAGAGTTAGGCCGTGAAATTCAGGTAGTAATAATACGACATTTCAGGATATTTGATGTGACAAATTTGTTATATTATATGTCAAACACGTCGCTTTCCTTTCCTTTAGTTTGTCCTCTTTCTGATCACAAATTTCAGAAAAAATAAAACAAATACTTTATTTCAAATCAAAATTATTCTTGTCGCGGATTAATAAAGCCGTTCCCGAATACACTTTGATTTTATATTGGCAACATTACGCGTTATCGGGAGCTTGTTAAATTCGGTCCCTGGCATCCCCTTCCTCTTTCTCTTTGGCTATAGCCACAAATTATAAAGTAATATGGCTATAGCGCTGAACAAATATGGTGGTTTTTTGTGCGTTGTAAATTAAATTAATTATCTTAAAGTTTGTGTGAATTAATAAATGATCCGATCGAAGAAGTCGTATTTTTTTAAACTGAAGACTCGATCGAGAAACATCAAAATCTCGACAATTCTTGTAAGAGTATAAAATATTCAAACAGTTTTCAACGTTGTGTCTCATCCTTCTAAATTTTGCTGAAACCAATATTTCAGGCAAAATATTTTACTAGTTTTCAACTCAAAAACCTACTTATTTTACAGTTCTTGAGCTAAAAATTTAAATGATCGTAAATGTTGCCATGAGAATAAAAAGCAGAACTCAGCAGTATAAAAATCTCAAGTTGTCCGTTTTATTTGGTTTCCAAGCGACTGAATGGAGTGCATTCTCAAATCTTATAGTTTAATACGACTTTACTTTATGGCTTTAGTTTTAAATTCGGACGCATCTGCGATTTGACGGTGACTTGTTTTATTCTTTGACTTGGAGATTATTTTACGAACTACTCGTACTTTCATAGTCTGATAATTTGTAGGGTTCCGTACCCAAAGGGTAAAACGGGACACTATTACTGAGACTTCGCTGTCTGTCTGTCCGTCCGTCCGTCCGTCCCTCTGTCACCAGGTTGTATCTCATGAACCGTGATAGTTTGAGAGTTGAAATTTTCACAGATCTGTCACAGCCGCTATAACAACAAGTACAAAATAAAATAGAATAAAATAAATATTTAAGGAGGCTCCCATACAACAAACGTGTTTTTTTTGCTCGATATTGATAACGGCAACAGGTAGACGCTTGAAATATCACAGAGATTATATTATTCACTTTAAAAATAAATAATTAAATTAAAATAAAATTAATATTTAAGGGAGGCTCCCATACAACAAACATGATTTATTTGCTCGTTTTTGCTCGATATTAATAACGGCAACAGGTAGATGCTTGAAATATTCACAGAATATTGAGTTATATCATTCACATTAAAAATAAATAATAATTATTTATTAAAAAAAAATTAATAAATAAAATAAAAAATATTTATAAAAATTTATAAAATAATTTAATAATTAAATTAAAATATATTTTTTATATATTTATTTAATTAATATCAATTTTTATTTATTTATAATTAATATTTAAATTAGTATTTATTCCCATACAACAGAGATGAATTTTTTGCCGTTTTTATAGATAATGGTACGGAACCCTTTGTGTGCGAGTCCGACTCGCACTCAGCCGGTTTTATTTACCTGGTATCTTTGGTTAGGCAGATGACACCTGCGTTGACTATAATTTTATGTGAAATACACGAGCTAGTGGACCTAAACTTAAGTCTCTGAGAGAGGCTAAAGAATAAGTTAAAGGCACTTGAATCTGTCACTTAAGGCCAATAACATACAATGCGACGGGAAATTAAAACATCATACAGATTTTTTGTCCTAGCTTCGGTAAGTATTGCATCGCCGGCTACACGCACGAAAAAGGATGATTCATTTTCCCGTTACGCTCATTGTAACGTTTGCATTTCATCAATATTTTGTTATGACGTTGTCACGTTAAACTATCGTCCGTAAACCGACTTTACAGACAACCAATTATTTCATGCAGCTTATGATTACGATGTTACTGTCAGTTAAGATATTCTCCTAGTAATCTAATTTATTTTCGTTTATAAGTGATGCCAAATATATATAAATGTGTGTGCATTGACATCATATATTTATTGTTTTCGACATGCACACGAGCTATTATGTCAATATCATATATTACTCACATAATAAGAGGAAGTGAAGAAATTTTGTGAAATTTGGCTTACATAAAGTGTGTAGCGAAGGGCAAAGTGACAAGGCGTGTTAGTCGATTCACTAAGTAAGTAATGAAGACGAATTTCCCCGTTCCTGGAGAGCAGCCAACATTAGTAATGTCCACATGGGGCGTCCAAATTCAGAATGCGCTTGCACTGCGACGAACAGGAAGCATGACCGGAATGGCTGAAACAACAGCTGTTTGCACCAAGACATGTGGCGAATTTGCTCAGTTTGCTTTATGAATTTTGAAGGTTTAGTTCCCTATTTTCAATGTTTGGAACTCATAGGGAATTCTGAACACATAGCCGGCTTATTTATCTATTGTATTGTATTGTGTAGAAGGTATTATGTTATAGAAACTAACGTGGTTTTCACACATTTTAAATAATAAAAGTAATTTAAAAAAATTAAACCGACTTCAAAACAATCAAATTCACAGAAAAGTGAGAAATAACACGAAAAAAATAAAAAACTTTACGTCTACCTAAGTAGGTACGTAAATCAACTATTTTTGAGGTATCGAGTATCGAGTTTTAACTGACTTGATCCAAAGGAAACTTAAGGGATCCTATTATTTCCTAACAATTTCATAATGTTTTATTTTACCTGAAGCTTAAGATAGTAATTGCTCGGGCTGGCCTTATTTAAGCTCGAATAATCAAAAACAAAGTTTCAAACAAAGTAAATAGGAAGTTTCCTGCAGACTAGTCGGGACACCGCGTCTGACTTGCGATCCGCAGGTCGTGGGTTCGAATCCCACGGCACGCACCTCTGTCTTTTCGAAGTTATGTGCGTATTGTTGATTGCCGGCAACTTTAAACGAAGGAAGAAGAAGGAAGGAAAACATGGTGAGGAAACCTACATGTCTGAGAGTTCTCAATGATCTTGAAGATGTGTGAAGTCTGCCAACCCGCACTTGGCCAGCGTGGCAGCCTAACCCTTCTCATAATGAGAAGATGGCCCACGCCCAGCTGTGGGACAGTTTGTATAAACAGAGCTGACAAAAAAAAAAAAAAAACAGAATAGGTAGGACCTATTACTGTACGATATTTTGCAGCTGCGTTTTCATTTTAAAATTTAAAAGTTGTGATATTGTTACATTAGCATATTTTTAACATATTTGTTTTCTTTTCAGGTAGCAGTAAAATGTCTGCCACTTCGAACATTCGAGAACTGAACGTAGTTAGTAAAATGAATTAGGTACATTGATTTCTATCATACAATTTCATTCCCATTTTAATTGTTATGCTATCCATCAATAGCTCAAAAAGTTAACTATAGTAATTTAGTTTACTGTACAGTTTTGGGTTTTATATAAACAAAATTGAAGGGTTGTAATTCTAAAGGGTATGTGTGCCAAGCATAATAATATGCAAATGGAAAAAAAATGCCACTTTGACCCTTTAAACTTACAACCCTTCAATTATGTTTCAACTTTTACGCTTAGAGCTCATTTAGGGACGGGCGGAGCGTCACAAAATCATTCCAATCCTTTCTATTCCTAACTTCATAACTGATAATATAAGAGCGAAAGTAACTCTGTCTCGGTCCTACCTGTACGTTTTAAAGACCAAACAGTTGAATAGATTGTTAAAAAATTGCTACAGAGATAACTGGAGACCTGGAGACGAATATAGGCTACATTTTATCATCATTATCGTCACAGTGTTTTTCACTATGCGGGCGAACACTTGGGACAAAGCTATTATTACAAAAACAAAAGTAACTGTCTCTCTGTGCTTGTTACTTTTTCACGATTAAACTGATTGTTACGTTTGGTACCTATATAAATAGCTGGAAACCTAGAGACAGACATAGGAGACTTTTCGTCATCATTCGTTACCGTCTTTATCACTTCGCGGATGAATTAATGATGATAAATATGTACATACTCTATATTAGTAGGCTCGCCTGTGTGTGTGACGTCTCAAATAACGCTGAGGGCTTTTCTAGATGCGACAAGCGATTCATTGCGTATCTCTGAATGAGCCTTTTTGAATTATAAATGTTTTGTTCATCGCAAAATGTAGATACCCGCCCCTTTTGCAATAGAAAGCAATTAAAAGTATGTTTTTAATAGTTCCATTATATATTGCTTCCAAGCTATGTTTTTTTTCAGGCGGATCGTCAACTATAAATTGATCAATACTTCAGTGTATTAGAAATGTAGAGATCAAAATGCAGACATTTAATAACATTTAAATATGTAACTAAAGTTTATTCAGTATGATGTATTTTTTCCTTTGTCTGTCTATATGATAAATGTGGTTGAAAATGAAACCATAAGTTCTGATATTTTCTCCTTAAAACGAAATATATAAAATATTTATAATAATACAAATTGTGTCGATAACTCTTTAAGTAAAGAGTTATCGACACAAGAGAGATGGCGAGACGAACTTGACACCTTTGATAAAAACTGGCACATCAATACACAAAACCGTCAAGATTGGAAATGTCGAGGGGAGGCCTTTGCCCAGCAGTGGGACACTACAGGCTAGCAACAACAACAACAACTCTTTAAGTACTGTTCTTACAAGTTCTGTATTTAATATGATCAGTCGTATATCATTATGTAACATATTCATTAATTTCAAGGTTATTATTCCTATATTTATACTGATTTCAAAATTGAAGGAAGGAATTGAAAGAAGGTTAACTATTCAGATGGGCGGTATTTTTTGTGTTTGTCACCGCATAACTCTATCATTTATACACCTATTTGAAAAAACTATTTTGTTGTTTGAAAGGATATACTTTCAGATTGGTTCCATAGAAATTTCATCAAAATCAGTTCAGTAAATTGGTTTTTAAGACAAAATTACGCATTTTGAAGGCGTTTTTTCAGTTTTTTACACTATATTAGACGATGTAAGGCTCATATCTGTATTACCAACGTTTAAAATTTATCATTTTGGGCTATAAGTTAGCTATTCGTTTATCAAAATTGAATTGTTTCTTCATTAAATTATTTTAAGAAAATAAAACATAATGTCTTGCATGTATTTGTCATTATCACAGCTCGCATTTTTCTATATAACAAGAGAACATTTATGAATGTATCTCTCATTTTAAAGACAACAATATTATATCGGAAATTTGGTGATTTGAATAGAATACAAAATAATTACACGTATCAAAGATAGATACCGCGCAGGAGGAAAAGTTAGCTTTCTCTTGTTTTATAGACTCATGATGGTTGTTAGAGATGTTTTAGTACAAATCATGGTGGCGACAAACTTTTTAGCAAAATTAATGTGATTAATGTGAAAATTTGACATACCTTTTTAATTATTGTGCGTCGCGTTACACTTAACTTTTTAATCGTGTATTAAAATAATTTGAAGGTAAAATTGATTTTATGCAATCATCTATATAATGACTAAAATGTAACATTTGTAAATAAAATTGTCGAAGTCACTATTTTAGTCTATTGAATTTGTGTTGTATAATATTTTCTATCAAAATATTAAACGCAATAAAATACTCAACAAAATAAAATGTTAATTGAAGCGTAGAAATAATAAACCTTATTTTATTATCTGTACTTATGTAATATTTTTGAACTGTGATATTAATGTAAATGTTAGTGTTATTAATTGTGCGGTAAAACTGAAATTTAATATACGATATTCGAATAAGACTCTTTTCTTTATGTCCCTTTAGTTATATCAATTTTATTAATTTTGAGTCTAGGCTACATTTATAAAGATAGTTTTACTAAATAATCTTGACATGCGAGAGTTTGTGAGTCAAGTTGTTTGTGTACGCTAACGTGTTATCTCACGCTCACACTTTATCACAAGCTGACGCGTTACCTCACACTGACGCGTTATTTCACTCAGACGTTTTATCTCACGCTCACGCGTTGTCACATGCTCACGCGTTGTCTCACGCTCACGGTGTTAACTCATGATCGCGCGTTGTCACACGCTCACTCATTGTACTTGGCTTTTGTTTAATTTCACACGGTACTTGTACATACAGAAGACAAACGTGGCGAATGTTAAAATTTTGGAAAGTATATACGGACTATTTTAATCACGTTTGACTGAACTGTCACTGAAATTGATATACTCACGTTACTTTTATAGTTAACAATATAACTCCATGGATTTGGTGTCACGTTGAATCCGGGGAATTAAGTAGCATTGGATTTTTTTAATGGTTAGGTAGGTTAGTATTGTATAGGCGTGAATTTTATTAGTCACCCAAATATTTTGATGCGAGGATGAGATTGTGATAAGAAAGCCAAAATAAGGATATAATAACTCGAATATGACATATTTTGGAAACTTCTAGTTTCAACTCATTTATAAATGACTACAACAAAGGAAGAGTTTGTCAATTCAGTTGTATTTTTTCTTCTGTTTGTTATCTCATAAATGCATCTTTTATCAACCAATTTGGGAAACCTTTCTTATGTGAAAGATTATATACCTTTATTTAATGAAAAATCGACAGTTTCAGTTTCAATTCAGCAGTTTGATTTAAATAAATAAGTCATCCAATTAAACAAAATTGTGTATTTTGAAGTCAGCTGTTTCAGTATTTTAAGCTATATAATTATTTAGTCATCGAGTGCATTGCAATAAGTGAAAGTAAGTTAAGTGAAGTAACTAAAAAAACAATGTTTGCTACAAAGCCATTTGTCGGGTAATTTATATTTTATTGATAATACTGAATTTAAAGATTTTCAGGGAGCAAGAGGATATATAAACTCGCTGTTTTCCCAAATCACCTAGGTACTTGTTAGCACAGATTTTAAAGTTTCGTTTTATATTTATTATTATCGTGAATTTTAGTTTCTGTAAAATATTATCAAACCCAAAATTTTATTTATTTATTTATTTAAGTCCATCAACATTGTGTACATTAACAATAATTTAAACGTCTAACATAATAAAGAATAAATCCAAATGTCACAATAATTTATTATAGATGGAGACGGCATGCATTACAAGAGCGAAAAATTATATAAAATTATACATTACACCAAAGATAATTAATATATTACATTTAAAGTTAAGCAATCAAAATAATAATGTCAATTAAATTAAAATAAATGTCAAAAGATATAAAATTTAGCTACATTAAAATAGATTTAGTGTCAAAGGCTTCAAAGACTCTCTGAAGATATTATAACTGTCGCCAAATATGTCTATGTTTTAAATTTATTTTTTCGCATAAGCACAGCAAAGTGGTTTTAAGTTAAATTTAGAATTTATATTTCTTTAGATTATAGCTTAGATTAACACAGACTATTTACATCCTGAAAATGTATCATAGAGTATCCGGTAAAATCGCGAACCGCAGGTCGTTTCAAATATAACCCTCAATTTATTATTCTGGAAACGATCCTAAACATACAAAAAACATCGAAAATAAAATTATTTTTCCACTCAAAAAAACAAACAAATAATATCATGTCCAAATATTACTATATGAAGATGAGAGTAATGTTTACAGAAAAAATATGATACAAGAAAGACAAACCTACTGAAACCTTTTTTGCGCATGAAAGTAATTATTTATTGCCAACAAGTAAAAACAATTCTAATAAAAGTCTCTATTTAAATTAAGCTTGTGTTACTTGTGACCACATCCTGTCTGACACAAGAATGCGATCTGGGATGGACCTCCTTACCTAAAAGGATTTTCAAAAGTATCAGAATTATGAGGACAGTTTTTACTACACAGAGTTTGAAACTGTTGTAATCTAAATATCCGTTTTCCCCCAAATGGATGTGCCGGTATCCTGTTTCTCCTATACTGATAGGAGAAGCAGGATACTGGCATATCCATTTCTCATTGAAATGCTGAAAATTTGTACACAACTCATTTGGTACACATTCTTGATGCGTACTGCACAGGAGTAGAACTCCCTGCCGTTCTCTCTGTTTTCTGAGAAACGTTTTGGCATTTCCAAGGCCAGTAAATAGATATCTTTGAGATCGATGTTATTTCTTATCATCAATCTTGTAATTTTGCTGAAGAAATCTACCTTCTTTCCGCTTAACCGCTCTTTCCGTGAACACAGAGTTTGGTAAATAATTCTCTAATCTTGGTGTCTCATAGTACATATACTTACTTAATTGAAGTTTTGGCTCAAAAGGAAAATAAAACTAGTTAACAAAATCAAAGTTATTAAAATTCCATATCTTGTTAACCATAGTAGTTTGTGATTGAATAAGAAATGTATTAAGTTTTAGATATAGACAGACATAGTAACATTTATATTTTTATTCGTATTTTATTCATACACGTCAATCAAATTACATGTAATAGTTAAAAAAAACTAAAAAAAAACAACTTCAAAATACGCAATTCGTTTAATTTGATGACATATTTTTCCAGTTATTTTGTTATAAAAACCAAAATACTGAACCGATTTTGATAAAATTTCTATAAAACCACCTGAAAAATATACCATTTCAAAAAAAAAAAAAACAAATCTGTCCAGGTGTCTTCGAGTAATCGGGGAACATTCATAAAAAGGGTGTTTAAAGGCGTTGCGCAGTGCGAATCGACCAAGAGCGTTTTATAATGTTTTGTTTTGTTCATAGTTTTATTATATACTTTATACCTAACCAGGCACAACATTACAGGAGAAACAAAATAATTAAAAAAGATTCCGACTAATTGATAACCTCCTCCTTTTTGGAAGTCGGTTAAAAATAGATTCTCAAGTTAAATAATAATACCTACATAACTTATTAAATTATCTCATTTAATTGGATCATATTTTTATTTCAGAAAATTCTTTAAAACCGAACATGTCTTGCTTAATAAGTGCTCAGTAAAAAATTGAAGGTTAAAATCTCAGACGATTGTCGGTGTTTGTTGTTCACATCAAGCCTTATTACGTGTATATCTAATCAGTAGATTTTGTCAGTGCTCACGGCATTTCATGGTCTATTCCCATCACATTTTCTCCCTTTTTTAAGTACAAATAAAACTATACAAATATTATCTATACATAGGTATACTGTGCAGTTCTGCTTAATTAATAAGGTAACTGAGTAATGTCAGTATCCCAAGCTCGAAAAAGCACTTACCTGCTGCTGTATCTATTGGTGAGTTTTTCTCTAAAAGAAGTTTTTGACATCTGACAGATTGGTAGGCACGGGCCTCTCCAAATCTTCCATGATTCCTGTAAACGTCAGCCAGTCGTCTATGCACCGTGTTGGAAGCCTGCCTATGCTAGAGTTCTTGAGTGGTGACCACGCACCAGCGTTTGCTGGTTTTAGAAACTTTTGAAGAACTTTCGACGAGTAACATGCTCATTGCCACTCGTTTTAGCGATAGTTCGTACTATTTCGATTATTTTGGTTCTACTATGGAAACTAAAGTGGTTGTTACACATTTTTATTTTGAACAAACGGGTTACACCACGGGTTACGGGTACGGGCGAGACGTCCTTCGGGAGTGACGTCTGCACTGCTCCTTTTGAAAAAGACCGCCGTATGCGGTTGAAACTATAGTCGGAGAATTCGGTTCAAAAATAGATGTGAGTAACCCGTTTGTTCAAAATAAAAATATTTTGGTTCTGTTATAAATCTAGTAATTTTTTATTGGTTTTCACAGTGGAACTGCCTATCCATCGCCTTTGGGGTCTCAAATTGGTCGTCCCGCTCGGTTTAACATTTATAGAAAGACTGAATGAATTTAGGAAAAAATTTTTACATCTTAGACCAAGAAACAACATCACAAAATGTTCCACCATAATTTCATCCAAATTAAATTTTCATTCATATAATTTCATAGAAATCGAAAAAGACACTCGAATGGTTTTTATGTATAAAAATTTACTTAGGACAATTTATTTAAAGTAATGGAGCTTTCTAGGTCTATTTATTTTTTATCGACTGGCCTTGTGGCTCAGTTGGTAGTGTGTTTACGTCTACCTGCTGAACTGAAAGGTCGTGGGTTCAGGGCAAACATTTGTGTGATGAGCATGGATGTTTGTTCTGTGTCTGGGTGTTTCTATGTATCGTATATATTTACAAAAAAAACTAGTATATATGTATTCTATCAGCCATCTAGTTCCATAGTACAAGCTTTGCTTAGTTTGGGCTAGATGGTGTTGTGTGAAATGTCCACAAATATTTATTATTTATTATTATTATTATCCATTCAGTCATTCTATGCCTACAACTATGTTGGTATGCGTGATAATGATGTATAGGTAACCTAGGTATGTAGTCTTGAAAATAAATAAGCAAAAATATCTGAACCACAATTTTGGAAAAGTAATAGCTACCCAAAATCGATAAGTTTATTTAACTATAAAATAATACATGCCTAAACACAGAGAAAAATCAAAATATCTGAGAGAAATCTGAACCCCATTCAATACTTAAAACAATTTCCAGCTAAAATGACAGTCAGCAAAAAATATCGTCACCGCTTCCTGCTCCCACGAAACTGCCGTCGAAATCCTGAACAAACGAAAAGTAAAATTCTTTTTTTCCGACGCTCTTATTCGAGAAATGTTTTAAAAAGAGTGGTTTATTCCACAGCATTCTTTTACTTTGCGAACAATGCTGTGTAGTTTGAAACGGCGCTGACGTTATCGCATCTCACTTGCTTCCTTTTCCTTTACGCTTGTAAATACAGTGCTGCCAAGTTATCTCTTGGCGTGACTGTGTACGTGTAATACAATTCTTCACGTGGAAATTCAACATTGCTTTGAGAAAGCGCTAGTGCTTCCCTCACATATCTCTGCAGGTAAGTTTGTTAGAATACAATTGACGGGACAAAAGACTACATCTCCTAGGGAGATGTAGAAACAGTGACCTGGCGTCTTGAATGTAAAGACTGCGGTTGCTATTGCCGACAATTCCGTAGATAAAATATCTACATTTGATCACTTATCTGATAGTCAAATAGAGATTGTAAACGATTTCATAAAATATTGTTACGATACGATGTTGATTGTAGGTACTAGTACTCCTAGAGCCACAAAAATGTAGCTGACACTCAAAGGAAAGAAAAACCTCAGAACCCCTCACGTGCATTTACAACATAATTATGTTACGTTAAGCTGACAAACATGCACACATAGAGATACGTCAGTCACAGTGCACAGTCAGGTAAACACACCTAAATGTAAATGCAACAACGTTAAAAAGCAAAATATAGTCTCGAGATATCGACTTATTGCATCAGCCGTTGCATCTTAAAAACGTAACAAACATATTCTTAAAAACGTTTAACAAACAGACATGTTTGTTACGTTTTTAAGATGCAACAGTTGAACCGATTGTTATGAAGTTCGGTTTATAGAGCTTAAACCATACTTATACCTAGTTAGGCTAAATTTTATCAACATATAAGTATAATGATGATGATGTTGATAAAATGTAGCCACTTTTACAACCAAGTACGCATGTGTAACCTGGGCAGCTTGGGCAATTTGAAATTTTTAAAAAAGTTTTAACCTAAAAAAGAGTATTTATACATTGAGCTCTGTTTCAACGTCTATGTTGAGTTTATTGTGTACGCATAAAGGAAGTCTAGCCTAGGCCTCTCATGCTTTGCTTTTGACGTAGAGACAAGTGCTTAGTTAGGGTCCTTGGACTCCCTCGGTCGTACTGCGTGAATATGCTTTTTGTCATAACATAAACGTGACTAAACTGATTTATTTACATATTTTATTGACATTTTTATCAGACTAAGCAAAAAAGCAGCATATGCAGGTGGTATGAATATGTTCATTTATATTCTTTAATCTTCGTTACTACTTCACAGATTTCAACAGCATCGGACTGGGCCTAAAGGGCCCGGGGTGCTATTATAGTATTATGCTAATATAATATTAGCCCGCTTTTGCGCGACGGAATCTGCCCAAAAAACTGTCAGGTCTACCGGCAAATCATATGAGAAAATCAGGTGTAAATTTGAAAACTTTTATTGATAAAAACATGCGAAGTGCTATGAAATTATTGTTTCGGGTATTTTTGTTAACACGCTTTAGCTTCACTTGTATGCATGTTTGTTTGTTTGTTTGTAGCTGACTCCTTTGGACTTGATTTTGACCCACTTCAAATTTCATTCAAACTTTGTAAACTTATCGAGGACCGATGACAATACAATAATTTGAAGCGTGTTTTTTTAGTTTTTTGAATTGTAATTATTAATTGACATACTTGTTAGCTATTTAAGTGACCTGTGACTATTCTAGTAAGTATGAATTTTTATAAATATACAACAATAATCGCATCGCATTTTAACAAGCCCTAGGATGTTGTGAATATGTGTGCAGAGTTAGGAGCGACGCCCCTCAAGAATCTTTGAAATTTTCAGGAAAAAACAGCCTATCTATGAATTAAGCCAGAGCATAGCCATTTTACCAATTTTCATTTAAGTCCATTGGAACGTTTTAGCATGAAACCATAGTAAACCTACATTATAGCTAACTTTCGCTTTGTTAATACTACTCGTAGTTTTTAAGTTTATAAATGAGATTCAACTATTAATTAACTCAGTTTTTGTTATTATGCCGCTGGGAGGCACCACTTAACATTTTTTGTTTTAAATAAACTAGATTCAAATAAAGAACAAAATTTTCATGCAATTTTGTGATTTTATAATTTGACGAAAATTATATGGATGTACCTATAATATAATAATATGATATACCTATTTGTAAAAAAATCAGTTGTGTCATACATTTTGTCCGTGGACCACGAATTGGCAGATATTTTCGCGAATTTAGAGTTTTGTATATAATAACATTTCTTTATAGTAACGAGCGCAATAACCCTAATAATAACAGAATACAAAGAGTTAGCTAAATACTAGAGATCCAAAATTCGTACGATGTTTACGTTATATCATGCCACGATCTGGTCCGGGTGTAAATTAAAACATAATTAAAGACCGTCCGTGATTAAGTAGTTTGTTTAACCTTTTTGCTCGTAATTTCTGAGCCGATTTCAAACCCCATTATAATTTATTACCTTGGAACAGAATCATGTTCAGGCTTTCAAGGAATCATTCGTAGGGACCGGAGTATACTTCCTCTGGACAGAGTAACAAAAGTAAATAATTTTTTGACATTCTGGTTGACATTCTAAAACTCGACTAGTATAAAATAATGTACCTACTATGCTCTATATTTTGCAACCGACTTCAAAATAAGAGGGCTTCTCAATTTGGTTGTATTTTTAAGCTATTGCATAGCTTCTATCGCGGGCCTTGAGCGTGGAGACCGAATCCAGAAATTCCGTAACGAAAATAACCTAACACACCGCGCGTAAAGCTATTATGCAATAGCTTTACCGCGGCAGTCTCCGAGTGCCACACGCCTTTTTTTTCTATGTTTGTTAACACCTAACTCAGTCGTTTATAAACTGACTTGAGAAGTTATTGTTTCTATTTGAAAGAATATACTTTCAGATTGGACCCATAGAAATTTTATCAAAATCAGTTTAGTAGTTTGGATTTTAGAACAGAATAATTGGAAAAATATATCTTATCTTAATAAAGGTAATTTGAAGTCAGTTGTTTCAATTTTTTCAATATTACAATCAAAATAATAACTTTATATAGAAATGGTAGATTATAACGTAAGAGCCGAAAGAAACGTATTGAATACCTAAGACATGAGATGGTTTGGCGCCAATAGTTCAACTGGTCACAATAAGTACATAAAAACTATATATATATTTAATTCACGTAAATAACCGTTTTTTTATCAGCCCTGTTTGTACAAACTGTCCCACTGCTGGGAAGGGGTCATCTTCTCATTATGGCAGACTATGGCCTGACCCTTCTCACAAAGAGAATAACCGGTTGTCATATTACTATGTTGAACTTTTTATACAAATCAGTTGTATTTCGACAACTGTAAAAGTTGTAAAACAAAAGTTGTTTCATCATTAACTCGCCTGATGTTAAGCGATGGTTTGGCCGAGGATGGAGCTCGTCGATCTAGAAGATATCTATACACGCTAATTCAACAATTTTTACGTTTTCAAAAACAAAGGTATGCGTAAGCGAGACATAAGATTCACTACCGTCGCTGTAGTTGTCTTCACAAATGTTAATTTTACAGTGAAGCCTGATAAAGGTAACAATTATTACCTACTTACTACTATACTGAATCTAGTTAATTGAAGGTCTACCTTTTGAATTTCATGTCTTCGGTCTTTGGTTTGACATTTTGTTTCCATAGCTTCTAAAGTTGTAAATAATAATTAATTGATTATTTATGACAGTCAAATTTAATGAATGGCTTATCTTTCATTTAAGTAATTATAAATTGAGAAATTAACAAGTTAATAAAGATTTCAGAAGCAAATGCTTCCGACACTACTCTGGACGAAGACTCTAACGAAACAGTAAGCTGTAGAGGTTTTAATTAAATTTTAATTTTAGAAACAACCAGCTACGTTTGAAATTAACTGATAAGAATTTATGGAGTGACGTCGGTAAGGATGCACAGTACGAGTATATGCAGTAATACAACTTAATACAACTAAAAGTAATTCACTTATATTTCTAAGCATATACGAATTATACGACTTTAATGATTTTATATTTGATTGGAATCATAAATAATACGCCTTGTATTTTCACCTTTTAATTATAGCATTTAATGAATCAATTAACTTCCTTAAAAAAAGTAGAAGTTAAAAAAATAAATACTTTTACTGAACAAATAATAATATAAGTATTTCAAACAATGATATTAAAATGAATGTAACATAAATACACTTATATTTCATAAGTTAATTTCGATGGATTTCCAAAAAGACCGGTTGGAAGTACTGGGGTCTACGCCTGACTATTATAATATGACCCTTTAGTCTGTAACTTAGGCGAGACAAGTACCCCCTTGTCCTTCTCAGAACCCGTATCAAACAGTGACACATTCGTTTACTAAACTTTAAACTTTCATGGAGTTTTGTTACTGCTTTTATGTAATTATGGTGTAACGTCCCCCTAATTTAGAATTAATCGCTCACCCTCGCCGAGCCCTTTTCATAATAAAACCTGCCGGGGATAGGCGCATTATTTAACAGAAAAAGACAGATAAAAGGTTTAATCCCACTTTAATTGATAATAATATACAATGCTCACGGTTTTTGTGCTACACGAATTAAAAATAGCTTTACTATTGTTATCATCTGTGTTATGAAATTTAATTTGGATTTTTTTCGTTTTATTTTTACAAATCCCAAGTAAAAAAGACACCTTTTTCTTTAGAAACTTTGAGGGTCCAGTCGACGCAAAACATTTTGTGCGGCCGTCGCGCAATCATCGAGTAAATATTGCGCTCTCATGTTCACCTAGGTAGGATAAGATGAAAAGTCTATTCAAATAATTTACCCTACAGATCATTCTTGATAATTTTATTGATGGCAGTCCTTATTTGTTATCGCTATGGATAGAACCCATGCTGAGCTGGTATCGATCGATTTATTTATAAGAAGTTCCTTGACTGGAGCAAAACTTTGTGTGAAGTAGGATTAACGCATAATCACTTGGTTTTATCTACCAACAGTGATAGCGAATAATGGTTACGTCTGAATAGGCCTTTAATATTTGGTACTTTTGGAAGGGGAAATCTTCCAAAGATTCTGGGCTGCGTTGTACGTTGGAGAATGCAACTGTGTTATATGAGATTGTACCCACTAACCCCCCCCCCCATACCTCCATCCTATGTTAACTATACTATTCTATACTATTCAATATCTTATAACAGCTTATGTTAGTACTCTTTGGAGTCTTAGGATCTCTTGAGGATTGCACTAATACATTAGCACTACAATATAGCTAAATGCTCATCAAAAATGCCCCTGTCTACCAAACGTAAAGCTACGAGTATTGTCCACGTTCACGAGTTGGTTTGGATAAAGGTTAGAGTTCCCTCGAGTCCGGAAGTTGCCTCTTAGAAAGCTTTTACTAAAGGTAAGGAATATAAATAAGTACCGTATTGTAAAACTCAGGCATATACTACAGCAAATTGACAAATATAGCGGTGTCTTTTTATTCCCAGGCCTCTGTTGGACCACATACAGAATCA
The DNA here is from genome assembly GCA_947563715.1 of Lycia hirtaria. Taxonomy (NCBI): domain Eukaryota; kingdom Metazoa; phylum Arthropoda; class Insecta; order Lepidoptera; family Geometridae; genus Lycia; species Lycia hirtaria. Next base: position 11,229,642 of record OX387379.1, on the reverse strand, counting down.
TAGTCTCAGAAAAGTTACTAAATTATATTTATCGTGTTCATCATATTATCATGTGCTATTATTGTTATTTAAAAAAAAAATGATTATGACATTGTGAAATAATGGCGAATCTAACGACACTTCGAACATCAAAATCGTTATTGTCGCTCCATATTGACATAATGACAGTCAAACGCTAGCCTATCAACGTTAAAAAAATACCATTTTAATAATTTATATCTGGACACAAAGATTAATGGAATCTATACGAATATAGAGACATAAATGTAATAAAAAAAACTCACTCATCTTTGGCAGCCGTGACAAGGACGTGACATAATTTTATGAGATGATTTTTATAAGGCATCTCGTGACGCGGCGCTGTCGAGTCAAATATTACGCTCGTCGAGCAAAAAATACGAGTACAAATTGGCACTTATTACAATTTGGCAAAAACATATTCGACGAGTTTCCATGACTAATGTCCAGATGTGTTTTTGAAGAACATTTGGGATGTTTCACGAAATCTGGGCGTGTTTTTCTGATACTAGTTAATTTGAGCGTAATTCAACTTATACAAATTCACGATCCTCATGGCTAAATATTTTTTTAAATACTTTTGATTATTATTCGAATAATTTATGAATTCTATTTGACTTATTTATGAACTAAAAACTGGGTATGAAATGTATATCTCATTTTATTTATTCCGAAGAAATACAATCTAAAGCTAATTTTTAATATTTTATGAAAAGTCATAAATATTTTGTATAATTTGTAAGCTTTAATTTTTGACGAAAAATTCCAATAAGTCAACTAAAATGTTCATTAAATTAATTCAATAATAAAATAAAAATAAAAACCAAAACAAAAGACTAATAAACTTAATATTGATAAATCATAACGATTAAAAAAAATACCATCGAGAGCTCTGGCAACCGAAAAAGTTGCGGGTTGTAATACCGCTAGATGTCAAAAGTTTTGAATTGTTTATATAAGGCAACACAACATATTAATTTGTTAACTTTTCAGTATTGTAATAAGAACTTCATCATCTTCTTCATATCAGCCATAAGAAGTCCACTGCTGGACATAGGCCATGGATTTCCAAAAACACCGATTGAAAGCACTGAGTTACATGTACTTACGTACAGCTCTATGATTGGAAGCGGCTTGCATCTAGCGTCTTCCCGCCACTTTTATATAATACTCGTAATAACTTCACTTTTAACTATTATTTATATATTATTAGCAACTTTCATCGTAACATGCAGGAGCTGTTTGTTGTAACGTGGCCTGACCGCAGCTGCGAAATTAGAGGCGAAAGTAGATAAGCCTCGTCTGATTAAACATTTATCTAACAATTTGCGCGGGAGCTAAGAGATATGATGCAGCGGAAGCGTTGGTTGGGAATATATTTACACTATCTATGTAGGAATTTAGAATAACTTAATATTACATTATTTATTTTTTATACAAACAATAGATCAGATGAGCAAGACAGTTGCCTGATGTTAAGCGTCACACTCACCCAAAATAGTTGAATGTCACATAGGTGTGGACTTCAACTGTTAGAAACCCTATGTGGCAATGCATTGTGCTTGTCACTTTGAGATAGTTGATTAAATATCATTAAGAGTCTGTAGTTCGACCATCGTCCGTCTCGCTCACGCATATCAACATTTACGAAGATATAAAATTATTGAATGAACTTATAAAAATAAAACCGGACAAGTGCGAGTCAGACTCGCCCACCGAGGGCTCCGTACAAACTAGTAAATACAAGGAGGAAATCATATATTTTTTTATATTTTCCTTCATAAGCCGCAAAATATACATCGTAAAAATATTTAAAAACCTGTTTCAGCTTATGGTAATGAAGCTATTTCATATGGTACTCCACATGATACGGTTAAAGAACTTTAAAATTTGGACCCTCATTCCTTGCATATAGACACTATATTTTTTGTGTACTCTAACACAATGCTTCTTGCCAAATTTCATAGTTCTAGATCAACGGGAATTACCACATAGGTTTTGATTCCCTTGTGAGTGTCGAACTGTGCGTTTTTTACGACATATTTCGCTGTAACTTTTTTTACGAAAACTGAGAATTTGGATTTTTCTTTTTGCAGCAAGAAACTATGAATCTATGTATATGGTTTTAATTTCAACACGATACCTTCACGCTTTAGCGAGATACAGGTCTTGACACCCGGACGGACGGACAGACAGACCGACAGACGGACAACAAAGTGATCCTATAAGGGTTTGTTTCTTTTGAAGTATGGAACTTTAAAAATAAAAAAATGAAATATTTTTAAAAAAATCTGAGCGCAGTGAAAAAAATTATGTCTGTGTAGAAAACAATATTATTAAATTCAGACTTCAAATTTACCGACCTTGAGTCAATTTATATTTCATAGACCATTTCCTGAAAATACTATCAAAATTTGGTAAATTTTCTAACAATAGCGGTGTAACAAAGTTCTTAAAACGGGTGATTGCGGGACTGAGTGTCATTGTTTGTTTCTGTGGGCCGACAAAGCGTCCGCTCTCCAAGTTTGCGGCGGCTGAGTTGTTTGCTGAGGCAATAACTGAGCTTAATATCTTTTTGTACGAACGTCTTTGGAAGAACTGTTGGGACAGCTTTGTTTCATGTCTTTGCTTAGGTATTTTTGACTTAGGAGATTGGGAGGATGTGTATTTTGGCTTATTGTTATAATTTCGTAGCTCGTCTACGGCGTAGCAATGTACCTCGTTGACAAAACTATTACAAATGGGTTACGCTCAGGTTTCTTTTCGCAACGATTCTTTTTCCCTGTTTTGATACCTTTCATTTGAGCACTTTATCTTTCGTTGAGAAATTTACGACAAAATTTTGCATATTATAAAATCGTGCGAAAAGCTTTATTACGTAATCAAGCTACGTTCTGGGGGCTAACAAATACCAAAATTGTATTTTCTACAGTCTTGTAGAGAATTTGCTTCTAAGATATTTTAGAAATTATAGATTATAATCTACCCAATATTACATTGTTTCTTAGTCTATGTCTATCTGTAGACGCTTTGTTTTTTTTCTATTTCTATTTTTACTATCTGTCATAACATGAAAAACTCATGAAGACCTCAAAAATACTTAGTTTACGTACCTATTTAGGTAGCCGCACGGCTTTGATTGTTTTCGTGTAATTTCTCCCGTTTTCAGTTAATTAGATTGTTTTGAAGTCGGTTTAATTTTTTTTAATTACTTTCATATAAGTAATGTTCTACCATAATAGATGCTTACTCAATGTGTGTTAACCGAAATACTGGCTGGTTACGAATATGTTTAAAAAGACATTCAAAGCCTTTGCTCTGAACCTTGAATGCCACAACGACCCCGGAAAATATCAAAGGTTGATTGAAAAGCGATACTGCTTTGGAACAATTTCTAAAATGCCAATATCATTAGAATCTTCCCAGTGCCAAAATCAGTATTTGTATTTTAGATGGCGCGGCGTCGCAGTTGAAGAGAGTTAATGTCACGGTATGAATTTATACCTAAGACTTATTTTTTAAGGTACAAATAAATAATAGTGGTAAGTTAGAGGTTTATTTTTTTTTATTTTAAAAATTTGAGCTCCATAGACTCCAGGTTCCGTGCCTTTTATAAGCTAATACATTTTATTTTTTAACTAAGTTTACAGCGGTTAGCGGTTTATTTGATGTTGAATAGAAAAAATATGCCATCTTAATAAACAAAATTGCGTATTCTGAAGTCGTTTGTTTCTGATTTTTTAATTATAATAAATATTGATTAATTAAAATTTGTATACTTATCTGTATACTTATTACATCTATATATCTTATTATTTTCCTTACTCAACTGGAATAAAAAGCTAAATTATATTAGTCCTATTATATTCGCATAATACCAGACACAAGCTATTCAAATAACGCCCTTGTAAGTCCAACGTTCGTGTAACAAGCTCTTTTTACGCATTTTTCATGCCTCGTACAAAAGACCCTTGTCTGCCATTTGTTCTTTTGTCAGTATAATCTAAGATTCTAAGCCTAGGCTGCCTGAAGAGTACGGAATTTCGAAATGAATATATCTAGATCCCTACTAAAACAGATCTTCCCTTAAAAATAAACTATAGATACAAGCTTGCGTGCGATCACTAAAAACATTAGTTTGAAATGGGTTCTCGATTTGCTTGCACGATTTCAAAGTTTCTATGTGTTTTTTAGTCTTACTTATTCAGGGTAAGGGAGCTTTTTAAATAAAAACTACGGGTCACTCACGTCTGTTTTGAATCGAAAAATCCGACTTTAGTTTCAACCGCATTCGACGTGATGTTCGGCGTGTCGAAAGAGACCGCCGAATAGGGTTGAAACTATAGTCAGATTTTTCGACTCGAAACAGGCGTGAGTGACCTGTAGTTTTTATTTAAAAAAAATATGTGAAAACCACGTTAGTTTCCATGGCACAGGAGCTTATTTTTGAGGCTACGGTGTCGGTCTGTCATACATTTAAACAGCTGTATCTTTTGAACGGTAATACATATGTCTCAAAACTAGCAAGATTGTAGTATATCTAATAAAACAATAGTCAATAGTACGAATTTCATTAAAAAAAATTGTTTTCTGTCAATCTCATTATTTCCAATTTTCCTTTGCAACGTATTCTCTCACAAAAGGTGATTTGTCACACTTATTACAGTATTTACGAAACTAACTCACCCCCTCGAGTAACTTAGTCGTAACATAACGTAGCAAGTTGCCAAATTAATTTTGTTTACTATTTTAACGTAGCCCTGGAAATTTGAACCTTATTATGGTCAACATAAAGGTGGTGCTTTGATGTGTGGATATAGTATGAATGACATTTAGAAGTAACTATGCGTGACGATATGGCTCACCACATTAACCCCAGGTAAGAGTAACTTGACGCTTTATTATCGCGATTGTAAGTGGAAAAGTGGTTAGGGAATTATTTCGTTTGTCGTTTGGGTTATTATTATGTTTGGGTTGTTTTGGTTTTGTGTTTATTTTATCAGTGGGTTACGTCTGCAGAATGATGAAAATGTTAATTTTGGAAAATTAGGTTAAAGGTGGGTTATTGATAGGGGTTTACGTTAATGTGATTTTATTTCTTTAAACAAAATAAAAATAATATTGTTTCGTACATCAATACACTGTGTAGACTAGGCAATGGCAAGCGAAGTGCAGGAAGACCAGTTGTAGACGACTTCATACGAGTGGCAGGAATCGCTTTAAAAGTATATATTTGTACCTTTGACAATAACTAATGAAAAAACTGTTTTCTTTTTAAATTATCCTTGTATATTTTTTTGCGAATGTTAAGATACAAAATAAGTATTGTTTGCTTCGCTCAATAGATGGAACGTGTGGTGATTAACACCATGTTCTCTATTTATTGCCAAAAAATATATAGATGTCTCCTATATTTCTGACAGAGATTATAAAATACATTGCATGTGTAATTACGAAACAAAAAAGGGAAAGAAATGGTAGTAAGTAAGGGGTATTCCACGGATACATTGAATACCTACTCGACCAAACTAAGTTTGCACCTCGCGTCGATTACGTCACACTGACGCTTAGGTACGGTCTGCAAAAAAAGGATTCGCTGTGACTTTAAAAAAGTAAACAAATGTTTGTTAGATTTTCTTTGCATTTATTGTTTTTAACATTATATATTATACATAGGTTCAGTAAAATATACACAAAAAAATGGGATAACTATGATTAAGAAGAATGACTACTGTTTATTGGTTCGATGCCCGACATTTTGCTTATGCTCTCACTCTTGGTCATATTTTCTTCAAATGCCACGATATGAGCGCGTAGCCATTCTTGCATTGAACAGTTCAAAAATTAAAGATTCAACGGATAGGGAGACGAAAAGTCGTATGACGCGTGCTGGTGACAAAGATACTAACCGTACTGACGCGACAGGGCGATCGCGTGAAGGTGAGCGGGGTAGTGGGCGGGGCACTGCATTCCAGCGAGGTGCAAACTTAGCTTGGTGGAGTTGTACTCACTGCACAGTGCACACAGGAGCGGACCACGGGTACATTGAATTACCCATATTACACCTGACCATGTGTACAAAAAGGCGGTCCACCTACGTGGATCATCTAGGTGATCTAGATCACGGGAGCACAGGTAAGAAACCATAAAAATATTGACATATTAGTGTTTTCAAAGATTTTTGCGATTATTACTCGACATATTTTTGTACGTGCTCTTTAATACATCACTAGTTAGGTGTAAAACAATAATTCAATGCATTGTTTTACACGTAAAGATAAATTCTAATGAATTAAATACGTGATAATTATCACGTATTTTTGCAATTAATTCATTAGAATTTATCAGGTCACGCCAACTTGACACGATGTATGACCAAAAAGTCGGCATGAAGCGAACACGTTTTATACAGCAAAGTATATCAAGCAGGCAAAGTTTATAGCTCCTTCCATTGTGATAAAACTTCCTTGGTAATATACAACTCGGAAAAATCTAATGGCGTTTCAAATGTTGAAATCTAACAAACGGCTTAGGCTGTAGAGCGTACCAAAAACTTCATAAAAATATGCCCAAAAACTTTCCTCCCGCCCTTCTCTAGTATGGTAATAATAAAAAACTCAAACTTTGAGCCCTTGTAAAATATTCTTCAAAAATCCCTAACCAAGTGTATGAATTCCCACGTCAATATTGTCGCCGCTGAGATGCCTCCACTTAGCGCCTGTAGTGTCTGACAGGAAGCGGCTACGCTCTCAGGGGGACAGTAATGCAACTAAATGCCCGCTCAATCAAGTGTTGACGGTCAATGTTGAACTTCCGTGATCGATTGATTTGCGATGTAGCGGCCATCAACGGATACTGTTAGCAAATATAATGGGAGATAAATGGCTACAAGAGACTTGGAAGGAGCTTGGATACAAAATAGCCATAAGTTATAGGCACTGATTTAAAGAGGAAGTTGTAAATAGCAGTTTTGGTAAGTTAAAAATTATAAATGGCACGTTTAATAACTAGTTCAGCAGTTAAAACTAAGCAGTAAAGTAAACAAAAATGAGTAATAAAAAATAATGAAATGGATCAGTGAATATATAAATGAGCAGGAAAATAATTAAATGGGCAGTAAAAATTATTGAACGAGCGGTTACGTGTGGGCAGTAATAAATCGGAATTTGTCGGTAAGAAATCTCATTCTAAGCAATTCTATGAGCAATGAGGTGGTAAAATAAAATTAAAAAAACAGTACTTAAATAGAAACATTATAAAATTATAAATTTGTATTAAAAAAAAAAAAACATACCCTAATATTTGAAGAAATTATTGCTTATACCTATACCTATCTTGCCATAAATATTGTCACGAAGAAAAAAATTATTTTTTTATTGCAAATAATATTTATTACTTTTACAGTGTGTTAGTTTAATACATAAATATAAAACAATTTAAAATATAAAAGCTTATTCGAAGTGGTCTCCATTGGCTGCAATACAGTCCTTTAAACGTTGAGGCCAGTTATCAATAGAAGCACGCACTCTTTCCATGGGAAAATTCTTCACTACCAATCTTATGGATTGTTTTAGGGACTCCAAATTATCATGGCGTTTAGAGCAAGCCATACTCTCTAAAACTGACCATAAATCATAATCCAGCGGATTAAGATCAGGACTAGACGACGGCCAGTCTTTAGCTCTGATGAAGTCCGAAACGTTCACTTCCAACCAAGACTGCGTGGACCGAGCTTTATGACCTGGCGCCGAGTCTTGTTGGAAGGACCATACTTGGTTATTGAACATGGTGTTGTTAAGGGGCTTAACTACCTTTTAAAGAATGGTATTTTGATACACTTGTGCCGATGTTTTGATACCTTTTTCACAAAAATATGGCTCAGTCACTCCTTCATAGCTAACACCCCACCAAACCATCACTGAAGTCGGATAATGCCCACGTTGCACTCTGTCGACTAATTGGGAAGCTTCCTTAGAGCTTTGAGCATAAATACGGTCATTTTGTTTGTTAAAATGTTGCTCAATTGTAACGATTTTCTCATCCGTAAACAAATTTTTTCTGTGACCTCCCTTTGCGTACCGCTTCAGTAGTTGTTACGATTTTACCACCCTATTCTTTTTTAAATTATCAGTTAAAAAATTACCAGTGCGTCTCTTATAGGCTGCAAGTCCTAAGTCATCTTTTAAAATACGCGACATGGTTCTAGGTGCTAACTTCATCTCCCGAGATAAAATCTTTAGCTTTCGGACAGGATTTCTTCGAATTCTTTCCCTTACTGCTTTGACCACCTTTTTCGTACGAACACTACGTGGACGGCCAGATCTTTTTCTGTCACAAACAGAGGAGGTCTCATTGTACCTATTAATAGCCCGGTACACAAACATTTGACTAATACCAAGCGTATGGAGAGTTTTAAAAATTGCATTTGGCTCCATACCAACTTTGTGTAATGCAATCACAGCGATTCGGTTCTCTTTATCACCCCACTCCATTTTAATATCGCAAAATATTGTACAATGTATTGGCGCCAAAATTAGAAAACTCAATGAACAATCGTATAAAAATGACAGATTCCAAATTCAAATGTAATATCTTTCTTATTTTTAACTGTAACAGTATTTATGGCCAGACTAAGTATACATAGATAACTTTCCATCATTTTTACCGCTCATTCAGTTATTGGACTGCTTAATTATTTTTTGAATTGACATTGTATGATAAAATAACCGACTAATTGATTTTTTATTACTGTCCATGTTTTACTGTCGCAATAATTAATCAACCGCCATTAAATTAAATAACTGCTCAAAATGTTTTTGAACTGATCATAATAACATCTCGAATATTTAAATAACAGCTAAAAAAATTAGTTTCCTAAGTTATATACGTACCTTCATAGTTGACCGAGTCAGGGACCCGAGGTATGGTCTCTGCATCCACTGAAACAAAATTAATATTTTACGTCCAAGTTGTATTTTTCAACTAAATCTTTCTTTTGTTATGAAACTGATATACAAGTTTTTCAATACAGGTAGGTATATAATTTTATACATAATTACATTTTTTCTTGTTTCTTGCCTCGAAAAGGGTGTTAAGTTTTCTGCATAGCCATTTATCAGTCAATTTTAATGAAAATACTAAATTCTAAAAAAAAACATTAAATTCTAGAAAAATCGGTCAAGTGAAGAAAAAGTTACTTTGAAAAGATTTTCCCGTAAGTCATAAAATAAGCAATAACACAGCAGAGAAAAACTATTTAAAACCCACAATATAATTTTTTTATTTTCAGATATATTTTTTTTATTATTATTTTTTTTTATAATTTTTAATTATTTAAAAAAAAACTGCATTGACTAGCAAAATTTGTTTTCATCTGTAATATATATTTGGTAGTTTGGTTATGAAGGAGTTTGGTGTGCTCATTTATCAGCCGATTATAATATTTGCTATGAACTCTTTGTATTCAATTATAAACAAGAATTTCGGGTATGATCAAAATAGGTCATGAGGTACTTAAAATATGACATCGTAAACTCCTAATTACAAACATCTAGGTATATTTTTAACATCATTAAAGATGAAAATTCAACCGCGAACCTTCGGGAACCAATTTCATAAAGCAATGCCATTGAAGTTATAAACGTCTCAAGTTAAAAAAATATATAAATGTCATTAATTTATAAAAGGCCTGGACCCCGAAAAATGTTTTGTAAAAATTTCTAAAAACAAATCTATTCTTTTTGACGTCAGCCTATAATGAGGCAATTAAAACTAAAATAAGATTATAAAAATAGAATGTTAAATTCTAGAAAAATAGTTTTAATAAAAAAAAAAAAAACTAACAACAACTCAACTAACGTTTTAATAACTTGTTTACTAAAAGAGTTAAATAATACTTCGCCCAGGCTGGCTTCCCACTGACAAAAAAAAGAAATCAAATTAGGTATTTTTAACTTTAGAAGAATTTGACGTCATAATATTTGAGTTGACTCCCACCGGAGTATTCATCAAAGTGCCGCGACAAATCTCTGACAGTAATATTATTTTAAACGGTGAAATTGGGAGGAAACAATCCCAGAGTTTTAACGGCGAACGAAAGGGGAAACTTTCCAAATACATTATTATGAAATATGACGCAAACTTGATCCGCTCGGGGTCTACTTCCAAATATTTGCATGTTTGTTTGTCCCCATTTAGCAAATTTCTGAAGTTGAGTTGTTTATTGTAAAAAGCGAATCGTATTTTCCGTATAAGTACGTTAATAAAATTTGGGTTATACGTTGCGGTCTACGATGGAGCGTAGTCGCTCAACATCAGGCGAGTTGGCGGTCAAGTGCAAACCTATTTCTACATTTAAAAAAAAATTGTTATAGGGAATCTCGGTGCCTAGTCTTATACAATCAAAATGTTTGTTTTTTATCAAGAATGTGGAAAGTAAACATTGTTGTATTTTATTTTCGTTAACATTTATATTTTAACATACTTGGAAGTAGGTTAAAATAGAATTAAAAAAGGAGGTGCTCAATTAAACTGTATTTTTCTTTTTTTTAATGTTTCTAACGCGATAACTCCGCCAATTATGAATTATTTTCGGTGATTTTTTTTTTGTTTTGTAGGTAATATCTCGTAGTGTCGTATACATTTTATTGGTTTATAACAAAATAACTGAAAAAATGTCATCCAAGTAAATGAATTGCGTATTTTGAAGTCAGTTTATTCTGTTTTTTTTTTAAATCTAAAATTATCTACTAATAAATGTATCAAAATATTGATATTTTATCGCACTGAATTCGAGGTCCTATTTACTCGTACATTGGTTAAGTATTCAATTATAAGTACGAACAATGCCGTTATGAATAAAACCGAACAAGTGCGAGTTGGGCCACGCGCAGTGTAGGGTTCCACATGTCATGTCTGGACTTGCAACATGAACTAAGAACTTGATCAACGTCTAGACACGGTCAAATTCTAGTAAAATGCCCAAGTCACGTCTCAGTTAACTGGTAGTCACTATACTGGAACTTTCTTGTAATCAAAAGTGATTTTGTTAACAATAATATATTTGTTTTTTTATTTTTTATGAAAGATATATCTACGATTGACCACAAACTCGTCTGATATTAAGCGACGGTGTGGCCGAGGATGGAGCTCGTCGATCTAGAAGATATATATCTATTCACTCAAGCCTTGAAAATTCCAAGAATTATTCCAGATGTTTTACTTTAACAAATTTTGGCTCCGCCTAAACAATTTAATTTTTATGTGTACGCAATTCTTATGACAGTTATTAACATATTATACATAAATTTACATATAGGTATGTATCGTCCTGGCATCGCGTACAAAAACAAAACAATTAAATTGTTTAGGCGGAGCCAAAATTTGAACGTCCAGCTGAACCCGTGATTGAAGCAAAATCATCACGACTCCAACAATTCTAATAAGAACAACATTTCATGTTTTCAGAGTACAAAGAGAGATGCTCGAACAAAATTATCTTCATTTTTTGTAAAGTAATTGTGTTTGTTTTCGTTTTTTTTTTAATTACTTCATTCTGTTTTTCGTTAAAATTTATTTGCAATGATGGCGGCGCAGAAAACGGGAAGGAATTAAGTTTTTTTAAAATTATTTTAAGTATACTAAATATGTAAATTTAGCTGTAATATATTTGGAAAAGAAGCCGGTATTAATGGACAAGAGACTTATAAATAACTAATTATTACTTAACAATATTTCGCTTCTTTGATGAAGCTGAAATATTTAAATAAATAATTTAGATTATAATATAGTCGACTTGCGGAAAGGTAAGTAAAATTATAGGAAATTCTGTTAAAAATATGAACATCCAAAAAAGACTACATTCTAATACCATTTTGCCCTTTGTTGCGAAACTTTTTTTTATGTAATAATAGGTTTACGCTTGACCGCCAATAAAAATTTGACATTTTGACATTTGTTTATTGGTAACCCAATTTTATCACATTTATCTAGATAAATTAAATAGCGGGATTATCGAGTGTATATATACATACTTTCTTCTTTGTATGCACGGTTATCCACCTTATGATTCGTTGAAATAATTATGCTATTTGAGCTATAAATATGCTATTGTTATATTATGAGGGCGGCGTAAAGCTGCAACGATGACAGCGGATGTGCCGGATAAATGCCGTAAGGCGAGATGGTATGCCCGTTCTGGGCAAAACAGTTCAAATCAGTTATGATCCAACATACATTTGTTTGAATCTTACCTACCCGAAAAAATTTTTTAGAACTTTCTAGTATGTTAGACTAGAAAGTTCTAAAAAATTTATTGACTTTTTAAGCTTCATTTGTCCAAACAATTATTAGGTTAAGACCGTTAGTTTTGTTTCAAATACAAATAATTTATTGGTAAATTATCATTTACAGGTTAAATAATAAAAACTATTGACAATTAAAGATGAGATGAGCGTTCGAACGTTCGACGAATTAGAGATGAAATGAGCGTTCGGGAATTTGATAGTATCTTTTGAAAATAAAATATGTATTTCATTTTCGGGGAAATGTTGTTCAGTGTTTCATAATTCGGTCCATATATAGGTAATCCTATCGTAATGCATACATACTTTCTCATCAAAACTTAACATGAACAGCATATCACGCATGGCTATTGCACTACGAAATATCGTACGTTTTTGTATGGATGACTGCGTGGTATTTTAAATGTACTATTAAACCTTAAAAACCACTATATGTCAAAAGACTTAACGTAGATAAATTATTGATTTATTTAATACTAAGGTAAGGTGGCTGAACCCGCCCTTATCTACGTGTTCGATGTACAGGTGTCCAAGTGTCGTCGGCTTACAGCGGATTTCTGGAGTGGCTTATATAAAATATTATTTCATTCTTGTTGTGGCACTTGTCACATCATTGTGTGTTAATTTTAAAGTTGTTTTTTTTATCATTTATAATTTATTTTAGGCCTTTTAGTGATAGTTGATTTCATGGGTGGAATTAACCAAGATTCACAACGTTATGTCTTGATCAACAGAAACCAAAGTTTACAAACTTAAGTAAATTCGCTTTTGCTGTATTAGTACATAAAAATGCAAATATTAAAACAAAAAATATTGGACTATACATCAAACCGGCATTAAAAAAATAATACGCCATTTAGACCACAGGAAGCTATAGAGAAGCATATAATATTTTTATTTTTTTATAGTCCATAGACCAGTCATTTGAATCCTGCTTAATTTTAAGTGACTATGTGACCCAAGATGGTAAGCATACTTTTCCTGGACGGAGAATTAGATGGTAAGCATATCTTTCCTCTCAGATAAGACTTCTGGAATACGTTAGGTGCGTAATGACATTTTTTTTACTTATAGCCTGTTAGCCAGGCAAGCACTGGAAGTCTATCGCACAACCAACTGACCTATTGCTATCATTTTATCAAAATATTACCCTTTTTCTTAGATAGTTGGGTAAAAATACAACTTCAAGCGTTGAAGTAATAACCATTTTCTCTCTACTAAATCCTTCGTGGCTGTAAACTTTTTAGAGAGACCTTTCTTCATCCGATCATTTTTTTCTGTCAAGAATGATATTTGTCATTGAATGTCAAGTGCTTCGTCTGCAAAGATTAGAAAATGTGCAGATGTTTATTAGATAATTCTCAACATTTGACTCTTTCGCAAAGAAAAACGTGTCGGTGGAACTTTGCGATGCGCTAACGCAGTTCACTCAGGAATCCAATGAAAATATTTACATTTTTAACTATTATTCAAAATGTAATAAAGCAATGTTTATAAAATAATTGACACAAATGACGGAGTAATTCGTGTACATACGAGTACATAACAAAATATACGCTACGAAATGATAACCTCCTTCTTTTTTGAAGTCGGTTAAAAAAGTCTTAAAAAAGTTTTAACTTAGTAATAAATGAACATCATAGACAAAAAAATGTTAAATTAGTAAAAAAAAAAATGAACATATTAGTTTTTAAAAGGCCCCTGGAGTCTGTGGTGCTCAATTTTTTTTAAATAAAAAAAAAACATCATAGACTAAGATACGCTCAAGTTCGTAATTTCTCAAGGGCAAAGTAAGTAACAGGTTAAGCTTTCAACTACGGATAACAAGTGTTATAAGTTGTTGTAACAGCTTTATAAGTTTCTTGTTGTAAGTAAACCTGAATATTCTGGTATGAACATCGCATAATATTTTTCTCAGCCTTCAGTAAATTCAGGTGGAAAATGTGGAAAGCTTACAATGCTTATATACTGAATGCGGCCTATAGTAAAATTGTATTTTTAAGTGTTTATTTTATGCTTTGATACAACATTTGAACTGTTCAGTAAAAAAAAATGTTTTAAAATAATTAGATAGCTAGATAAAGAGTTCGATAGTTTTGCGATTGAACAAGCTTAAACGTAATGAGAATAATTTTAGTAAAAAAATACTTACATTTGGGAATCTTTAATTAGTTAAGGACCGCTGTGATGTTAAAAATATAGTTATTCATCGAGCGATTGCCTATGAGATCCCATACAAAACTAAAAATCGTAAAAAAATGCTATTTGTCTATGTGAGTGGATGTATATTCGTCATCGTTTTATTTCAGCTCCATCTAGTAGCATAAATTATACATATAGGTACCGAGGTAAGTAAGCAAATAAGTGTTTGCAGAGCCGCATGTATATTCTGAAATAAAAATAAAAATATTTATTTTGCAGTCTACTAGTCGTCTTCTGTTGTTTTATCGCAATTTTGGGGCAATAAAGTTACTAAACACGAAAATCACCTCTAAAACTTATATCTTTAAAAAGTATTATGGCTTAAAATTTTTATCACTGTCTTCGTTACCACGCACCTAAAAAAAATATATGCATGTTATTGAAGATGGTCCAGCACAAAGTATCAAAATCATCGTCTTCAGGAATATTGTGCAGAATGCGGGTAGTTAAAAAATAGATACAATTAAAACCAGTCTACACTTCTATGTTATTCCTTTGTAAAAACTATGAATATCTTTATCACTTGCGCTCTAACTCCATTAAGTCCTAATAAACCACACTCACAGTATCATTGCATTATACTATTATTATTACCCGACTGTGCATGAAGGAAAGTTATGTTTTTGTTGTATATGAATGTTTCTATATTACCTCGTACAGCCTAAACGCTTTACCGATTTTGATTTGCAATGTGTCCTTAGATTTGTCTTTACACCCTTAGCATCGTAGGGCACAGAGTAGAGTCGAAGGCTATATTTTTTGTAATAACAATAATACGACTCTCGCCAAAAAAAAAACGCCTTTTCGTAACCTTCAACAAAGATTTTCGTAATAAATAAGTGATTTTACTAGATTTTTTTCAAAGAATGCGCATTTATAACCTTTTGCAGCGATTTTATGCATACTTTCTCCCAAAAAACTTGCACTCAACAGCGTATCTTCAAGCATAACGAAATCATACGTTAGACAGCAAAAACAGCTTTTCTGCAATCGTTTTTTTTTTCTTTTAATATAGGTAGATAGGTACTTGTTTGAAAATATTTTACTCGAGTTATTTAAAAAAAACACATCCAATTCTACGCACTACTTGCTGTTCGTTTGTCCCGCTAAAACTCGAGAACGGATGGGCCGATTTTGGTTTTAAAATGTTTGTCGTAGTCCAGGGAAGGTTTAAACGTTGAGAAAATATCGGGTCCACTCATTGATAGGTGATACGAAGTAGTACGGTCATCTAGTTTTGGATAATAAACGCACTTAGCAAACTTATTATAGGTAATACTCATTAATTTTATTAAAACCTTAAAATTTAGATATATGTTGATAATGTGGCTATATAAATGAACGCTTCTTAAAATCCTTTTCAGTTAAGTGTCCAATAACTACGCTAGCACTTCGGATCAAAGAAAAGTACATCAGAGATAAGAGAATTTGAGTGGTTCTCTTACATCTGAGTCAGCCCTTACTAAATCGTTGACCCTTTAGTTAACATCGCACGGGGAAAATGCTAATTTTATTTCGGGTACCTAAATTCTGATTGCTTTCGGCTTAATGGAACTCATTTACAAAGCCACCGTCCGCATATACAAACCTACTAATGAAAAAACTTTGTAATTAGCCTGCCACTGAACGATCTCAATTTCGACCGGATTGGATGCGATTCTACTTTAAATTATCAGATCCAATCAGACTTTTGCATTATAAAACAGAAGATACACTTTTTCAACTTGAAATTACTCACTAATTGTCTTTTAAAGTATAACTTTCTTTTAAACGAAAACGTTTTGAAAAGGCTTGTGTACAAAACAGATTCGAATCAGAAATAAACTCTGCAAATAAAACAAAATCCATTAACCAATATAATAATATAATTTGTTTGAACCTTACTTGTTCGAATCCGTTTCATAAAATTGTCTGATTCCAGATGTTTTACTTGAAGTTTCATCTATTTGTTTGTTTATAAGCAATATGAGAAGAGGCAATGAACTATTAGAGAGCTTTATTTGTAAAAAAGGATTATTTTAAAACAGTTATATTATTTTAGACTTAATTGGTATTAAAATCATTCGGCAAAATAAATTATTTTTTCGTCAAAAATATTAATGATTATTATAGAATAATCATTAATTTTTTTAACAAAAAAATTATAATGATAATAAAATACGCGACTTATGAGTATAGATTCGCATTTCTTTAACTACTGCTGACTCATAAGTCGCGTATTTTGTCGTACCCGTATTTCTGGTAGGTATTTGTACAGATTACGCGAACTTTTTACTTAATTTTGATAAATAAAATAAAAAACGTGTAAGTATATCACTAGATATAACTAAATTGCTGAATAGATCATAATGTAAACGGATACAAATGAGACATTGAAAAGGAACATAGCCTACTTTCATCATCAGCATATTTGATGCAGCATTACCGTTTTCTAATAATACGAGGGTGAAAAAGTGGGAGACAGTTGCGCATAAGCGCTACGTTGTAGACCGTAACTGTGCCGTAGCGCAAACTTTTAAGATCAGGAGGGTATTGACAATAGATTTTTTTTTATTCATTGATAAACTCGCGTCTATTGATGAATAAAAAAAAATACAGTTTCAATTGAAACAGAATCCTGAAAAAGAAATCAAGCGGAAAGGTTTAACTAATAAAATTCACTAGTGGATATTGCGAATTAAGTTAACAGAGGCGCCAAAAAGGACGAAACGGGTCAAGGGTACTTGTACTATTCACTCTTTTCTAGCAGAACATTATTAAAATTGGCATTTTGTATTCAACACATCTAATAATTGTGATCAAAATATACCTAGTTAAATTCAGATTTAGAATTAATTCAATAAAAATTATAGTCATATGATGTTTATTTTTGATTGTTACATTTCAACCTAAAAAAATACTTTACATATTCTATTTTAAAACTCAAAAATAAGATCACATGTTTTAATTCCAAATATGTACAATTGTACAACTTATTTAAAAAAAAAAACATTTCCAAAAAATGCACCAGAACAGAACGTTCGGATTTCAGTTTTACGACCTACAAGTATGGTTTGCTTATAGAAAATAATTATAGTTATATCTATAGCAGTTTATCTCTACTATCGGTAATTTCAAAGACAATTCGAACCGAGAGCAATAAAAGATTTCCATTTTCATAAGGGTATTTCCATTCCTTACGGGTGGATCCATTTCTTATGCAATAAACACATATTTTATAGACACTTTGGGGGTTTAGTTTTCACCATCGCTTATCCCCGAGCGCATTTGTTCGCAATTTATTCGTTTCCGTTTCTAGTACCCCACCACCCTTTCCCCTATTGACACGTATAGGTTCTTTCCCTTGCATTATTACCACAATTTCCGTTTTTCTACCCCTTGAGGCTTTTACGCCATTTGGGGTGATAGCGTCTTGTATGGTGCAGTATTAGTGTTAATGTAACTCCGTTCTATACCGGGTGATGCTTTTTAAACAGTTTTCTTTAGCTTGATCTGTTTATTTATTTGGGTCAAATTTAGTAATTTAAATATTGCAGTTGACGGATCGATCTGAAATTTGGTATACACCTTTGGTCCTGTTGACAATACAATTTAGTATATTCTGTATTATTGTAAATTCAAGATGGCCGCCGCCACAAAATGGCGGATTTCATATTTTAACACAACCTCCACAATATGGGTATTAAATGAAATGGCTTTTCTAGTAAAATACAGTAAATACATTACCTACATCATTATTTTTCTTTTCAATAAAACCGTTTAACTTAAAAAGTTTTTTTAAGTAAGTACTTGTAACGAAACAGTATTCTGTTTCGTATGAATATTCAAGTGGCAATTAATAAATAATAATAAATATTGGAGGACGTTTCACGCAACGCCATCTAGCCCAAACTAAGCAAAGCTTGTGCTATGGAAACTAGATGGTTGATAGAATACATATATACATTTTTTTTCGTAAATACATACTTATGATACATAGAAACACCCAGACACAGAACAAACATCCATGATCATCACACAAAAGTTTACCCTGGGTGGGGATCGAGCCCACGACCTATACTGACTCAGGAAGCAGTTGCACTACCACTGAGCCATGAGGCCTGTCGAAATGAGTTTAGAAAACTTTAAAACCACCTACATAAATAATTACTGAACCGATTTTGGTGAAACATTGGTAAAAACACTTCGATAAAATTATCTTAAAAAACCGACCAAGTGCGAGTCGGACTCGCGCACGAAGGGTTCCGTACCATTATCTATAAAAACGGAAAAAAATACGTTAGTTGTATGGGAGCCCCCCCTTAAATACCTATACATTTTATTTAGATTTAATAATTTATTTTTAAAGTGAATAATATAACTAAATATTCAATGAATATTTCAACCGTCTAACTGTTGCTGTTATCAATATCGAGCAAAAACAAGCAATAAAATCACGTTTATTGTATTGGAGCCCCCTAAAATATTTATTTTATTCTGTTTTTTTGTATTTCTTATTATAGCGGCAACAGAAGTACATAATCATCATCAAGCTCCATCCTCGGCCACACCGTCGCTTAACATCAGGCGAGTTGGTGGTCAATCGTAGATCTATCTTCTATATAAAAAAAAAAACTGAAAATTTCAACTCTCTAACTACCATGGTTCATGAGATACAGCCTGGTGACAGACGGACGGACAGACGGACAGACGGACGGATGGACGGACGGACGGACAGACAGCGGAGTCTCAGTAATAGGGTCCCGTTTTTACCCTTTGGGTACGGAACCCTAAAAACTAGATCAAAGGATAAGTTTTGAGAGCTATTATGACTTAGACAGATAAACAAATACACGCGTAAAACTTATAACATCCCTCTTTTTGGGTCGGAGGTTAAAAAGAGCTCGCGATTTCCAATAATATAAGCATTTTTTGTTACATCATTTTATTTAACGATTTCTTGTATGAATTTGAGTAATAGTTTACAAAAAATAGGTATTTAGTTATTTTTAAGGTTCCGTACCTCAATAGGAAAAAACGGAACCCTTATAGAATCACTTTGTTGTCCGTCTGTCCGTCTGCTCCACTCGGATCCGAGTGGTAAGCAAGGAATGTGTTAAATATTTTTACGATGTATATTGTATTTGTATTTGTATTTGACTCGCACTTGTCCGGTTTTTATTTACTTCAACTTGCCTGAATATGAGGTGGTATGTATGTAGCTTGTCATTTTTTATTAACACGCTTTTATTAGTTTTTATTTCAAAATACCCTCATGGGAATAAATGTATGAATGATCTGCTTTGCATGATCTCATTCCCCCATGCCCATTTTTCTATCGGACAGCAAAAAGCACGAAAACGTGTGTGTGCGTACCGCCAAAATGTGGAATGCGCTTCCTGAATGGGTCTTTCGGAATAGATTAATCTAGGTGTCTTTAAATCGAGAGTGAATAGGTTTCTTCTAGGCAAGTGCGTTCCATCTTAGACCGTAACTGTCATTTAACACCAGGTGAGTTGATGGTCAAGCGTTAGCCTATTGTCGAATAAAAAAAGTGAATGCATGGCTTGGCCAAGGTCGCATTAATACGTTATATACATTGTTTATGTTGACACACAATCTGTTGTCAAGGAAATCGTTTAGGAGAGGCCTGTGCCCAGCAGTGGGCGTATGCCAGCCGAGAATAATGAAATGTCTAGTAAAAAGGTAATTTTATTCGGATATATACGTAGGCGTAGTTACTTACTTATTTATTATTGTTGACTGACACATTTTATATATATAAAATGTGTCACTCAACAATAACTACAACAATACTATTATCATTTCCTACGGCTTATAGCTGGCCCGATTTGAATGTTTGACTTTTTTTGTCATGCACAGTGTCTTTCCATCTTAGTAACAAAAACAAAACACCTTGTAAATACATAACACACATAAACGTAGCGATTTACGTTTGGTTACGAATCAGAAGTTTCTCAACAAAACGAAATGTTAACATAAACTGTACTTTATATCGTAGAACTGCGAAGAAACGTAAGGACTTCAGCTATGGAATATTTTTAGGACCAGTTTTTTTTTTTTTTTTTATCAGCCTCTTTTAATAATTAAGGTAGATCGATTCCCATACAAAAGTATTTTTAGCAATTATTGTCAAAAAGAGTATAGTTTGAGAAAGAAGTTATTGTGGTTAGCTTTAATATCGTTCTTTAAGGACGGTAAATCTCATTTGTTAAAAAAAAAAACAATAGATTCTTAACAAACTAAATTCTAATT
Source organism: Lycia hirtaria (assembly GCA_947563715.1). Taxonomy (NCBI): domain Eukaryota; kingdom Metazoa; phylum Arthropoda; class Insecta; order Lepidoptera; family Geometridae; genus Lycia; species Lycia hirtaria. The sequence goes on along the minus strand of OX387379.1, from coordinate 11,208,865 downwards.
TAATTTTTATTGAAAAATTATGGACATATATATTTAATTGGCATTTTTGCTTTACATTTTAATTTTTTTCGACTAATGTGATTTTCCGCCAATAAAGACCGATTTTCAAGCTAATCACAATTACTTCAATATAAAACTACTTTTCTCGACCATAATTATTGATAAAAATATTTTTGTATAGAAATCGTACCACCTTAAATAAAATAATGTTGTCTTTACCATAATCAATGTCAAGTAAATCGGTATGACATATACATAGACAAACACAAATTTGTGCTCAAAACAGCTTCCTAAATATCTAATACAACAAAATGTTATTCAGTGAACCATCCCAAGTTATCACATAATTGAGGTATAAAATTCAATACGCACCCAGTCAAAGATACTTTATTAGAACTTTACTTACTTCTTCATAACGCCGGGTTACAAACGACCCATATTTTATGTCCTCGGTCGTGAATCCCAACACCAGCCGTACTCCATACGTTAATAATATGGGTATTCAATAAAAAGTCACGGGGAGAACACATGCGAGTACTGTGCCCATAAAGTGGGCCTTAGGAAGTTTTACTGCTGAACTGCGTAATTGATTTCCCCTGCTTTTATTGTTGTTTCCATACCTGTGCGGGTATTTCCGCGTATGTTTTTGAGGTGGGTTTACAGGGTAGGGAATGATTGTAACATTGCTGTTATTGAAAAAAAGAATTGGTCCCTCTTCGGGTTGGATTCTTATACATGCATAGATCTATTTGAAATAGCTTTAGTAAAAAAGACAGTAGGGGGGGTTAAATTATTGCTAGATTAGGAGTATAGGAGTATATAATATTACAAGACTCTTTTGTCAAAGATGGAGGAATTTAGGCGTTTTTTTAGAAAGAGATCCAAAATTAATGATTGTAAAATGGTTTAAAATATTGTTTTTTTTTTTAAATCGATGATGGTTTAAAATATTGTTTTTAAAAGATAGGATTCTTTTGCAGAGTCCACTAAGGAATATAACATATTTCTACTATTTATTCAGATTCTAATCAGTAGTAAACACAATTAAACACAATCTAGCAATTAAACATTTGCATTGCTATTTTAGCAAAAACAGAGATACTTATAAATTAGGATTTAAGATTACAATTTAATGTTCAACCTGTTTTGTGCAAGGAATAAATGAATTATGAATTAGTATGCAATCATTAGTGTGTTCTAGATTGAATGGCAAGTTTTTCAACTAAACTCTCTGATATAGGAAATTTAACATCTAGCTATGTAAGAGTAGTTAAAAAATAATTCAGAACCATGAGTTTCAGAACTATAAAATGTTAACTTTGCGTGGAATTCGATTTTATGCGCAATAATAACTTTAGTTATCAGGAACAGGACTTATAATTCCTTTGCTTAAAAAAAACACTTAAATAACCCGTGTTAAAATAAACGTTAAGTACAGCTACGCTTTATGGAAATACCGAGAAACAAAATATATTTTTAAGCCGCTGCCTCTGAAATAATCTTCGAAGATTAGGTAAGAAAGTCATAATACCATGAGACTGGCATTTTCATTTATCTCCTCTCACAAAAGCTTTGAGTATTCAGTCAAGTGAAGTAACTCCCTACAGATAAAGTAAATCCGGTGTGTTGTCTGATCAACTGTATGATTTTAGTGAACAATTTTTAAAAAGATTCTCTTGTATATTTTCCCGGAAATTGGAGTTACGTTAATTTTTAACTATTATAGTAGCAACTGATCAAACCAACAGTTTACAGATTAAATTTTAAATAGAGTTTGCTAGGCTAAATAACTATTGGGGCAAAAATCGGAATTGGGGTTTAGATTGTATGCTAGTCGAATAAAATTAAAATATAAATATGCTACAACCACATCACTCTCATTTCCAAATAAGTTATATTTCTGAACAGACCCCTAGTTAATTTATTCGCTGTTAGTATGTACTAAATATGTATTTATGTTCAGTTCAAAGTACAATGAATTTATGACCGATTTTAATTTCTGGAAAAAATAATACTAATTTAACGTCAGACGAGGAAGCAGTTAAAAACAAGAATGTTTCGGTCTAACCTAAACCGCAACTGTCTCTTAATATCAGGTGAGTTAGCGGTCAAGCCATGCCTATTTTCGATTAAAAGAAATACAAATAAATAATTGATAAAAACGTTTCTTAATTTATTGTTTATTAGATAATTTTCTAAAATAATCATTCACATATGCTGCAACGTCTTGAATATTTTATATATGTATAGGTTTACTAAATATACCATGTTATGTACATATATTCCTATATAGTACCTTTTTGAAGAATGGATTTATCAAAGAAAACTAGCCAAGTAGTGTTCTTTTAGATTACATCATTAGCTACGGAACCCTAGCATATGTAAGTGTCTCACACGACATGGTCTTGTCTTATTTAAAACGCTCTTTCCCGAAATTTGCCGAGAAGACTTGCGGTACATATTTCACATCTTATTTTAGTTAGTGCGCGGAAGACAGAAGTAGAAAAATCTAACGATGTGTAATTATTTTGAACTGTTCTTATTTTATTTCAAAGTTACTACAAAGCTATACCTATATGTTTTCAAGAAACATAAATACAAAATGCTTTATGATCAACAATGGTGTCATATGGTGTCGCTGGATGCAAGGCGCTTCCAACCGGTCTTTTTGGAAATCCATGGGGAGGCCTATGTCCAGCATTGGACTTCTTATGGCTGTGATGATGATGATGAATGGTGTCATATTCAAGGCAATAACAGCAATATATATTACTGTATAAAAATATATTGCTGTTAATTGCCTATTTATAACTTTACCAACAATCAGAGAATGTTTCTGACACCGATCTCCAATTATTGACATATCCCGACTTGTGCTATAGAACTTCCGAGTTCAAAGGTATTTGAAGTTTAACCCATCTCCAGGATTTAGTCGAAATATTCAACACGTATGACGTGACCCAAACCCCTTTATAGATATTTGGGGCTTGTAATAGATAGTATGAAATATTTCTTGTGTTATGAGTTTACACGGCTTGACTGGACCCATATCACGGGAATAGTCAGCTGTTGGGGAAGGTAGATTTTATACTATTAGATACGACTTTTAACCGACTTCCAAAAAGGTGGAGGTTCTCAATTCGTCGGAATCTTTTTATATATTTTTTTTTTTACAAATTTTATTTATGTTCCCCGATTACTCGAAAACACGTTTTTAGTATGAGAACAAACTAGTAAGACCAAGTATTATTTTATTTAATTAATGTTTGCTGATTTATATCAGTCTACAATCTTGAGAATTTTGAGACTTGTATCTTTGTATTAAATTTTTTGCAAATTTGTACAATAACAAAATACACTTTATCAGAGCACAAATTCAATATGGAGACTCCATGAATTTTTATTTTGTTACTATTATTCTTTTATACGTCATAAATACGTTGATAAATACGTCGAAATAAAAACTCAATTTTCAACTTCCCACCTATTACGCTTCAAAAGATGGATAGTACAGGTAGACAATGTTGCATCTCGAATTAACTCCACGGAAACCTGTAAAACTACAACCAAATTGAATAATTTTGAAATTAAATTTTAATTTTGAAATTAAATTTTAATTTTGAAATTAAATTTTAATTTTGAAATTAAATTTTAATTTTGTAATTAAATTTTAATTTTGCAATTGGTTAACAATTTAGAAACTAAAAGTCAACGCCACTTACTGTACGCACCGGAACACGAATTCCGTCATTACTATAGGTATAGCTACATACTTATTACAGAATTCACTCGGTTGTATTAGGTATTAGTTTTGATTCGGTAGTTCTTTTTAGGGTTCCGTATCTCAAAAGAAAAAAACGGAAGAATAGGATCGCTTTGTTGTCCGTCTGTCGGTCTGTCTGTCTGTCCGTCTGTCCGGGTGTCAAGACCTTTATCTCGGGAACGCGTAAAGGTATCGTGTTGAACTTAAAACCATATACACAGAACCATAGTCTCTTGCTGCACAAAGAAAAATCAAATTTCTCAGTTTTCGTACAAAAAAGTTACAGCCGAATATGTCGTAAAAAAACGCACATTTCGACACTTACAAGGGAATCAAAACCTATGGGGTTCTTTCCCGTTGACCTAGAACTATGAAATTTGGCAAGAAGCATTGTTTTTAAGTACACATATAGGAAAAAATCCGAAAATTGAACATTTTTAATTTAATCACAAAATAATAGTGTCTTTATGGAAGGAATGAGGGTCCAAATTTTAAAGTTCTGTAACCGTATCATGCGGGGTATTTATTATATAAAAGAGCTATATTAGCGTAAACTAAAACAGGTTTTTAAATATTTTTACGATGTATACTTTTTGGTTTATGAAGGAAAATATAAAAAAAATATATGATTTCCCCCTTTTATTGTACTTAGTTTGTACGGAATCCTCGGTGGGCGAGTCTGACTCGCACTTGTGCGGTTTTTTTATATTAAATAATTAGGACACGAATAATGTAAATTATTTGTTACTTACAGATGATCTCATACAAGTGGCGGGAAGACGCTGGAAGCAAGCCGCTTCCAATCGGTCTTTTTGGAAATCCATGGGGGAGGCCTATGTCCAGCAGTGGACTTCTTATGGCTGAGATGATGATGATGATGATTAGTTACTTTAATTACAAACTGAAATGCTATTTCCATCGTATCGTATAATGTAAAACTGGCACGGAACCTGATATGACTTCTTATTTCTACACGAATAAAAAATAATAAGTGTAAGCCTTTTTACTTACGATTTGGGTGACATTTTCGTGAAAATATTAGGCTTTAGCCTAAGATATTTTTGCCTTAGATGGGCTATTACGAGTAATTTGACCAAAAGAGCACGTTTAGTCTTTTAGTTAATTATTCGTTATATTATAGTTTTTGTGCACAATTAAGTATTTTTTTGGAATAAAAAGAGTAGGTACATAGTATGTATTTTCTTAGAAAAATAAATATAAGCTTAATATTATGGACTAAAGTTTAACGAAAAAGAAATGTTTTAGAATGCATAAAGGTGTGCAAAGTATGCCTTTAAGTAATTACTTTACATTTAAATAAATAACTATGGCGGTGTTGAGACCAATTCAAGCTCTTATAATTTAAATAACAGGCTTTTAATCAATCCGCCATGCGCCAGTCCGATTATTATTTTCATTATTAATCAATTGAATTAATTTAATTGTAGTATAATAATTAAATTCTATGAATTTCTCCATAATTTAAAAAACGATAAACAGATTCAAAATTTTTTTTTGAAATATATGTTAATTTAGTAGAAAGATACGTTATTACATTAAAGACAAAAAGTGGCATAGAAAACCTACAGAAGCTGTATAGGTAAGTTGCAGTTTTAATTTTTGATAAAAAAAATATCAGCCCTGTTTGTACAAACTGTCCAACTGCTGGGTGCGGGCCATCTTCTCATTGTGAGAAGGGTAAGGCCATAGCCTACCACGCTGGCCAAGTGCGGGTTGGCAGACTTCACACATCTTCAAGATCATTGAGAACTCTCAGACATGTAGGTTTTCTCACGATGTTTTTTTCTTCACCGTTTAAAGTTGGCGGCAATCAACGATACGCACATAAATTCTAAAAGAGAGAGGTGCGTGCTGCGGGATTCGAACCCAGGACCTGCGGATCGCAAGTCAGACGGTCTCCCGACTAGGCTGCCGGAAACTTTAGTACATATTTAGTACATATTAACAGCGAATAAACTAACTTAGTTCGGATAAATAACTATTAATAATACTAATAAACTAAATCGTAATACCATTAACATATACGTCCCATATCTATCTCTTTGTAATAATGATATCATCGGGTTTTAGCCCTTTTGTTAGGTTTTGGCTGATCCCTGTCCGAATGAATTGCTTGTGGAAAAATACAAACGACAATTTGTTGTGGGACAAAGCTTGTGAGATAAATTGGAAGCGGAACGGCTATTTTGTTGGTGGCTAATATAAACAAGGTTTTAGGAGCGAATCTTTTAGAATTTTAACCCCTACGCAAAAACGACGGGGTGTTATAAGTTTGACGAGTCTGTATGTGTGTGTCTGTCTGTGGCATCGTAGCTCCCGAACGGATGAACCGACTTTGATTTTGTTTTTTTTTGATTGGAAGGTGAATTAGTCGGGAGTGTTCTTAGCTATGTTTCATCAAAATCGGTTCAGCTGTTTTTTTTTGGCGGGGCTTTTTGAGATTTCTAAATTTATACTTGTTACAAATGAATAAATGGCGAGCAAAACTGTTTCTGCACTATTAATTACATAGGTAATATTGCAGTTAAACATTAACCCGTTTCTTCACAGCAAGATGAAACTGAAAGTACTTACTGCAGTAGATTGGTATTTTAGATACTTAATTAAGCGAGTACACAATTAAGGGATGACACAACTAACCACCATTTCTATTTATCTAATAGCCAACTGGGTTATCTACGAGTATAAACCGAATTGTGAAACATCGAATATCGTTTCCTCGAAAACGTTTTTTTTTTAACGGTACTATCAAAATCCGAAATTTCATTTGACAACTCGTCTGATAACCGAACCTTTGTAATACGAAGGTTTATGTGCATAATAAAAAGAAACCTAACCTAATAACTGTTCCGGCAAATGAAACTGATGGCTAACAAATGTATGGAATCGGAAACTCGTGTCGATTAAATCATCTGAAATCAGACAGTTATGTGAAACAGATTCGGGCAAGAAAGATTCAAACAAATGTATTTCGGATTATAGATAGGTTACCAGCTGACGGTAATTGCTTACCAAGTGCAAACAGTCTGCTTGTTTGCTGGTATTCCTATTTAATAAAACTGTGTATGTCACTGTAGAAATATATTTTCCAGCGGGTATTAGAAAAAATATTGATAAGCATAATCAGATATTGGTAAGCATATTCTTGACCAAACTAGTGAAACGGGTAAGTAAGTAAGTCCGTGCTTGGTTCCCGTTCCGTTCCCAGCGCTAGCTACCGATTATGTATTGAATAATTAGCTAACGAAATCTATTCCAAGTAATTCTGCGGATACGCAGAGCTACTAGTAGTAAAACTACCACGTTTCTACTACTAGTTTTAATCACATAATCATTATAAAAGCTAATAATGTTCTATAATGTAAATCTGCTATGCAATGTATGGAAAAATGTGCGCTGTGCTAACGATAAAATGCACTTGACTCTTAATATTAAACAACGTTCTAGTATTGCAACATGCGTTGAAGTTTCCAACTTTGTTGTTAAAGTAGCTTACTGTTATAACTGCAGTTATAACAGTCGAGAGAAGATTGCAAAGTCAATGTTGACGATGGGTTGTTATGTTTAAATGCTTATTTTTATATTCGATTCATTTGAAACTGGCTAATTTTCAAATATTCTCAAAAGAAGGTTAAATTCGACTTATTTTTCGTGTGTTCGAACAATATTTATATTTGCCGGATATTGCGTCGTAGCGAACCGAAATCGATGATCCTTAATTTTACTAAAGATGAAGACTATAACTTTGTAAGTATAGCAGGTTTTTAATTAACTCCAATCGCTGGATTTTTTTCGGGGGCGTATTGATTTAAATATAATTTCCTGTTTTGTAATTTATTTACTAATATAATAACATACTATTGAAAATGTAAGCGTATTAAACATTTAAAGACTATCAATTTTATTTCAATATAGGTATTTATATATTAAGCTCTTTAAATAAATAAAAGATGAAAAAAGGACACAAAAATCTTTACAAACTTGGAATTATTTTTTTGCCAATTTTGATATATTTAATAACAGAAAGAACATGTAAGAACTAAGACTACCACCTCTACTATCTAAGGCTTCTGACTACATAAAAAAGAACAATTTTAAAATATATACATATACAGAAAACAAATCATATTAAAATTTATTCAAAAAGTCCACTGATAATGGGAAAAGTGGCCAGAATACTGGTAGCATTGCCATGTTGGATGGCAATGCTTACTTTTGAGCAAAGTAGTAGCTAGCATTCTGGTCACTTGTCACCTCCACCAAGAGTTTGCCTATTTCCTTCTATAGAAAATATATAAAAAATTACAAAAAAAACTCCTATGTAAATAGGGCCACGAATTCTGTGCTTCTAAGTTTGTAAAGATCTGTAAGTGATATGTTTTCCTAATAATATACGAAATATAAAACACTTTGTAGGAATTCATTCAGAACATAAATACCCCTTGTACATTAGCTATTGTCATGATTGTTATTGGTATCTACTATATAGATCATCTGTATATAACTAAGTATGCCTTTGTCTCCAAAAAAAATCTATGATTTAGACATAAATCACTGTCACCAACATTTTCGTCGTCGCCGAGACATCGTGGGTCATGTTCAGATCAAACGTTAATTTTTCTTTAGCTTTCACCATGTCCTAATGTCTATTAAATTTCTCAAATAAAAGTCAAGTAATCACACAAATTTTATCAGTAACAGTTTTTGTACCTACGGGTATATTACTTATATAAAGCATCTAAGTAACGAGTATTTAGAAGTTGTAGATATACAAACATTATCAAGGAAGAAAATAGTCCCAAGAAAAAGTTGTAGAATAGGATCGAATATCAAATAAATTTTATAGAATTACCATGAAAAAATGTACCAACCCCGCGCGTAACTCCGAGAAGGCGGAACTTCTGCAACTATTTATGGGCCTTAAACTCAGCCGATAACGTTGGATACGGGGGAGACGGGCTTATCTGTCTCTTTGAAAGGAGTGTCGTTTATAGGTGTGAGATTATAAGTGGAAGTGTGGAGATAAACTATAGGGCGGGAGGTCAGGTGCGAACTCTATAAGCTGTCTTATAATAGGATTGAAGGTTATTGGTTGAAAAATTGTCTTTTTTAAAACACATCCCGGTGTACAAGATCATCTGCAGCTGGGGAAGTTCTTACGTGAGTCAAACCAAGAGAACTGTTTCATGCCGCATCAAAGAACACATATAGGCAGTAAAGAATAGTGAAACGAAAAAATCTGCCATTGCTGGACTCGGGGCCTAATCATTGGATAGAATTTAACACGCCGGAATTGGTGTCTACTGAACGTCACTATACGAGTATACCTAGGCTGGTAAAGGAAGCCATTGAAATCTCAAAATGTCCGAATTTTAATCGGGGTGATGGTTTTCAACTAGCCAGTCCATAGAATCCAGTATTAGGTAGTCGTGGAAATAAAGATACGCGTCCAAAAGAAAATATGCAGTGATTTTGTCGAGACTATCAATTGAGTTTGAGTGCCAGTGATTCGCTCTGATACGCTCGCCCGTGAACATGGTGTAAGTAACTGTGCAAAAATATCAGGAGCTCAAAATTAACGCGAACCACGGTAAATATCCCGTAATAGTTCTAGTCAGTAATTTGTTTGCAGCAGCATCCTCTGCGGAAAACGCTACCCACTGCGCTCGCCAACCCGCATGCCAAGCGTGGCGAGTAATGGCAAAACCCCCCCCTATGATAAGCAACGAAAAAACCAGGCCCCCAGTCCCCGGCAGCTCCGCTATTCCGGGCTACGGTAGCGGTCCCGGTCACGGCGGAGCAAGGGGTGCTAAGAATCTCCGGAAGAGATCCGGCTACCACCCCCTGCATAAACGACGACTGGCCCTGGTAACACACAATATTCGCACGATGAGGACAGACGAGAAGCTAGCTGAGCTGGAAGAAGAAATGAGTAGGTTACATTGGGATATCCTGGGGTTATCAGAAGTCCGACGAGAGGGTGAGGACACGATAACCCTGAAATCCGGTAACCTACTATACTACCGGGAGGGCGACCAACAGTCCCAAGGTGGTGTCGGGTTTCTCGTCCACAAGTCCCTTGTTAACAACATTCTTGCTATCGACAGTGTATCGAGCAGGGTTGCGTACCTGATACTCAGAGTATCCAAGAGATATTCGTTGAAGGTCATCCAGGTATACGCACCGACCTCGGCACACTCGGATGATGAGGTAGAGGTGATGTATGAGGACATTAGTAGGGCCATACACACTTCTGAGACCTATTTTAATGTTGTTATGGGGGACTTCAATGCGAAGCTGGGCAGGAAATGCGAAAGTGAGTTGAGAGTGGGGCAATTTGGATATGGACAGCGGAACCCCAGGGGACAGAGGTTGGCCGACTTTCTGGAGAAAGAGGGACTCTTCATGATGAACTCTTTCTTCCAGAAGCCACCTCATAGGAAATGGACCTGGTTGAGTCCCGATGGTTCTACGAGAAATGAGATAGACTTCATACTGACCACCAAGAAACAAATATTCAATGATGTCTCTGTGATCAACATGGTTAAAACCGGAAGTGATCACCGAATGGTACGAGGCACTTTGAATATTAATGTTAAACTTGAGAGGTCCCGTATGATGAAGTCTACACTCCGACCCACTTGCGCCCATATCCAAAACCCCGAGAGCTTTCAGCTCGAACTATCAAATCGCTTCGAGTGCCTGGAGAGCTGCGCATCGGTGGATGAGATCAATAACAGGTTTGTGGAAACTGTCCGTACGGTGGGCGCGAAGTTTTATAAGCCCCACCGTACAAACAGACCGCAAAAGCTCTCGAGCCATACCCTCGACCTCATGGCTGAACGACGCTCATTGCAACTGCAGTCTTCCGGTGACGCCGAGTCATATAGGCGGCTCAATAGACTCATATCAAAGTCTATGCGACACGACATCCGTACCTTTAATACTAATCGTATTAAAGAGACGATAGAGCGGAATAAAGGCTCCAAAGTGTTCGCAAAAGACATGTCTATTGGGCAGAGCCAGTTGACGAAGCTGAAGATGGAAGATGGCAGTATAGCGTCGACTAAAGCAGAAGTCTTGAGGGAAATCGAGAGGTTCTATGGACAGTTATACACATCGGTCGCAAAACCTGTTAGCAGTTTGGGCAAAGATCCAAGAGCCAAACTGACTCGACATTATACCGAAGATATCCCGGACATCAGCCTGTACGAGATTAGGATGGCCTTGAAACAGCTTAAGAACAACAAGGCACCGGGTGACGACGGAATTACATCAGAGCTACTGAAAGCGGGTGGAACACCGGTACTGAAAGTCCTTCAGAGGCTCTTCAATTCCGTCGTGCTTGAAGGTACAACGCCAGAAGCATGGAACAGAAGCGTGGTGGCGCTGTTCTTCAAAAAAGGAGACAACACTTTGCTGAAGAACTACAGACCCATCTCGCTTCTGAGCCATGTCTATAAGCTGTTTTCAAGGGTCATCACGAATCGTCTTGAACGCAGGTTTGATGACTTCCAGCCTCCCGAACAAGCCGGTTTCCGAAAAGGCTATAGTACCATAGACCACATCCATACGCTGCGGCAAGTGATACAGAAGACCGAAGAGTATAACTTGCCCCTTTGCTTAGCGTTTGTGGACTATGAGAAAGCCTTTGATTCGATCGAGACCTGGGCGGTGCTTGAGGCTCTCCAGCGATGCCGTATTGACTATCGGTATGTCGAAGTGCTGAAGTGTTTGTACAACAACGCCACCATGTCAGTCCGAGTACAAGACCAGAACTCAGAGGCAATTCCATTGAAGAGAGGCGTGAGGCAGGGAGACGTTGTCTCTCCGAAACTGTTTACCGCCGGTTTGGAAGATGCCTATAAGCTTCTGGAATGGAAAGGGCTCGGCATTAATATTAACGGCGAGTACGTCACTCACCTTCGGTTTGCCGACGATATAGTAGTCATGGCAAAGTCGATGGAAGAGCTCAGTACGATGCTCGAAGACCTCAATAGAGTTTCCCAACGGGTGGGCCTCAAAATGAACATGGACAAAACGAAGGTTATGTCGAACGCCCATGTAGTGTCCACCCCAATATCTGTGGGGAACTTCACTCTTGAAGTTGTTGACGAATACGTCTACCTAGGACAGACGGTCCGATTAGGCAGGTCCAACTTTACGAGGGAGGTCAATCGTCGTATCCAACTCGGCTGGGCAGCGTTCGGGAAACTTAAAAGCGTGTTCTCGTCCAATATTCCCCAGTCCCTCAAGTCGAAAGTCTACAACCAGTGTGTGTTACCAGTGATGACATACGGCACTGAAACGTGGTCCCTAACTATGGGCCTTATAAGGAAGCTCAAGGTCACGCAATGAGCTATGGAGAGGGCTATGCTCGGAGTCTCTCTACGAGATCGAATCAGAAATGAAGAGATACGTAGACGTACAAAAGTCACCGATATAGCACAGCGGATTAGCAAGTTGAAGTGGCAGTGGGCAGGGCACATAGCACGTAGAACTGATGGTCGATGGGGCCGAAAGGTTCTCGAGTGGAGACCACGTACCGGCAAGCGCAGCGTAGGAAGACCAGCCACGAGATGGACAGACGACCTCATACAAGTGGCGGGAAGACGCTGGATGCAAGCCGCGTCCAATCGGTCTTTTTGGAAATCCATGGGGGAGGCCTATGTTCAACAGTGGACTTCTTATGGCTGAGATGATGAATTTGTTTAGTCTATCTAGTCTGGGTATTGTTTTATGTTTGAACATAGATACTTAATAGTGTTAGTTTGATTCATTCTACAAAAAATGTTTTATTTGTTATGATGCAATAAATGACAAGTCTTACAAAGGCACTCAGTGCCAACTATTATTAACCTGCAGACATAAAGTTTATATCATTCTATCATGTAGATCTTATCTTTTCTGATGGGCAGCAAAGTACTCATAGTTTCCGGTCGAACTGGCAAGGCGTACGTAAGTACTTGTAGTAATACCTAAAATGCAGAGTGCGTCTAGCTTAGAATCTGTAATTATTTTTTTTATGATATTTGTGTTATATCGATATTAAGAAGTTAATATTGCTTGCGTTACAACTTTGGCCATGAACACAAATCCACCTGTAAAATGAAGCAATGAGACTGGCCATAAAGATGCATCTACTAGGACTTCGTAAATTAAAAACTAGTGAATTCATTATGATCAATAATTTTTGCTACAGAATAAATCCAAAATTTTGAAAAATATGTGGTTTTTTTCTTACACGTCTCTTGTAATCGTTATCTTCTGTGTTATTTGGAAAATATCTGTAAGCAGCGTCTTTCTGCCAATTACCTCTCCCTGCTTGTCCTCTCCTTTCCGTCTAAACGTCCTCATGGTCTTTGATTCTCTACCTATCTTGTAAAGAAAATATGCGTGATTTTTATGTACATATGTATGTATGTCCAAAGATTACTATTATTGTATGCGTTTCCACCTTGTGTCTGTTTTCATAGTGTGTTTTTCATGTTAACTTCAACGCAGTATGTTTGTGTTGTTGTTTTTATTTTATCTATTAGATCAGACAAATTACGCAATGCTAACGCATGGAGACTGCTGACGACGTGGAGCTAACGTTCACAACACACTGGCGGAATCGCTGATGCAGCCAAGCACCAGGGCATCGACCAAGGCCTCGTGAAGAGTCCACGGCTTCAGCAGCTCATTCTCATTTCCCACTTCGAAGTAGAATCATTAATTAAGTTAAATGTAATTTTTGTTTGTAATAAATTTTTAATTAAAGTAATGTCTGATTAATTTCATCTTCCGGCTGTCGCTAACGTATTTGACATCTAAAGTAAAAGTAGGTAAGTAGATAATTCGTTTGGCAGTCACCTCTCCTACTCTTATCGTGAACATATATCTTCTTCGAGATAATTGCATAGAGGCGCCATATGTTACAAGGACCGGATTTGCGGCAAACGTGAGTACCTACTTGAGGGAAGCCGCGATGGCGTGGTAATAGAGTTCCTATTACTTACACGCTGACAGTTCTAATGACTACGGTTTTGTTTGGCAATTTAGTTTCTATTATAGCTGTTGGAATTAGTTGCTTAGTGGCGTGTGGAATGTAACTATGTCATGTTTTGTGTATACTATTGTTATACTATTTAATTTTATTACATTTTCTTAAACGTAGTAAATTTAAAGGTTCATTTCCATGCTTCTAACGCCAGAAAATAAAATAAATAATGTAATCAATCCATTATTTTATATATATAATTGCTTTTATTGATGCGATAAGCCTGTGGACGTCGTTATTAATTATTTTTTTTTAAATGTGCTACCTATAAAATATGCTACCATGAGCTACCTATCTATATATTTAACTTACATAAAGTTGAAATTAATCTAGTCTAATCAAAACTTATCTTCAAAAACTATAATAGCACTTATCGACAAGAAACTTCTTGAGTCTGTTCTGAAATGCATTAATTGGTTCTTTCTTTATTGAAACAGAAATATGGTTGTAAATATTAATCGATGTATACAGTGGACCTTTTTTGTACATTTCTATCCGCGGTATTGGTAGTTTCAGCTTATATTTTCTACGAGGGTTTGTTTCCAGTGAGTATAAGTGGAGATTTTCTCTGACAAATCTAGCGGTTTCATAGATATAGATGCATGGTATTGTTAGCATGTTATATTGTCTAAAGTATGGTTTGCAGCCGGTTTGTTGGTCTACATTCACAATGATACGCAAACATTTTTTTTGCATAATGAATATTTTGTTGACATCAGTACTGTTTCCCCATAGGATTATTCCGTAGCGGAACCAGGAATACGCATATGCAAAATAAGTAGTGAGAGCTGTCTCTAGATTATTATTAATCTTTAGTTTTGCTAGAGCATATAAGAATCGCGATAGCTTTGACTTTTTCGACATGTTAGGTGAGATTCAATATCTATGCCTAAAATTGTGCAATCATTTATTTCTTTTATGCCTAGACTCGGTGCAAGTTTATTAAGTTGTAGTGAGTGTTTTTGATGGGGAATGAATTGAATTAATTTGGTTTTATTTGGGTTGATTTCGAGATTTAGGGATGCTAGGTATGTTTCAAATTTATGGAAAGTATTTGTTATTTCAGTGAGTGCGTCAAGATTAGTTGTACATTTAAATACTAGGGAGATATCACCAGCGAATAAGATGCAGGGTGAATGTGTTATTTTTGATACATTATTGATGTATATAATAAAGAGAATGCAGCCAAGCACACTTCCTTGAGGCATAGACCAGTTGATAGTGAGCATATCGGATTTTACGAATTCTAATATACTTGTATCTTGTTGATAATGTTCTATTTGTACAAATTGAATTCTATTAGATAAATAAGAAATAAGCCAATTTAGCGGTTTACCCCTTATCCCTATTTCGTATAATTTTTTTATTAATTTATTATGCGAAACTCTATCATACGCCTTCGACATGTCCAGTAGTAGCCCGACAGAGTAATATTTTCGCGCATATTGTTTAGTATTTCCTGTACATATTTAAATACACCTAAAGTTGTAGAAGATTTTTTTCGATATTTTTCCTTGTCGTAAATAAATTAAATATTGCTCCTACACATATTTAATAAACTTGAGTTAAAATAACCCTCATAGCTTGACACATAGCTATTTTAAAAACAATGTGTAAAAAGAATTTTAATTTTCTTAAAGGTGTCATGAAATCTGATGACGAAAACTGTAGGTATTAAATACGGAATTTTCCTCCCTTCAGACATCAAGCAACCCTCAGTTGATACCAAACGATCGACAAATGCAAATGAGCCTTCAAAGTAGACGAATTCTCAAATATCAACCGAGATTCGAGAAATTAACATTTTTGCTACAAATGAACCGCTTTCACCCTCGTCCCGTCACCGCTTGGGTTTCACAAAACGCCTAGTCAGATTATTAAGGCAATTATCGTTGAATAAAGAGAATTCCAGAATATTCCACGGAGGAATACACAGATTAAGATCGTGACTGTTCATGCTCTCTTCTAATCCTAATTAGTTAGGTACAAAGGAGCAACCGAGTGGATAGAAACTTGTGTAATTTGGACCTTATCTCTTAGGAGATTGTGAGGCTATTTATTTTTATTTAGTCAGACAGTTCTCTTTTATAATAGCTGTAATTTTCTTACAGATTTTTTATTCATGGAAAGCTTTTGCCTAATACTTTTGTAGTGCTTGATAAGTGAGCAAAAAAATAAGTAGTAAGAAGCACGCAAATTGTAATTAAGATATGAAATTATAATAAAGCTTCAGCATGAGGTAACCAACAAACGTAAGTAAGATAAGGTATCTTGTATAATATCTAGCATGATATTTTGTTGGTTAATTTGCCTTACATCAATGTTGCTGTTGAAGTAAGTACCGCAAGAAAAGCTCACGTAACGCGGTCACGTGGTGCTCACGTGGTCGCGTTTTTTGATTTTTAATACTGGTGTATCGGCGTATCAAGCTATCAAAAACCTTGGAACCTACAGGTTTCTTGAATGAAATACTTTCATTTAAAGTGAGTATTTCTTCGACTAAACACATAAAATGTAAACAGATCGACCAAAAATAATAATAATTTGTTATTTAATTTGAGAAGAGCTTTGAAGTAGAGTTGCTAAAATATGTATATTTAACTACCTACACCTATAAATAAGAATATAGTGATAATGAGATTCTGATAAGGAGCCGCAAAAGTACATAAGGCACACAAAACATAAAAATTATGAAAAGCACGTCCTAAAAATTGAGCTCATTATTTGTTACTTTACATTCCTGCCATGGGCCTTAATTACTTATGTTAACTTCTGATAAAGTGTTTCATGCTAACATCCTTATTGGTACTTGTCTACAAAGTTGCTAGCTTTCTTTCGAAAAGAAATCCTCCAAGGGCCATTCAGCGTCGTGAAGTGCGAATCGATCAGATGTTGAGCACGTTCCCACGCTGACCAGTCACGTTTGGGTTACGATACCTAGATCGAATCTATCTCGAAATACTATTAACTTTTGTGGCAGATGGACTCGGCTCGCTTGAGCTTCAGTATTCTGTTGGTATGGAATTAGTTTCCTTATTTTGTAAGTAGTTGTTTGGCTATTCCATTCTATAATATACTCTTAGCAGTTCTATTTTTTTATTCCGATCGGTAGTGGGTTTGAATGAATTCAAACCCCAACATGTTTTGTATGTAGGTAAGTTTAGTAGTATTCTGTGTAGTGTAGTGAGTGTACTTAGTGTTCTTTTTTATTGATATCTGAGTAGTTACTATCTTTAGTTTAAAATATCTTAACGAGTTATTTGATATAATCAAACATAAAATAAATTAAATTAAAATAGTGAACTGAAAAGGGAGAAATAACAACTTTTACATAGCACCAAAAAATTCAATCAAAACTAGCCCTCTACCTAAATAGACAGATACCGACACCAACTATTTTTGAAGTCAGTACATGTTTAGGAATTAGTTGGTAGAAATAACAGTTGTGATTTCTCCCATTTCAATTCATTGGATTGTTTTGAAATCGACTTTTATTACTTTTAATTATTAATTAAAAGTAATAAAAATTCGACTTCAAAACAATCCAATGAACTGAAATGGAAGCAAATAGTTCCTAGACATGTACGGACCTAAAAAATGGTATTTAGTCGTTTTGCATGAAACTAAAAATATTATTCACCAAACTTCACTCGGTAAGTTCGTTTAATTTTCATACACACTTCCTACCATTATAACACAAATTTCTTGAGGTATAAAGTTATGCATCCATAAAAATAATATAAATATTAAACTTACCAAATGTCGTTCAAATCCACTCAGTAGTTTGCATAGTGTCATTGAAACGTTCATATTTAAAAAGCCCTGAACTTATTTTGGTAAAATTTACATTGTTACAATACGACTTCTAGTTTCTGTGTAACACGTGGACAAACATATATAAATACATACACTTATGAAATTTGGCACACGTGCTTCGAAGCCCACATAGACTAGAAAATTATGCAATTTAACAATATTACGTACATACAAATTATGAAAATGATAATTTCCTTTTTTTGAAGTCGGTTAAAAATAAGATTCACATGATCAGATTCAACATGTTCTGTTTCAAAATCTTGAACTAATCTACCAGTTCAAATTCTGTCAAAGTCATAATTAAGACTTTGGAGTCAAAATTAAAAAAAAACCGAAGCTTAGTCATTTACTATAGAAAAAAACTGATAATATTTAGAAAGAGAGAAAACATATTTTTTTCCTGCTGTATGAAAAGGTAATAAGCTATGACAAGTAAACGCCAATAAACTTGTTAAGAATTGAAAAAAAAAAAAGTAAAACCAAATGTTTATTTTAACATAATGAGAAAAAAAAAACTGAAAAATCGACATCGAAGATCCAAATATTCATAAAACTGTATCAGGTTTACTTGACTATTCAACCAAAAATATCCGATTTGGGAAGCACCTTTCTTAGAGACTATTAAAAGAAATAATTATACCTGCTAAATCCACAAACACAACAAAACAAAACAAAACTACTATAACAAAATAATAACGGATAAAAGTAAGCACGCATTCAGGAGGCGATGACGTCACGTCTTACACGGCTCCTGAGGAATCGCAGTCCAAATGAAACGAAAATAGATAATATAGTTTTCCGGCTTGGGCCTTCCATCAATTTGGCAATTTTGAAAGGCGAAACAGAATTGATTAGATTTTTGCGACAATTTCATTTATCTACATTGGACTCCAGGTTATTTTTTCCTGGCTAAAAGCACGGAATACATTAATAGTATTACCTAAAAGTGACTGGCTTTACAGGTTAGTTCTTATTATTATTTTATATATATTTTTTGTTTTTACGTATGAATGTTTGTTCTGTAAAATGTTTCTAATTACAAATCAGTTAAAAAAAATACAAAAATGTTTGACTTTGAAATTTAACTTGTTAGGCACACTTAATTCAAACAAAAACATATTTATTACTGTGATTTTTTTATAATAGAATTGGTAATACAAAGATTACGAATTGTTAATACATTAACAAGATTACAAAAATATAAAACAGAACTACAAAGTAGGAACAAAGCAACAAAGCATGATTTTCTACGTTCTCCATGGAAGCTCATAGTAGGTACTAGTTATGAGTGTATAATCAAAGAAGTATTGCATTTTTTTTTTGAAACTTGAGTTTAAAAACCTCTTCTACGGCAACCTCTGAAACAGCTTTTTCCCGAAAACTTCCCAGAAGTTGCGTGTCACAGAGTAGGTACTGCTATCCGTTTTGTATTGAAAAGTTACTTCCACCTGTCTTCCAGGACGAGACGAATACAAAGAACAGACTTTTAATATACTTGTAACTCTGACGTTTGATGAAGTAAGTTACTCTTTCGCTTGTTTATATTTGCTAAAGGATGGTAGTTTCTCTTGAAGTCGTTGTTTAAGTTCAGAAAGCTTTATTAGCTGTTGTTTGAGAGTTTCTGGCTATTTAAACGGAATTTTGGAAAGAAGGAAGAAAATAGTCCCAAGAAAAAGTTGTAGAATAGGATCGAATATCAAATAAATTTTATAGAATTACCATGAAAAAATGTACCAACCCCGCGCGTAACTCCGAGAAGGCGGAACTTCTGCAACTATTTATGGGCCTTAAACTCAGCCGATAACGTTGGATACGGGGGAGACGGGCTTATCTGTCTCTTTGAAAGGAGTGTCGTTTATAGGTGTGAGATTATAAGTGGAAGTGTGGAGATAAACTATAGGGCGGGAGGTCAGGTGCGAACTCTATAAGCTGTCTTATAATAGGATTGAAGGTTATTGGTTGAAAAATTGTCTTTTTTAAAACACATCCCGGTGTACAAGATCATCTGCAGCTGGGGAAGTTCTTACGTGAGTCAAACCAAGAGAACTGTTTCATGCCGCATCAAAGAACACATATAGGCAGTAAAGAATAGTGAAACGAAAAAATCTGCCATTGCTGGACTCGGGGCCTAATCATTGGATAGAATTTAACACGCCGGAATTGGTGTCTACTGAACGTCACTATACGAGTATACCTAGGCTGGTAAAGGAAGCCATTGAAATCTCAAAATGTCCGAATTTTAATCGGGGTGATGGTTTTCAACTAGCCAGTCCATAGAATCCAGTATTAGGTAGTCGTGGAAATAAAGATACGCGTCCAAAAGAAAATATGCAGTGATTTTGTCGAGACTATCAATTGAGTTTGAGTGCCAGTGATTCGCTCTGATACGCTCGCCCGTGAACATGGTGTAAGTAACTGTGCAAAAATATCAGGAGCTCAAAATTAACGCGAACCACGGTAAATATCCCGTAATAGTTCTAGTCAGTAATTTGTTTGCAGCAGCATCCTCTGCGGAAAACGCTACCCACTGCGCTCGCCAACCCGCATGCCAAGCGTGGCGAGTAATGGCAAAACCCCCCCCTATGATAAGCAACGAAAAAACCAGGCCCCCAGTCCCCGGCAGCTCCGCTATTCCGGGCTACGGTAGCGGTCCCGGTCACGGCGGAGCAAGGGGTGCTAAGAATCTCCGGAAGAGATCCGGCTACCACCCCCTGCATAAACGACGACTGGCCCTGGTAACACACAATATTCGCACGATGAGGACAGACGAGAAGCTAGCTGAGCTGGAAGAAGAAATGAGTAGGTTACATTGGGATATCCTGGGGTTATCAGAAGTCCGACGAGAGGGTGAGGACACGATAACCCTGAAATCCGGTAACCTACTATACTACCGGGAGGGCGACCAACATAGTTTCCGGTCGAACTGGCAAGGCGTACGTAAGTACTTGTAGTAATACCTAAAATGCAGAGTGCGTCTAGCTTAGAATCTGTAATTATTTTTTTTATGATATTTGTGTTATATCGATATTAAGAAGTTAATATTGCTTGCGTTACAACTTTGGCCATGAACACAAATCCACCTGTAAAATGAAGCAATGAGACTGGCCATAAAGATGCATCTACTAGGACTTCGTAAATTAAAAACTAGTGAATTCATTATGATCAATAATTTTTGCTACAGAATAAATCCAAAATTTTGAAAAATATGTGGTTTTTTTCTTACACGTCTCTTGTAATCGTTATCTTCTGTGTTATTTGGAAAATATCTGTAAGCAGCGTCTTTCTGCCAATTACCTCTCCCTGCTTGTCCTCTCCTTTCCGTCTAAACGTCCTCATGGTCTTTGATTCTCTACCTATCTTGTAAAGAAAATATGCGTGATTTTTATGTACATATGTATGTATGTCCAAAGATTACTATTATTGTATGCGTTTCCACCTTGTGTCTGTTTTCATAGTGTGTTTTTCATGTTAACTTCAACGCAGTATGTTTGTGTTGTTGTTTTTATTTTATCTATTAGATCAGACAAATTACGCAATGCTAACGCATGGAGACTGCTGACGACGTGGAGCTAACGTTCACAACACACTGGCGGAATCGCTGATGCAGCCAAGCACCAGGGCATCGACCAAGGCCTCGTGAAGAGTCCACGGCTTCAGCAGCTCATTCTCATTTCCCACTTCGAAGTAGAATCATTAATTAAGTTAAATGTAATTTTTGTTTGTAATAAATTTTTAATTAAAGTAATGTCTGATTAATTTCATCTTCCGGCTGTCGCTAACGTATTTGACATCTAAAGTAAAAGTAGGTAAGTAGATAATTCGTTTGGCAGTCACCTCTCCTACTCTTATCGTGAACATATATCTTCTTCGAGATAATTGCATAGAGGCGCCATATGTTACAAGGACCGGATTTGCGGCAAACGTGAGTACCTACTTGAGGGAAGCCGCGATGGCGTGGTAATAGAGTTCCTATTACTTACACGCTGACAGTTCTAATGACTACGGTTTTGTTTGGCAATTTAGTTTCTATTATAGCTGTTGGAATTAGTTGCTTAGTGGCGTGTGGAATGTAACTATGTCATGTTTTGTGTATACTATTGTTATACTATTTAATTTTATTACATTTTCTTAAACGTAGTAAATTTAAAGGTTCATTTCCATGCTTCTAACGCCAGAAAATAAAATAAATAATGTAATCAATCCATTATTTTATATATATAATTGCTTTTATTGATGCGATAAGCCTGTGGACGTCGTTATTAATTATTTTTTTTTAAATGTGCTACCTATAAAATATGCTACCATGAGCTACCTATCTATATATTTAACTTACATAAAGTTGAAATTAATCTAGTCTAATCAAAACTTATCTTCAAAAACTATAATAGCACTTATCGACAAGAAACTTCTTGAGTCTGTTCTGAAATGCATTAATTGGTTCTTTCTTTATTGAAACAGAAATATGGTTGTAAATATTAATCGATGTATACAGTGGACCTTTTTTGTACATTTCTATCCGCGGTATTGGTAGTTTCAGCTTATATTTTCTACGAGGGTTTGTTTCCAGTGAGTATAAGTGGAGATTTTCTCTGACAAATCTAGCGGTTTCATAGATATAGATGCATGGTATTGTTAGCATGTTATATTGTCTAAAGTATGGTTTGCAGCCGGTTTGTTGGTCTACATTCACAATGATACGCAAACATTTTTTTTGCATAATGAATATTTTGTTGACATCAGTACTGTTTCCCCATAGGATTATTCCGTAGCGGAACCAGGAATACGCATATGCAAAATAAGTAGTGAGAGCTGTCTCTAGATTATTATTAATCTTTAGTTTTGCTAGAGCATATAAGAATCGCGATAGCTTTGACTTTTTCGACATGTTAGGTGAGATTCAATATCTATGCCTAAAATTGTGCAATCATTTATTTCTTTTATGCCTGTGCAAGTTTATTAAGTTGTAGTGAGTGTTTTTGATGGGGAATGAATTGAATTAATTTGGTTTTATTTGGGTTGATTTCGAGATTTAGGGATGCTAGGTATGTTTCAAATTTATGGAAAGTATTTGTTATTTCAGTGAGTGCGTCAAGATTAGTTGTACATTTAAATACTAGGGAGATATCACCAGCGAATAAGATGCAGGGTGAATGTGTTATTTTTGATACATTATTGATGTATATAATAAAGAGAATGCAGCCAAGCACACTTCCTTGAGGCATAGACCAGTTGATAGTGAGCATATCGGATTTTACGAATTCTAATATACTTGTATCTTGTTGATAATGTTCTATTTGTACAAATTGAATTCTATTAGATAAATAAGAAATAAGCCAATTTAGCGGTTTACCCCTTATCCCTATTTCGTATAATTTTTTTATTAATTTATTATGCGAAACTCTATCATACGCCTTCGACATGTCCAGTAGTAGCCCGACAGAGTAATATTTTCGCGCATATTGTTTAGTATTTCCTGTACATATTTAAATACACCTAAAGTTGTAGAAGATTTTTTTCGATATTTTTCCTTGTCGTAAATAAATTAAATATTGCTCCTACACATATTTAATAAACTTGAGTTAAAATAACCCTCATAGCTTGACACATAGCTATTTTAAAAACAATGTGTAAAAAGAATTTTAATTTTCTTAAAGGTGTCATGAAATCTGATGACGAAAACTGTAGGTATTAAATACGGAATTTTCCTCCCTTCAGACATCAAGCAACCCTCAGTTGATACCAAACGATCGACAAATGCAAATGAGCCTTCAAAGTAGACGAATTCTCAAATATCAACCGAGATTCGAGAAATTAACATTTTTGCTACAAATGAACCGCTTTCACCCTCGTCCCGTCACCGCTTGGGTTTCACAAAACGCCTAGTCAGATTATTAAGGCAATTATCGTTGAATAAAGAGAATTCCAGAATATTCCACGGAGGAATACACAGATTAAGATCGTGACTGTTCATGCTCTCTTCTAATCCTAATTAGTTAGGTACAAAGGAGCAACCGAGTGGATAGAAACTTGTGTAATTTGGACCTTATCTCTTAGGAGATTGTGAGGCTATTTATTTTTATTTAGTCAGACAGTTCTCTTTTATAATAGCTGTAATTTTCTTACAGATTTTTTATTCATGGAAAGCTTTTGCCTAATACTTTTGTAGTGCTTGATAAGTGAGCAAAAAAATAAGTAGTAAGAAGCACGCAAATTGTAATTAAGATATGAAATTATAATAAAGCTTCAGCATGAGGTAACCAACAAACGTAAGTAAGATAAGGTATCTTGTATAATATCTAGCATGATATTTTGTTGGTTAATTTGCCTTACATCAATGTTGCTGTTGAAGTAAGTACCGCAAGAAAAGCTCACGTAACGCGGTCACGTGGTGCTCACGTGGTCGCGTTTTTTGATTTTTAATACTGGTGTATCGGCGTATCAAGCTATCAAAAACCTTGGAACCTACAGGTTTCTTGAATGAAATACTTTCATTTAAAGTGAGTATTTCTTCGACTAAACACATAAAATGTAAACAGATCGACCAAAAATAATAATAATTTGTTATTTAATTTGAGAAGAGCTTTGAAGTAGAGTTGCTAAAATATGTATATTTAACTACCTACACCTATAAATAAGAATATAGTGATAATGAGATTCTGATAAGGAGCCGCAAAAGTACATAAGGCACACAAAACATAAAAATTATGAAAAGCACGTCCTAAAAATTGAGCTCATTATTTGTTACTTTACATTCCTGCCATGGGCCTTAATTACTTATGTTAACTTCTGATAAAGTGTTTCATGCTAACATCCTTATTGGTACTTGTCTACAAAGTTGCTAGCTTTCTTTCGAAAAGAAATCCTCCAAGGGCCATTCAGCGTCGTGAAGTGCGAATCGATCAGATGTTGAGCACGTTCCCACGCTGACCAGTCACGTTTGGGTTACGATACCTAGATCGAATCTATCTCGAAATACTATTAACTTTTGTGGCAGATGGACTCGGCTCGCTTGAGCTTCAGTATTCTGTTGGTATGGAATTAGTTTCCTTATTTTGTAAGTAGTTGTTTGGCTATTCCATTCTATAATATACTCTTAGCAGTTCTATTTTTTTATTCCGATCGGTAGTGGGTTTGAATGAATTCAAACCCCAACATGTTTTGTATGTAGGTAAGTTTAGTAGTATTCTGTGTAGTGTAGTGAGTGTACTTAGTGTTCTTTTTTATTGATATCTGAGTAGTTACTATCTTTAGTTTAAAATATCTTAACGAGTTATTTGATATAATCAAACATAAAATAAATTAAATTAAAATAGTGAACTGAAAAGGGAGAAATAACAACTTTTACATAGCACCAAAAAATTCAATCAAAACTAGCCCTCTACCTAAATAGACAGATACCGACACCAACTATTTTTGAAGTCAGTACATGTTTAGGAATTAGTTGGTAGAAATAACAGTTGTGATTTCTCCCATTTCAATTCATTGGATTGTTTTGAAATCGACTTTTATTACTTTTAATTATTAATTAAAAGTAATAAAAATTCGACTTCAAAACAATCCAATGAACTGAAATGGAAGCAAATAGTTCCTAGACATGTACGGACCTAAAAAATGGTATTTAGTCGTTTTGCATGAAACTAAAAATATTATTCACCAAACTTCACTCGGTAAGTTCGTTTAATTTTCATACACACTTCCTACCATTATAACACAAATTTCTTGAGGTATAAAGTTATGCATCCATAAAAATAATATAAATATTAAACTTACCAAATGTCGTTCAAATCCACTCAGTAGTTTGCATAGTGTCATTGAAACGTTCATATTTAAAAAGCCCTGAACTTATTTTGGTAAAATTTACATTGTTACAATACGACTTCTAGTTTCTGTGTAACACGTGGACAAACATATATAAATACATACACTTATGAAATTTGGCACACGTGCTTCGAAGCCCACATAGACTAGAAAATTATGCAATTTAACAATATTACGTACATACAAATTATGAAAATGATAATTTCCTTTTTTTGAAGTCGGTTAAAAATAAGATTCACATGATCAGATTCAACATGTTCTGTTTCAAAATCTTGAACTAATCTACCAGTTCAAATTCTGTCAAAGTCATAATTAAGACTTTGGAGTCAAAATTAAAAAAAAACCGAAGCTTAGTCATTTACTATAGAAAAAAACTGATAATATTTAGAAAGAGAGAAAACATATTTTTTTCCTGCTGTATGAAAAGGTAATAAGCTATGACAAGTAAACGCCAATAAACTTGTTAAGAATTGAAAAAAAAAAAAGTAAAACCAAATGTTTATTTTAACATAATGAGAAAAAAAAAACTGAAAAATCGACATCGAAGATCCAAATATTCATAAAACTGTATCAGGTTTACTTGACTATTCAACCAAAAATATCCGATTTGGGAAGCACCTTTCTTAGAGACTATTAAAAGAAATAATTATACCTGCTAAATCCACAAACACAACAAAACAAAACAAAACTACTATAACAAAATAATAACGGATAAAAGTAAGCACGCATTCAGGAGGCGATGACGTCACGTCTTACACGGCTCCTGAGGAATCGCAGTCCAAATGAAACGAAAATAGATAATATAGTTTTCCGGCTTGGGCCTTCCATCAATTTGGCAATTTTGAAAGGCGAAACAGAATTGATTAGATTTTTGCGACAATTTCATTTATCTACATTGGACTCCAGGTTATTTTTTCCTGGCTAAAAGCACGGAATACATTAATAGTATTACCTAAAAGTGACTGGCTTTACAGGTTAGTTCTTATTATTATTTTATATATATTTTTTGTTTTTACGTATGAATGTTTGTTCTGTAAAATGTTTCTAATTACAAATCAGTTAAAAAAAATACAAAAATGTTTGACTTTGAAATTTAACTTGTTAGGCACACTTAATTCAAACAAAAACATATTTATTACTGTGATTTTTTTATAATAGAATTGGTAATACAAAGATTACGAATTGTTAATACATTAACAAGATTACAAAAATATAAAACAGAACTACAAAGTAGGAACAAAGCAACAAAGCATGATTTTCTACGTTCTCCATGGAAGCTCATAGTAGGTACTAGTTATGAGTGTATAATCAAAGAAGTATTGCATTTTTTTTTTTGAAACTTGAGTTTAAAAACCTCTTCTACGGCAACCTCTGAAACAGCTTTTTCCCGAAAACTTCCCAGAAGTTGCGTGTCACAGAGTAGGTACTGCTATCCGTTTTGTATTGAAAAGTTACTTCCACCTGTCTTCCAGGACGAGACGAATACAAAGAACAGACTTTTAATATACTTGTAACTCTGACGTTTGATGAAGTAAGTTACTCTTTCGCTTGTTTATATTTGCTAAAGGATGGTAGTTTCTCTTGAAGTCGTTGTTTAAGTTCAGAAAGCTTTATTAGCTGTTGTTTGAGAGTTTCTGGCTATTTAAACGGAATTTTGACAAATTTCACATACAAGCATTGATGTTATATTAAGATAGAAGAAAAGAAAAAATATAGGGTATAATCGGTGTTTGCAATTCGATTTTTTAAGCTTGTTCTAGGTAACGCTACAACATGGACCGTAACGTCGCTAAACATCAAGGCACCAATTACTAATTATTAATATTAATTAATTATTATTAATATTTTTTTATTAGGTAGATAGTTTATGACTCTCGTCAAGTTTATTCACCACATGATATTAAATTTCTTATATCACAATAATAAATCTAATATTTCAATGAAAAAGAAAAGGCCGATTGTCAAGTATGTTTCCCATTACAAATACACAAGGGATAGAATGAAAATAGGAATTTAATTTTACACTTGGCCGACCATTGAATGACATGGGATGGGCACTACGTATAAACAGTAAGAGCTACTGTTAGTTAGTCTGAGGTGTCCGGTACAATAATCGATTTTCAGCTGTGTTAGGTTTTTTTATGTCTACGATTGACCGATGAGTGGCCAAGGATATAGCTCGTCGGTCTAGAAGATATCTATTTACTCTAACCTTGAAGATTTCTAGATTAGGAAACAGAAATGGCGGCAAATAATTATATTCTTGTGCAATACGCATCAAGAACGTGGACCGATATCGCTATGTGCGTATTTTTAGCATTCTAATGTTAAATGGGCAACTGTGTCGACTTTCTGCTAGTTCTATAGTGAAATAGGGTGGTGGAATTAGGTCGTGAAGCTTTTGCGCATACTCCCCGAAATTAAAAAGTTAATAAAGTTAAGTTAGTTATTAAAATATTTCTTGAAATACTAGCTAAGTACCACGTTTATTTTCTTTTATGGTGCATCGAGACATTGCAAGGCATGCGCCGTAAATGCCTCGCTAGGCTTGCCTTAGGTTGACCTCGTTGCAGACTAGCCTCGAACCCTTATTGACAGACGGTCCGTTCGCTTACTCTAAGACTGAAAATATAATCTTTGGTATAAGAATTTTCACTAATTCCATGGTCGCTGAAACTTTACATATGTACGTGTGTAAGCTGGTTTTATAATTAAGCCAGAAAGTGAGATCAAAAACTTCTTCAACATGAACTAATGAGTTTATTTTCTTTAGTTAACATAAGCATAATTAGGATTTTTACTATTAATGTACCTACAATTATTCTACATTCAATCCAAAAATGATATTGAATGAAAAAGTGCCAAATGTTGGACCTATCGTGTTTTGGTTCACGTTTAAACGTCGAATTCAGGTTCAAAGGTCGTTAAAAGACTGTCACTTGAAATTAACATCCTGGTGACATACATACATAATTATCAGTGATTATTATTAATTCAAACTAAACTGTTACTGTTTTCCGTCACATGTGACATTACATATTCTTTTGTTTTTTTTATGCACTATAGTGTCTAAACACACTATGCCGAAGGTACGCGACCGAAGTTCCGCGGCTGATTTTATGTTCCGATGTATTCAGCTGATATGACACACGAATTAATTAAAGAATTAACTATATAACACACATTAGTGCCGAACTTACGCGGCAGAAATTCAGTTGCGCAACTTTGTGTGTGTATTCAGTGTCTCGAGCGCTGTCATTCGCGTATAATAGCTCCGCTGAACTTACGCCCGACCGAAGTTACGCTGTACGCTATAACGCAACGTAATTTTGGCATAATGTGTCGTCAGTAATTCAAATAGCATTGCAGGCGTAATCATGCCGAACTTCGTTCGCGTACCTTCGGCATAGTGTGCTTAGAGACTAAAAGTTCAGCGGACAAAAAATTTACTCGGATACTGTTTTTTTTTTTTTTTTTTTGATAAATGACTAGAGTTGTTGGCCTCTGACGGCCTCTACAGCTTACCGGACTTTGGCGAGCGCAGAAGGCGCTGGGCCGCTTACAAACTAAAGGTTACGAGAAGGATACTGGAAGTTATGACCAACTGGATATATATGACCTTGAACGATTGTTTCTAAGCTTTTTAGACCTCGTTTTTCAATATTCAATCCTTACTGCCAATATAATGATACAGGATGACATGGGTGGATGTCTCACTCGTCCCGTCGACGCTGATTTCCTTTGATATTTCTCACAAATCACATTAACTGAAGGTTTTTTCAGTGTCGGAGACAAATATTAGAGGTATTCGTGTTCGATTTACGTCAATTTCAATTTTGTTGAAAGTGTTTTTTTTTTTTGTTATTCGTGTAGATAAGGATTGATAAACAGCTAAAAAGGGTAAAAGCTATTGCTATAATAATTTTGTATAATAGGCTTAAAGGTATGGCATGAATAACAATATTTTTTTTTTACTATGGAAATTAACGTGGTTTTCACACATTTTTAAATAAAAACTACGGGTCACTCACGTCTGGTTTTTTTTTGTTTTTTGTTGAATATAGTATATGAGTAGATTGTTATCCAGTCTTCAAATCAAAAGTAAATAGGTTTATAGGCAAGCGAGTTCCATCGTGGATCGCAGTTTCGCTAATTTTTATTTATGTTAGATAGATCTACGATTGACCACCAACTTGCCAGATGTTAAGCGACAGTGTGGCCGAGGATGGAGCTCGTCAGTCAATATCAAGCTAGCTGGCAATCAAGCGCAATCCTATCATATTTTATTTGATAAAAGACGATTTTACTGCCCCGGTGTCTGTTTTATTTTTTAACCGACATCAAAAAACAGGAGGTTCTCAATTTAACTGTATTTTTTTGTATGCTACGCGTTTATTTCGTCAATTATGAATTGATTTTAATGATAATTTTTTGTTTGGTAGGTTTAAAAAAATTACCTTATAAAAAATTCGTCGTTTAGTGCATTAGAAAACAACATCACAAATCTTCGACAAAATTTTCAATTTGATCGAAGTTAATTTTCACACAAAAAAAATATTTTTAACCGACTTTGAAAGAGGAGGAGGTTATCAAATCGTACCGAATATTTTTTTTTAATGTATATACCTACACGAATTACTCCGTCATTCGGGAACCAATTTTTGTGTTTCCTGAATTGGTGTAGTATAGAGAAAGCTCCCAAGTTGGTCCCATAATTATTTTATAAACATCGCTATATTAATTTTTGAATAATCTCTATAAATGAAAATATTTTCATTATATTCCTGAGTAAGTGCGTCAGATTATAGAATCGCAGAGTTCCACCTACACGTTTTTCTTTGCAAGAGTGTCAAATATTAAGAATTATCGTATAAACATCTGCACATTTTCTAATCTTCGAAGACGAGCATTTGACATTCAATGAAGTCGGTTTTTTAATAGAAAAATTATTACTTTAATAATTTCTAAGCATAATAAGTTCATCCAGTCATTTTATATCTTCAAAAATGTTGGTGTGCGCGAGCGAGACGGACGACGTCGAAATACAGAATCTTAAAAATTCACATACCCTTTTAAAAATTATTTGTTTTCCAGTTTGATTTTCGGCTTTCAAATCTTTTCAAAATCTAGCTAACAAACCCATCAAGGAACCCCAGGGAAATACGGCTCGTCTGTATCGCAGAGCTCGATCATTGCCCAAATTAAATTTACTGCCCCAACCCAGATCGGGCGTAACGATATAACCACCATTTATTGGCAATAAATATTTTTTTACTAGCAGCTTTTACAGGCTCTTGTATCGTTTTTCACGGCGACCAGGCGACCTTACATGGTTATTGGCAACACCCTGTGTTATGGAATAACAGGCGATTTTTGTTTCTGATAACAATATGAAAATAACAAAAGCTTTGAGGGCGCAGTGATTTATTTGATCTCCTTTGTTGACTATAAGGACTCGACCGGAGCGTACGAAAATACGTTTCCACTCGCGTTTTTATGTTTCGAAAATTAAAAGGCTCTTATTTAACTTGAGATTCGTTGGAGTGATGCATGTAAGGCAAAGGGTTGTGTTAGGTATATGTAATGTACCTATTTCATTTTAAATATCAACGCCAAGCATGGCCCGCTGTTAAATCAGGACTACAATGCTTATTATTTGAAGGTCTGATGCAGTTTAGGTATAATAGTACTCCATGCCAATGTCGGATACGGCGATATCTCTTGATTAATCTTGGAATTTTTAAGGCTTATTGAATAGATATCTTCTAGATCGACGAGTTCCATCCTCGGCCACACCGTCGCTTAACATCAGGCGAGTTGGTGGTCAATCGTAGATCTATAATGTATTTAAAAAAACTTCGGCTTTTTAATCCTAACCTATTTAATAAAGCTCTAATGTCATATTCTACTGTGGCTGATATAGCCAATCTTGACGATAAATGTACGCGAACAGTTGACGCACATAAGTATGCCATTAACACGCAATCTTAAGTTGGTTTTCACATCTCAACAACCACTTGACCAATTCTGATCATTTTTAGCACAAGTTGTAATAATTATTACACATAAAGTACACAATTGTGTAATTTATCTACCTACCAAATATCATTAAAATCGGTTCGTAATTAGCGCCGCAATAAACTTCCCCCTTTTTTATGGGAACCACTCCTCCTATCAAAAATCGCCGACGACATAAAATTTTAATAATATATAGAACCTATACGCCAAGTTTAATCAAAATTGGTTCAAAATTACGCCCTCTAAAAAAAATACATTTGACCATGAAGTCGCTTGATGGTAAATTAATACTATCAAATACAATTCTATTATATATAATTGATCAAAATGTACAGGTCTCACTCACTGTACTAAAACTTCAGCTGTGAGTACCTATTCATGATTCCGTGATATGTGATTATACATGAGTGATGGAATCAGTCTTGAAGACTGATTCCATCACTCGCTCTTTTGACCGAATAATGTCGTGAATTTTTCCCGGTTAATTAAATGAAAAATCTGTATTTTTAAAGAGCTATAGTGGGCGTGGACCAGGACACCCACACTAAACCCTATTTTAAGAGCTTGAGAATCCTTACATTGCCCTCATTAGTTATACTACAGGTAGCAATGTACGTAAGACAAAACCTAAGCTCTTACGAGACGCGTGGTACCCATCACTGATACCCCACAAGAACAGCGAACAAGCTGTCAAACATAGCACGCACGCTGACCGAGTCTGACAAATTAACGCATGTCATGGGTCCCGACGTGTACAACCGCTTACCAGAACACGTCATCGCAGCTCCTACTCTGCCGAGCTTCAAAGGTCGCCTACATCGTTGGCTTGTTGAGCAAGCATTCTATAACATCGACGAATTTTACAAATTTGTATTTTGAATTCGACAATTGAATTTACTAATTATTTATTATTTGTAGTTATTATTTTTGACATAGAATATTATTTGAGCTCACCCTACGTGACTATCGCTTATATCTATACTTATTTATAAATTATTGTACCATTTGACATGTAAATTAGTTTTACGCAATAAATGAATATGAATATGAATATTTATTGAGATTATTAGTTATTTTAGATCGAGTTGTGATTAGTTAGTTGTTGAAATTTAAACATTACTTTATTGCCCCTCACTAATAAATTAATATCAACTAAATAATATTCAGCATTCAGTGTTTGCTTCTAATTGTTTGAAATCAATAAATACAAACCAAAATCCATTGATTGAGTAAAGATCAACCATGACCAAATTTCTAATAATTCTAATAGTTTGGGTGGTGTTAATTTGTTGAGTTTGTGTTTAGTCAGCTTGAGGTGTTTATTTATTTTGATCCACAGCAATATAGAATAAGCATGATACCTTTTAATTTCTCCAAAAAAATCTAACCACAAATTGGTCTTTTCCACGAAAGCAAAATTAAAATGTGTACAAAAATCAGTAAGATGCAAGATTGCAAGCGTTTTAATTGCATGCTGGACAGAGATGCATATCGCGGTAGATGACGTCATGTATCACGTGTGCCTTACAAATTCAATACAAACCACAAAACGGATAAATATAATAATACAACAATACAAACTATCGTTTTGCGGGAAAAGGACAGAGCATCTTCACCAAAAACTTTTTAAATATATCTCGAAAGATTATAGACCAACTGAAATAATGTTTTTAGTATAAGTACATGAACATTTGTGTATTACATTTTCGTATATATATTCCAGTAAAATAAAATTAATGCATGTTCCCTATATATTACCACAAAATAAAAAATAAATATTTTTTATTTATTTTATTTTATTTTCATTAAAATTGATTTCAGCTATCACAATGTCCACTGATATTTTAATAGTCTAAGTAAATTACAATTGCTTACCCACGCCTTATATCCTCTACCAAAACTGTATTTTTGTCATGTTTTTATGTGAAGGGTGTCATTAAAATAACGATTTACATTCTCAACTTATTTTTCCATTTTTTTAGGAAACATTAACGGCCTTACCGAATAACGTTACTTAACTTTAAGCAATGCTTAATATATTTTGTCAACTTCTCTATAACACGTAATGACACTTCAGGAAAGAAGACAGAGAATTTAAGACGTTGGTTTAAGTTAAGTAACGTTATACCCTAAGTATTTACAAAAATAAAGAAAAATAACATTATTTTACCATCAGAAGTTTACTATGAAAAATTAAACTGATTAGGTATGTGCGAATAATGTACTAGTTTCAAAGCCAGTGCCATTGCCCTGTGCTCTGAAGATATTATCGTCCTTTCACAACTTTCTTGGTTCCCATCTTCCCATCCTATCATTCTATAAATCACATAATTCGAACAATAGCATAATTCTGCTGAAAAAATATACAGGAAAAAAACATTATACCTGATTAATATATCACATACCACCCATGCACATTCGGAAGCACACTGGCCATTCCGTACAAAAATCTACATCAAACACAGCAAAATAAATTACTCCATAAATCAACACGAGGCGACGAATGACACAAACATTAAAATCCGTGCTTGCGTTAGAAGTAGGTATGTAACGTAGGGTTAGGTACTAGATGGGAAACGTAAAAGTCCAGACAATAATTATTACTATAATTTAAAAAACTGAAACAACTGACTTGTAAATACGTTGTTTCGTTTCTTTCGACATCATTTTTTTTTTAGTTATTTTTTTTAAAAACCAAACTACTGAAACTAATCTGAAAGTATATCTTTTTAATAAAAAAATCTATATTACTTAATAAATAAATAATGGAGATTATGAGCCATCATTAAAAACCCGAAATGATAAGCTTTGAAGTCGGTTAAAACGCGGAAAAGCGTTATCGCATGATTCGATTTTTTCTAAGTAAATGGGTTTCTTCTACTTTGCTATTAAGTACAACATATAAATTAATAAGTAACTAACTAAAAAATTGGGATGTAACTGAGATTTGGATATGTTTTATATGAACAAGTATACGTAAGATACATCAAAACGATCTCATAATGGCAAAGATTCTATTTTCCACCGCGCGATGCGTGACAACCCTCACTCAAAATATCGAATTTTTGAATTGGCTATCGAAAATTTAATTAATTTTTGATGTCGATCGTTTTTGATCGTCTTGTAAATCGATGAACGCCGGCTGCACACCTGAGCCGAGCATGCAAGCGAGAGCGCGGAACAAGCGATAGAGAGACACGATCGCCCTAAACGTTCGGCTTGTGACGCATGTTATCACGTAAAATTATCGTCCGTAAACTGACTTTACAGACAACCATTTTGTTATATACACGTAGCTGCAACATTGTATCATTACCTTTTTAAATTGTTTCTCAAATGAAAGTAAATTTATAGACGTATTCACCAAAACATAAAACAAATTAATTCTTGGTTTAGATCCAGTGCTCGCCCTCAAAGAATCATCTAAGTGAAAGAGTGCGGAAGCTACGTACAAAGGTTTCGTATCAGATTTCCATAAAGTAGATTGTTTTTACATTGCTTGTAATTTTCAAATACACGATTGAAATATAACCATCATCATATCAGCCATAAGAAGTTCACTGCTGGACATAAGATTTCATGAAATACCAATTGGAACACTGCGCTTGCCGGTGCGTGGTCTCCTCTCGAGAACTTTTCGGCCCCATCGGCCATCTGTTGTACGTACTATGTGCCCTGCTTACTGCCACTTCAACTTGCTTAATTGCTTATCCGCTGTGCTATGTAGGTGACTTTCGTACGTCTACGGATCTCATTTCGGATTTATTTGAAACATATAATGCTTTTTATTTAGTCAAAAGCCCTTGTAACTTTTTATACACAGTAGAAATATTTGTAGCATTCAATTATATGAATGATCCGATTGCATTCCTGTCAGTTACCTAAACTTGCTGAAATTTTAGGGTGAATTCTGAAATATGACACCCCTAGGTACGTTTGCATCCGCTGAAAGGTTTTTTTATATATAAAAAAAGAACTAGAGCATTTGTAACAGGTGTTGTTAGCGGCTACATTTCACCTGACAATGAACGAATGCGCCATTTGGCCTCCATGCTGAATGGTTTTGTATGTTTTTGTATGAAACGATTTTTTTAACGATGATGTAGAAATATTTGTTCATATTTGCCACCTGTCTTTTATACGGATTTTATTTTGAAACACCCTAAGCATTTTAATACATAGTAAAATCATGATATTAATTAATTACTACTGTGTATAGCAAGAGACTGTTTAGAAAGACAACTAACGTAGCAAAAAATGAAAAATCACGTCTCGTACGTCGAACAGAATAATGAGATAAGAAAAGAAGCGCCTTTTATGATACATTAGTTCCCTTTCCAAAAGGGTTCTATCATTGAGTAACTGAACCCGGAGCCCGTAAGCTCGGTACACATTCAGCTAGTAATTTAGTATAGTAGAGCGAATAAACCCACCTTCACACAAAAGCTTGTCTAAAGCGTGCTAACCAGGCGTTGAAATAAAACATAGCAAAATGAACATAGAACATAGTATAGTAAACATAGAACATATGACATTATGCTAATGCGAAGTTATTCGCCACTTCGCTAAATTACTAATATGAAATGAAATAAAACGAAATGTATGAAATCATTAGCATATCACCAAATCAGGGCGTTATCAAAGTTTACTTACTAGCCAGTTTAGGCTTCATCCTAAATGGTCTAAGCCAAACTAAAATAAAAGTAATTTAAAAAAAAAACGTCGCTTAACATCTGGCGAGTTGTCGGTAAAGTGCATACCTATTTCTACATAAAAAAAAAGAAAAACATTATATCGACTTCAATACGATCCAATTAACTGAAAAGGCAGAAAAAACTACTGTTACATAATACCGTAAAATTAAATCAAACTGGGCGTCTTAGGTAGTAGGTTTTTACCCAACAATTTTTTTAGAGATGAAGAGAGAAAAATTATTGCAATCCGAATTCTAGTTTCTGCGTAATATTTGGACAAATATACATACATACATACACTTATGAAATTTCGCACACTTTACTTAGAAACCCAGATAGACTAACACAAAAACACACACACGTTAATATTGTGTAATTCTAACAATATTACACAAATACATATCAAATTAATAATCTACTTTTGTCTTCTCCTTGAAATCGATTAAAAAACTTTAAATCACATATATAAACTTCTTTTTTCAAGTATATAAATATTAAATAAATATAAATAAAAAAAAAAAATTGTGGACATTTCACACAACACCATCTAGTCCAAAGTAAGCAAAGCTTGTATTATGGAACTAGATGGCTGATAGAATACATAAATACTTTTTTTTGCTAACTACTTATTATTACACTCGCTTGTTTCTTTTACACCTTTTCAAAACAACAAAATTCATTCATAAATACAGCAATTGTGGTGATATTTTCGAATAAACAAACATCTATGTTCATTCCGGGAAACAACTTCTTTGAAACATCAAACAACACGTCTGCGTATTTTCGACAAACCTCAAATTACAACTAACACACCTATCATACGAACCCAAGCAAACCTACGGAACCACAAGCAGAAGAATGCGCAGAAAATGGTAGCTTGTTTTCATTTAATTTCCACCGTAACGAATTTCCGTACGCCTACCGTCAATCAGATTTGTAAATGAAACCTCTATTTACTCAAACCATTTAATATTTACACCTTCCCACGGCTCTGTTAAAATTTACGACACATAAATTAAATCCGAAAGCCGCGAAACAATAAAACTTTTACTTAATTTACTTTACGTTGATTTTAACAGCGGTGGCTCTAAAAATTAAGACTGTAGGCCCGTCTATTAAGGTTTGTGAAGGTTATAAAAAGGGCGGACATTGAGCGTTTTAACTGCGGGGTCGTTTGTTTACGCTCTGAATTGTGCCCAGTTTAATGTGCGATTGAAAAACGCTTAGGTGTCAGGTGGAGTTATAGGGGGCAGCTCGTAGGTATTGTTTGCCTTCTAATTGATGTAGGCTTAGGCCTGCTTGCATTGGAGCCTTTTGTAATCCTGTTTATTTAAAATGTTTATTTTTATATAATTAAGGCCATTAATTATGCAATCGAATGTGGTGAATTGATGTTGCAGTTTTGTAATCCTGTTTATTTAAAATGTTTATTTTTATATAATTAAGGCCGTTAATTATACAATCGAATGTGGTGAATTAATGTTGCAGTGTTAGTAACATATCGAGAATAAATAAAAATGAATTTACATAAATTACGTAATATACTAGCCACAATAAAAGCAATTAAGACAAATAAACTGTAGCTAGTATAGTACTAGCTAAACTAAGTGCAATAAGTGCTAAGCATTTACTTTATCAATTGTTCAAAACAGAAAAGAAAATAACAGGTGATAGAAAATTCAGATTCACTTAATTGGTATTAATTTATCAAAGTCACGCAACTAAAGCAAACAAAATGTTTAATTAAGCAGAGCTCTCGCTTAATCGCGTCTAAAATGTTTCCACAGTTTTTCTTGTGACTACATTAAAATTTTATGGAGCCGTAGACTCGTCTGCCTCCAAAAACTTTCCGTTAATCTCTTTTATCTTCTTCCTATTTCGCCTTGCATTTTCCGGGCTGTAAATTGCCAAGTTGCATTTCATGGTGTCTCTTACAAGTTTAACTACGTATCTCGAAGGATTGCAACTTTCAGTATCTCGTTGCAGTTTTACAAGAAAACGTATAAGTTTGTGATAAAATTATTCATTTACGACAATAGCACAGTGCTTCATTTTTGTGCAAACTTAATAAAGCAGTAAAAGTCGAACATATTTCTTTTACTTTTGACAATTTCCATTTTATTTACAAAGAAATCGATTAAATATAGAATTTTCACTCTGTAGATCTTTGATCTGTTGAACAGCTGCCCTCAAACATTGGTACATTGCTAAATAATTTTTTTTTAATTTTTTTATCAGCCCTGTTTATGCAAATTGTCCCACTGCTGGGCACGGGTCATCTTCTCATTGTGAGAAGGGTTAGGCCATAGTCTGCCACGCTGGCCAAGTGCGGGTTGGCAGACTTCACACATCTTCAAGATCATTGAGAACTCTCAGACATGTAGGTTTCCTCACCATGTCGGCAATCAACAATACGCACTTAACTTCGAAAATACAGAGAGAGATTACGAATATATTCATGAAAGTACTGAATGTGCTCTTGTTTTTTTATGATCTTATATTATATTTTGTACAATTATCGGCTTTTTAGTAATAAAATTTATTTTCCCAGTCATGATTAGGCTTCTAAAGAAGCCCTACGTAACCCTAATTTGCGCGTGGCATGACACGTACTTGGCAGCTTATTCATCAATATGTGTCTTTAAGCCTGGGACACAGTTAGGAAAATATATTTACATATTGTATAGTACTTGGACTGCGTCCTCAACTTCCCTTATTATAATCAGGTCGTTAAAAGCTAAACCACAGAACAACTTAGTACCCACTAGGTTAGCGTACCTAACCCTAACTATGTAGTTTATCAAAGTATAATGAGAGCTAATCATAAAGGTTTCCGAAACTTACGGATAGGCATCTAAACAACTAGTTAAACTAATTAAATCGATTGTCTTGTCCTGTGGTTACGGTTCGCTGTGGGTCGAAATTGTTCCTTAATTAATCTATTCCCTGAGGTTTGCGGTCGTTATCTCTAAGTTATGATCTGCATGCGAGACGGCTCCGGCACACATTGAACTGGATACAATGCCGATACTATCGGATCGAATATCTCCTATAATAGAGGCTATTTCACCGAAGAAGCACTCAACTCGTTATGGCAAGTATACGAAAGTATAGGATTTATTAAAATTAAGTTGTTCTCCGTATGCAGCACTCCAGTCGGATATTTTTACCTGACGAAAAAACGGAGGAGGTTCTCAAGTCGACGCGTACATATATATATATATTATGTATGACCACGCATAACTTTTTACAGAGTAGTCCGATTTTGATAATTCTTTTATATATATTAATAAAATGCAATCCAATATATTTTGAGTATTTTTTATACAAAAGACTGAATTTTATTTCAGCTAACAAGGTGAAGTTGAAGTTAACATTACATTTATGTTTCAAAGGCGATATAAAGTCGCCGGGTTAGTTAGTAAATAAATAATTCATCGCACATAGGTATAAATATATTATCTGTATCTTGGTTACATCTGAACCCAATAATAGTCGTGTCGGTTACTCTACCATTTTCATACAACTAGTTATTTATCTGAAAATGTTTTACCTATATCTGAGTCTCCTGTCTAGACATGAACATACATTGTCTGAGTGATGCTTGCTAAACTAAAAGTTACGACTGCATCTATGATAAAGGTTTCTCCAAAGTTTTGAGTGACAAAGATAACAGTAAGTCATGTGTACATTTGAATGAGTTGATGGGTTAGTTTTAGTTTTTTGTTTAGTTAGCTGGTTTTTAGTTTATTCTATTTGAGATGCATTAAGTTAGGTCTACTGATTTGTTACTAGATCTGACATCCGTTTGTGTAATTATACCTGTCAAAATACAAACGTATGTGTTTCCGAATTTTACTAACAAAAACATTTCGGAATTTCCCAAAACTGTGTGTAGCTGTAGATTAAATATAAGATCTGCGATACCAGTTGACACCGTAAGCAACTTCTGCCTGCTTAGAGAGCGTTTTGCATAAAAATGAACTAATAGTAATTAAAATTTTATAACAACAAGTATCAATGTTAAAAGAAAAACAAAATACCCGACTGCAGAAAAGAGGTGTTTGCAGCCTAACTTATGTTTTTTTTTTAATTTTGATGTACCCAGTGTCACTCTCATATCTAAGACGAATCTATTGACACCACTCACATCAAAATCGGTCAAGCCGTTTAGGCTCTAGGGCGTGTCAAAGAAATATACATACATACATACACTCGAAAAACTTAACCCTCCTTCTTACGCAGTCAGGTAAAAAAGACAACTATCATCTAGTCTCACCTGTGACCACAGACGCTGCAAAGTTTTCGAAACGTCAGGTCATAAAATTATTTATTTATTTATTTATTATGTAAAGTATGCGCGATAAATCCGTTAGAATGTGTTTCATTTCAATGAGTAACAAGCGCAAAAACCTCATAAAACATCTCCTTTATTGGATTCAGTTGAAAAATAATGAGCTACTTATAATGTTTAAGCTTATTTATATTATGCATTTTATGTAATTTATTATAATAGGAAATCAGAAATCAGTATTTTTATTTTGTTGAACATGGTAGTATATTTCATATTACAAAATAATATATAAATATATATAATATATAAATATATTTCAATATAATAATGTACAAACTTTGCAAACAGAACTATGATTATCAAACCAATTATTAGGTTAGTATACCTTCAAAATTAATAACGACAAATCAAACTAGTAGTCATTAATATAAATCACGATACTGTAGTATATATTACTATAAAGACTGCAAACGGATCAAAATTATTTATGTACCTACATATTTTATAATTTCTAGGTAATATACTCGTATGATGCATAAGACAAACAGACTGGAAATAGAAAGAGAAACATAAGTTATTCAAAGCCGAAACGAGTGCAAGCGAAGTGGAATTGATTATGGCCCAACGCCAGTGCACCGCGACATAGTTGGCAAATTCTCGTTTCGAAAATTTATAATAAAAGAGTACCAACCGCTCGATGTTTTTTTCTGGAAGATCAAGTACTACAAACAGTCGCCAATTTGCACCACATGATTGTAAGCAGAATAAAACTACATCGCGTAAACTGTGGTAATGGTAACGACTACAATTGACTGGACTTCCAGATCAGTTGGTAGTACGTCTGCCTGATAAGCTGTAGGTCGTGGGTTTGATCTCCACTCAGGTCCACATTTGTATGATGAGCATGTATGTTAGTTCTGTGTCTGGGTGTTTCTATGCATTTACAAAAAAGCCATCTAGCTTCCATAGTATAAGCTCTGCTTAGTTTGCGCCACATGATGTGTGAAATGTCCACCAATATTTATTTATTTGTTTTCAGGGTTGCGTAGTCAACAAGGAACCCTTATAGTTTAGCCATGTCTCTTTTTTGTCCGTATGTCCTTGCGTTGCGGTGCTTTGTGCAAAGATTATTAGTACTAGAAATCTGTCATCTGGAATGGATATACAAATTAATTACATTTTCTCATCTTTCTTTTATTACAGTTTAGAAATACGTTCACGAAGTATTAAGCTTAAAGTGATATTTTTTATTAGATTCAAGTGTGTGAATTAATAACATATATAGTATCAAACAAGTAGCATGTTCTACGTCTACATCCGTATATAGTGAAGTGCAACTACAGAACCCTAGTACCCGCGTTTTTTTAAATTTAAAATAAAAAATAAAATATTTTTTTCCAAATCAAATATAGGTACCCTGGAATCTATAGAGCTAAACACGTAGGATGCTAATTAAAAAAATTGTATAGGAGTATATTTTAACAGGTATCGGCATCTTAACTGCTTCGTTTATCTTGTTTTTCTTCTAAAACTCATAAGATGAAATACTATGTACCTACCACAGGAAATACAATCTCTATTGATTGTAATTCCATGCCGCCGCTTGTTCCGTGACGCATGCACTGAGCAATATGCACGAACGTAAACATGACGGCACTGTTCCGCTCCTGCATGTGATTTACTGTTAGCCATTTATTTGGGCTAACCATTCGTAATATACTGAGGCTTTTTGCGTATATTGCATACACACTTTCTCTGTTTTATAAAGGCGTGATTTTATAAATGTGTGTATGTATTTATGAATATTTAGTATTAACGGATGACTACTGTTTTCCTAAAGAATCATGAGAATGATATCAATTTTTGAGCATAGGTGCCAAGTTACATTAAGTAGGTATGTATACAATATTTAATACGTTTTTAAGAATTCCGTAGTCCGACTATCAACCGTTTCTGAAATTTTTGTCCAATAATTGAAGGGTTGTAATTCTAAAGGGTCCAAGTGCAAAAAAAAACATAACCAATATTATTACAAAAATACGATCTATGTGCCATGCCTAATAATAAGGAAATGAAAAAAAATAATCTCTTAAGTTATTGCTATTAATCTCAACTTTTTTCTTCAATAAATCTGATATCCTTCCAATAAAGGCGGATATCAAAGCTAACCACAATTACTTTATAGTAAAACTATGTATACTTTTTTTTCGAGCAAAATTTGGTAAAAAACACTTTTGTGTGGAAATTGCTTCACCTTAAGGACATGTTTATATCGTCATATATTTTTGTAACGGAATTTCAATGGAAAGGAACAAATTACCAGTTATAAAGAGGATGATTTACAATAATATCAATAATATTTAACAAGAT
The DNA here is from genome assembly GCA_947563715.1 of Lycia hirtaria. Classification (NCBI taxonomy): domain Eukaryota; kingdom Metazoa; phylum Arthropoda; class Insecta; order Lepidoptera; family Geometridae; genus Lycia; species Lycia hirtaria. The sequence continues at coordinate 11,166,029 of OX387379.1, read as the reverse complement.
AAGATATTGCATACACACTTTGTCTGTTATTATTAATATTCTGTTTGTAACAAATAATAGTAAACAACACGGTATAGTGAGTGCAATCCATTGACGTGTTTAATGTCACAAGACTGACGGCTAGTAAATCATATGCATATTTTATAGCCACAATTTTATTGCCTTACCGAAAAATGTTACTCAACTTTAAACAATGCTTAACATATTTTGTCAACTTCTAGCTGACACGTAATACTAACACTTGCGGAAAGAAGACAGATAACTTAAGACGTTGGTTAAAGTTAAGTAACGTTTTTCGGTAAGGTTTTTCGCGTTTTAAGTTTTACTGTAGGAAGATGAAAAATTTCAAGACAGTCCTTTATGTGTTTTTGTTCTTTTTTTTGCATGTTTGTTCAGTGATTACTCCGCGTATTATGAATTGTTTTTGATGATTCTTTTTTGTTTAGCAGGTAATAAGTATCTCAAAAGTAGTCCCATATAATTTTATCAAATTGGTTTAGTACTTTGGTTTTACATTAATATAACTGGAAAAAAATTTCGTGAAGAACGAAAATAAATAGAGTTACAGTAATATGTTATTATTTTCAATAGTAATAGAGTAATTATTATTTGCATATTGTTCGTTAATTCCATTATTTAGCGCGAACGGCAAAACAGCAAAAAAAAAACTGTGCATCGCAATTTGCACGAACAATTTTGTGACGCAATTTCCTCTAAAACTGTATCGTGATTGAAATCACTAAGCGGAACATTCGGATTTATAAAAAAATACGTTTTGATAGCTCTCCTATAGCGTCACATCACGCCGCCGTCACACCCAAAAGGCCAAAAGGCAATCCATTGAGCGTGACGTTTTAAAACAGGACACGCATCAGTCCGGTACCAAAATAACGAAAATGCGAATTGACAAACATTTTAAAATACAAATATGCACTTTTCATAGAAATTGTATTTAATACCTGAATGAATATTTACCCTCCAATAGCATCTAACCATCTAATACCCTTTCCCTCCCAACTAACCCCCTAACCACGGTCAAATGTGCCTTGCCCGGAAGGGAAAATAGGCGTGATTTTATAAATGTGTGTATGTATGTATGAATATTTAGTATTAACGGATGACTACTGTTTTCCTAAAGAATCATGAGAATGATTTCAATTTTTGAGCATAGGTGCCAAGTTACATTAAGTAGGTATGTATACAATATTTAATACGTTTTTAAGAATTCCGTAGTCCGACCATCATCCGTTTTTGAAATCTCTGAAATTTTTGTCCAATAATTGAAGGAATTACAACAATTCTAAAGGGTACAAGTGCCAAAAAAAAATCATAACCAATATTATCACAAAAATACGATCTATGTGCCATGCCTAATAATAAGGAAATGAAAAAAAAAACTCTTAAGTTATTGCTATTAATCTCAACTTTTTTCTTCAATAAATCTGATATCCTTCCAATAAAGGCGGATATCAAAGCTAACCACAATTGCTTTATAGTAAAACTATGTATATTTTTTTTCGAGCATAATTTGGTAAAAAACACTTTTGTGTGGAAATTGCTTCACCTTAAGGACATGTTTATATCGTCATATATTTTTGGAACGGAATTTCAATGGAAAGGAACAAATTACCAGTTATAAAGAGGATGATTTACAATAATATTTAACAAGATAAGATATTGTTATGTTTAATTCAGCTACCTACAATTGTCAACACCGAGAACTTTATGAACACTGGAATTTAGATCTTACAATGTTGAAGATAGGGACCAATGTTAAAACAATTAAAGTTGCCGTCAGTATCCAAGTCGTACAATAAATAAACGTAATAGCGAAAAGAATTGCTGGAAAGTCAGCATTTGCGTGCAGAAATAGGACAAGGAAAGCAATTTCAATAAAATAACCTTCATCGTTGAAGGCAGGCAATGCTATTGTTTCAGTTTTTGAGTTTGTGTGTATTTTCTGTTTATATTCACCCAACGATGGGGAGAAAAAGAAAACCTTTGTGTTATATCAACATCTGATATTGTATTAAAGCTGCACAATAATTTATCAAAGTGAACAATATTAGGTTGTGTGCTGAAAAGCTGGTTCCTGTATCTAAATAACGATTCAATGATTTTTTCATCCCATCTATTCGGAAAGGACGACATGGTTCGCCTTTAAGTGCACCCAAAGGTGGTATTTTCTATGAGAAACTTTTAGCGGGCAGTAATGAGTTTTTAATCCTCTCTAAAAGTGCGCCGCAATTATCTTTGCCGCGCACTTTTTGATTTTGGAACATCTAAGTGTTCAGCGCCAAAGAAATCGAACTTTTAGCGGGCAGTAATGAGTTTTTAATCCTCTTTATAAGTGCGCCGCAATTATCTTTGCCGCGCACGTTTTAAATTTGGAACATCTTAGTGTTCAGCGCCAAAGAAATCGAACGCAAATATTGTTTTCTATTCCTAATAAAACTTTATCAATAAATTTTCATAATTGCGAAAATATTTTAAATATAAATATAAGTTTTCAGTAGTTTTATTATTAGATACTATTTAATTTCAATTTAGTTGTTTCTCTATGTTTTATTAAATAATAATATTAGAAAAAAATATGAGGCGCCTTTTATTTTCTCATAGAGGGTGATGAAAAGTAGAGTGTATCACTCGGGCGCAATATGTATTTTTGGCTCGGGCGACGTACTTTGAATCCCTCGCTACGTTCAGGATTCTAGTAAAGAATCTATTCTATTCTATCTAATTCTACTCTAGAATTCCTCACTTCGCTCTGAATTCAAAAGAGCGCCCTCGCCGTAAAAATCTTATTTTGTTCCCTTATGATACAATCTACTATTTCATCCCCCCATCTCGGAAAGATTATTTTTGCTCTTCGATATCTGAGTGCAAAAGCCGTTTTTATCCGCTAGAGGATAAAGTAAATTCAAATTTAGAACATCGTGTGCACTAAGTTTGTGAATTCAAAACATCATTAAACCTATTTACTTCTACCTCCATGGCGCGGAATTTATCATACAACCTTTTTTAATTTGTTAAAAACTCAGGCTCTGAACCTTCTTGGTGTACTTTTTTTTAATTTGCTTTGCGCGCGCCATTTTCTTTTCACGACATATTGTTAAAACCTTAGGTTAAAAACAAGAAATTTGAAAACAAGTGAAAAACAATGAGTGATTCTAGCGACGAAGAAGTTTATTTGACGCCAACAGAATTGACACTATTACTAATGCCTAAATGAGCTTTTTCCCCTTCAACAATCACGCGAGAAGTATTTGAAACAGTACGATATATTTAACACGTGGCGACTACGAGTAGCTAAAGGAGCCAACACTTTCTCGGAAAAAGCAGCCTCATCTGGTCATCAACCATTATACCTAAGTATTATTTGTTATAATTTAAAGATTATTCTGTAATACTTACCTATCACAATGTAGTAGTTAATACAAACAAAAAAAACAGTTATCTCAGTACACAAGTCCGTACTAACTGTTGACAACTATTATGACGTACTCAGAAAAAGAACTCACCAACTATCCTTTCCACGAGTGCACACAAGTTTTGCTCGGCGCTTCGGCCAATTTGTGAAAACACAAGTATATAATGCTGTTAACAAGTTTTGTAAATTGAAGGATCAGACTGTTTTTGAAGCAAAAAAGACAGTGTATCAATTTCTTACAACATTAAACTACAGAGAGACTGAAGATTTAATCAAGATTGTTTCTTAAGCGCATCTAATAATATGTCAGTTCAGTTCTATATGTATTTGTATATATTTATAAATATTTTTATGTATCATACTATACAATTATTCTTTCGTATGTGTATGTAAATAACAGATATTATATGTATATATTGTATTTATTTGTGATGTATATATTATAATATTAATATAATTTTTAGTATTAGTTTTACACATACATCTTAATTTTACTAAATATTATGTAATTTTAAGGACACAAAATTTATGATTTATGGTTAGAAAGCTAATTTTTAATTAATAAACAGTTCGTTCAATTAGAGGTGAAAATCGAATTAAGAAATCGTATTAGATTTCCGCAGCACAGGCTCGGCCTAGTGCGGAAATCACTATTAACTCAATTTGTATGCTTTTACTTTTTGAAATAAATATTTTTTCATTTTTTTTTTCATACCTAAACTGAAATAAAAGTATCTTGTGATTGTAATATTTTTTTTTTTTTTTGCCTTTAGTCACTTCCTCGCTGAGGTGAGATGAAAAGTTACGTATTGTACTCGAGTGCAAAGATTTTTCACCTCGTGCTCTTTTGATTCCCTCGCTAACACTCAGGATTCAAATTTTTTAATCACTCGCTGCGCTCGTGATTCAATTTTAGAATCCTTCGCTTGCTCGGTCATCAAAATTGAGCACGTTAAAAAGCAACTTTACACTGTTGTATAACAAATAATTATTATGGGACTTAAAGCTATATGCTGATTTTTTTGATTTGTCAGATGTTTTTTTTAAACCTACGCTTTCACGTTAGCTAATTTCAACTAGATACCCTGCGTTCCGGAAAAAAAGAGTCTAGGCATAGAGACAGATAGACATAACGAAGGTATCTTATAAGTAAGATTTGTTTTTTTATTTTGAATAAAAGAACCCTAAAATGCTACGTAAGACGCTGGTAAAACAAAAAAGATATAAAAAAAAAACAATGCACAACTTCTACTTGAAAAATTAAATTAAATTACTGCAACGTAGACATAGACATAGACAGAAATTTATGTACTTATTCTCCTTCTTTGCAGTTGAACAAAAATAATTTCACAATAATTAAATCTGCTAATTATAATGAGTGCTGGTGCCATACCTGGCCCAATGCGTGGCAATTTTTATTTTTATTTTTGAGCGACTTTAAATCAAATTATCAAATCGGCTGTATTTTCTTATGTTTATTACCTAACTCCGTTGTTTATTTACCAATTTTATTTTTTTAATTGTTATTTGATAGTATATGCCTACTTATAATTTATAAGGTTGTAAAGAAATTTAATAAATATTGGTATATTTAAATATCGGCTTAAAAAAAATAACTGAAAAAAATATGTCATCCAAGTAAACAAAATTGTGTATTTTGAAGTCGGTTGTTTCAGTTTCCTAAACTGTACCTATAATAATTATTGTACCTATAGTATTTTATGTAATTAGGTGCGATATATGCAGATTGTATAGTAATAACATTATTTGTCTTTGTAGGTAATACACTTGCCCGTTAAAAACAATCCCATAACATAACCGTGAACTTCCAAAACACCGATTGAAAGCAGCTTGCTTCCAGCGTCTTACCGCCAATTGTATGAGGTCATCTGTCCATCTCGTGGCTTCCTACGCATTTTCTATGTATTTTTTTTAGACAATTTTCCTTTAATGCCATACCTATCTGATGAAAGCAATTTACATTGGGTTGACGGGTTGACACTGTTGTTCGGTTGTAACAGCGATAAATAGGTTCAATAATGAACAACCACTAAATAAACGGCCTCAATTTAACGCAATCCACAGCAATTGCTTACTGCTTTCCAGATCATGTTAAGCTTATATGTTGCCAACACTAATATTTTTTGTCCAACAAAATGATAATACAATGAAGATTTAGCCAGACCATCTTTCAACCCTCTATACCCTTCTGCTAGGTTTCCTCTTCACTACGTATGAAGATAAAAGCACGTTTTTTTTATAATTTGACAAATGTTGACTTACGATTTTGTGAGACTAAATTGTGCAAAATATTTCTCCTCCAGCAGCTATCCATTAGATAACGCCGTATGATGATGAAAAGTCAACAATATAGGAAACTTAACAGAAAACTGCTACAATCATTGAATGTATTGACTTCACTTCAAACAAGCCGCTTATCCTCATATTTTTATAGCAAAAACTGCTTTTAAATTACACAATAACAAAACTACGTAAACGCGCGTTATAACGTCGAATAAGAGGTATAAAGAAGCACAATATCGGGCAATAGACGCGTGTTATAAGTTATGTGATTTCCCTACGGAGTGCCTACTCAAACTTCGTGGTTTATTGAGCCGGGTAGCTTTCCCGGGATAAAATAATGGTGAAAGTTTTTAACAGTTAGCGAGTAACAGGTAACTTGACCCTTAGGGTGCTGTTGGTGGAAATCGTGCGGAAACGGAAGAGTGTGTGTGACATTTTGTGGGGGGAAATAGAAAAGGGTAAATTACCAATTACGTCTGTATTATGCCTATTTAACGCAGGATGACTTTGTTCTGTTAAGGTTGATAACCTTGCATAGTACAAACTTTTCAAACCTAGATGGTGTGTGATGTGAAACTGTGTACCAATATATAAAGTGTGATTACATTTTATTTGTTGAATAAACAGTGGGCTGGGCATATAGCACGTAGAACTGGGGCCCAATTCAGTTATTCAAGACCGCTCCATAGCCGAACCATATGTGAACCGATTCCCATCGGCCGCCATCTTTTTTTTTGATTCAGTCACTTCTAAGTCATACAATTGACACATTTGTTGAAACGTGACACGTCCTTCGCTCGTTACTAAATCAAAAAAGATAGCAGCCGACAGGAAATGTTTCGCACAAGGTTCAGTTACAGATCGGTTTTGAATAACTGAATTGCCCGCCTGATAGGCGATGGGGTCAAAAAGTTTTCGAGTGGAGACCACACACCGGCAAGCGCAGATTAGGAAGATCAGACACAAGGCGCAAGGTGGACACAACACCTCATACAAGTAGCAGGAAGACGCTGGATGCGAGCCGCTTCCAACTTTTTTTTTTCTTTTTGGAAATGGGGGAGGCCTATGCTCAATAGTGGACTTTTTCTGGCTGACATGATGATGATGTTAATATTTTATCTGTTTAACTGGCAGTGAGGCCCTGAAGTGAGTCAAAAATAGACATCGTACGTATGATGACTAAATTAAAATGGGGTTGGACAGGATATGTGGCTAAATGGGGTGATAACTAACTGCCCTAACATAGTAGTGGCCCAGACTAAGTTGGTAGATTTAGATTTTTTATTAATATTATTAATTAATAAATACTCAAAAATAAATTATATTTTCGAAATAATTATTCTAAGCTCAGTAATGATTACAGAACTCCAGTTGGTATTAAGTCCCTAATCACGTTTTGCGGTATACCTACTTACAAATGAGACAGTAATTTTCGGGGTTACACAACGTTTAGGCAAGCGTGTAGATATTCTTAGTCTTGAATCACGGGCTCACATTTGTCCTGGCCCTTAATAATCTGGTCATGTCTCTTCGTAATTTCGTATAAATCCTGAACACAGTGGTCCCTACCAATGTGTTCAGGATTTATACGAAATTCTCTGAATTGTGTTATCTGTGCAAGGCAACAACAACTGAGGATACCAAAATTATTTCTTGCCTGCTACCTAATAGGATATTTTGAGAAAATTAACAGAATATTAGGAAAAAAATAAATTTGAATCATAATAATTTTACGAAGTAGATAATTATGTTTTTTTATTAGGTATACGAGGATGATTCATTCCAGGCAAAATACATGTGTCTATGTTTTTCTCTCTATATACAAGTAAATTGATTTTATAGAACGAAAGTAGTTTTTTTTATACAAGATAGAACTACGATTGACCACCAACTCGCCTGATGCTAAGCGACGGTGTGGCCGAGGATGGAGCTCGTCGATCTAGAAGATATCTATTCACTCTAGCCTTGAAAATTCCAAGATTGTAGGTCTCAGGAAACAGAGATGGCGGCAAAGAATTCCATTTTTGCGCAGTACGCAACAGGAATGTGGATCGATATCGCTGAGTACGGATTTTTGGCATTTCAACGAGAAATAGGTGGTAATTCGCCGACTTTCTGCTAGTCCTGTAGTGAAATGGGGAGGGTGGAATTAGGTCGTGAAGCTTTTGCGCACATTCCCCAAAATGAATACTGTAGAAAATAGACAGACATGCTACTTATATAATATTAAATTACTATTACTAATTATACAAGTGGCGGGAAGACGCTGGATGCAAGCCGCTTCCAATCGGTCTTTTTGGAAATCCATGGGAGAGGCCTATGTCAAGCAGTGGACTTCTTATGGCTGAGATGATGATGATTACTAATTATTACTTAGTATATTAAATTACTCCTGTATTCCAATTATTAAAATATATTTTAAAACAATTGAGTGACATTTCGTAATAAATTACGAAGTCTCTACTGAGTTACCAGATATCTAACGAAAAATTTTTTTTTTGAAAAAGTACTTTCTCAGTACCTAAACCATGAAACATAGTTTACTTTGGTGTTTTATCGAATTTGTTTTTAGTTATCGACGAAATAAATGAGCTATCGACAAAAAATCATGTGATATATTTTTTATTGAATGTATTGTACATATACTCGTACAACTCCACTATTGATATAGGTGGTGATATAGGTCTCCTCCATTTCCAAAAAGAAAAAAAAGCTGCTCGCATCCAGCGTCTTCCTGCTACTTGTATCAGCAGGGCAATTCAGTTATTCAAGACCGCTTCGTAGCTGAACCATATGTGAACCGTTTCCCATCGGCCGCCATCATTTTTTTGATCCAGTCACTTCTAAGTCATACAATTGACACATTTGATAAAACGTGACACGTTCTTCGCTCGTTACTAAATCAAAAAATGATAGCAGCCGACAGGAAATGCTTCGCAAAAGGTTCAGTTACGGATCGGTTTTGATTAACTGAATTGACCCCCGGTGTTGTGTCCACCTTACGCCCTAAGTCTGATCTTCCTACGCTGCGCTTGAGTAGACAGTAATAAAATTCAATAAAGTTTCTAAGCTTACTAATTATACATAGGTATGATATGTATTCAACGCAATATCTGTTTACTGGATCATTTGCATATAACAGTAGGGACGCGTAAATGCGTCAACATTGACAGAGCTCTGCGCCGAAGCTCATGCGAACGAATTTGGGCACCGCACCTCATTATGGCAGTTTAAAAGCTAATGGAACCTGGACAGCGTATTTCAAGAAACGCTACACATTTTATGTAAGGTTTTTTAGAAAAGAGCGTGATGGATTATAATGTTGACAGTTGCATGAGACGTTGAAAGCAAACGAAAAACACTCGAACACAACAGACGGCGGACGGTGTGATATGCTGTTGAGTGTACGTTTTTAGTGATAAAGTATGCGTAAAATTGCTGTAAAAGATTATGAATGCGAATTCTTTAGAATAATTTTAGTAAAAAATCACTTGTTTATTACTAAATAGTTCGTTGGAGGTTACGAAAAAAATGCATTTTTTTATTTAGCAAGAGAAGTATTATTATTATTACAAAAAATATAGCCTATGACACTCTGGAAGCGAAGACGAATCTAACGACACCTCGCAAATCGATAAAGACGTTTAGGCTGTAGGCTGTCCTAAAGAAACATACATACATACATAAATACAAACATACACATACATACATACACTCGAAAAATAACCCTCCTTCTTACGCAGTCGGGTAAAAAAGCTTGAAATTAGGTTATAAAATCTATCAAATTGTATTTACAATGAAGTCTAAACATGCCTTTGAGACTCATCGATTGACTCTACCCTTGCATAAATCAGAGCAGTAGTCAGTACACACATACATTATACTGTTAAAATCATAGCCGTCCTTTTAGTGTTGTATAACGAGGCCGATGAATTAACAGAGAGCCGCCAGCTCTCCCGACTAACTATATTACTCCACGTTACAGTAAGCACAGGTTTCAGCTGCATGGAAGCGATGGGGGCCTCATTTCTGTTAATAGCGCGACAACCCGGCGCCTATACGAGGAAATTTTTATGATAAAGCCTTCGTGGCCATGGCACACTTTCATTAGCAGTTGTTTATCTTTGTGCACGACTCACTGTTACGCACACAAGCGCAGCGCTTCCTATTAATGTTTCCGGTACGTGTGAAAGAGAAGCGAAACTTTGCATTCTGGTATTATGCATATACCTTTTATAGAGAGTAGTATTTATTATATTATAACAATGTGTTGTAGTAAATAGATGACTTAAGCGAGTGACTTGTTTATCATTTCATTCATAGCATAGACGAACCATACTCTTACAGAAGTGCTACTTAACAGAACATAAAATCAGTAGGTACAGTCAGAATTAGAATAGGATCAAAAAATTAATAGTTGCCTAGTAGCTTACTATTCGTCATGTGTACGTGTCAATCGACTTAAACTTTTTTTTTATAAATTTCTTGTTATTGAGACTGCTATTGGACTTTTGATTCTGATAGTGCATAAATGTTCCTACTACAGAGATACCAAAATTAAATCATTATTCTATCTCGAATACGAAATCGTAAAGATTCGCATTGATTTATCAATTTTGTTAGCAAGAGAGCATGAGCCACTACAGCTGTTATGACTACGTTTGCCACATCACTCGAAACGCTAACTTTTCATATACGATCACGAAAGACAAACGTAGTGTATGGCACACTATGACGCAATGGAGTGAAGATATAAGGCAGTTAACATTGGTTGGAAACGACAAACGGAGTATTTTGCTGAGTGGCGTGTATTATATGGTCGTGCAATGAAGTGGGCTAATATTATTGTTTTTTTTTACATACACAGATATAAATTAGGTCACAAAAATGCCTCATGCACTGTCTCTCCGTAACCTGTGCTATATGGTCCGCATAAAAGTTAACTGCACCGAAAGTGGAAGTGAAAAGTATGGACAGCTAATTTATGCTTAACGCTTATGGAAATAGGCAAAGTTACTTTAGTCATCCCCTCGGTGATGAAAACAATGATCGTTTACCGGCTGATGGCGCGGTCCGGGAGGTGCGTTTATTACTTGCTTGTTTTTATTGAATGTAATTCTGCCTTTTTCGGGTTATGAAATGCGGGGTACTGGCCGCGTTCTCGGGGAAATATCAGGTTTTGTATTTATTTTCCTATATTACGAAATTATGATAGGTTTTCACATGATCGCCAACACGTCTGATTGAAATTCATTTATTTCGAATACTTAAAATTCATAGCATGTCATCTTTAAACAACAGGCACATTACTTAAATAAAATACAAATAATTAAATGTCAATTAGAAATTCTATTAAAATTATTACATTACACTCTGTAACGACCTACTTCCTAATTTATAACTTGAACTTAATATAGTCTAGATTTTGATAAACCTAAGCAGATATATGAAAAAGAAGATAGTCGTATAATAATATGCCTAATTTTGTTCATTTACTCGTATTATAACCTCAAAGATGTTGGAATAACCCTAAATAATAAGAGATATAATATTTTAAAATATAAAATTTGGCTCGTGATAATCTAATATAGGACCCTTAGTTGTGCTATAATAACCTTGGTTATGTGTAAGAGCTGTTATAAATTATGAATAAACCTACAGAAAACCTATCTTTTATATTTTACTCCCTCCTATCCTTTCAGTAAAATTAAGTATTTATGAAAATATAGTGTAAAATTGTAGCTGAAAAGAAAGATTAGAAAATTTTGAAAAGTGGCGTGGGGAATATGCCCCGACTCTCGCATATTCCTATGCCCATCATCCGTTCAACAGGTCAGAGCTCTACCATAGGGAAGTGAGCTGCGACTCACTGATTTACTTCTACTTCAACTTATAAATGAAGTTGAAACTTGGAAGAAGCAACTGCAAAAGACTAAGGGGTCCGCGGCCCTATCAGGTAGAAAAGGTTCAGTATGTCTGTAGTACTAATACAAGCTATTGTCCTTTTAGAAATCAATATAATCTGTTTGTCTGTTTAGACTATTGTCCCTAATAGGCCGAAAAGCGAGCTTCTCAATCCCGGGAAGGAGATAACCCTTGGAGCTATCTACTATTAAAGAAACTAAATGATATCATACTTGAATGATCTATAGATAACCCTGTTCGGCAATATAATTCTATAAATGTAATAATTCGAAAACGTAATAATTTCTAGAGATTTTCTATAAAAGAAAGGGTTTGTCCTCTATTAGTTAGACGCTTCCTTTCGGCACTGCTTTGCTTCGCCAAATACAGAAAACCCAGAAACAAGACACTATGTCTTTATTAATTTGGAAACGATACAAAGTCTAGACTTTCTTTAGTCAAAGATCATGATATGTAAATATAAGACTCAATAATTATTGGAATATTGTTTGTAATAAGATTTTATTAATTACCGAACAACTTTATCTAAATTTTATGGAAATGAATGTTGTAATTTATACCAACCTCCAGAAGAACCTGAAACAATACCTGAAAGAAATAAACCTCTCTATCCCTACAGCATATCTCCATGAACAGAAGTATTCTCATTCTTTGAACACATCCGAACATTTTGATACTCCTAAAACCTATCCTAATTGAATCCTACACCTGAGAAGTCCCTAAGTTCCCTACTCTAAGCTAAAAGTAAACAAGAGACACGCGGATCTCATTTAACTATCCCCGCCCAACTACTAAGGGTTTTGAGTGCTGTGAGGTGATTCACTACCCTTACTAATCTCAAATAAGCCTGTCCCTACGGAATGTCCAATTCAAAGCCTAAAGGACCCTATCCCACCCTAAGGGAGGTGTCCCAAAGCCAGCAAAGGCAAGGATAAGAACACTTTCCACCTAACCGAAAGACAGTGAACGAGGAGTTTAGTTGCGGTCTGAGTTATGATATACATCAAACCGCTGCCCGCTAAGCTGCAACCACCTTTTTATATAGCGGAGCTAGAGGCGCTACCCTGACCGCACACTACCTTCCTCGCACAAAGGAAACTCAGTTGATCTCCGTTCTAGGAGCAAAATCAACCCCTGGATAGCTTCAGTAAAGTCCAGGCTTAAGCTGTATACAACTTTACTCACAACCTTTGAACAAAGTATGTATACACACTAAGTTCTCCAGCCACAAGCTCACAACCGTGTGTGATAGTGCTATCGTCTGTTCCTGTTTCTCCGCAGTATATTAACACCATCACTCAACTCAAAAGTCTAGGTTGCGAGAATACCAATCAATATCATGATAAAAACGCTTCTTAGACTGAGTTTAAACGATCCTTATAAAATGTAATCAATAAATTTTTTTCACTTATAACCTTTATTATTTTGTATTTTAGGTTTATTTGATCGTTTATATTTCAAAATAATTACCTTTAGGAAACAGGTCAGTTTCAAGCACCCTAGCTAACTGCGAAATAACCCCTGATCATCTTTTGACAGCCCTTTTAAAGACTTCCCTCTTCCACAACTTTGACACCATCAGATTTGATTTACATTTTTGATTTAATCTAGAATAATATTTATTTTTAAAACCCCAAAATTTCCAGCTCGCGTTTTCTTAATCTGCATAAAGGCCAAGAACTTTTCAGATTCAAACGCAGGTCTATTCTGTAAAATCAAATCTATAACAAGTCTTCGTTCCATCTCTCTCGAACTTTCATTATTAGACAAGATACGAAAAGACAAACCATCTCGATCAAAACAAAACCTCCACAATTACCCTCGAACTTGATTTTCGATCTCAAAGATTTTAAAATAATTAGATTTTAAGAACAAAATTTGCTTTTAAAACTTAATTCTGACAAGCGTTTTCTTGCCTGTACTTGCTATGCTAATATGCAAAAAGGCAAAGAACAAGAGATTATTTAATAGGTTTCAAAAAGTATTTAATTTATATAAAATACACTGTCCAAACCACTCAATTGATTATTTCAATTAATTTAAAATCCGTTTTATCATTTCTTTACAAATATTCAAAATAAAGATCATTATTTGTTGAATGCAAGCGAAATCTTATATTCGATTGCTAACAGGACAGTTGGTCCGTTACAGCACCCCTTTAAAATATTACATAGGTTTTATTTAAAACCGGAGTAATTTTTACTCCAAAAAAAAAACAAAACAAATAATGAGATTTAAAAATACTTATAAAATTTACTGCAAGTGCAAACTTTATTTGTCAGAGTTAGAATTTCAACTATTTTAAATTATGTGTCAAAATGTAAATATGTTCATCCTAATACTATAAGTAAACGTTTTATTTTTAAACCGAACTCAGATAATTGTCATTAATTCCTTGTACTTAGAATTCGCAATATTTTAGCTAAAAAGAATATTCTCATTTTGGCAGATCATTCCAACTTCCTGCGAGGGAAATTCCGGTTGTGAATCGTAATCATGGCTACCCCAAGAAAACGAAACTCCTTCAAATATCAATCTCTTTGTTGTATAATAAAGGTTCCTCGCTCCCTCCCTGCAAATCGATGGAACACCCAAAGGCCCAAATGAAAAATAAACCGCTTAGCCGCTATATCCCACAGTAAGACAAAGAATATAATTCGAATTCCTTGATTCGGAGCATGTGAAGTGTGCTTTTTCCGAAACTTTGTATAGTGAAGAATGCTTTGGAAACATTAAAAAAATTGACGCTGTTCTTAACCTAACACCAAGCATCCCAAAGAATCCAAAGCATCCCATTGAAAATTGTGTGAAGTTAAAACTCAAACCCTGTCAAACCGAATCAAAATTCAACTGTGCCATTTTGCAAATCCCTTTCTAGAGATAAATACATACGTAAACTCTCTTCGACAATCTTACAAAATGACTCCGGAAAAAATCTATCTACAAATTATCACACTCTCTCTCTCCATCTATAATCCCAATTTTTTACATCTTGCAAACCCCTTGTATTGCCAAATTCTCGCCGATTCTACGAAATGTCACAATTTCTGTAATAATTCGAACAAGTTTTACACACCCCTTAATCCCTAACAAAAAGAAAAATAAGGCTCGCTCACTCTCAACAAATATTGCTCCGTAGCATTATTATTATTGTTATTTTTTTTTTTTACTATATGAATCTTTGGAAAAAAACACAACAAACTTTAGGCAATATTTACTATTTTAATTTTAAAAAACTACGCAAATTTGTCAACGTTGAACAATCTTAATATTTCTAAAACCCAAATAATTCTACTGAACTACTAGTTTTCTTACCGAAACCCTAATAAAAATAAAATTAAACTACTAAATTCTATATCCAATTATTTCCGATTTAGAATAACGTTTAAATAAAGTTTAAAATTACTTACTACTTTTTTACTATCTATTTTTCTGTACATTATTTAACTTTAAGTTAAAAAAAACAAAGGTGTACTGGATAGCTATACCTAATATTATATTATCAAAATAAATAAACAAATTACTTTAAAAAAAACTAACAAATTAATCTATAATAAGGTTCTATTATATTATTTATTTTACATAAATAATTTACTAATTAAATTCCTCACCCCTTAGTTCTTTAAAATCTGTTGCAGTAATTTCGCATTATATCTAGGAAAACAGAAGTAAAACATTCCTACTGAATTCTATCTTTTTTAAATTAATCGTCTTTTCAAACACTCAACGCCATCTCTTATCAGACTACTACACTAATTTGTCACCGAGTTCTTTTTCAAAAGACGTCACTCCAGCAACTTAAAGTATAAAAGTTCCAACATGAACCGCTAGATGAACCCTAACTAAACATCAAAATGTCAATTAGATTTCCACCAATAATAAAATGCCGCGAAACTCGTTGTCATTTCCTGAAAGGCACTTCCGCAAAACTTTTGACGCGTGAATAAAGTTTTAAGTAAATATTTTTTTTAAATAATTCTTATCCGTAATTAAGGAAGTAAATATTTTTTTTTAATTTATAATAAATGTAAAAATTAATATAATTAGAATTATTGCCACATGGATGCAAACTCAAATATAAGATTAATTAACCAGATCCAAAATAAATCTAACGAGAAACTTTGATTCTTTTTTATTTAATTACATTGTCAGAGTATTATAAATATATCCAATCCAAGGGTTCCCGTCAAATTATCTTTATAAAAGTTCTTAAACAAAACTACTGCATTTCTTGGTACTTCAGCTACCTATATGTAACTATTCCTTTTCTTCTCTAATTGTTCTTGTATTTTCTTTTTGAATTCTCCCTCTCTTCTTTCTCTTGAAACTTCGATACTATGAAATGCTTCTTACTTATATGTAATAATAGAAAATAAGCATGAATGAATATTTTTTTTAAATTGGAATGTATGTTTGTACACAAATAACAACCTAGACTTCAAACCTTACTAACTTAAAATGATACGTATTATAAATAAAGCAATTTCTCACCCCTTCAATTCGATATTCCTACTCATCAAAATATTCCTAAAAATCTATCTATTTTCCGCACCTCTCATATGTGGTTATGAATGAATTAAAACATGGTAAAATAAAAATAAATCATCTACATACTTCTTATGACCCTTTTATTATCAAAATCGGTTAAGTCATTTAGATTGTAGAACACAGAAACAGTAAATAAATTATATTAGAATATTCCCATTTAAGCACTAGCAAAATTACACACAAAACTCAGAACACTGCCCTTCTTTTGCTTAATTAGGTAAAATAAAATTTTTATTTAAAAAAACATTTATGTACAGAATTCTACAATCAAACAAAGTACAGTGACTGGTCTTGTACCATACACTTCGAAAACATAACCCTCTTTTTGCATAGTTGGGAAAAGAATTAAGTATTTATGCAATAACATCATAAAAGTATAGCATTCTATAATTCAAATATTCAGGCTGGTTTCGAACCGTATCTGTTTCATATAGATAATATTCCTATAATAAGCCTCACAATCAAAATTTACCTGGCCGGAATCGAACCGCCACCTTCCTAGTAAATATCACTTTTTATTCAGTTGAACTTTACCTACGTTGTTTCTTTTCAGAATAAAAATTAATTAACCAAAACCGTGTGGTGACTTGCATATGGTAGGATTCCGTAGCTATTTTTTTTTAATTTAATTTAATGAAGTTTCACAAATTATCCACAGGCGGACATGATAAAATTATAAGGGTTTCTCAAAAATATTACGGAATCCTAAATCACTACATTCTTTCTGAATGTTAATATTCATCATCGACCTATATTTATATGAAATAAACCATTTGAAAATGTTTGAACTATTTTTTCTTGCAAGGTGGCGCTATAACTGCATTCATACAAGTCGTAAACTGATATTTATTTAAGTATAACCCTGTTTTTTTTAATATCCTTGCAATTCGTTGTTTGGCCAATACTCTAAAGAGGCCACAAATAACAGTATACCGGAACAAACATACAAACCTTTTCTAAAATATTTTTTTATTGTCTATTTTTTGACAGTTCAAACATAAGTCAAACAATTCATGTCAAAACATTTTTATTCAAAAATATAGTTAAATGCATGAAATAAATTAATAAATACCTAGTGCTCCCTACTTCTAAAAATTAAATAGACAAAATATTATCAACAACAATAACGACCACCAGACCACCCTTACAATTCGTGAAGATATCTGCACAATAATGAAAACGAAAACCTCGACCTGAAAGAATTGTCTAGACCTTCTGAGTGCTATTACTGCTGTTGCTGCTGGATGGTGTCCTAAAAAATCAATAGCTTGGAAAAAGAAAGAAATACCGAACAAGAATTCCACTACAAAGAAAAACCTGAAACGAACCTTTCCGTGATGTACTGACTACCATAAAATAAACCATTCATACTCGTTCGTTTTACTGTTCTAATCTCTAGCAATACAATCGAAATACTAAACAGCTCTTACACTCGCACCCATTTTACGGCAACAAATTGTCCGGATGACTCCGGACTATCCTACAGCTCCACTGATCCCGAGTCTAAGGCACCAAATTGTAACGACCTACTTCCTAATTTATAACTTGAACTTAATATAGTCTAGATTTTGATAAACCTAAGCAGATATATGAAAAAGAAGATAGTCGTATAATAATATGCCTAATTTTGTTCATTTACTCGTATTATAACCTCAAAGATGTTGGAATAACCCTAAATAATAAGAGATATAATATTTTAAAATATAAAATTTGGCTCGTGATAATCTAATATAGGACCCTTAGTTGTGCTATAATAACCTTGGTTATGTGTAAGAGCTGTTATAAATTATGAATAAACCTACAGAAAACCTATCTTTTATATTTTACTCCCTCCTATCCTTTCAGTAAAATTAAGTATTTATGAAAATATAGTGTAAAATTGTAGCTGAAAAGAAAGATTAGAAAATTTTGAAAAGTGGCGTGGGGAATATGCCCCGACTCTCGCATATTCCTATGCCCATCATCCGTTCAACAGGTCAGAGCTCTACCATAGGGAAGTGAGCTGCGACTCACTGATTTACTTCTACTTCAACTTATAAATGAAGTTGAAACTTGGAAGAAGCAACTGCAAAAGACTAAGGGGTCCGCGGCCCTATCAGGTAGAAAAGGTTCAGTATGTCTGTAGTACTAATACAAGCTATTGTCCTTTTAGAAATCAATATAATCTGTTTGTCTGTTTAGACTATTGTCCCTAATAGGCCGAAAAGCGAGCTTCTCAATCCCGGGAAGGAGATAACCCTTGGAGCTATCTACTATTAAAGAAACTAAATGATATCATACTTGAATGATCTATAGATAACCCTGTTCGGCAATATAATTCTATAAATGTAATAATTCGAAAACGTAATAATTTCTAGAGATTTTCTATAAAAGAAAGGGTTTGTCCTCTATTAGTTAGACGCTTCCTTTCGGCACTGCTTTGCTTCGCCAAATACAGAAAACCCAGAAACAAGACACTATGTCTTTATTAATTTGGAAACGATACAAAGTCTAGACTTTCTTTAGTCAAAGATCATGATATGTAAATATAAGACTCAATAATTATTGGAATATTGTTTGTAATAAGATTTTATTAATTACCGAACAACTTTATCTAAATTTTATGGAAATGAATGTTGTAATTTATACCAACCTCCAGAAGAACCTGAAACAATACCTGAAAGAAATAAACCTCTCTATCCCTACAGCATATCTCCATGAACAGAAGTATTCTCATTCTTTGAACACATCCGAACATTTTGATACTCCTAAAACCTATCCTAATTGAATCCTACACCTGAGAAGTCCCTAAGTTCCCTACTCTAAGCTAAAAGTAAACAAGAGACACGCGGATCTCATTTAACTATCCCCGCCCAACTACTAAGGGTTTTGAGTGCTGTGAGGTGATTCACTACCCTTACTAATCTCAAATAAGCCTGTCCCTACGGAATGTCCAATTCAAAGCCTAAAGGACCCTATCCCACCCTAAGGGAGGTGTCCCAAAGCCAGCAAAGGCAAGGATAAGAACACTTTCCACCTAACCGAAAGACAGTGAACGAGGAGTTTAGTTGCGGTCTGAGTTATGATATACATCAAACCGCTGCCCGCTAAGCTGCAACCACCTTTTTATATAGCGGAGCTAGAGGCGCTACCCTGACCGCACACTACCTTCCTCGCACAAAGGAAACTCAGTTGATCTCCGTTCTAGGAGCAAAATCAACCCCTGGATAGCTTCAGTAAAGTCCAGGCTTAAGCTGTATACAACTTTACTCACAACCTTTGAACAAAGTATGTATACACACTAAGTTCTCCAGCCACAAGCTCACAACCGTGTGTGATAGTGCTATCGTCTGTTCCTGTTTCTCCGCAGTATATTAACACCATCACTCAACTCAAAAGTCTAGGTTGCGAGAATACCAATCAATATCATGATAAAAACGCTTCTTAGACTGAGTTTAAACGATCCTTATAAAATGTAATCAATAAATTTTTTTCACTTATAACCTTTATTATTTTGTATTTTAGGTTTATTTGATCGTTTATATTTCAAAATAATTACCTTTAGGAAACAGGTCAGTTTCAAGCACCCTAGCTAACTGCGAAATAACCCCTGATCATCTTTTGACAGCCCTTTTAAAGACTTCCCTCTTCCACAACTTTGACACCATCAGATTTGATTTACATTTTTGATTTAATCTAGAATAATATTTATTTTTAAAACCCCAAAATTTCCAGCTCGCGTTTTCTTAATCTGCATAAAGGCCAAGAACTTTTCAGATTCAAACGCAGGTCTATTCTGTAAAATCAAATCTATAACAAGTCTTCGTTCCATCTCTCTCGAACTTTCATTATTAGACAAGATACGAAAAGACAAACCATCTCGATCAAAACAAAACCTCCACAGTTACCCTCGAACTTGATTTTCGATCTCAAAGATTTTAAAATAATTAGATTTTAAGAACAAAATTTGCTTTTAAAACTTAATTCTGACAAGCGTTTTCTTGCCTGTACTTGCTATGTTAATATGCAAAAAGGCAAAGAACAAGAGATTATTTAATAGGTTTCAAAAAGTATTTAATTTATATAAAATACACTGTCCAAACCACTCAATTGATTATTTCAATTAATTTAAAATCCGTTTTATCATTTCTTTACAAATATTCAAAATAAAGATCATTATTTGTTGAATGCAAGCGAAATCTTATATTCGATTGCTAACAGGACAGTTGGTCCGTTACAACTCTAATTAAAAGGCACCTCTTAATCAGCTCACCGCTGCACATCACACGCTCTGGTCAGAGACAATGTGCAGTTTGCATTTACAGCAATGAGATATGTGAGGGCAGTCAAACCTCTCTGCGATCGCGGCCAGTTGCATAGAAACAATCGACGCGCGCCTCCGCAAACATGCCAGATGCACTACAATAGCAACGTTGCAATCTAGGGTGGAACGCGCAACTTGTTCATTCACGGTTTAAAGATACCTGGATTATATTTACTAAGAAAAACCTATTCAGAAAATGTAGTCCACAATTTAGCAGTCTACACTTCGACAATAAGTATTTCTTTCCTGCTTTTACATTTTCTTCCAAGCATAGATGAAAACAAAAGATTAAGGGTCTTAGATGATTATAAAATTATAAGCGGCTACATCAGAAAAAGAAAAGAAGGCGAGCCCTAGAATTTTTCATATTCAAATTGCTTTAGAGAATAGTTTTACATACTAATACAAATAAGAAAAGTGAGTTTAACAAGATCGGTGTTTTTTTTTGTGAGATAGAACTTTGGATAGCAATTTATATTATTTTTAATTTATTTTTTTAAGATCGGTGTTTTTTTTTTGAGATAGAAACTTTGGATAGCAAGTTATATTATTTTTAATTAAATTTTAATATTTAAATTTTATTTAAAATAAAAAATAAAAAACCCGTCATTTATAATTAAAATTTTGCACAGTCGAAAATTTATTACGCTTTTTGTACTTAGCTTTGCGGTCAATGTTATTCTTAGTACTTATCCCATTAAACGTGCCATAAAAAAGTAATCAACAGAATATAGGTACTTATTTCGTATGCCAAGGCATATTTTTTCTATGAAGAAAGTTAGCAAACAGATCTCGTGAACACATTTTTTTTGCACTATTTACGTTCAGTGTATTCAAGAACTTAATTCTGAGTTGTTCCAGAATGGTCTATTTTGAATTGAATCATAAGAAGCGAGAAGCATGGTAGCGTAAAAACATATTCGGGTTAAAATAATATTACATTTGTATTTAATTATATTTTTTACAACATTACCTTGATTATAAAATTTTGTTAATATTCCAAATTCTAGTTTAGAATTGAGTACCACATATTTCTGCCAAATATTATCAAAATCGGCGGGTAAGTGGCACCGCAACCAACTTCTTCCTTTTTTGAGAGAAATATCCGTAAGATAAACGTAAGTAGATATAAGTATCGTCAAAATTAGATGAAAAATGCGAACTGTATGTGGATACCAACATTGAAACAAAATATCCGAACAGAAAATATCAACCTTAGGTATAGCAGTTGATGCAGAGAGCACAGAACTTAGTTCTTTTCGCACGTTCATCCAATTACAACAACGAACATCTATAATGATCACAGAAAAGTTAAACACTATACTAAGCGCAAAACTGAAAGTTCAAAGTTCCGCCAAAGGATCCACGGTCAAAGCCCAGTCACGGAACAAACACCGAACTTCGACCTCACATAAGACCCTCAGCTGAGTTTGAGTGAAGCATCGGAGGAGCAACCACTTTAATTTGGGATATTGCATGCGGTTGCATGCTCGCTTGTGGCATCGACAAGCGATTCAAGCTTTAATATTATGCTAAACTAGCCCGTATTACACGTTCTAGGGTTCCCATCTACCAGGATTTTCCAGGAATTCCGTTATAATATGATCCGGGTTACGGGATTTTCAAAAAAGTCCGGAATATGTCATCACATCATATGTTTTTTTTTTTTGCGTCAGTGATTTGCTTACTTAGTTACAAGTAACGACATAGTATCACAATACATTAGTTCTTTAGACTGTATTAGCATATTGCTATTGGTGTTGTGTAGATCGGCATAATCTGTCATGTTGTCAACAAACACAACAATATATAGCACTATTAAAATTGTATTTTATTATTATTGTATGTAAATTGAGTCAAATAAAGATTTTTGTATATTTTTTTTTGTATTATAAAAGTTGACAAAAACAAGTATCAATGTTAAAAGAAAAACAAAATACCCGACTGCAGAAAAGAGGTTTTTACAGCCTAACTTACTACAGCTTATTACAGCCTAATTTCTTTACGCTTAATACGCTGTTGAGTGTACGTTTTTTGTGAAAAAGTATGCGTACAATCGCTGTAAAAGATTATTGCGCATTCTTTAGAAAAAATCTAGTAAAATCACTTGTTTATTACGAGAAAGTTCGTTGGAAGTTACAAAAAACACGCGTTTTTTATATTTGTGTGAGATGTATGATTTTTATTACAAAAAAATATAGCCTTTGACACTCAGCAAGTGAAAACGAATATATCGACACTTCTCACATCAAAATCGGTCAAGCCCTTTAGACTTTAGGCGATCATATAGAAACATACAGATATACATACATACATACACTCGAAAGACCCCCCCCCCCTCCCTTCTCCCCTCTCCTTACCTTAAAACACAATTATAATGGAACAGGTGTCGGTGATTTTTTTGAGATAGGAAGTAGGTTTAATCCTGTTTTACCCGTTCCCGCAGGAATCCTGGGATAAAAAGTATCTTATGTGTTATTCCAGATTATAAACTACCTGTGTGCCAAATTTCAGCTAAACCCGTCAAGCCGTTTTACCGTGAAGAAGTAACAAACTAACACAAACTTCGCATTTATATTATAAGTGTGATGTGATTTATTAGCATTTCCTATTCCAAACTGCAATAAAACATATAAGCCGCCAAAAATCCTTAATTTTGTTTTTTTATTTTATTTTGATGTACCCAGTGTCACTGTCACGACTAAGACGAACCTATTGACACCACTCACATCAAAATCGGTCAAGCCGTTTAGGCTCTAGGGCGTGCCAAAGAAATATACATACATACGCTCGAAAAACATAACCCTCCTTCTTTCGCAGTCGGGTAAAAATGGCAAGGTTTGGAGAGAGATTTTAATAACAAACACATATCCAATTCTTCAATAATACCTGTTTATTTTATATCATTAAAATTTGCCTTCTGTGAACAAAATATGTTAGTCTATCACTGACTTCATTTGTTTATCTTATAAACGAAGCAATAAAGTCGCTTGTCAATGGAGTTTATGTTTATATTTTTAGAGTTTATAGTTTATAGCTTAAAAATCTGAAACCGACTTCAAAATGCGCAACTTTGTTTTAAAAACCAAACTACTAAACCGATTTTCATAAAAAAACTATGGGACCGATCTGAGTTTTAAACAAATAAATAAGAATTTTTCAAATCTGTTTATACATGATGGAAATATTAACAAACAATCAAATACGACGTTAGTTGCTCAAAACGTTTGAAACATGATTGCGGCCGAGTACAATAAACATAATTTAAATATGTAAATATTACGTTTAATATAAATAAAAGTAAAGCTAAAGATCGGACTAGTGACGTTCAAAATTAGATGCTCGTACCGTGGCTTGATGATGATGATGATGATAACATATTTATACTTATGATTTTTTGACGCAGAATCTATACTAGCAATTTTGACAACCCTATGCATGCTCGCTTTAGAAGAGATTAAGTTAAATGCTGCCGAAAATTTTGCAATATAGGTCAACTAATTCGATAAGCGAATGAAAACCCTTTGAGTTTAATTTTAAATTTAATTACTTTGTTAGTCAGTATCAAATAAATTGGTATACATTTTGATGCACTTTTATAAAGTCAATCGAAAAGAAGATTCGGTGGTCAACTGAGCCCATAGCCCACTGAGCCCGCAAGCTCAGTTGACCACTTGACCACTTTCTGTTTTCTTCGGGGTTAGCTCGACCAACAAGTCGCGAATATCTACTTTGAGAATACTGTCTACAATTGGTTTGCTAAAAATGAATCGATAAAATAATATACCAGCAATGTTCCGTGCGCTGAAACAACATCGACAATTAAATGTCGTTTATCGTGTTTTATTTTAATAACATTATCTTTGCCAAAAGCATTGAAGATATTAATAGTATCCAAAAGCCAAAATGTATGAATTCGTTGTATAGATTAAGTATTATGTTGTTTTATTAAGAGTGCACAAAAAAATCTTATTCTGTGGGTAGATTAGATTATACTTATCACTTTTTTATGGTTCCGTACCCAAAGGGTAAAAACAGGGCCCTATTACTGAGACTCCGCTGTCTGTCCGTCCGTCCGTCCGTCCGCCTGTCACCAGGCTGTATCTCATGAACCGTGATAGTTAAAGAGTTGAAATTTTCACAGATGATGTATTTTTGATGCCGCTATAACAACAAATACTAAAAAACAGATTAAAATAAATGTTTAAGGGGGCTCCCATACAACAAACGTGATTATTTTGCTAGTTTTTGCTAGATATTGATAACGGCAAAAGGTAGACGCTTGAAATATTAACGGAATATTGAGTTATATTATTCACATTATAAGTAAATAATTAAATTAAAATAAAATTAATATTTAAGCCCCCCCCGTATTTATAGATAATGGTACGGAACCCTTCGTGTGCGAGTCCGACTCGCACTTGGCCGGTTTTATTTAAATTATTTAATTAATAATCACTTTGGCAAGTACAAGTCAGAATCGCGCACAGAGAGTTCCGTAGGATCTCGCCTTATTGTTGGAATTAAGAAAGTTGTGGGCTCGGCGGCCTCTGCGAATAGAGTACGCTTACTTCCTTATGTATTACCATATTTTTATCAATACAAACTGACTGAATGTATTTACGACAATTGTTTCACAAGAAATCGGTTTGGTTCAAAGCGGGTTATTTAAAAAATAAAAACTTTTTCACAAAAATTATTGTTATTTAAACATTGTTAATAATATATTAAAACATTCTTTAATATTGTCGGAATCTCGACAATATTAAAATATATATATATATTACGTATAGATTTAGCGTAATTATTTACCTTCAGATAATTGAAAAAAAATTGTCATACAATAGTGGGATCGCAAACCATATTCGCATAACTAGACCCTTCAGGATTTCACTTCAGACAAGGAAGAGCATTCACTTCAGCTAGGGGGTAAGTTTGACCCCGTCGGCTGAGGTAAAGACCATCTCACCTGACTAGATCTCACCCAGAACGTCTTTTATTTTAGGTACTTGCTTAAATTTCTTTGTAGTAAGGAAAACCTCTAGGTACCTACCTAATTTTCCTTTATCAGTCGATATTTTTTCCAGAACAATTGTTTTGTCCGAAAATTGCAACAAATTTGTCACAGAAAATGAAACAGCCACGCTCAAACATATAATGAAAATTTATCGCGTGACGTTTTCATTAATGGTCATTGTTGCGTACATTTATCACAGAGAGTTTGCAACTGAAGCTAATGTTGGCCTACTCCATTGTTGTAGTGATAGGTATTTCAGTTTAGCTCAGTTTATTACATGAATTTTCAATGATATTTGTTTTGGAATTATATTTAATTGTTGTAGCGGGTTAATTCATTTTTAATATAATTTTCTGTAGATATAATCTACAGAAAATACTGTAATTTAGTATAGTTAGTAATTATTTCTGTAGATATATCTGTGGAATAATGGAATTAAATTACATACAAATGTTTTATTTCGAGTATTAGCATTTCATAAGTAGACAATGGGAGTTAAAAGTTAAAATTACTTAAGGTCATGTTAGAAGGCGCAGTTGGATGCAAAATTTAACTAGAAAAACCAGTCTCACATTTTGATTAGAAACTTGGATCTTGAGCTCTTGAGCACTTAAAGAATTGATTGAATGTAGTAATTTTATGACATTCTGAAGATTTTTTATATTCCTTCGATCTATTACAATATATTGTCATCATATTTCGTATAACTGTACTGTAATAAAACTAAATGACGATGATGACTAATAATGGATAAACGGAAACATCGTTACCGGCATCCATGTGATTTTTTATCGCAGGTTTTCAAAAAGCAATTCTGCGTCAAATCGTATGAATTTGGATAAATTCTTATTTTATTATGTCGACCTGTATGTAACTGACTATGTAATGAAATCTAAGATAACTAATCTAACCATCTGCCAAGGATCGTAGCGTCATGAAAATTGGCAGATGTATGTAGTTCTGATGACAATACAATAATATGGTACTGTCGAACTGATCTGATGATGGAGCCGGAAGATATGAACTAGAACTTCATGTTGGAACATCGTATCATAGCTGTGTTTGGATTTGTTAGAAAAGTCTTGTAATGAACGTTGACCACAATAATTTGTGGCGTGTTTTTTAGTTTTTTAAACTGTAATTATTGTTGCAGAAGTCTTTTTATTGCAAAGATTTGGATTTCATACGAGTTTTCAAAAGAGCTTACGGAATAAACTAGGTATATCAGTTGAAAAAAAATCGTTATCAGGGAAATGAGTTACGATATTTCATAATTCGAATCATGGCTATGTAACCCCAAAACATTCTAGTATTATAAAGTAAAAGATAGTTTTACTTATACTAGTTCTCTCTAAGCCCAATCTGCATATTTTCTGAGCACTATTCTTCCAAGATAACTGATCGCTGCGAACCCTATTACCCATTTGTAGGAATGTCGTTCCCTAAAATAAATGTTCTATCTATTATATATAAAATATATCCATTAAATCGGTCTATGAAGATTAAATACTATCTCCAACCACATTTCAAAACGTTCATAACAAATGATTTACGAGATAGCTTTCCCTGCTAAGGCCATTCTACTGTCTAGTTCTATAGCAGCCATTTCAGTCTAGGTTACTTGACATTTTGACACTGGCGGCGATCCAAGCTTTGAAGTACAGGCTCTTATAGGATAAATTCTACTTAGTTAGGCCAGAACTAAGTAAGAATTTATCCTTTAAGATTTATATATAAATCGTCAATTATTCGGTTGGCAATTTATTGGTATCAATGTTCGGTTAGAATTTATTTTGATTAATTCTGTACGTATATAATAGTAGTAGATAGAAATATTTAAATGAGAAATTCTAGTATAGTTAAATATAAGTATCTCGGAAACGGCTCCAACGATTTTGATGGAATTTTGTGGCCGAATGTTGGCTCAATGTTGTCTTTTCTTCCTTTCGTACCGTTTATATTGGTTGTACACAAACATATGTTTATCATAGTATATAATAAAACCGGAAAAGTGCGAGTCAGACTCGCCCACCGAGGGTTCCGTACAAACTAGTAGATAAAAGGGGGAAATACAATACAAATACAAAAAAAAAAATACAAAATATTTTATTTTCAAAAGATTACAATGTTACCATAAGACTTAAAATTTAGATATATGTGCAATATTGTTATGTATTTAAATCATATATTTTTTATATTTTCCTTCATAAAACGAAAAATATACGTCGTAAAAATATTTTAAAACCTGTTGTAGCTTATGCTAATGAAGCTCTTTCATATGTTATCTACCCCACATGATACGGTTAATTCACTTTAAAATTTGAACCTTCATTCCTTGCATAAAGACACTATTTTTTTGTGATTAAATTAAAAATGTCCAGTTTTCGGATTTTTTCCTATATGTGTAACTATATGTGTATATGTGTACTCTAACACAATGCTTCTTGCCAAATTTCATTGTTCTAAGTCAACGGGAAGTACATAGGTTATGATTCCCTTGTAAGTGTCGAAATTTGCGTTTTTTACGATATATTCGGCTGTAACGTTTTTTTACGAAACTTAGAAACTTTATTTTTTTCTTTCTGTAGCAATATAATATGAATCTGCGTATATGGTTTAAATTTCAACTCGATACCTTCACGCGTTCCCGAGATAAAGGTCTTGACACCCGGACGGACGGACAGACGGACAACAAAGTGATCCTATAAGGATTCCATTTTTTTCCTTTTGAGGTACGGAACCCTAAAAATGCAGGAGTAGGATATCTATCGGTGGCGGCTGACAAAAGTTGCAAGCGCAGCCGTACCGGCACTTTATTCGTACCGTTTTCCTTACCGGCTTTCTCTCCGGCTATGGTTAACATTGTCTAGTCACGACCCTTCGTCACAAATGCACTTAGCCACATCGGACATGCGAGTCTGTCACTTCTATCAATATTTAAAAACAGTAAGCCGCAGCAAATGAGCAGAACAAGGTTTTCGCAATTGTTACATAATTGTCAATACTTAAATAAATAATTATTTGGGGACATTTCATACAACACCATCTACTTATATAGCCCAAACTTAAGCAACTTATTTGTTTAGATATAAACTCAGGTATGCCTGTGACGATGATAAACTTCTACACAAACCTCTAAACTGCATCATACTAAACGCTTCGAGAAATAAAATGGAATTAAAAATTCCTCTACTCATACTCGTAGAAAGCACTATCTGATATTTCACAGATACAAAAAGCTTACTACATAGCTGCATAGGCAATGTTACTCTCCCAGACACCCGCACATTTAAGATTCAAGGAAGCTCTGAAACGTCTCTGTGAACTCGCAACATACACCCTTAAATACGACCACAATCTTCGCCTTTACTACTCAGTAATAAAGTCCAATTTGTCACCATCTCGCTGACGGGTACGTAACGGTTCTTTTCAATGTATTATTTCGGTTGTTATCGCGATTTATCTACTTTATTATATCTCTAGAATGCGAAGTGCCTGCTTTGCGGGAGATATAAGGATTTTATTGACATAATTTTATGGTTTACGTAAGGTTTTTTTTTATATTTTTTGCATGGTAAGGGTAATTATTTAAATTATAAGTTGAAAATTAGGCCTTGGTACCGCCCTTTTTCGAGACCGCTAAATATGGACATTAGTTTAGATCTCAAGAGTAAAAGTAATGGGGTATGTAAAGTTGTTTTTCGTTTTTTTTATGTTTTTATTTGATAGATTGGATCATTCAAAAGAACTAATTTCAATATTTTTTATTCTGTTCAGTACTTATTTTTTAATATTTTTTTAAGATAAAATCGTTATGAAGTCACAAGTCCTGCTGAATAAAGTGTTGTGATAGCCTACATGAACTAAAAAATAATAATAAGATACACGTCTAACTTGACGTTGACAGTGACATGTATATTTCTACAATTCCATAGAAAATTATTTTGATAAGACAGTTGTCATAGAGATATTGTCTATGCTTGATATTCAATGCCAATGCTGTCAGCATCAACTTTTTTTTAGGAACTGTGTCGTCATTTTAGAGGTCGACTGAAGGTCAAATATTATTTGTATTTTCGCAAAAATGTGCGCCATCTCATCATTTTATGAGCCCAAAATAAAAAAATATGGTCTATAGACATACAATCTCGAAATGGGTTTGGAATCAGCATATGTTACATTTTTCTTTATATACCACATTCGGTCGATCGATTTGTTATCTCTCAGGTTAACTTGGCAGACGATTATCAATTAAAATTCGGCTGAGTTAGCACTAATAACATTACTTATAATAAGTGTGAAATCGCATTACAACGGCAGAAAACTGTTTACCCTTACCCTAAGATATAAACCAATTTCCAATTCCAATATATTTTTTACATTTTTAATATATTTTAAACCAATGGGTTTCTTATGTCGTTGTTTTAAACATAATTATTTTTTTTCGAAGTTATTATAATAAATATTAACAAAATATAAAAGTACAAGCCTACGGATATCAATTGACTAAATGTAAATTAAAAACTTTCTCTTTGTAGTCTATTAAAAAGAATCTTAACAAAAAATAATATATAATTATATATACATACTTGGTGAAAGAACTTTTTCTTTCGTGAAGTATGTATATACTCGTATATATTATATATTATTTTATTGTATTATATTATTCATTAAACTCGCCATTGTCTGTCAGAAAACTCTCATATAACAAACATAACAAGAATTCGTTCAAAACAAGAGTTTCGGGTGTTTAGATTAAACTGGGACCGAGATAACCTTCAAACTTGAATTAAGTATTTGACACGTTGCTTTAGAACACACTTCAGTGACATGGCTCATACTAGTTCAGCCTAAGTATATACTCGTATATATACTTCAGATGCCACATACTTGAATGAATTAAATTTTGCTTTGCTTTCTACTAAATTAAACAATCTACTTATAAACATACATAGTGTAACGATGGTGACGTAGCCGCTAACGTTCATTTGTCACTTTCAAATAATTGGAACAGTGCATAGAAGAATTTCGGCAAAATTCTGGAAAGTTTGAAATAAATAACAAAAAAAAGACGAGCGAAAAGACTATAGAAATTGAGGCTTCTAGAAGGTCCTGCGGGGTATCCTTCTATTCTTCTATCCTTCTATCCTTCTAGCCTGGCCTCGCAGCTCAGTTGGTAGTACATGCCTGTCTGCTAAGCTGTAAGTCGTGGATTTGAGTCTTATCCAAGACAAACATTTGTCTGATAAGCATGGATCTTTGTTCTGTGTCTGTGTGTTTCTATGAATCATAAGTATGTATTTACAAAAAAGTGTGTATGTATTCTATCACCCATCTGGTTTCCATAATGCAAGCTTTGCTTAGTTTGGGCCAGATGGTGAAATGTTCACCAATGTCCGTTTACTATCGGGCAGTCCGTTTACTAACTCTATTTTCATCGCGCGGAGTATAATATACTTTCTGAGTTGGTCTTTCTCAATTAACATACTTAATCTAATCTCGAGTGAATACAACATAATAATAATGTGCGCGGACCGGAAATTCGCTTAACATCAGATGAATTTAACGGTTAAGCGGAAGCATAATATATTTAAGAAAAAAAAATGTAAGACCTTGGTGTACCTCGAGTAGTCTAAATAGTTTGATGGGTTTGTAGTTTGTCTCTTTTTTACTAGTGTCCAAGAAGATTGAAAGTTTCGATATAGGTATTGGTTTTTTAGTTTATGTGTATAGATGTGTGTTATTCATTTAATTATTATTATTAAAAATTTCATCGCACTCAGATTAGCTTAACCATTAAGTATAAGGCCCACTGATCAAATGACCAACACACAAAAACAAACGGACAAACAAACTGACGGATCGTATGGATGATAAACGTGTTTACTTTAGTTATATCAACGATATACGAGTATAACGTATTTCTGGGAACATTTAAAAAACTTATTTTCACGATATACTCTCTTCAATTGCTCTAAAGTAAAAACATGGTACCTTTATACACACAGCAAGGCTAATGCTAGCCTTGCTGTGTGTGTGTGTATCTGTCCACCTATTAGTGGATATAAAGTTTCTGATGACATTGACAACTGACGTAACAATGTAGATAAAAACGGCTTATCCACCCTCCGTGCTAGGCCTGCTGGGGTAAATAACTTTTCACGGGCAGCTGTCTCCTTTATCATACTTAACAACTTTACATGACTTTTAATAATACCATTTTCCCTACGAAAATATTTAAATTAGATCTCTAAATGGCAATAACTCTACACGATCTCGCTCAGGAAAAAATATAAGGGCGGGTTAATCTACTATACTTTTAAAGAAATGTTAGTAACCTCCGGTTTGGTACAGAGCTGTAGGGATGGTGGACACTATCTAAAAAAACGACCAAGTGCAGGTTGGACATCGCCCATTCAGCGTTATGTACCAAATGTAGAATGTAATTTACTACGCGTCTACAAAAGTGCTACGCGCTACGTCGTAGCACTCAAACCATTATAACAATGAGTTTGTTGGTAATGGACAATTACATTTTTATGTTAAGATTGTATTTCTAAGTTTTTTCAGCGATAAACTATTTATTAATTATCTATAATATTTTAAAATGTTTCATGTATACAAAAAATATTATTCAAAATCCATTTATTTCGACCAAATTACAAATAAAATTTGTTTAATAATACACAAATTATCAACTTATACACATGTGTTTATTAGTATTAATATTTATCTCGGATAAACTTGCCATATTTTCTTGTAAGTTTCTATCAAGGTTAAGCTAAAATAATAGCAATTTTCTCAAAAGTTTACTCGTTATTTCAGTCCAATACGTTAGGCCACTTATCAAAAGAACTTAAAACTAGTTGTACGAGCTTTCAATTTGGTCGACTGCCAAATTGACAATACTCCATTGAAATACACTTTGGCGCTGTTTTGAAAAGATTCAATAGATGACAACTTGTGAAAAGAACTTTTCTTGTAACGATAATTGGTTTCGAGTAGCGCAATTTGTAACTTGAGGCTGCTTAGAAATTAGTAAAAAAGTAGTTGTCTGAGTATTGATTTGTAACGTACTTAGCTCCCAAGCTATGTAATAAAGTTTCGGTAACCAATTTTAACTCACTTTTAGTTGTCATCTCGATTTAGAACTATAATTACCTAGTTAATAATAATTAATAATATTCAAGCTCACAAGTACATGTACAAAATGTAACGTACTCAATTTTATAGATTTTTGTCATTTTTGTCATCCCCAAAAAGAGATAAGGTTACTGCTTTATTTCGATAAAATATTCGCTAGAAATATTTGTTACTCGATTCTAGACACAAATGTAAGTAAGCACTTATGATCAAAATCGGTATAGAGGTTGTCGAGACAAAGATTAAGAAATCTTGGTCAAAAGGGTACATTTTACTTAAAGCCATTAAGTTTGTTGCCTGATTTTGATAATATTTGGTAAAAACATTCGATACTTAATTCAGAAAAAAAGAATTTCCATTACGAGCAGTAGATCTCGCGAGCTCATATTTTTGCAATAAATATTGTTGAAAAATGTTTGTATTCGCCAGGTCTTAGCCATTTGTTGGTAGATTTTGATAATATTTGGTAAAAACATGTTCTGAACCAGAATATCGATTACGATTAGTAGTACTCGCGAGCTCAGATTTTTGCAATAAATATTGTTGAAAAACGTTGTGTTCGCCAGGTCTTCTATTCGTAGAATTAGTAAATGATAAATCAATATTGGAGAATATTTTCACTCAATACCATGTAGCCCCAAACTAAAAGCTTGTATTATGAGACCCAGATGGCATATAAATTACAATACACTTTTCTTTTGTAAATACATACGTAAGATACATATATACACCCAAACACAAAACAAACAAGCATAACATGCTCAACAGAAATGTTTGCCTTAGGTCGATAGAACCCACGACCTACAGGTCAGAACGCAGACGTAGTCTCAAATAGTAGTAGATAGTGCAAGGCCTTACCGAAAAACGTTACTTAACTTTAACCATCGTCTTAAATTCTCTGTCTTCTTTCCGCAAGTGTCAAGTGTAAGCGAAAAGTTGACAAAATATGTTAAGGATGGCTTAAAGATATGTAACGTTTTTTGGTAAGGCCGTAAAGTTTTATGTCCAAACATATTAGTAGTAAGTACCTATAGCACGTGCCTGAACACTAAATACAAGGACATCGCTAATATCACACGTAATATTGACTGGCCTTGTGGCTCAGTTGGTAGTGTGTTTACGTCTACCTGCTGAACTGAAAACGACCTTTCAGTTCAGCAGGTAGACGTAAATAGCAGGGGTTCAATCCCCACCCAGGGCAAACATTTGTGTGATGAGAATGGATGTTTGTTGTGTGTCTGGGTGTTTCTATGTATCATATGTATATATTTACAAAAAAAAGTTTATATGTATTCTATCATCTAATTCCATAGTACAAAGCTTTGCTTAGTTTGGGCTAGATGGTGCTGTGTGAAATGTTCACAAATATTTATTTATTTTATATAAATAAATATACCTACAACTACACTGCTGCTCGCACCAAGCGTTTCCCCTTTATAATCCTCCTGAGAGATGAATCCCTCTCTCAAGCTGAGGCATGTCAGAATACCCCTTTCGGCGTATGAATGGATATAAATCGGTTATGCACATACCGCGTCGGGAATGCCTCAGATTGTATTTTGTAATAGGAATTATGTACTTGTGATATTAAAATGTAAATTTCACTGCAAATGCGCGGATTGATTGTTACGAGCACGATAACGTGTACTTAGCTTTGTTTTAAATAACAAGTAAATAATATTATTAAAAGAAAAACAAAATTTCCGATTGCACAAGAGCGATTTGTTGTCTAATTTACGTTTGCGTTTCGCTTGACATTTTTATTTTTTCAGTTTTTTAAACTGTAATTATTATCTCATTGGAATCTTTTAACGTACATTTACATATAATGTCAGATTTATACGGATTTTAAATTTTACTATCAGTCAATTCGAATCGAGTGACGCCATTTATTATGTGGTTGGGAAACTATTGCATAAATTCGACATCTAGTTCAAAGTTGTGGTGATTTTGTTTGTTCTCTCACTTCATTCTTTAATATCATTAAATAATCAATCAATAGAGAGAAAAAAGAACAATTTGTATTTGTATAGCTTCACTTAGTATTCATAGAATCGTGAATATAGCGTCAATTTAGTCGATACAAATTCCAATGTAATATTATTTTAGTTAATACTTACGCTTGTGTCAATCCAGTGTAAAATAAAGTCGTAGGTACATCAGATACAAAAAGAGTTTTTATATAATATCAAGATAAAAGTGTACCTAGTTGCAACGAACCCGCCACATACAAAAACACGGCGAGAGTCATAGGCCGATTGAGGGGCTGGCTTCTACGCGAACCGTACTGCTGGTGAGGAAAGTTCGAGACGAGCGACGGCTTCCCACATCATCAAATCATCAACAAAATTATAAATGTACCTATGCCTCTGCGGTTTGCCTTTTTTTCGAGTTTCGTTATAATTCCGAAGTTAAAAAATTAAATGTTTAAATTATAAAACAAGGAATAGTTCCAATCATAATAATATGAAAAAAAAATTGAAATCTATTAATCAGTTTTTTCCTATTGTATTAAAAACGCTTAATTTGCT
Source organism: Lycia hirtaria (assembly GCA_947563715.1). NCBI lineage: Eukaryota > Metazoa > Arthropoda > Insecta > Lepidoptera > Geometridae > Lycia > Lycia hirtaria. The sequence continues at coordinate 11,130,828 of OX387379.1, read as the reverse complement.
GGAAAAAATCGTACGACAATGTTTCTTTTACAATAACAAGTATCTAACAGAAAAATAAAAAAATACCCGACTACTTACATAAGAGTGATATTTTGTAGTAGGGAGAATGGGGGAATTGGAGCCATGTAAGGAAAAGTTAAAATTAAAGCATATTTTTGTACTCGTTGTCTATATAACTAACATCTCGGAACTAACAAAATACAGTCAAATTGAGAGCTACTCATTTCAAGTCAGGTATAAAATAATTATACGTACTTACCTACAATTATTTGATCGAATCGGAAAGATGGGTAGATTAAGTTCCAACTACGTCTCAGACGTAAGGTTCTAGAACTCTCTAGAGATTAAACACAAAACAGGAGTTGGGAAGTCACTAGTCTAAGTCAGATTATTTAGAGTGACAGGTACTTTACTCAAAATGACCATTTCAACGGTATAGGGGTGCCTGGGGTCGACATAAATTCCGATGTCGGCATTATTAGGGAGTCCTTAGTTTGACGAAGGTACAGCTGAAATTGTTGAGGCTATCTCAAAGCATATCGAACCCCTAAAATTGTCTATTGTTTACAAGCCAGCGAAATACTCGACAATGTTCGAAATCGCTCCGCCAATTTATCGACATATTTATGCGTTGTTCGCGTACATGAACGACGGTGTGTTTGTGAGATTTAATTAAAACCGAAATCCAGTTAAGGCCAATATAGGCTGATGTCTTTGTTCGGCGTATACGCTGAAATTTGATATTGAAGGGCCCACTTGCAATGATCGTGATTGCTTGAATATGCTTGTAAATCATTAGTTTTTTAGGTAAATTGTTAGAAATAGGCTTAATTATGAAACATTTTATTTTATATAACTAATTATTATACCGATGGGGCCGGAAGGTTCTCGAGTGGAGACCACGCACCGGCAAGCGCAGCGTAGGAAGACCAGCCACGAGATGGGCAGATGACCTCATACAAGTGGCAGGGAGACGCTGGATGCAGGCCGCTTCCAATCGGTCTTTTTGAAAATCCATAGGGGAGGCCTATGTCCAGCAGTGGACTTTTTATGGCTGAGATGATGATGATGATGATGAATTATTATAAGAGACGTTGATCAATCGCCCATAATATAAGGATCTGAAAAACAAGTATATAAGTACCTATATTAAAAGAAAAACAAAACACCCGACAGCAGAAGAGCAATTTTTACAGTTTAACTTGTGAGTGTAATTTTTTTGTGAGAAATGCGCAAAGTCGGTGTAAAAGATAAAAAATTTGGACACCTATGTTTTTTTTACTTTTATTAACAATTAATATTTACTTGTGTGAGATGTGTTCAAAAGCACTTAGGATTAAAAGTATTTTAAGAAAAACAACCGACAAACCCGAATGTTCAAGAGCTAATTTTGTAGACTATTGTGCTATGATGCCGCGTTTACATTTTTTCCGAGAATATTGATTGAGAACAGAGCAGTTGTAAAATCTGTTTCAATAACATTTTATGGTGATTCGTGTAAAATCACAAGGGGCTACGAAAATCTACCCTTTTAATACTTAATTTTTAATTTTGAAAAATAATTAATAATATACTCGTGTAGTTCAATCATTTCAGAAAAATATATATAGAAATATTAACTCAATATTGATTTTGTTGTTAGCCTGTAATAATCCACTGTTATGCAAAGACTTTCCTCATCCAGTGTTAGCAGTATTTTTTAAAGCTGCCAAATTCATCACGCTATCTCTAAATACTCATTGTCAAATAACTCAAATTTTTTTGTTAGAATCAGTGCCGTTATTTTATAATCATAAATTCATACAAGGCCTCACTGTCCGTATTTTACAAGGAACTGAACATGAAGGAGTCTTATAATATTCCAATCACGACGCATATATACCCATCCTATGAAAACAAGGGAAAACTTCATTAATTAGGGAAAGGGGTTCTACTTTATAGCTGGTAGACCGTAAAAATGCTAAAACATGGTCATGAAATTAAACACCCTTCGGGCTTACCGCAAGCTGTAAAATAAATTATCATTAAACCGTATTTCATTATAATGCATATTTTATAATAAAACATGCAGAAATAAAATGTTATGATAGAACACAAAATAGAACTTAAAGCATATCATTTGACTTGCTTGCGCGTAATTAATACTTTGAAGATATAAAATTACTAAAATTAATTAAATTTTTTGTTGAAAAAAGAATATAAGACATAAAAGATAATTTTATTACACAAAAAATCAATATAAGTAAATTAAATTATGTATACGTTCACCTGGGTGCGTGTAGGCAGTAAATTAAGGCAGTTTCTTTTTTGTATATTAAGTATTATATTAGATAAAGATTCTGGCAGTTCCCGGCAGCCTAGTCGGGAGACCGTCTGACTTGCGATCTGCAGGTCCTGTGTTCGAATCCCGCGGCACGCACCTCTGTCTTTTCTATGTTATGTGCGTATTGTTGATTGCCGTCAACTTCAAACGGTGAAGGAAAACATCGTGAAACCTACATGACTGAGAGTTCTCAATGATCTTGAAGATGTGTGAAGTCTGCCAACCCGCACTTGGCCAGCGTGGCAGACTATGGCCTTACCCCTCTCACAATGAGAAGATGGCCCGTGCCCAGCAGTGGGACAGTTTGTACAAACAGGGCTGATAAAAAATCTGTCATGCGAGCCCCAACATTCGCTTATAATTATTTTCCGAGTCCAAGTCTGAGTGCGAAGGCTCAGCAGCAGCCTCCAAACTCGAAGAAAAAAAATATAACTGTAATAAAACTTTTCTAGACTGAAAGCTGATTGAACATAATACCTTAAAGAAACAAAATCGTCAGCCGGCTTTAGAATGGTGGATCATACGTCATGTAAAAAAAATATTATCTCATCTCCTCCGTCGTGTAGTGTATCACTGGATAGTTTAAAAAAAATGTTACCATCCTATATTATTTGTAAAAAATATTTTTCAATTTAGGGATCCGTTTGCAAAATGTAAGCCTTGAAGTAATAATGTTGTGTGGCTTCCATGCCCACTAAATGTTTACTGTGAACAGTCATATGGGTAGTTCATCTTGAAGTCCGTTCATTATTTATTTTCCATCCATCATAGTGCCCTTATATTGTTTTACCTACAACAATAGACAATATTTTCATAGGACTGTGGGTCGGGCCTAGCTGGTGAGGTTGGTTCTCCAATAAAAACTATAAAAGTTTCTAGACAATTTAGTTTCGTAATCATTTACACCCTAAAAAGTCTTTTGAGGTGTAAATGATTACTGTCTCATATAGACAGCGACAGCCACAGCGTACGGCGTAGTTAGAAGTGCACAAGCACGCACCTTGCAAAACCAATTTTGTAAGTGGCTGCCCCTCGCCATAAGCAATAGCGATTTAAGCTTGGAGATAAATATTAGCTTTCTGGTTTTACAAAAGGACTGAAATGTTAGTCGAAGCTTGACGAAATATTTATACTCGGACAACATTTTCAATATTGCATAAATGATAAGAGGTTGAAATAATGATAGTCTTTTGATTTCTTTCTCGCGTTATTTTTTTAGAGAGATATTAAAGTAACAATCTAGATAACTATCAGCAGTTTCGTCATACGACGGGTTGACTCCAAACGACGCAAATACATAACTACCTATTGCTGATTTTAAAGCTTAATGTTTTATAATTGCGTCGTTAGACACTCATCGGAACTATACTATACGGAAATAACTTTCACTGGCTTGCGACATGCCAACTAACAGGCAGCGTACTGTACTGTGACTGTGTCTTTATCAACTTTTAATAAATAAAAAAATAATAAATATTTGTGGACATTTCACACAACACCATCTAGCCCTAACTAAGCAAAGCTTGTACTATGGAACTAGATGGCTGATAGAATACATATATACTTTTTTTTTTTTGTAAATATATACATATGATACATAGAAACACCCAGACACAGAACAAACATCCATGCTCATCACACAAATGTTTGCCCTGGGTGGGGATCGAACCCACGACCTTCCAGTTCAGCAGGTAGACGTAAACACACTACTTACCAACTGAGCCACAAGGCCGACAAAATGCATACTTTGTATATATATGTTTTTAAACTGATTCAATTCACGCTATACACACTGAAGCGCACGCGCTATACAACTCCAACCGGCGCACAAGTACTACTTCATTAACGATTGGTCAAGAAATTGTTTAAAAAAAAATACTGTAGTTACGTCTTGTAACTTAAAGGATCATACTCGTACTTCTCGATGCGGAATTGGTTTGCAATAAAAGCAAAGTATCGAATCGACGTAAAGCAACTTCGCGCGAGCTTCACAAAAACAAAAACTTAAAACATCTTTTTAGTTTTAGTATGGACAAAACGTCTGACCAGCTCAAGCTGTTTCCGCGTCACCGTGTCAAAAATGTCAGCCTGAAAGGCTTTTCTTAATTTTAAAGTACCTACTATAGGTCGTTACCTACGTCTTATTAACAACAAAACAAACACTCACGATTAAAAAAATAACATAACAAATAATAAAATTAAATAAAGTGCAATCAAAAGTACTTACTAATTTTCTTTTAACAGCTACAAAACTTCACAATCATTCAAGCAGCATCGATCCAAGGCTCCAACATAGACGAGTTCCAAGACTAACGGTCGGCTATATTAACACTACAAAGCCGAGAGACTCTACGGGAAAGAACTCTTAAATCTCATCAGAACTAAAACCTGGCTCGCAGATCGTGTCTTTATATTCAGAACACGATGGCTTATACCTTACATAGGGTTAGCACTTTTCAAGTATTTTAAAATTAGCCACGCCTAGCGGGTGAAGAAGCATAATTCTGTAATAAGCTTACTAAACCTTGCTCAACTAAGTCATCGCTTAACATCAGTCAGGTTGGTTACAAAAAAAAAATTGTGTGAGAATTAATTATAGTTTTATTTTACATTATTTTAACAATTTTATTATCTAGTTCATGCCTGAAGTTCTGGAAATTCAAAAAACTTGGTGTTTTTTTTACACTTACGCCTTGTCTTTTGCCAAGAAGATGTTTTAATGACAAGACCGTGTCATATTATTCATCTACAAAATAGTGAATCCCAACAAAAACATAAACGTGAAAACTGGAGCCAAGTGCAGCGCTTAGAAAAGGTTATAGATTTAAATATTATAATATATATAACCAATAAAAAATAAAATATTATTGTATCTTTTCTGGAATTTTATAGGGTGTTATTGGAAATCCTAATACTTAAAATATATAAATTATAGGTAAAAATTTAGGTTTTTTCCAATATTTTATATTAACTATTAAAGGTTACCAATTTTTTATTTATGAAAAGGCAAACCATTGTTTGTTATGCCTTCGTGCTCTATATTTGACTATAGAAAATTGCGTCACAAACATGCATGAAAATAAATTGAGGCAGAAATGTTAAAAATATTTCTATTTCATAACACTTTTTCTACTAAACAAATTAAATGAACCAATTATAATATTTAAAAACAAATACCGTCTTCCAACAAACGAGTTCTATATCCTATCTATATTGACTGGCCTTGTGGCTCAGTTGGTAGTGTGTTTACGTCTACCTGCTGAACTGAAAGGTCGTGGGTTCAATCCCCACCCAGGGCAAACATTTGTGTGATGAGCATGGATGTTTGTTCTGTGTCTGGGTGTTTCTATGTATCTTAAGTATATATTTACAAAAAAAAAAAGTATATATTTATTATATCAGCCATCTAGTTCCATAGTACAAGCTTTGCTTAGTTTGGGTGTTGTGTGAAATGTCCACAAATATTTATATTTATTTATTTATCCCTCACTGATGGCATACTTCCAGGACAATTAGAACTGGCACAAGTGTCAGTGAGAAATAGGACACTAGCAACCCTACCTGCGGGCAATTCATTATTCCCCGGGAGCATTCATCACGACATTCACAATTTACTTACGTAGCTCCTTACAAAGGAAACTCATCGTTCCTTTACATTTTTCACCTTTTTATCGTGTAACTGTCACTTTTATTGATTTGAGAGCTGGCAAAAGCTTTGTCGGAACTTCGTTTAACAAAGTGATGGGTATAAACGTGAAATCTGAAACGGGATTTTTGATGAAAATTTGTTTATACCAGGCCACGCGCACTCTGCAGTTACAAAACGAGACTAGCCTCAAATCACGGCCGCATGCCTGTAACCACAGATCCACACTTGTACCTACAGTCGCGGCAGTTTCTATTCCGAGATAGATTGCAGACTGCATATCCCACGGCAAAAATTGGTCTCACTAGGTTCTACATCTTCACGAGAAACAGACAGAACGCCATGCGTGTGCCAAATGTGTCAATGTGCCTACTTTTAAATTAGGTGTGACGCCTCATATTTTTAGGGTTCCGTACCTCAAAAGGAAAAAACGGAACCCTTAGGATTACTTTGTTGTCCGTCTGTCTGTCTGTCTGTCTTGTCCGTCTGTCTGTCTGTCTGTCTGTCCGGCTGTCCGGGTGTCAAGACCTTTATCTCGAGAACGCGTGAAAGTATCGAGTTGAAATTAAAACCATATACGCAGATCCATAGTCTCTTGCTGCAGAAAGAAAAATAAAAAAAAACAGATTTCGTAAAAAAAGTTACAGTCGAATATGTCGTAAAAAACGCACATTTCAACACTCACAAGGGAATCAAAACCTATGGGGTACTTCCCGTTGACCTAGAACTATAAAATTTGGCAAGATGCATTGTGTTATAGTACACATACTTATAGGAAAAAATCCGAAAACTGGACATTTTTAATTTATCCACAAAAAATTGTGTCTTTATGCAAAGAATGAGGGCCCAAATTTTAAAGTGAATTAACCGTATCATGTGGGGTATCATATGAAAGAGCTTCATTAGCATATGCTAAAACAGGTTTTTAAATATTTTTACGATGTATATCCCCCTTTTATTTAGTTTATACGGAATCCTCAGTGAGCGAGTCTGACTCGCACTTGTCCAGTTTAATTTTATTTTTACTGAGACAGTCTTCTGTACCTGTAGGTAGTAGTATTAAGTATATTCATATATAAAACTTTAGTGATATTTACGCGACATCTTTTACTAGTTCTATCCTACGATTCCACCAGCTTGTTGAATTTTTTTGTTTTTTCATCATCATCATCATCATCTCAGCCATAAGAAGTCCACTGCTGGACATAGGCCTCCCCCATGGATTTCCAAAATGACCGATTGGAAGCGGCTTGCATCCAGCGTCTTCCCGCCACTTGTATGAGGTCATCATCTCGTGGCTGGTGACGCCATGTAGCGTCACTTGTTTATGTCTTACGACAACGTGAACAAATTTGTTTCATATTTAGGGTACCGTATCTCAAAATGAAAGAAAAAACTGAACCCATATAGGATCACTTTGTTGTCTGTCAAGACGCAAGGGAATCAAAACCTATGAAGTATTTCCCGTTGACCTTGAAATTTGGCAAGAAGTATTGTCATATAGTACTCATAAAGAGAAAATTCCGAAAACTATACATTTTTAATTTAATCATATAAAATCAGCCGAATATGTCGTAAAAAACGCATATTTAGACACTCGCAAGGAAATCAAAACCTATGGGGTACTTCCTGTTAACATAAAACTTTGACATTTGGCAAGAAACATTGTCATATCGTATATATAAAGGAAAAAATCAGAAAACTATACATTTTTAATTTAATTACATAAAATAGGGTCTTTATGCAAGGAAGGAGGATCCAAATTTTAAAGTGCTTTAACCGTATCATGTATTCTATGAAAGAGCTTAATTAGCACAAGCTAAACAATATTTCTAAATATTTTTACGATGTATATTTTTCGATTTATGAAGGAAAATAAAAAAAAAATATTATTGCCCCCTTTTATCTACTAGTTTGTACGGAACCCTCGTTGGGCGAGTCTAACTCGCTCTTGTCCGGTTTTTTTAAGACAAAAAACGAATAATATATAGTGTTTGTTATTAAATTATTAATTTTTTATTCACATAAAAGTGAATCCTATATCTTGCCGACTTTGAGACTTGTATATCTATTACTGTTAGAAAGATACAGCCGTTTAAGTGTTGTACGGACAGACAGATAGACATCTGTCTATCTGTCTGTCCGTACAACCGTATGGTATCTACCATAGCCTCACAAATACTAAGGGTTCCGTACTTAGGGTGCGGAAGCCTAAAAATCTGATTTAGAAGAATAAAAAGAGTGATAGTATACCTCATTATTTTATGCGGAAACAGCCAAATCAAAATAAACATAACTTAACAAATATAAGTTTAGAAAATACAAAACCCCCGACAAAGGCACAATGGCTGAACCGATTTTGATGAAAGATACCTGAGAACACTCGGTAAAATCTTCTTTAAAACAACAAAAACTAGATCGAAATGAATGAATCAATCCGTTTGAGAGCTACGATGCCACAGACAGGCACACAGATACAGTATACACAGGTACAAACTTACCCATAACACCCCTCATGGGTCGGGGATTAAAAACAAAGCTCGATTTCGTAGATGACTCTTTCGACTTGTTTGATAAATATCGTTATATACTTTCAACGACAAGAATTTACAATTAAATATCCGATTCATGACGTTGCTCGGCTAAAATAGGTATTTATTCGCAAATAACATTTTTAGATTCCCTTTATCTCGGCGTGACAGCCTCCTCAAAATTTCGGAACAAGCGATCCTCAAAAAGGATTAAAACCAAGAATCTAAAACAAAAGTGAAGAGTTTGTTTGGAAATGACCACGAGCATTCAACTCCGAACAAGTTCCGTAGGAATAATGGAAAAAGTTTCCCAATAACGACTATCCTTGAAAATCAACAGAATTCAAGCCGAGGGAATTCTATTCTGAATAAATGATCAGACGGATCAGCTGTTGTAGTAGTCTTGTACATTTTTTATTCTTGCTTTATATGTATACTTATATACTTCGCTCGTATAAGCGTCTTTCAGTAAGTAATATATTTTTTGCACAACAACAATGAAATTGAGCATTCTTTAAAGAAATCCGACTTATTTTAGGGTAATCGCGTAACATACCTACATAAAAAATATTTTAAAAAAGATTTCGACGAATTGAAAACCTCTTCCTTTTTGGAAGTCTTAGGAGGACTTTCTTCTCTTTTTTCTTTTGGAAGTGGTTAACAAACAGACAGTGCGACAAAGTTATCTTAGGATAATATTTGCGAGAATGGAGTTGATGGTCGTGGATGTCACAGTACAACACACAATGTGATGATGTCGCCGAAGTCAGACTAAAATTAAACTTAAAGTACTGTACTGTTTGTAGGCAACAGTTACTTAATTTATTTAAAAAAAACAAGCACAAAACCAAATCAACACAGATTTCATACACATCCATGACCAGTAAAATACCCACATAATTATAATATTTGTTCCAAACAATCTAAAATAAAAAGTAAATTCTATTTAACTCAATGTGACCCCCTCATCGAAACCAACTGAGAAATCCCTTCATTAGCGCGAACAAGCGGCCCTAATGTTTAACGTCATTAACATTTCCGAAAACGAATTCCGATTTTTCAATAATACCAAATAATTATCTTTTTTCCGCTCCGCCACGTTTCAATTTACGCAAGAGTCTCGGATTAAACCCAAGTTTTCAATTATCGGAGCCATTAAGAGGGAGTAAGGCAGCGGGAAATTTGGCAAGACAGTACCTGAAGTTTGCGCATATCGTGAGACTAGTTGGTTAGACTTAATCTAACTCGTAACAGTTGCGCGTGACTTAATTCAAAATATAATTGTGTAAGTGTTTTAAAATACTATTTATCACATAAAAACTAATAAATAAATAATAAATATTTGTAAAACTAAGCAATTGGAGATTATTTAAAATATCCATAGGCATCAAAAGCTTATGATAGTTCAAACAATCTCCAGTTTCAGGCAAAGTGCCTAAAATCCTAGCCGCGTTTCCTCGCTGAATGGCAATGCTCACTTTTTTCCAAAGTAAAGACTAGCATTTTGGGCACATTTATCATATTATATTGTTACCTATTTGATATTATATAATTGTCCGCGACAGAGACAACTGAGAATGTGAAGCGGCGCTTTACTTTGGTGTCAAACAATTTTATATCTATTTTTGCCACTTGGTGTTGAAACGTATGGACCGTGGGGTCTGAACACAAAGATTTGTCAATAAAATAAATATTATATCAACGCCGCTGATGACCAGAGGGCTGGGTCATTCCTCGCTCAAAAAGTATCGTTAGTTATTCAACGAAAGAATGCAACAGCGATCTTGGCACCCTGCCTTACGGGCATCGTCTCTTTTTGAGCGACTCTTTTATTTATTTATTTTGTGCATAATATCCTCTAACCATCTAATACCCTTTTCCTCCAAACTAACTCTCTAAACACGGTCAGATGTGGCGTCGAACGTCTTTGTGATCTTTGATGCTCTGCTCACGTACATATGGGAATATAAGCGTGTATTGATGTGTTTATAATAATATATAACAAAAGTGTTATAGATAAAACCTTATAGTACACACCACAAAATTAACAATCAAGAGAAATTGATCAAGAACTATTGTAACAACTGGCGGCCTTATCCCTAATAGCGATCTCTTCCAGGCAACCATATACTTATACATACATAATCTCCACCACCTTTGGCTTATTGCTAATAAAACATAGTGGGAATGGCTCTGACTGTTCTTGCGCTTTGTATGAATCACATGATTTTCAGCGTAATCCGATATCACAAGAATACGCTTGGAGCAACCGATATGCGTAGATATAGTAATACTTTATAGTCTATAGTAAAACTTTAAGTTCTGTATAATACAGTGCCAAGGCGGTCTTGTGAGGCTTCATCAAGTTTTATAGCGAAGACGGGATAAACCCAAACGTTATCTATGTTTCTGATCGCTGTTCTGATTCCTTTTTAATGTGATCCACTTGTTCCGTTAATTTGGTTGGGATTGTGAGGTAAAGCCGGCCTTGCAGTGAGAAATGAGGAGGCGAGCCAGGAGTGTGTTAATTACGAAATGGCCGTTGCTTATTTAACTGTTTTCTCTGATTTGGTGACCCTCTGGCGCCGGTAGCTATTGAATTGTTGGGTTTGACCAATATTTGTTGTTTTAGGCGTACCTAAGTACCTAATTTTCATGACCTTGACCCTTCTAAGCTTAAAAGTTATATTTACGTAACTTAATGGTTACGAATCATCATGATAAATTATTAGGATAATAAAAAATTTAACAAGACAAGTATTATCACAAAGACCCATTTATGAATGGTCACTATGTAATACTAGTCCAGTTGATAGATAAAGAATAAAGATATATTAGTAGTATAATATATTTTTGTGATAACATTTCAAGAGCCTTCATTGATTTCAAGAGATTTTTGTCTGAAAAAGTCCATATACATTTTGTCTCTAAAAATCCGCCATTTTTTTAATAATCTTAACGATCCAATATTCGCACAATAAAGACAAATTCAACGACATCATTCCTCAAAATTACGCGATTGGTCTTTAGAGTTCCACAATCGAACATAGATACATAATATCTAAGTTAGTAACACATTACCCTCCTTCGATCGCTTAAAAATTGCGAACGTGTATTTGTGCATACGTGCATGCATTCGTGTATGTGAGTTTGAAAAACATTAAGAAGTTTATTGCCGCTTTGTGTTCAAATAGATTGTATCCATTGGAGGTCTGGTGCTGCTCGTACCACGCAGCGGCGGCTTGTCCACGATTAATAGGCATATTTTTCACGTGAACAAGGTATGGTTATTCACGTTATTCGAATGGAATTGATTGCGAACACAGACAGATGGTTCGAAAAACGTAGCTTAGGCTCAACATTGTGAAAAGCGATGAAAAATATAACGTGTTGCGGCGCGTCGAATGTTTACTCTACGTATATGTATATGTATTTATAGGAGTGTTTATCTCTGTTACAAGCTGAATTTTGATATAATATTGTTAAATTTGCACAATTTGCACATATGTTAGTCTGTGTGAGCTTCTAAGTATGTATGTTTGTCCACGTATTACGCGAAAACTAGAAGTCGTATTGCAAAAAATATTTTTTTATTGAATAAAGTATCTGCCAGATTAGGAAACAGTGCAAGCTTTATTTTTTTAATGAATAAAAAATTTAGTTTCACGCAAAACGAATAAATACCATTAAAAACTTTATTATTTATATATTTAGGTACTAACATTATTAGTACCTAAATAAATAAAAAACGACTTCAAAACTAAAAAGGAAGAAATACATAGGTAATACCGACAAATTAAATCAAAGCGGGGCGTCTACCTAAGTAGGTACGAACCCCGACTATATTTTTGAAGTCGGTGTCTGTTTAGGACTTAGTTGGTGATAGTTTAGTTAGGGCCTGGCACCGACCTGAAAAATATAGTAGTACGTGCCTACTTAGGTAGACGCTTGATTTAATTTGTCAGTATTAAGTATGTACAGATTGTACAGTTGTTATTTCTTCCTTTTCAATTTTGAAGGCGATTTTTTTTAAATATTTTTATGTGAAAACATTTCTTCTCTCCTGCATGATTTATTAAGGTAATTCGTGTCAAGATTGGCGTAGCGCGATTCTACTTCAGCTTTGATGGTGTTATGAAAATCGAATAACTGTATCAGTATTTTGATTGATTTGAATTTTCATCTAATGCCATACTATAGAAAAATGTACGTTATAATGGCAGATGCCAGATACGGTAAAAAAAAAGAAAATGACCGAATTAGTCAACTAAACTAAGTGAGATCATTTGACTTTTACTTATGAAACATACATTTTATTAATTTATTGAGTGTTTTTTTAAATATTTTATTTATATAAGAACGACCAATTGAACATTGTTTTAACGAGATGGATGCCAAGATGCCAACTAAGTATTCGTGAAGTCAAATATATATCAAAATGTATCCATGGCCACCATGTATTCACTGCCTTTGCACATGAGCCTTTGAATTATGTTTCAAGTGAGTACCTATATATATTTATCACAGAGTTAAAAAGTGAAATTGTGCAAACTTATTGTTTCAAGCGATGCAATTTTGTTAACTTATTGTGTGAAGTGAACTTTTAACAAGTTGCTTCACTTGACATTCACTTGACTGATCACTTGACTCGCATTCTAAGCTAATTACTTCTTTGGGTACGTGTATAAATTGTTATATTAATATTAAGTAGTTTTTACTTGAATACATTTAAATTTTTTTTTTTTTTTTTTTTATTAGCAAATTTATTCTCCACAGACTCCAGGGTCCGTGCCTTTTATGAACTAATATATGCATTTATAACTACTTACTTTTTTTTTTAAGTTATGCAAGAGGAAGACAAAATTTTAATTTACACTTAACTAACATGCATGCGTGTATACGCCGAGCAGTCCAGCTCCCGCAAGCAGCACCCGTTCACGAGTTGACGCATGTGCCAGCCATCGCTCGCCTCAACCATGTTTGAGGGAAGAGGGCGACCCGCCACACGACGCCGCCGCAAGAAGAAGCTTTTTAGTGAGCGTGAGTGGTCTGAGTATACACGCTTTCTTATTATTATTAAAATAACACAACGGGGACAAATAATACATACAAGAATTTACAAAATTAGGGACAGACAACTAAAGAATAAAAATAACCTAACACCTAACACTTTTTTTTTTTATAACAAACAGCGAAACTTTCCATTCAGGGCCTCCACTACCACCGTTTACTACTACTACTACATTTAATTTAAAATACACTTGAGTTTATCAAAGACTCGCCACATCTTTTACACATATTTCTAGTTCCCTAGAGATAATATTCAAGTAACAATATTGGAGATGGTGAGGATAAGCACAAATAGGCCGCTATATTACAATATTGTGGATAAAAATAGATACGAAGTACACTTACACCCACCCTGGTCTATAAAAGAAACCAAAACATGACCGTGGTGAAAACGAAAAACCTCTAGATTTCGGATTTCATTAGGGTAACAGCGTTCCCGTCCCAAGTCTCATCTAATTTTATCGTAAACACATCGAACGTTCTCGAAGGTACCTACTTATACCTATAAGGACTATTACGCTGCGCGTCAGTGCGGAAAACCAGAATTACGTAAACGGTAGGTTGAATTTTCCTATAATGGGTAGAATGCCTCCAACTGGCAATGTTTACCTACATTTCAGTTCGCTTTCATTAAGGCATGGCCCATCAAACTCATTGCGATACAATACATCCCGTATTCTGCGGCAGAATTTAGAAAGGTCGGGAAATTACCTAACCGTTTATTCAATAATTAACTGAACGAGCTCAACAATGCGCTGGGAAAACTAAGAGGCGAGGGAGTAATGCAAACAACGGTGATTTGGTAATTACATGATGCTATCCGCGGTTTATCCATATAATAGTTTTACTAAAAGTTTTCGGGATAAAATTTGCATTAATGTTTATGACTCTATAGAACTTGTTAACGATTGAGAGTTTAATATAGAGTATTTTTAGTTTTTACACAACTGCCAAAGAAGAAGTATAATAATCTAAATGTATATTGTGTCCTTAAAATATATTTCTTAAAAAAAATATTTAAGAGGCATATACATACATAGGCCTCCCCCATGGATTTCCAAAAAGACCGATTGGAAGCGGTTTGCATCCAGCGTTTTCCTGCCACTTGTATGAGGTCATCTGTCCATCTCGTGGCTGGTCTTCCTACGCTGCGCTAAAATAAAATAAAAAAATCCCGCCAGTAATAATTCTTTTACTCCCTACGGTCGCTGGAAAGCTAAATCTTGAGAATTTTAAAATAGTTTCAAAAGGCGGAATAAGTTTCTAGTGCTTTTAGCAAATTAGTTAGAAATTCTTTTAAAATAATTAGACTTGTCATGTTTATTATTTTGTACTTCTGACAACTTTACTTAGTAGGCCCACTTTAATCTTTTAATCCAATTTTGACAAAGTTTTTGAAACAACTTGAGACTCCCAACTTTGCTCGTTATAAATGTAATTCGGATGGCAACATTTCGTAATATTTCATTGGATGAAAGAAAACCGGTAAAGTTTTGTAAAGCTTCCTCGCTCGGAATGTAGGTAATTGGGTGTCAACTTGTTTAAACATTACGGGAGCTGCAACTTTCCCCCCTTTCCTAACGTTGCACGTTTTCACCCTAAACTTTGAATGAAATTTGTTCATGGTAATGTTTAAACATCATCAGCATCATAATTAGCCTATCTTATTCCACTTTTACTTTTCTTCTATGTTGGCTGAGTGACTACTTACTAGCCATAATATTGGAGTTTTTACACCACCATAAATGCCTACGTCGGGACTCACATATTATTATTAAGTTATTTACGTCTTTCTATCAGTTTCAGTGATTTATATTTGTTTAACTCAAGGTTATTATATGTTCTGTGCTTCAAGTCTACTTATTCAAAGGTGGTCCCATAAAATGTCATCAATTTTAATTTTCTACCAGCTCCCTAATATGAAAATTTTGTTAGAGCGCCTAAACTATAATTAGGTATAATGTTTTCTAAGACTTTCGCGATTGTTACTCATAATAATACCGGACAAGTGCGAGACAGACTCGCCCACCGAGGGTTCCGTACAAACTAGTAGATAAAAGGGGGAAATCGTAATTTATTTTTTATATTTTCCTTCATAAAGCGAAAAATATACATTGTAAAAATATTTAAAAACCTGTTTTAGCTCATGCTAATAAAGCTCTTTCATATGATACCCCACATGATACGGTTAAAGAACTTTAAAATTTGGACCCTCATTCCTTGCATAAAGACACTACTATTATTTTGTGATTACATAAAAAATTACCAGTTTTCGGATTTTTTCCTATATGTGTACTCTAACACAATGTTTTTTGCCTAAATTCATAGTTCTAGGTCAACGGGAAGTACCCCATAGGTTTTGATTCCTCTGTGAGTGTCGAAATGTGCGTTTTTTACGACTTATTCGGCTGTAACTTTTTTACAAAAACTGAGAAATTTTATTTTTCTTACTGCAGCAAGATACTATGGATCTGCGTATATGGTTTTAATTTCAATTCGATACCTTCATGCGTTCCCGAGATAAAGGTCTTGACACCCGGACGGACGGACAGACGGACAACAAAGTGATCCTTTAGGGGTTCCGTTTTTTCCTGTTGAGGTACGGAACCCTAAAAATTAAACAATTTAAAAATAAACCCGATAAAAAATTGTTTAATTTCAATGTACAATTAAGTATTTTAAATTATATTGAATAGAATAGTAGGTATCAAAAAATCTTTAAACTTTTAGAAATAACAAGTGTAAACTACTTCCTAAGCGGTAGCATTTCTCAACGAGTCAAAGAATAACGGTTTCATGATAAAACCTCACGTACCTGGCTTTTAATAGTTTACCCGACCCATAAACCTAAACTGAAGGTCAACAAGAAGTAAAATCAACAAAACAGATCGAGCCGTAACGTCAAAGGTCTATGGGTCAAGACATACCACGACTAGATGATACTTAATATAGAGGATTCTCAGTCTCTCTATTGCCTAAAACAAAAAAAGATCTGGCTGGATGAGGCTATTGGCACAGAGTAAGACCTTACAAGCAAACAAAGCCCTGATCGGTCACAGATTCACCTGACTGACGTAATCAAAAAACCATACGTACAGTCCACGGTGGTACTGATAAAGAATAACCCGTCAGAAATGGAATATTCGAGATGAGCAGCAAGAGTTGAATTTAAAAAACCGGACAAGTGCGAGTCAGACTCGCCCACCGAGGGTTCCGTATAAACTAAATAAAAGGTTTTTTTTTTTTTTATATATTTTCCTTCATAAACCGAAAAATATACATCGTAAAAATATTTAATACATTCCTTGCTCACCACTCGGATCCGAGTGGGAGGCGCTGCTACTATAGTCCCGTTCATTTTGTAGTAGTCAGTAAACCGCCGGCATTTGAGGCAGTCAACGTTGCATTGCACGGCCACTCCGTACTTAATCAAAATTCGCCTAACAGTTTTGGTTCCCAGCTGAAATGAAGGGTCTGCAGAGGGCGAAGAATGTGTTAAAAACCTGTTTTAGCTTATGCTAATGAGGCTCTTTCATATGATACCCCACATTATACGGTTAATTCACTTTAAAATTTGGGGCCCCATTCCTTGCATAGAGACACTATTTTTTGTGATTAAATTAAAAATGTCCAGTTTTTGGTTTTTTTCCTATATGTGTACTCTAACACAATGCTTCTTGCCTAATTTCAGAGTTCTAGGTCAACGGGAAGTACCCCATAGGTTTTGATTCCTCTGTGAGTGTCGAAATGTGCGTTTCTTACGACATATTCGGCTGTAACTTTTTTTTACGAAAACTGAGAAATTTTATTTTTCTTACTGCAGCAAGATACTATGAATCTGCATACATGGTTTTAATTTCAACTCGATACTCGATATTTCAACGCGTTCCCGAGATAAAGGTCTTGACACCCGGACAGACGGACAGACGGACAACAAAGTGATCCTATAAGGGTTCTGTTTTTTCCTATTGAGGTACGGAACCCTAAAAATGACGTCGAATTGCCTTCGAGTGTCATTCATAACGTGTGACAGTTTTCAAGTTGAAAAAGCCTTTTCAAATTATCTATTGGAATATTAGATTAGAATTATGTATTAAAAAATAGGCTTGATAGTTCTATTCCAAATAAGGCGTCAACGCAGTAAAGATAGTCAAAAATCTTAGTAATGTCAGGTCAGACGCATTTTGCAATACAAGTATAATACTGTACTTTGGCAAGTGACATAAGTGATAGAGGCTAACAATAGACAGAGTTACCTTCTGTGTTTGTTTATAGATTAATTACAAAAAAATAAAAAAGTGCGGTAGATTTCGAGAGTTTAAAATTGGAAAGCGCGGAAGTGCCGTGCATGGAACTTCATTGCCACCAGCATTGCTCCAGCAAAAAAACTGGCAAGCATATGATATAGATCCTGGTTCAAACTCTTCTGATATCGGGGTAGTGATGTATGTAGAAGTAATGTATTCAAGCTTAGTGTGTTTTAATCCTCACATCGGACTGTTGGATCAGGCATCATTTATGCATGGGTTGCGGGTCGGGCGCGCCCTCTATGAAATATCTATGTAATTGGGATTCCCACGACACCAGCGCCGGATGGTCTACCGGTTCCGATGGGAAACAGCTGCTGAATCATATGGGTTTTAAGTACTAATGATTTGAAAGAAGACGTCCAGATAAACGCGTCCAAAACACGACAACTTGGTGATTGAAATCTGTGTGGTCCCATATAAATTTTATCAAACTGGATGCAGTACTTTGGCTTTTATAAAAAATAACTGGTAAAATATCATCCAAGTTCCTATAGAAAAGGAAACAGCAAGTCGCGTATGTATTGTATTGCGTATCGTTGAAGTCGGTTTTTTTCAGTTTTTTTAAGCTCTCGGATATATTACAGTTATTCCAGTGTGATGTTTTATTTAATTCAATATTTAAGCAAGCAGTAAATAACAATATCTATAACTTAGAAAATACTTAAGTGAAGTCTGCTTTGAAATTAATTTGAGCCTTTTAGAGAAAACTGGGCGCCGAACAATTTCCTGTAACTTATTGAGAGAAATTCGCTAGATATTAATCCTAACTAATATTATGAAAGCGTAAGTAACTCTGTCTGTTTGTTACCTCTTCACGGCTGAACGAAAATGGCTGAACCAATTGAAATTTAATTAATTAATTAAAAAAATCATTATGAAATTTTACAAAGATATTCTTTAGGAGCTGGAGAAGGACATAGGTTATATTTTATCATTATCACTACGCGAGTGACACCGCGGGGCGCAGCTAGTAAATACGTATTTATAAATTCTCATCTTATTAAAAACTTTTGTTATATGAAATTTTATTTTTCCGAGAAGAAAAACACTAGAAAGTTACGTTGTTGAACAAAACGGACATCGTTTATAGAGTATTGTTAGAAAATATTGCCTTACTGTAAGAAATGACGAGATTTTTGAAAAAAATAAATTCAAAGTTTAAAAAAGTTGTACAACGAGGCTAGAAATGTTTGGGACTAAAATTATTTGCATTAAGTTGTGTGTATTGTACAGTTTTGTTTTTGTTGTTATCATGTACATAAATCTATCGCCATGAATCCAAGAATGTAGACTAGACATTCAAGTACAACCCGAGGGGCCGTCTGTCTGCCCGACGCCATATCAGAAACAGAATCAAATTACATATTCTATGCACTCTCTGAAGGATATAACTATTATTATAAAGACTGTCTCTTAAATCGGATTTACGGTTCAATTAACTATTTGAGTTTAGAAAAATATTTCATTTATTACGGGAATTTTCTTTATAATGTTTGTATAATAATTTTATAATAGCTTGCCTTTCAGTTCATAGTACTGCGATAACATAGTAAGAATAAAAATAATTTTCCTAGAAAAAAAATCGTAGCACCGTAGCTGAAAAGCCACGCCGTAAGCAGGTAAATTCTTTACTTTGACAATCCAACGTTAATCTTCTTTCTTTCAGTGTCCATTTTACCATGATACTCACAAAGGTCTATTTTCACATTTATCTCTAAAAATATTTTAAACCGACTTAAAAAAATGAGGTTATCAATTCGACCTGTATGTATATAATATTGTCAGAACTGCATAGTTTTTGGATATGTTAGTCTATACCAGCTTCTAAACATGTGTGCCAAATTTCATCAGTGTATGTATGTTTGTATATTTGTGCACGTATTACGCAGAAACTAGAAGTCGTATTGCATATCTAAAATCTTTTTTTACTGAATAAAGTACTTCTCAACTTAGGAGTTACTGTAATTTAAAAAAAAACGGTTCTATTGTTTTCAAGATATGGACTTTTTTAATTTTAAAATATGAACGTTTCAACGACGCTGTATGTCTTGTTGGGAATCCGGGTTTGCCTGTATTTTCAGTTATAAAATTCCAGTCGCCCATTTTCTATATATTATAATATAATACCTATATGCTTTCAAGCCGTGATTTTTCATTTGAAATCAGAATAAAACAGTTTTAGTTTGTTCTTTAGTTACCTTCTATCAAATTTTTTTTTTTTTTTAGCTCCACAGACACCGGGGTCCGTGACTTTTGTCAATTTTACAAAATATTGCTAATATACATACATTGTTACGGGAAGACAAGATTTTTTCTTTTCAACTTACCTAACTTATTACTATATTGTGTGTATACCATGAGCAGACAGCGACCCGCAATTCCTGAGGTTGACTTTTCTTGTCGCTCTCAATGTAGCTAGAAATTCGATGAAGGCGTTTCTTGCGTGGCTCTGTGGGACCGAAGCTGAAATATAACTAGGAGGGTAGACCTGTCCCATGCTGGCTCTTGTTCGGGCTGGTTGTGAAGCTGCTCTCGGGGTCGTTGCCGTCAACTAACTTCGTCTATCTAACTTTAGACTGGCCTTGTGGCTCAGTTGGTAGTATGTCTGCCTGCTGTGCCGTATGTCGTGGGTTCGATCCCCACCCAGTACAAACATTTGTGTGATGTACATGGATGTTTGTTCTGTGGCTGGGTGTTTCTATGTATCATAAGTATATATAAAAAAGTATAGTGAGTTGGTGGTCAATCGTAGATCTAGATCACGTAGATAGTGCATAAAAAAAAGTATATATGTATGTATTCTATCAGCCATCTAGTTCCATAGTACAAGCTTTGCTTAGTTTGGACTAGATGGTGTTGTGTGAAATGTGCACAAATATTTATTTATTTATTATTTATTATCTAACCTCACATAGCATGTAGTCCAATTTGTGTGTAAATGTTTCTTTTTGAACCCAGCCCTTGTATTCCAAAAAGGCTTCAGTTCGGCGTACGGCGTTGTTTGACGAGCGGCGATGCGCAAATTACAAGGAAAGTTTCACTTTGAGCCGACCACGTTTGAAGCCCCCGCGGACTGACCAGAACTGATTACAGCTAGAACAGCCACGCGGGCTAGGAACTGGATATAAACTTTAGCTGTTCGTTGCCTTAGTGCTTGTTGAAACTAAAGCTTGCTTAAACGTCATTGCAATTTGACAACAGTTGTCAAATTGCAATTACGTTCAAGCTTTAGTTACTTATCCTACGAAAATGTGGTTTAAAAAAATCACATAACATTTACATCTACTTACCAGTAACAGATTTCGTGGAAGAGATAGCTTTTAAAAATAACGCTGCCTGTTATTTCAATAGCTGGTATCCCCTCATCAGTCTTCGTCTCAGCCACAAGAAGTCCAGTCCTTTAGTTCTACGTGCTATGTGCCCTGCCCACTGCCTCTTCAACTTGCTAATCCGCTGAGCTATGTCGGTGACTTTTGTACGTCTACTGATCTCTTCGTTTCTAATACGACCTCGTAGAGAGACCCCGAGCATAGCCCTCTCCATAGCCCGCTGCGTGACTTCCTAGCTTCCTTATAAGTGTATCCGGATATCTCCTACCTACTCACTATGTAATTTGTGTTTTAAAAGTGTAAAAAGGGGGAAGTTTTTTGTGGCACTGAGTACCGGCCGATTTTGATAATATTTACTATTTAATATTTATATAATATTTAATTGTAATATTTAATTTAAAAAAAAAGTAAAATCTCAGTGCAATCATAAAAAGGGAGCGGAGTTATATGCGGAGTAATTAATTTTCTACTAAATTTATCAGACATTTTTTAGCACCGGCGTTCTAAAATACAATTAAATTATAAGCGTACATTCAATGACTTTCCATCACGTGGACGTAAAGTCTAAAACAAAATTCCGTAAAAGGTGTCCTGGGTTGACCGATACGCATATACCAACAATGACGAACTTAAAGATGTTGATATAAAAGACTCTATGTCGCCGCGCTAAAGCCTAATTTAGTAGATTGAGAAGTCTAGAGACGTCTATTTTGCCGCTTCGAAATATTTTGAAAATTGAAATTATTTTAATCGTGTATGGGGTCTAATTAAATCTCAATGACTCGGACATTCTTCTTCTTTTTGTATTGGACCAGCATTAAATCATTTGCCAGTGTCAAGGATTAGGATTATTTCAAGTTTCTTGAATAAAACAAGTTTTAAATGTTCTAGTCACAATCTAAGTCACGTATACAGTCAATTTATAAGTCGAGTCCTGATTCAGTAGAGTGGTGGCGACTTTACTAGAAGTTTCTATGGAGTTTTGCCGACAACGAAAAATCACACGTTTTACTGCTTTATTTCACTTGCCCACACTCACGCACTTTATCGAACACTTAATGAATACCTATAAATTACAGTTTAACAAACTAAAAAATAAGCTACAAATTATTGTGGTTAAAGTTCATTACAAGACTTTTCTAACAAATCCAAACACAGCTATGATACGATGTTCCATCTTGAAGTTCTAGTTCATATCTTCCGGCTCCATCATCAGATCAGTTCGACAGTACCATATTATTGTTTTGTCATCAGAACTACATACAGCTTCCAATTTTCATGACGCTACGATCCTTGGAAGATGGTTAATTTAGTTACCTTAGATTTCATTACATAGTTAGTTACATACAGGTCGACCTAATAAAAGCGTGTTAATATTGCCACCATTTTTATAGGATTAATGTTCAAAATAACACAAGTTTAGGAAAATAAACCAAAGCAACAACAAGTTGCTAAGACGTTCCCGCCAAAACTCCGACTCTGAGGATTGTCGCTACATCCCGTTCATACTTTATCAAAGCGTAACATTACATAAAAATTACGTATTTTTGGTCGTGAATTTTTCGCTTGGCTAGCGGTCACGCTATCTCTTTTGTGTACAGGAAATGAGTTTCTCTTTGTGCATCGCATAAAAATTCTCTGCACTTATGAAATACTTGAGATGAGATGAGAAAAATATGTCCATAAATATTTATGAAGTTGATTTGAAGTTTTATTAAAAATAAATAAATGGGGAACACTGTGGCACGTTGTAATTACTAGCACGCTCTTAGTGGTAGTTTCTGTAGAATTTATGAAATAACTTTTGATTGCCTACTGTTGTAAATGTACGAAAACAATTAGATTAGATACTTCATACATTTTAGATATTGTATCTATCGCGGGTCGAACCTGGACACGATTAGCACAGGATGGAGGCAGATGGCATGATAAGAGAGAGGCCTATACCCAGCAGTGGGATAGAAAAGGCTGTGGATGATGATGATGATGATGCATTTTAGAGCTGGTCAATGAACTTATTATAAAATAAAATATTTGATTACCATTATGTGTTATTCCAGGGTGTTGGATTCAGCCGTTGGATCATAAAATAATAACAAACACACACACTCACAAACTTTTCCATTTATAATATTAGTATAGATAATAGGGTTGCGTTTGCCCGCCAACTCATGCGTCGTTGCGGTCCACGATGGAGCACGCTTACCTAAAAGAAACCGATAAAATGGATAAACTGATAAAAACTTCACAGGTAATACGCTCACTTCCGTCATTTTAGGACCACTGTCTTAGGCTGTGCGTGAATGACGCTGTAAATATTTATTTATTGTTATAAAATCCTTGATAATGAATCTCTCAAACTGAGTATATAACCTTTAACAGGTAAATGGTTAGCAATGCTATAAAGAGAACCTCCAAATTCCACAGAGCGCTGGAACCGCTTAAAGTAACGCGTAACAACCGCCTAAACACAACGAACATAATCGGAATAAAAAGCACGTGTTTAACATTACCGTTTAACAGGATCGTACTGTACATTGGAACCTGTTACGTAGTAGCTGTTCTGTGGACGCGGTGAGAATTTTAGTGAAATAAGTACAAGAACGGAAAATATTATGTCAAGTAAGTAATAATCGAGTGTTCAATATTAGTAGAATGGTAAAGGGCCGTTCGTTGTTCGCTCGAAAGATATATTCCTCGAACAGGCCCATAGACTTCTATAGAGTCTGTACCTAGCGTGTCAACAGTAAGATGAAACATCACTTATGACTTAAGATTTATTGAATTTCAGATTATATATACTTCCGATTCGATATTTTGTCAACTAGTTACTAGCGTACAAGCGCGCGGATGCATTGGGATGAACAGATTTCGTGCGGATGGAAAATTCCATCACTAAATCGTTTGTTTGTTCGTTTGACGTCACAGTCGCTACCAAAAATGTGGCAAGCAAGGTTTTCATATAAATGAAGTCGCATGCTTTATCTACTATGTCTGTGGACAGGCAACAGACTTTTTACCAACTGTTCAGCAGTGTGAACAGTTAGTAAAAAGTTGTCAATGAACGGCCAATCAGTCGCCCGCTAAACTTATAAATCCAAAATAATTATAGTTTAAAAAACTGAAAAACCGACTTCAAAATATGCAACTCGTTTACTTAGATGGCATATTTTTCCAGTTATTTTGTTTAAAAACAAAGTGCTAAACCAATTTTCATAAAATTTATATAGGACTACCTCTGAAATATGACCTGCAAAAAAAACATCAAATCAATTCATAATTGGCGAAGTAAATGCTGAACAAACATACAACAAAAAAATACAGTCGAATTGAGTACCTCCACCTTTTTGGAAATCTGTTAAAAATGCCACTCGGCTAATATTCAAACATTACATAGCTCGTACTTTTTTCATTGGATTGGAGATTGGTAGTAACTTAACAGAAAATATAGTCTAAAGTTTCCGGCAGCCTAGTGGTGAGACCGTCTGACTTGCGATCCGCAGGTCCTGGGTTCGAATCCCACAGCACGCACCTCTGTCTTTTCGAAGTTATGTGCGTATTGTTGATTGCCGCCAACTTCAAACGGTGAAGGAAAACATCGTGAGGAAACCTACATGTCTGAGAGTTCTCAATGATCTTGAAGATGTGTGAAGTCTGCCAACCCGCACTAGGCCAGCGTGGCAGACTATGGCCTAACCCTTCTTACAATGAGAAGATTGCCCGTTCCCAGCAGTGGGACAGACAACTAAGTATATTGTTATTTAAATGAATGTATACTGGTACTTTGAAATACATTTGACACAATTTCTTAGTGATATTATAAAAGCTAAATTTGTTACCTTTACACGCTCAAACAGCTGAACCGATCTTTATGAAAATTAGTATAGAGATAGCTTTAGACCTGGAGACGGACATAAGCTACTTATCATCATTATAATCATCACCGTTTTTCATAACTTTCGAGTGAAACCGCGGAACGCAGCTAGTCTATAAATCGGGAATTATTATTGATCTATGATTTTTAGCTATTTTCCTAACTTAATTTCAAAGAATCCCCTCAGTTGCAAATACTGTGATGTCCATACAAACGGATTTATTTTTACTAGACTAATATTCACAAGTTTTTAGTCTTTTACTGCGTTACCGTTATAAGAGATAACCTTATTTTACTGGCTGCTTTAAGCCCATAGGATGCGGGACTTACGTATATCGTTAGAATGTGAGTGCGTCGTAAAAAGCCGCCACAATGTGTTGAAATTGAAAATTTAGGGGAACAAAAGAAATTCTCCGTAAACTTGTGTGTTATCATTGCTTTTTTATTGAGTTCTTAAGGTGTTTAAGTTTATCAACTTGCTATATTTAACAAGTCTGCGGAGTGACAATGCTTGTTGCCAAATTTCAAAGTTATAGGTTAACGGGAAGTACCCCATAGGTGTTGATTCCCTTGCGTCTTGACGTACAGACGGACAACAAAGATCCTATAAGAGTCCGGTTTTTTTCCTTTTGAGGTACGGAACCCTAAAAATGGTAGCCCAAACAACGCAAATTGCTAGGAACACAAAACGTAAACTTTCAGAAAACTACAAAAGAGCATCCAATTAGGTACAAAAGCGTTGCTTCTCTACCCGCTACAAAATTAGGAAAAGCGGCTCAAGTTGCACAAAACATCACTGCTTGACATGCACAAAATCTCACACGCAGTCACACAAATAGCACGTATCCGACAGACCGCCCCCATTCGCTGAAAACGGGGCCAGAACACTAATTGGTGAAGTAAACTTTCAGCATCCAGGATTCTACTCACGTACGCAGTTTAAGTTCAATGGAGTGTGTTTGTTTATAGACTTTATCCGCAGATCGACATTCCAATATCAGATCCGTATCTTTAGCACTCATTAGGGAGTTTCCTTATTCGCCTTATTCGTAGGATTGTCCTTTTGTTGTTGACGCCGCTTTGTCGCCCTGATTTAAGGGTTAAGTTTTCTCGTTTCCAAATTTGAATAAGTAAAATGGGATGTTTGTGTTGAGGGTTTTTCAGGATTTTTATAAACAAAGAGACACGTGTAACAGGATTTTTACAGACCTATTTTTTGCTACGAATTTTGGGTTCCATAATAAATTGTAGTCAACAAGGAACTTTTACAGTGTCGCCATGTCTGTTCGTCTGTCCGTCCGCGGCTTGTCTCAAAGATTACACCGACAAGTGTTAAAATAAAATTTGAAAAAAAATATATGTGAGTGAGTGAAAACATTTTTTTTTAATTCAGGAATCCGTTTGCGAAACATAAAGCTTTAAAATGAATATTAAAAATAACTTAACTTGGCAAGACATACTAGGTTCAAGTGCAATACAAAAATTTCAAAGTTTCAGTGTTTTGTTTTGTTAAATAAAATTCTACGGGCTCTTAGAACCAACGTATACTGTAAGGCCGGCTCCACACGTTGGCCCCAATATAGGCCCCAACGCTACTCGTCCAACGTGTGGATCTAGAAAATGGCATTGGTCCCAACGTTGGGGCGAGCGTTGGTAGTTGGCCGGCTCGTGTCGGTTTCATCAAAGGAATCTGCGCCAACGCTCGCGATCTCTCCACACGTTGGCGCTTTGCTCAGTTCTGTTGCGACACGCAGCGAGTGCGTACGTCGAGCGAGAATGGCTTCTTCATCCACAAAATCGCCACCGGCATGGACAAATGAAAAAGTCATAGAATTTAGTTCAATAAATTCTATGACTTTTTATCAAGCACATCCAATAATATGGGACGTAACTCGAAAGGATCATAAAAATAAAAATTTATTAGCTGATGCATGGCGCACTATTCAACAGAACATGGGAAAGAATTTATCTAAGAATATTTAAAATGGAGTGTATAACTAGATCTTTACTCACTGATTCCGTGTTTTATGATGTGTCGTCATCCACCATCTTCTTTGACGTGGCTTTTTATTTTTTCTCAGTAACAAATATAAATGTGCACTCAGTACTATAAAAGCGCTCAAGAGCAGTTCCGATTTCTGTATCGGACATCTTCACATTGGCCCTGACGGGACACAACTAGTTTATTAGCCAACGTGTGTACGCCTCACCGAATGTGCAGTCCAACGTTGGTACGAGCGTTGGGACCAACGTGTGGAGCCGGCCTAAACGTGTACAAGCAAATGGGCTAAAAGCACTTGGACCCCTTACCTTATTAGTGGATTGCTACCGGCGAAGAAAGGTTTAAGATACGAACATGCTTTTATGGACCTTTTCAGATTTGTTCCTATGGCTGAACATTTTATTCACAAGTAGAGAAAGGCAGATCTTATTTTTAGCTTTTATTTACGTGTATTTTTTGAATTTATTTACGTATTCATGTTGAGAAAAGAGTATGTACCTAATCGTAATTGATTTGTTTACAATGTTGTTATAGGCTGTATTATTGACTCGTATATTATTATTTGTACACAAACTCACTTCTAGCTCATTTTGGGATTCCCTGTGTCGGAGTTGCCAATAAAAACATGTAAGGGCATTTAAACTCGTTAAACTCGACTGCTCCGTGAATACAAATATAAGTATAAAAAAATTGGTTAACTGTAAAGTCAGTTTACGGAGGATAGTTTAACGTGACAACATACGTCCGCGCGCGATCTCCGAAGAATATAATTGAAGCGACGGTCGGGCGCGGCGCACACCCGCCCGCTTCCTCAGCCACCGCGCGCGGTTGGAACAAGGATCGTAACGGGACAATGAGCGTAACTTAACGGGACAATGAGTCATACTTTTTCGTGCATGCAGCCGGCGTTCATCGATTTATTAGACGTTGTCACGTCAAAAACTCAAAAACTCCCGACAAAAAACGGCTGTACCAATTTTGACTAAACATAGTTAAGAACACTTTCGATAACATTTTTTGAAAGAGGTTTCAACCATAAAAAAATAGATCAAAATCGGTCTATACGTTTGAGAGCTACGATGACAGACAGACATATCTAAGTCAAACTTTTAACACCCCTCTTTTTGGGTCAGAGGCTAAAAATAATTGGGAGCACTAATTAATATTAACTTAACAAAACCAATAACTGTAATTTAGTCTCACCAGTGACCATGGATACTGCAGTATTCGAAACGTAAAGTCAGTAATAGTAGTAGTAATTATGTCATTGACGCTATTATTATCAGAAACACAAAGACTAATTTAGAAACATAAATTTTGACGTTTCGAATTATTTTATTAAGGTTGCCGCTTTAGACCTCATTGAGTTCGGACGTTTTTGATTGCTGACGTAAAATCCTTGTCGATACAATATCATTGAACTATATTAAATCCGAAGTATGTTATCTAAGTTAATATAAGTAGTTTCATATCAAAAACTAACAATTATTGCAAAAACCTTCGATAAGTGGGAATATCATTGGCAAAAACCTAATAAATCATTAAGCGTCTTTATTAAAACTTAGCATACTAAAATCTAAAGGTCGGGAAAATTAACTCGTTTTACGAAAATCTATACATTTACCAACTCTTTTGTTGTGTTCTAAATCTGTTCTTTTGTGGTATAATGGATTTTTATAGTAAGTAAGTTCGTATAATCTGAGTGGCCAGCTCAAGTATCAGAGTTATTAAGCCGCCGAAAGGCCTCTGACCTGGCTTGATGATTACTGTTTTTTAAGAACAAACAACCGGGACCTACAATTTAACGTGTCATCCGACCCACGGTAGCGCTCAGAAGGAAATGACACTCACGGTCACCCATCCGAAGACTGACCGGTCCGTCCGTTACTTGACATTGATGATCGTTCGAGAACAGTAAACATACTTATACAAAGTACACTCAAAAGTAACTTTACAATATATTTAAATAAAAAAACACGTTTTTCCCCCAGTTGGTACTATAATCATCGTTTAAAACCCGACACTTTGTTCAAATGAAATAATATTTTCTCTAGCATAATGGAAGAGAAAAAAGCTAAATGCGTAGTGCTTTGCAGCTTGGTTTACTTTAGCAAAGTAATTATTTCTGTAGAGCGTCTCCATTTTGGTTTCATCCTTACCTTAGGTGCGGAATTTTAAAACAGATGACAGTTTATAACGTTTCGAAGAGAATAGAAACATCTAAAGCTATCATGTTTTAGTAGCATGAGCTTATTATGATTTACTAAGGGCCAAACGATAAACATGCGGTGGGAAATTCAAATTTCAAACAATTTAAGATTATTTTTTTATATTTTCACGTCAAATTAACTATTAATAATGCACCTCGTTGCTCACATTTCCCGAGAAGTTGCTTGATTTAATAAAACCGGACAAGTGCGAGTCTGACTCGCCCACCGAGGATTCCGTACAAACTTGTAGATAAAAGGAGGAAATTGTATATTTTTATATTTTCCTTCATAAATAGTATATACATCGTAAATATATTTAAAAACCTGTTTTTTTTTTATCAGCCCTGTTTGTACAAACTGTCCCACTGCTGGGAACGGGCCATCTTCTCATTGTGAGAAGGGTAAGGCCATAGTCTGCCACGCTGGCCAAGTGCGGGTTGGCAGACTTCACACATCTTCAAGATCATTGAGAACTCTGAGACATGTAGGTTTCCTCGCGATGTTTTCCTTCACCGTTTGAAGTTGGCGGCAATCAACAATACGCACATAACTTCGAAAAGACGTGGGAAAAGACTTCGAAAAGAGGTGCGTGGCGTGGGATTCAAACCCAGGACCTGCGGATCGCAAGTCAGACGGTCTACCGACTAGGCTGCCGGAAACGTCCTGAAAACCTGTTTTAGCTTGTGCTAATTAAGTTCTTTCATATGATACCGCACATGATACGGTTAAACATTTTAAAATGTAGACCCTCCTTGCTTGCATGCATAAAGACCCAATTTTTTGGGATTCAATTAAAAAAGTCTAGTTTATAACACAATGCTTTTTGCCGAATTTCATAGTTCTAGGTCAAAGGGAAGTACCCCATAGGTTTTGCTAGTTATAGGGTAAAAAGGTTGGCCGTCATGAAACGACAACTAAATTTACGAAATGAAAAATAATATTTTCAAAAATACAACAGTATTCCTATAGTATAGTACCTACAATTCCCACACAGAAGTATAGAAGTGTAGTATACTCGCACGCTCATACAAGAGCACAGCACAAGAGTTAAGAGCGGTAAGGTAGTGGGGGGGGGGGGGGGGGATGACAGAGCGATGAAAGAGCGTCATGGCACACGAGTCGGTTTTACTACTGAAGCACGACAGAAGTTTACCTATGTAGGTACTACTAAATAATAGCCATCTACATTGAAATACTGTTAAGTAATGAATGTGGGATAGGTACCACCCACTAAGACCCATTAAGGTGGCACAATTTCCATACAAAAGTATTTTTACAAAATTTATGGTCGAAATGAGTATAGTTTTAAAATGACGTAATTTATTGTGGTTGGCTTTAATTTAATTTTAGTGGAGGCAAATCATATTTGATAAGGAAAACTGGAGATTCGTATCAAATTTTATTAAAATATTTTTTATCGAACATTTTAAATAAATTATGGATATATGATTAGAGATTGAGATTTGATTGAGTTCACACATTAGCAAAATTTATAACGATAACGATAATTTATGTGTCTTGAATGAGCAAGGAAAAGGTTTTTATGGTACTGGCGACACAAAAGGTGTTTTTTTTAAAGATTTTCAATTTGTTTCCATTGCGTAGAACATAAATTAGGAATTTTCAAGGCTAGAGTAACAATGATATCTTCTAGATTTACTTCCATTCCATCCTCGGTCACACCGTTGCTTACAATCAAGAGAATTGGTGGTCAAACGTAGATCTATTTACTAGATAAAAAATACATTTGCCTACAAATAACAAATCTTGGTTATAATGATGAGTACAATGACCTCCTTTTGGCGTAGTATCAGGGTGCCTGCCATGATAACGCTGAAACTTCGAAGGACAATTATTATTCTTGGAAATTTTATGAAAACGGTAGATAAGTAGTGTAAATTCACAAGAACGTCCTTAGAGAAGCTGATACCCAATACTTAAGTCAGCAAAATATGATGCCATAAAGCCAAACTACAATAGACGGTGTTTTGTAAAGCTTAACCCGTTCGTGCACGAATCATCCTAGAGTCCGTTCGGATGGAGAAATAATATGCGACAGAGAAGGGAGAACGCCGCTGTCCTCATTTCAATATTTTGTTCGAGAACAGTTGCATTATTTAATTCATTAGAGAATTCAGATCCCAATTTTGGCCACGATACTGGTCTTTCCGAACATACTATAATATTTTTATATTTTATAAAATTATTACGCGTATAATTGTGGGAGCAACTATAAGACACATAACGAAAATGATTGTGAGTACATTTGTTTACATCCCGACTCTTGCCGTCTAACTGACACAGCCTGAGCCAATTAGTTACAAAAAACTTACTTAATTTCTTAATTGCTTAAAGTATTACTTAATTTCTGTGTATTTGTTACATTTTCACGACCAAATGGCTGAACAATTTGTTACCAAATTTGCTGAGAACAAGGGGACTGATATGGGCTACATTTTATCATCATCATCGCCGTTCAACATCATCGTCGTTTTTAACCGACTTAAAAAAAAAGGAGGTTTTCATCACTATTCACATGTCTCCATGGTGAAACCGCGAGTTACAATTAGTTTTCTGTTAATCTCTTGCGTTTTTACTTTCTGTCAGAAGTTAATATTTATATCCATAACGCTACACGCTGATCACTTACGGCCTTACCGAGAAACGTTACATAACTTTAACCAACGTCTTAAATTCTCTGTCTTCTTTCCGTAAGTGTCATTACGTGCCAGCAAGAAGTTGACAAAATATGTTAAGCAATGCTTAAAGTTAAGTAACGTTTTTCGGTAAGGCTGTTAATGTTTTATAAATGTCTTCATATACGAACAGCCATAATAATGAGGTCAAACGCATGTTTAGGGCGATATTAGCCCTCAAGAGGGCGCTATTGTGCGACAAAATTATGAGATTAGCCTCCCTTTTGTGCTGTCTGCAGGGTTGAGGTTAGTTTTAGGTCAGAGGTTTTAACCTCCAGGTGTTTGAATAGGTTGTTTGTGGACACGTTCCATTTAAATGAAATTGATGTTCAATACATTCGTCTATTGTTAGGATTTATTTTTCTAGACTTTTATGTAAATATTTATCGCTTACAATATTTTTCACGCCTGAAACCAATAATTCGGCTCTGCGTCGTGATATTTTAGCTGTTAGATCATTTTTATTTCATGATATGGGAATAAAATTAATCACAAATATTTGGGACTAAAAACAAGAGGCATACCTTTTCAAACGAATTAAATCCGTCAAAAAATTGCTATAAGTTACTATAAATATAGTGACTTATAGCAATAGTAGTAGTGTAGTTTTGAAACTGTCTATAAATATAGACATAGACATAGAGATGAATATAGACAGTTCCAAAATTACACATATCCGACGGGACTAAAACCCACATATCCCAATCTGTACTTGGGAGCCTTTACCATTTTGACCACAGGGGTGTCTATAAATTTTTATATACATAAGTATGTAAAGCACTCAAAAATATCGAAGACATGGCTATAAGTGCTAGGATACATCGCCGCTTTATTAATCGACTTGCCGTAATGTAATATGGCGTATTCCACAAGTAGGCTGCGACAGACATATACCAATAAAAACCTCATCTAAATTGGTTTGATAAAGGGAATAAATGGTTTGTCCTGTGTCTTGAATAAGTACAAAGTTTACATTAATCGCTCTGTTAGCTAACAGCTAGTATAGTTTTAAACCCGCTCAAAAATTATAATCAAGTAAAACGATAAATACTTTTTCTTGGCTAATGATATCCCGCTTCTCGGAAACGGTGTCTCCGTATTATCAGACAGTTTGACGTCTTGCCACATTCCACTGGTCTGCCTGAAAAAGTCAAGGTCACGTCAGCGTTTCTTCGCCCTGCCTTATCTGCTTTGTCCGTTTTTAGGTGTGGTTTTTAAACTCGTTAAAGTTTTAGTTAATCTATCAGGGATGTCCGTATGAACGCAGCGTCTCCAGAATGAAAATAATGAATCAATTCCCAAACGAGACAATAATTTTATCGAAAGGAAAACCTAACTGAAACAATAATGTGTTAATCCGCAGAGCGCTAGTGTCCGCGGAAATTCCGTGTGCCCTTGAGCCTCCTGGCCTGTCGCGTTCGGACGGCAAACGACCTGACGGACTTTCGTTGATTCCTTGGCGGAAAGGCCGCTGCCTTATCTGGGACGCCACGTGCGTCAGTACTTTCGCTCCTTGCCATCTTCCCGTCACCCAGCGGGAAGCAGGTGCGGGGGCGGAAACAGCAGCAAGAGGCAAGCACGTGAAATACGCCGCCTTGGAGTCAGCGTACGAGTTCGTCCCTTTCGCGGTGGAAACTGCGGGCTCGTGGGGCGTGGAGGCAACCTCGTTTGTTTTGGAACTGGGTAGGCGTTTAAGGGAGAGAGGGCGTGATCCGCGGTCTGGCCACTTTCTAGCCCAAAACATTTCCCTGGCCATTCAACGTGGTAATGCCGTCAGCCTAATGGGCACGTTTGGGCGGGGAGATACCTCGTCTTAGGTTTTATCTTCCAATTGTTTGTTTTTATATCTTTTTTTTTTTTTTTTGTAGTTATTAGTAATGTTATATTTGATTAAATCCAATTTAAGTATTATACAAATAGAATAAGTTAGTTTTAAGTTTTTACTATAAAAAGTAATCTGTATTCAGTTAGAAAATAAATATACGTTCTAACTGAAACATAGTAAGTATATTATTTCTTTATGTCTTGCAGGTATTTAGTATAATATTTTAAAATAAATTTAAATGGAAACACACCTTGCATTTTTAACCCCCGACCCAAAAAGAGGGGTGTTATTATAAGTTTGACGTGTATAAGTGAGTATCTGTATATCTCTGTGTCTGTTTGTGGTATCGTAGCTCTCAAAGGAATGGACCGATTTTGATCTAGTTTTTTTTTTGTTTGAAAGAAGATTGTATCGAGAATGTTCTTATCTTTGTTTCAACAAAATCAGTTCAGCCGTTTTTTTTGTTGGGGATTTTCTAAGCTTATACTTGTTATGAATGTCAACCGTTTATGCTATAGAAGATTTACCTATATGATAACATT
This sequence comes from Lycia hirtaria, assembly GCA_947563715.1. Taxonomy (NCBI): domain Eukaryota; kingdom Metazoa; phylum Arthropoda; class Insecta; order Lepidoptera; family Geometridae; genus Lycia; species Lycia hirtaria. The sequence continues at coordinate 11,096,470 of OX387379.1, read as the reverse complement.
TTTCGAATGTCATATGTATGTAACATATGACTTTCGAAAAATGTTATCTTATTTCTGATTCTGAACAAATAGAAAATAAGTATAAGTTTATAAAACTCAAAACCCCCGACAAAAAAACGGCTAAACCAATTTTGATGAAACATAACTAAGAACACTCGCGACCAATTCACCTTTCAAACAAAACAATAAATCAAAATCGGTTCATCTGTTCGAGAGCTATACAATGCCACAGACAGACACACACACGGACACGTCAAACTTATAACACCTCGTCGTTTTGCGTCGGGGGTTAAAAAATGGCAAAGGCGCAGCAAGCTCCTGTAGCTTAATCATGATACACAATTAGTTTGCTGAACACGCTAAAATCACCTTTATTGTCAAGTTGTGAGAGTTTAATAGTTTATTGTTACTTCACGTGTACAGAATACTGTTCTGTACACGTGTTACTACCACTTATTCTGCGACACAAGTGGCAGATTGCACTCGCTGTAATACCTCCAAAGCCGACACTTTCGAGTTAAACTGACAGCTGAGGTCGGAACTTTTTTCATTAGTGGAGCCACGAGGATTAGTGGGTTTTGTTTGACATATTAATTGCTGGTAATCTCAGATAAAGGACTAAAACGTGAAAAATCATAAGTTTGTTTTCTTTCTTTGTGTTGTATCGAATGCTTTAAGGATCATTCAGAAATTTTATTATAAATAACATATGCCATATTTTGGAGCAGAATATAGATATACTCACAATGTAGTGTGTGGTTGAAAAGAAATACATTTGTAAAAATGTGTTTTGATCATTTTGAACATGATCTTAATAAATATGCGGGAATACGTTACGAAACTAGTGGGAAATTTATTTCATTCCTTGTTATCTGTGCACCGCGATTCCACCCGTCTACTCGCGCAGTGATGAAAATGATTATGATTATGAGGGTTTTCTTTCACACAAACATTGTCATGATAGTCAACAAAACTACTGGCATTCCGTGAATTTTTATTCGTATATTAAATACTCACTCAGTACTATAATAACCTACCTAAGAGTGACATTTGATATGGTTACTTTTTGTTTGGGACTGTTTAGTTTTTTTTTCTTGAATTGGTCCATGAATGAGGGAGTAATATATATATATATATATATATATATATATATATATATAATATATATATATATATATATATTATACATATACACGAATATTACTCCCTCATTCATGGACCAATTGTTATGTTTCTCAAATATTGGTGTATAGAGAAAGCTCCCAAGTCGGTCCCATAATTATTTTAACAACATCGCTTTATTGTCATTAAAAATAATGGTAGGTATAGCATTTTAGTTAAATTGGATGGCTATAATTCCTTATAATAATAATTAAATGAGAGAAAAAGTATACTTTCAAGATTTGCATAAAAGTTAGGGGCACTTTATCTTTTTAAGTGGGATATTTTTTCATGTCACTGTTTCACTTCGTGACGGGCAAAGTTAAAAACAACAGCATCCCAAATAAAACACTTCCGCAGTAAAACAAAGACAGATAAAGGACCTCATTCACAATCGCCACGTTCTATCCTGCCCCCATTTGATTTATTTCTCTTGATAAATTAATCCTAGCTTTCACTCTTTTATTTAACGGCACCCCGGAGCTTCGGCCATTTTCATAGAAACACACATGTTTCTAAAATTGATTTCATGCGTATAGATATTATCTTTATTTTATTAAATATTATTACGTAGACAATCTTTATTATTGTTACTTCTTTCTTTCTGCGTGTCAAACAAGAATATGTTTATAATTGAAACGGTTTGTAGTCCTAACATCACTCAGAAAAAGCGAGCAAAACTAGAATAGCGGTCATAATTATTTTGTACAGGTTGCAGTACATACCATTAACTAAAACAAATTTAAACAAGTAAAAGTTCAGCAAACTCAAAACAACCAGACAAAAAAAGGTTCAACCAATTTTGATAAAACATAGCTAAGTAAACTCTCGATGAAAACCTCTTTTAAGCATAAATAAAACTAGATCAAATTTGATCCATCCGATCCGTTTGAGAACTACGATGCTACAGCCAGACACACATACTATATACAGATGTAAAAATACACACACACACACACACACACACACACGTCAAACTTACACCCCTCTTTTTGGGTTGGGGATTAAAAAAGAAAAATATTTGAAAGATACATATATTTTCCTATATAGGTACATATATTTTCCTGTGCATATGCTAGAAGAATCAAAAAGTCCTGAAGATGCCTCGTGAATAGATGAAACACGTGTGAACAAAAGTATTTAGATTAGAGATATTAAGGCGTAGATTCATTAGACATTCGAGTTAAATTTTGAAAATGAACTTACGCAAAGTAATAACGCTTTTTTAATAAAATTTGTGTCTCGAGTAGACTTAGATATTTACCGTGTTTTACTAACTCGAACGATTATTATGTTATTATATAAATATATACGTTTGTGTGAATTTATTTAGCGAATGTCCGGGGGCCCCTTAACAAGTTACTTTCTTTTATGAGTGAGTGGGCACGCGCGATAACGAGCAGACTGGTAGGTTATTAAATTGAAAGGACGCCTTCGCAGATTAACGCCGTGTGGGTAAGTAAAAATGCCCTCAATTACTACCTACGGACCAGCAGGAATTTTTAGATTTCTTTTTAGTTTGTGAACTTGTGTCAACGATTATACAATGGAAAACAAATTATATACATACGTATTTTTTATGCACCATGCAATATTATTAGTACGCTCACAAAAGAATTTTGTGTTTTTTTTTTTTTTATTTGGTCTATAGCCACTTAATGTTTTCATGCCACTTCTTAATGCACTGAGGAACATTATTTTCTTGCTTGGCTTCCAAAACAAATATTGGCTGCCCGAATACTGTATGGAATACTGGATTTACTAATTCTTCTAAGAGTTTTTCTTCATTAACTAAACGAGAGCAATCAATCACGTTAGGCTGAATTAGGCCAACCCCAAAACGCCTGATTTGTTTATACCAGGAAAGTTTCTTTCAGGGCGACCAACTTATTTATTAAGTTGAATGAGGGCGCCACAATTGTATTTTGAGAACAAATTTGAAGGTCATTTTTATATTTTTCGTAGTTTCGTCATTCGACAAGTTTGAAGTTATGTTAGTCACTGCAGGCACGACGCGTCGGAAATTGATACTAAGAAGGCCAATATTTTTTACCAAAGTTTGGATATCGGAGCAAGTTTACAATTAATAAATATTTTTCGTTTAATATTATGTTGTCAGATGGCGGTAAAGTACACGCTTTATTGTAGATATTAATTTTGGATTCAATATTAACCAACAAACGTATATTCGTATAAAAGAATATCGAATATGAATAGTCACATTAGTAAAATAGAATACACTACGACACACGGACTAACACTACCAAAAAAAAAACGACACACGGACGAAGAGTAACGTATCTCACCTTTTCCTCTTCATCTGTGTGTCGGTTTTTTGGATACTCGCGTACAGGTCGATTTTCCTATCTTGACGAACCATGATAAATGAATATAAGTTCTACGATTTTATAATGCATTTTGTTAGTCGTTAGGGATTTTTGATTGGGGAATTTTTTTTCCGAAATGAGGGAAAGTTGTGAGAAAGGGAAAGAGAAAGAGCATATTGTTTTTCCAACAATAATTATTGTTTTCAGTCTCTGCGTGATATTATCTTGTTACTATTTTATAAATAAATAATAATAAGTAAATATTTGTGGACATTTCTCACAACGCCATCTAGCCCAAGCTAAGCAAAGCTTGTACTATGGTGCTAGATGGCTGATAGAATACATATATACTTTTTTTTTGTAAATATTATATATACATAAGATACATAGAAACACCCAGACACAGAACAAACATTCATGCTCATGACACAAATGTTTGCCCTGGGTGGGAATCGAACCCACGACCTACAGCACAGTAGGCAGACATACTACCAACTGAGCCACAAGGCCACTCAAATAGATCGTCCCAAACTAAAACTTCACGATCTTATCACGACTTATTTTTGAGAACCTCATTAATAAAGTAGGTTAAGACGAGTCTGAAATTGGTTAAGAGGTTGTCAAGATAAAATGTCGAGAAGTATATTTCAGAACAATTACAGTAACAAAATATATCATTCACATACTGAACAATTGTTACAAAATTTTGTGCTCGCAAGGTCTACTGATTGTGAAACTAATGGACAAATTCAAATTGCAACGTGCGTAGTTCTCAGTAGAACAATCATTGTGTCTTCTGCACTCCTAAAGCCCTAAATAACGTTTAGAGTGACTAACTTCCTTCCTTCCAATATTCCAGAAGTTAAGTATTCAACGAACTTAGCGCTTTGATCCGGTATAAATGTATGTATAATGTATAGGGCTGTTGTCTAGGTAATGAAGTCAGCCTTAACATCAGTCTTACCGAAAACGTCTATCAAACTTAATCAGCGCTCAAATTATTCTGTTCTCGCTTCTAACTTCTCGCTGGTACAAAATGTTGCGAAAATAAGGCAGGTAATTAAAAAAACCGTAAACCTAGGTACAAGAAAATAACTTCTTAGTACCTCACTTATTATTTAAAAAACACAGCACTTTCTAATAAAATAGCAAGAGATAAAAAGCTTTATAGCTATATTGTCAGTTAACATTAAGAACGAACGTAGCGTTCCAAGGGTTCCGAGCGTTGACGCACGATTGATCCACGGTCACAGTCTTACGGTATTATGTGATCATAGTGAACATGAACGGTTAAACAGAAAAACATATCGATTCTTGAAGAAATAACACAAAGAATTTGAGTTAGGCTTAAAACATAACGTTTTTCGGTAAGGCCGAAAATATAAGGTAGCATTCGATGGATCGCGACTGATGCGCCAGTCGTGAGCGATAGCCAGCGGCTTGTAACTTCTTACGCGGCTTATTGTTCGTGGCCGATCTTTCAATAATAATAATTATCTACATGTTGCGTGACAGTTCACGGATGTTCTTTCAATATATTCACTTGTTACGCGTAATAATTCACTTGTTCGATTTTCAGTGCACTCGTCAAAAACATTCACCGCGACTGTCGACTACACAAGTTTGCCATGCGCAGCTGTAGCTTTAACCACGAGCATCGGAATGCTAGCTACCCTTATCTGTGTCCCAATACAAATTGAGTTCAGGAAACGTAGGGAGTATTTTTCTTCAATCAATCGATACGTAGGTAATTTGAGAACTATTTGTCTTTGTCTAGAGACGGATTGCTCCTTAGTCAGAGTAGTTTATTCCAGATGTTTCCAAACTTTATTTTCTAGAGTCTCCAAAGGAGCTCACTAGTTATTATCATATTAGTACCACTTTATACATTTAAGTATATATTAATTATAAAGCGACACTTATTTGTTTCAGAATCAAGGTGCTCTTTGATTTACGCTTGGTACGCCGCTGACATTTTTTGTGAAATCGCTGTAAGAGATTTTTTAGAATAATTCTAGTAAAATCACTCGTTTATATTACGAAACAGTTCGTTGGAGGTTACGAAAACTTGGATAACATACTTTTATCAATTATTTTATTGTTAAAATCAAACTACTGAACCGATTTTGTTAAAATTTTAAATGAAAAAAAATGAAATGCCAAAAATCCGTGCTCAGCGATATTGGTTCAGGTTCATGATACGTACATGTGCGTCAGGAATGGAATTCTTTGCAGCCATCTCTATTTTCTGAGAACTACAATCTTGGAATTTTAGGCTAGAGTGAATAGATATCTTCTAGATTAATCTAGATCTTCGAGTTCCATCCTCGGTCATACTGGCGCGCGGCGCTTAATATTAGGCAAATTGGTGGTCAGTCGTAGATATCTAACATTAAAAAAAAACGTTTGAACTGATTGTTATGTTTGGTACTGAGAAAATTGAGAACCTGGAATGGACATTTCATGATCATAATTTTTCATCACTATGCTGGTTAATCCGAGCACAGCTAGAGATTACGGGCTAAAATCATAATTCTCCTTTTCGCTTTGCCGTATTAAAATAAAAAGATTGACAGCCATTGGTTTAATACCCAGCTGCATACACGACTGTAAGACTATCCCACGGGTATTACTTTGATCTGTGTGATTGATGATTCCTTAAAAATATTTGACATTTAAAAACTAAATGTGATTTTATTCTAAAATGTACTTTATAGCAAACACTACTAATGTCTTCGTGCTCATGGTTCGATTGATTTTGTTTTGAGAGGTGACATTACATTGACCTTTATATCTATAGTGTCACTAATTTTACTTATTATAATATCATTTTTAGGCTTCCGTACCCAATGGGTAAAACGGGACCCTATTACTAATACTCCGCTGTCTGTCTATCTGTCCGTCTGTCAGGCTGTATCTCATGAACAGTGATAGTTAGACAGTTGAATTTTCACAAATGATGTATTTCTGTTGCCGCTATAACAAAAACAAAACAGACTAAAATAAATATTTGAGGGGGCGTCCATACAACAAACGTGATTTTTTTGCTCGTTTTTGCTCGATATTGATAACGGCAACAGATAGACGCTTGAAAGGTACTGATATAAGTATATATATTTTGGCCAAAGAATATTATGACCCCCTATCACTGCAAGCCAACTTGAAATCCTATCCTCTTACCCCTTTAGAGGGATAAGAGGGTAGAATTTAATGTTGGCTTGCTTTAATGTTGGTGGGGAGAGGATATTAGAGAGCTAGTCCTCTAATACCCTCTCTTCCCCTCTAATCACGGTCAAATATGGCGTCAAACGGTATTATTGATCTTTGATGCTCTGCCTACCCCATAGGCGAAACCAGGCGTGATTTTATGTATCTACGAGTATATTGTGATAATAGTCTACCATACAAAAATCTTTCCGGCAGGAAAACGAACTTTGTTCTCATGAACAGAGTCATTAATACGATATTTAATTTAAAATGTCAGCGACATTTTCAAAAATGAAAAAAATATCTGTATATGTACCTAAGTACATATTTTTATTTACTATAACACATAATGTTATCTTTTTCAGAGAAGGACGGTTCCCCATCAAAGCTAACATAAATTGAAACTGCTAGTCATCGAAAAAATACACAAAAGCAGGTTTGTAGGGCAACAGGATGTCCCTACATTGACAGCCCTTTATGGACTCATGGTTCGTTTAATAAAGAGCAATGACTCATCTAAAATCTTACAGGAAAACCTGTTGTGTATTGCAAGTAAACAAAAGAGTGTTATTTAATCGAAGATCAAAATTCACAAGTTTAACACTATCTAATTATTTTTTAAACAATATAAATCTACATTTGGCCACCAGCTTGCGTGATGGTAAGCAGCGATGTGATTCACTCTAACCTTGAAAATTCCATAATTATATTTTGTAAGAAACAGGGAAGCTGGAAGTAAGTGTCACCCTTTTGTGCGTGTCCTTCTGCCACATAATAACTATATTAATAGTATTACATACTTCTGTAAAAAATACAAGAATCGCTTTTTTGCTATTGTTTATAATGGAGTTATATTTCTTAAAAGAAAGAATCCATAAAGGACCACTTCGTTGATAGTCTTTCAAGACCCTTTTTCACAAACACCTTTTTATTAGCCGTGCGTATAAATATCTAGCTCAAATACATACAATGATATAATACTAAGATCTATGATTCCTTGGAACTAAAAAATAAGCATAGATAAGTACCTACTGTTAAGTACTGTTGTCGCATATTAACAAACTTGCACTTCCTTAAACAAATAAAGTGAAAACTGATGTTTAATAAATCTTCCCGATTTCCAAAATGAAACTTGACTAATACGTAAGTCTACAAAAACTTTTAATCGGCTTTGACTAACAGCTTTAAGGTACTTAGTCACCTAATAGTTTGCCTCTAAAAATGTACTAATTTATGAAGACAACCAATATAAAAGTTGTTGATGCTTTGCATCGAACAAGAAAATACTAACTACGCATCAATAAAAATACGATTTAATACTACTATAAGAAAACTGTGTCACCGACATTATTTATTATAATTCAATCAAAAATTACCGCTACAAACTTCTACGCCGTCAAACTTAGTGTTGGTTCCTACTAATTTAATCGACTCAAATTTTTAAAAATAATATTTTGATGAGCGCTACATATTTTTAATGTACCATCAAATATTTCCCTAAACAAAATAAGGGTCCTCCAGTAAATTTCGTGTCATCGCCCTTGACGAGGTTACATTTTTTATGAGTGACCCTTTGCAAAGCTAATTACACCATCGTTATGTTAATGAATCAACAATGGTAATTATGTAGGTAGATAAATAAAGATTAAGTAAAAAACTCGAAAATAAAAAAAATATGTGAGATAGTTATATGAATATAGATATATATAAGCACATAATAATCGCCTTTTGGTAACTCACTACAATTTATTATAGCTGTATGTAGGGAAGATATGGATTTATACAAATAAATATCGATTTAAAATGTAAAATAGGCATCTATTTTTTTAAGCTTGAGGCATTAAAGTAATATTATTATATGTGTAACTTATCCATCCATTATTATTCTATTTTATTTTATCACTTTGTCCGCGTGGTAAATTTATATAATTATAAAAACCCAACTTTCTAGTACTAATAGCAGTCTTTGAACTGGATCCGGTTCGTTAGAACTAAACCGCGGGCGGACAGACGGTTAAATGGGCATGCAGGAATTACAAGTAGGTATAAATATATTTCTTCTTCTTGACTACAAAACCCAAAACAAAAAAAAACACAAAATTGTTGGCTGTTCAGTATCACATAAACTTCCCTTTGTTACGGTTACTCGTTATTTATCTCCACAACTTTGTTTCTGACAAACAGTTCCGTGATAAACTTAAATTGCATCGTCGAAACGCGGTTTTGTATCGGAGAGAAACCGTAACCGCAACGAATAGTAAGAGTAAAACATTACATTATTTTCTGTTAAAAAAAAAACATAACCCGACCACATTGTAGAAGGTACCTAACTGAAAAAAACAAGCTTTCTATACTTTAAAATAGAAACTTAAAAAATACAGAATCCTACATTTTGGAAAATGTGGGGTAGGCAGGGTCATCATGCCTGCCCATCCAGAGGCCATACTGGTTCTATAAAATACTACAAGTAAACTAAATTTATCTTGTTGTCAGTGAACATATTATCATAAATCGTAAAAAGTTTATCAAAGCGTTGCAATTGTTCATACTCGACGGGTTTTGTGGCTTCCAGTTTACACTGCTCAACTACCTCGGTTTTGAGGTGGGATAATATAATATGGCTGTACTAGTTTAACAATTTATATAACAAGCAAATTTTGCCTGCTGTTTTGCGTAGAAACGGTAATTAATCAGCGCTTTTCAATTGTTTCAGTATTATAATGATTGTAACTATCTAGTGTGGATATTAAATTTAGAACATCATTTATAAACTTAATTATTATAAATATATCAAACAGTTTCCGCTGCTGCAAAACTTTATGACAGAAGGCATTCCATTCGATGGAGGGAGAAGATAAACTACGACTGTCCTGTATTCCGGGATGATGAGCAATGCTACGTGTCCCAGTGCTCCGGATGGTCTGGCCTTCAGTTTCTAGCCGCGTGTTCTCTTCTAAATAGCGGACTTTTGCAAGCAAGGAGGCAAGCACAAAATAACATACCTATCCGTCGTTGACAAAGGTCTCAAGCGCAGACTACTCGCGGGTGCGAGCACTATATCTGTCTCATACAACTGTGTCTTTTTTTTCAAAATAATAATCTTATTTTGAGATATACGGGACGTATGCTACATTTGGTTAGGTACCTTGCGCATAGGTACGAGACTTAGGCTACATTTGGTATAAGGTACTTTGCCCAAGTGGAGCAAACAAAGTTTTTACTATGAAAATAATGCGGACTTAAAACAAGGCTACTTGTTTCAACAGGTACTATGAAAACGTTAAAATGAAATTGGCACAAAATTTTAAATTTTCGAACAATGTACCAAACCATCGCCATCATCAAGTGTAATGTAGGTAGCCGTTAAAACAAACTAAAGGGGATTATTAGTCGCATACATTAAAAAATCGAATATAAAGTTCCACTATCCTCCTCCTGACTCTGTCATCAGATCAGCTTGACCTAAACAAATGATTGTGTTGTCGTCAGTATTGCACATTTTTGAAGTTTTGCATCGATACGAAATATATTCCTACAGGTATATTAGGTTGATGCCGTTTTGTTGGGCTTATTTGAAAAATCGAATAGGTTACCTCTGACTTACACCGTAAGAAATGATAGGAAGAAAGGAGTGCGTACCTCAGTCTTCTTCCTCCTGGTCTCAGGCAGGATCCTTGGTGATGGCTGGTAACAGAAGCCACGGTGCTAAGCACCGTGATCCAGGCAAATTCATTTCGAATTAGTTGGTGGCAGAGGCCACAATACACTGATATTTTTGCTCGCCCCAATTATGATTTGAAAACTGTTATTTGTTTTCGGTTAGAAGAAAATTGCCGGCCGGCGTCGTGCGCGCTTACAAGATTGTGTGGCCGCGGGGTTCTCACCACAGCGGCGGCGGCCTCTCGCGGTTCGAAATGACTACGCTAAGGTGCGCTTTTTGGAATGTTTTATCCACCATCCGTCAATTTAGAAGAAAGAAAAGGGAATAACGATGCAAGTCTTAACAGGTACAGATCGACTATTAATAAGAATTACCTTCACAATTTTCAATATTGATTTCCTTATATGCAGTAATACGGTATAAAAACGGGAATTTCTCTCGGGAACCCATAATTACTATTCGTACACGTATTTATAATTTCAAATTTTAAATCTACGATCCTCATGACTACGAATAAATTTAGTAAACTACGCTCAACATACAAAGAGGGAGTTACGCCAACTATTTTGTTCGTCGGTTTGAAGTTACGTTGTTAGGACAGCTACGAGAGTTTGAAGGAAAATTTGATACTTTTTTATGTATCTGTGAGTCAGGAGCTCAATAAAAATAATAAAGCGGCTAGCATGCTGGGTACGCTGCCAACTGGTAGTGGGTTTGAGGTCATATCATGGGCTTGTCTAATTATAGCATTAAAAAATTCCCACTGGAATTTTCTAATGGCATTTTTGATGGATCAATTATCACTATGGTTCAATTGATGACTTCAATAAAAAAAAATACAAATTTAAACAAGACGATAAAATTTTGTGTTTGCTGCATATGATGATGAAGTTTAATTAATTTAATTTAATCAAGTGATGTTACCAATTTTATTTTTATTTATTTTACTTTTGAAACTGAAAATCTTAATATTGTAATTGTAATTATAGCATGTTGTGTATACATTAAGGAATATAGTTTAGGTCAAAATTATGAATTGTACATTGTAAAAATTGTAAAGACTGTATTCTGTTTCGTGTAACAATAAACTAAATAAATAAAAATCAAATTAAAAGTACCTAGTTATAATTTTGAGAGAGCCGAAAAATGAATATGGGGACTTCAATATATTCTACCTAAGATAGTGTAGGAATCATATAATAATATATAGTTTGATGATTATTAATTTGACAATCAAAAGCGATTATCTAATTATTGACATAGTATTATTTGATGAACTGTTTACACGCTGTATATTTGTAATTTTGACTTTAAACACGTAGTATTACTACTAGTTTACTATTAATACTACTGGTATTACTCTGTTATTGCTTCTGACGTGAAACTTATTGTTATTAATAAAATTGTATGAGTATGAGTATAGCAAATATTGTACCTGTCAAGTTTGAACTTATTTCTTGAGACACTATGAAAACTATTTGTCACTGAAAAGTTTAGCCTCTAAAATTTGTTTTTATTTTTATATTCTTACAATTGAAAATGAAAATAAAGAATTTAATAAAAATAGCAAAATGATAAACAAATATTCTTTTACCCAGTCACCCAGGGATTTTGTCTATCAAGGACAACTAAAGCAGCAAAAAGAAAGACCCAGAGTTGTCATTCCACACGTTTCCAAACAAAATATAGGCATTTCACTTTGGTTGGTAAATACAGCGTAAAATAGATAATTGGAATAGAAAAATCACCAGCTGCGGGTGCGCTGACGGAAAATGGCACGATGCTCTTTCATATCGACACGCCCTCACTGTGTTTTCGCTCTCTACTCGTCTCGCGTGCGCGTACATTCGAGTACACTTCTATACTTGAACTTGAGCTTTGCTTGGGCTTTTTGACCATTGAATAGTACCATTAATGGTACTACTGTACTGTATAACTGTACGTCTTCTTCTTTTTTGTATTGGACCCCGCGATTAGCGATTTGCCAGTGTCAAGTATTGATTTTTTTCAAGTTTCTTGAATAATACAAGTTACTCGTATATAGTGTTCTAGTCACAGTCTAAGTCACGTAAACACTAAATAGTCATTTTCAAATTTAAATCTTGCCTCAGTAATGTCTTGCCGACTTTACTAGAAGCTTCTATGGAGTTTAGCCGACAACGTAAAATTACACGTTTCACTATTTTGTTTCACTTGCCCACACTCACGCACTTGATCGAACACTTAATGAATAAAACACCACCATTTTTATAGAATTAATGTTCAAAATAACACAAGAGTCTTTGCCAGAGTCAAGTATGAAGATTTCTTCAAGTTTATTGAATTAAATGTACTAGTTACAGTCTAAGTTACGTATACAGTCATTTTAAAATTCGAGTCCTGCTTCAGTAAAGTGGTAGCGAGTTTACTGGAAGCTTCTATGGAGTTTTGCCGTCAATGTGAAAAGATACGTTTCGTCGCTTTATTTCACTTTCCCACACTCACGCACTTGATTAAACACTTAATGAATAAAACACCACCATTTTTATAGTATTAATATTCAAAATAACACAAGCTTAGGAAAATTCAATAAAATGACAACATGTTTCCATGACGTTCCCGCCAAAACTCCTTCATCGCCTTTACTTGCATAAATAGTAATGACACATGTCAAAGTGACAGCTATGATTAGTTTCACTTGCCCCACAAGTCTTAAAGTTTGACAGATTGACAGCTGCCAAGCTTTCACATATTAAAATAGTTCTAGAAATGTACACTAACAAATAGTGGAATTGGTGTTTCAGAATACGGCCATCTATTGAGCATAGTGCATTTTCTCCATGATTGACCGCCAACTACAAATCACAACAACATATTTCGGGGCCCTATTATTTAGGGCATATTTTTTTTAAATATTTGGTGACATTTCACACAACACCATATAGCCCAAACTAAGCAAAGCTTGTACTATGGAACTAGATGGCTGATAGAATACATATCCCATCAAAAATATAAATGTGAAATGAGAGCCAACTTCAATATTATGATATATGCCTTAGTTGTTGACTTCAACGATAAAAGACGTCAGATCTAAATGGGTGTCAAGTTCAATGGTCAGCCTGAAATTTATTTATAACAACATAAAATATTTTATTACAACTTAAAATATCATTTCTTCTTATAACTTAGGATAATATATTGAAACCAAGGTCTGACTTGGCTAGTTCTCATATACGAATTATATTGCCCTCATCTGGATGCCAAATTTGAACTTTCTAGGTCATCTGGAACTGGGTTAGAATGTTGATCTATAGGTCAGTCAGTGATAATAATGGTGATTTTTGGACATTAATATCTAAATAACCGTTTGAGGTGTGCTTATGAAATTTGGAGCACATGTGTATCTCACAGGTCTCAATATACGAGCCAAATTTGACATGTTTATGTGAAGTAGTTATGAGAAGGCCAAAAGTGGCTCCAAATGGTTCGAGATAAATATACACACGATGCTGTCCGCCAGTTCTGTTAGCTTGAACTTGGCTTGACACGCTCCGCGTGTCTAGATATTTTTTTTTTTGTAAATATATACATACATATGATACATAGAAACACCCAGACACAGAACAAACATCCATGCTCATCACACAAATGTTTGCGCTTAACAGGTAGACATACTACCAACTGAGCCACAAGGCCAGTCGATGCCTGATTTCGAAGTTTTGCTCTGTAATTTCTACAGTAAAAGTTTTACTGACCAACTCGCCTACTTCCATTAATACCCTAAAGGCATAATTTTCTCCTAAATCCCCAATACAATGGGAACAAACTCGTCGTGGGTTATATGTAAACGCGAAAGTCTACGGTGCTCGCGTCTCCAGTTCGAGGAATATTTATGTTCTAGGTACGAAAGAGCCAGATGGGTGGCGTAAATAAGTAAGCGAGAACATCCCCCTTCTATTTCATTAAAACTTAACAAACTTGTCGCCTGTTATGTACGAGCATTGTAGAAAGTAGAATGCACAGTGTGGTCTTGCTATAGAATAGTAATGGTTTTTAAGACTTGATGTCTAGAAGGTAAAACAAAAAGTTAATGCATATGCTCCGAATAGAAAATAATATTCTAAAACTCATATTAATTTGATACCATTTATCAAAAATCGTTGATCTCAAACAGCTTTTAACTGATCTGTCATTCGTCCATGTCTATCACATAGAGGGTTATTTATATTAAGAAATTTGCGCAGATTAAGAGTTATTTCTGAATAGCATAACAACTTATGTTCAAGACTTAGAAGTTTATAAAATCTGTGCACACATTGTTCTAAGTTTTTTAGTACTAATTGTAGTAGCTAGAAGAGTCTTAGAACAAAAGTTTTCTCGTTTTTTAGCAATCAAACTAGCGATGTTGCGGACGCATTTTTTTTCACATCCGTGGAGGCGGATGCGGATGCGGATTTTAAGAGGCTCACATCCGCGGATGCGGATCTGTATAAAAAACTTAAGTGTTGGTTTTGGTAGGGTAAAAAAAACAGTAATATTTATAGTACAGTACAAAAGCACAATAAAAACAAACGTGCGCGTCAGATCTTGTCACAACAAAACAATAGCGAGGCGCGTCACCGTCACCGATTCAATGAAGTCCAAAACAAAATTATTGCTTTCCTATTGGTTAATCAGCACGTGCGGTCAACACGCGCCACTCGCCCCCCCCTCCCCCCTTTCTTTCTTGTCGCGACCTACTACATATCCGCATCCGCATCAGCTCCGCTCAGCTCATCGATTTATACGGATGCGGATGGAGATGCGGATGTTCCGCATAGGCGGATGCGGATGCGAATACTCGCAACATTCCTAAATCAAACCTCAAAAATAGTTGGTTTACGTACCTACTTAGGTAGACGCCCAGTATTGATTTTCTTCGTGTTATTTCTCTCTTTTCAGTTTGAAGTCGGTTTTTTTATTTTTATTAATACTTTTATTACGTTAATAATTTCGTTACGTTAATGTAAGTATAAAAATTAACTTGAATGAAATTATTTTTTTTATCAAAAATGTGTGGTGTTGCTTTCTAGTGCAAACGACGATTTATTATAAGTT
The DNA here is from genome assembly GCA_947563715.1 of Lycia hirtaria. Lineage (NCBI taxonomy): Eukaryota > Metazoa > Arthropoda > Insecta > Lepidoptera > Geometridae > Lycia > Lycia hirtaria. The sequence continues at coordinate 11,081,038 of OX387379.1, read as the reverse complement.
CATTTAGTCATTTTATACTTATTTTTCTTTTCAGATGACCTCATACGAAGTGAAAGTGGCAGGAAGATGCTGGATGGACCCAGCGTCTGATCGTGAATCTGTCTGTCGTGATTCGTCTTCGCTTCTAGAGTATCATAGGCTATATTTTTTGTAATAATAATAATAATTTTTTTGCAAAATAAAAAAATGGGGGTAAATAAAAATGGGGTAACCCCCCAATGAACTATTTCGTAATAAACAAGTGATATTACTAGAATTATTCTAAAGAATGCGCATTTATAATCTTTTACATCGATTTTAGGCATACTTTTTCACAAAAACGTACACTCAACAGCGTATCAAGTGTAACGAAATACGTCAGTTAGACTGCAAAAACTGTTTTTGTGCAGTCGGGTTTTTATTTCCTTTTTATATACATACTTGTTAGATCTATACTTAGCAAGCTCAGCTAACCAGATTAATGAATTTTTTATTCCAGCCAAGAAAATTGTTAAACTTGTTTTTTATTACACATTTTGTGGTTTCGCGTGAAAAATGTCTGCGGCAAAGAGTTTTTATTCCTCGCATGCCTTAACTTAGTCCGCAGTTGATAAAATAGGTATTTTAAGTTTAGTCAAAAGAGTCTTAAACGGCTAAGCAAGGATTAAATAACTAGGAAAATTGTTTTAATCGACTAGATTTGAGGCTACTTAAACGTGATATTCCCGAATCAGTGTAAACGGTAGCCTATGTATGTACGTCCAAGGGTACAAAATGAGGGTTACAATAACTTCATTAAAGATACTTCGGTAGTGGGAGCTATGTCTAATTAACTAGTTAAACGTTAATAGAATGTAGAGGCTGTGCGGCTGTGTCAATAAAAAGGGGTCAACTGTCGGGCAACATTTGCCGAAAAGCTTTAGTGGAATTACTCATTTAAATTTTAATTCACAATTTTATGTAGCCTTTGGCTATTATCACTGTTTAAAATTAACAGTTTAAGTTATAGAGGAAATTTAAAAGGATTTTTCAATCCGTGCCGGGTTGACAAATAATGATAATAACAGTAATGTAGCTTACTTATATTCTTTTTAAGTGTTTTAGATATACTTAGGTGTCTAAGTATACTAAATTATATTATAACTTGCTGTTCCCTGCGGTTCCACTGGTGTAGTGATTAAGAGACGATGGTGATGGTGAACGGTAATGATGATGATGGTGGATGATAATAAAATGTAGATATCCTATGTCCATTTCCAAGTTCTTAGCTATCTCTGTGCCACATTTCATAATAATCGGTTCAGTGGTTGTGAAAAGGCAACAAGTAGACAAGAAAAATACACAGTTACTTTGCGGCAGTGCGGCAGTTGACTACAAAAATTACAGCCTTTTCAACAAGTAACGCGATGTTATTATTTTCTTATTCATATTTAACATATTATTAAACGAAATGTTAAAAAATCAGTCTAATTTTAATTATCAATGCTTAAAACCAATCAGGGACCCAGCAAACACTTGATTACGGATCTTGTACGTACGAACAGTTGCATAATTTAATCAGTAACTGAATCGAGCAATGTCATTGGCGATGCAAATGCAATCCGCCGGTAATGTGACGCGGTGACAGATTGAAACCTTGATTATCCAGTTAATAAATCAAAGCTGGCTGTTGGAAAATTTTAACGATGCACAGGTATAATACTGTTGACGAAATTAGTTTTCAGTAAATACCCACCGTGTTTCAGTGATCTCCACAGCAATGTTATCATCACTATCTACCTAGGTTGTTGTACTTAGATACCGAATTTAGTTCGGTATCAATTACATAAAAAAAAAAAAAAAAAAAAAAACGGTTGGTATGCCAACCGAATTTTTTTAACCATAATATTTATATTACTTATTGAAATTAATTGAAAAAATCAATATTAATTCAAATGCAAATATTAAGTAATTACTTAGAAAAACGTGTCAACGTTTTGACTCTAACAAAAATTACCACTTCTAAGCTTAATATTTCGCAAACGGATCTCTAAATTGGGAAACAGTTTCACCTCCATTTTTTTATTACCTATCCAACGATACCCTACACGATGGGGTAGATGAAAAAAATAATTTTATTCGTCCCACTTTACGTGTAGGTATGCAAAAAAAATATTTCAAGATTTAATTGTACAATTTTTTGAAAGCCTCGTACAGACGGACGGACGGACAGACGGGCTTACAAAACTATAAGGGTTCGTAGTTGACTACGGACAGAACCCTAAAAATGTCAAGTTTATCTATATTGTTTAACATTAGGGAACATAACATAGACATAGATATATCCATAAATATGCAATCGTGAAGAAAAATAGCTCTAGCTGATAAATAAAATAACCTGCGTACGTATTATGGACGTAATTTACAAATGCCAAAGATATTACGTACGTAATTTACGTACGTACGTAGTATCTTTGTCGCTTGGTTCAACAATAGAATCGCACCTAAAGAATTTAGGAAATCTTATCGTTCGATCAGTCATACCATGCTCACGTATAAAATGTATGTCCTGGGTCCTAGAGGTTCGACTGTAGAGTAGCACCTTGTTTTTTTATTCTTACGTATGATTTAGAAAAACCTGTTATGCGATTAAACCACGCGACCGGAAGGAATGTAAGTAATATAACTAAAATCATACATTCTTACCTACACACTTATGTTTTTACTTACATATACTCGAAAAACAAGACCTCGTTTTTGGACAGTTAGATAAAAGATCAATTGGAAATTTAACTACAAGTACCTTCTAACGGCTCTCAGTTTATTTTTATAAAAATCGCTATATGAGGCGAGCAGGCAAGTTATTTATATTACACAACTGACAGGAGCAGATAAGGCCTCCCAGCATAATAAGGGTCGAAAGAATGGTAGGTATATTACCTAATTATCGTTAGGCACTGAGGGGAGAGGAAAATGTGCTAAAAGTTTTTGGTTATCAACAGGGGCGTAAATGTAATGGAATCAACTCTGAAAACATACTTGTTTTATACTTATTTTGTAGCAGAATAAAATTAGTTTCGCGCTCTAAAATTAAATTTAAAAGTCATGCCGACTATATAACTAAATAATGAGTCATTATTATTATCTTTATTACTATTTATTACGTTCAATATAACGTTTTCGTATGAAATTAACTAGTTCGGAGATTTTTTTCTTGTTATCTAGTGTATATTGATTAAACATGTTTTTTTATTCATAGGGCATTTTATCACTATGTATTTACATAAAAATCTATCTTAATTAATTAAAGCAGAAATAATAATTATAGTTTAAAAATTAATAAAACCGACTTCGAAATACGCAATTTATTTACTTGGATGATATTTTTTCAGTTATTTTGTTATTATATTACCAATTTGAATAAAATTTATATGGGACCACCTCCGAGGTATTACTTGCCAATCAAAAAAGAATCATCGAAAACAATTAAGCATTGGTGAAGTAATCGCTGAACAAACATACAATCGAATTTAGAACCTCCTTCTTTTTGTAAGTCGGTTAAAAAAGGAAACTTTTCAAAGAAAAAAGTTGAGCGATACCATTTTTTTATGAAAAATGATAATTTCTTTATTTACTTCCCGAAGTACCGTACCGACTACTTTAAATTAACTGAAATTTTACTTTCATAATGTAAATTTGATAACAATGCAATATACTAATTACAACAAGAAGCTGACTTGATGATGGAACCATGTTGCAAGGGCTGGAACTTTCTGATGGAAAGTGCTTTAAACAATATATGTAGGTATATAAAACAGCGAAGGAAATGCCAAAAGATTGCCTTAGGATCTCCCTGTCGGAAAATGTTAACCAGTCGAGTTGTGCCCAAAAAATATGCATGTGAAGTGTGTAACATTTCAGATGCTATAATCCATTCACCCTAAAGGCGTGTCAAAAAAAATCATAGGTAGTCACATACATATCTACTCTCGAAAAATATAACCTTCCTTCGGTAGTCGGGTAAATAGTACCTTTGGCTACCAACTAAAGTTAACAAGGTTCGCTGTTGACAGATACGTCATGCAGGACATCATCATCTCGTCAAAAAGTACCAACCTGCATAATTGTTATAATTTAAAAAATTAAATTAAATACCTCCTTAAAGTAATATGTGTTCCAACCCAAAATCATACCTAAAAAACCACATAGAAGAACCTTTACAGAAGAAACTTTAAATATTGAAAGGTCAATTACCAAAGTCGGCCCTTTTAAGTTCCCTTTACATCGGGCCCTGGCATAATTGAATCATTAGGTGTGAAACTTCTAGGTTAATTAAACACACTGTTTTAAGGGTCTAATGAAACAACCCTCGCCTTGAAGAGTACGAATATCTGTTTCTATTCTGAACCTTTCGCACAGAGTCTGGTACTGCAGCAGACTCGCTCGCACATGACATATGTATTTTTAGGATTCTTAAGGTGTGCGTGTTTATTATTGATGCTAGAGTGTCTGTCTGTCCGTCTGCCCTACATATAAACGTCTGTATCTTTCGAACAGTTAAGATGCTACCTGGTAATTAAACAATTTTTTTGTGTTAATTTTATTTTAAGAGTACCTGCTTGAATAATTCATTTATTTTCTTAAGTGTTTGTTGACTATATTACCTCCATTAATCCGAAGACAGAAACATAAAACAAGTAACTTTCCTCGATAGAAAAAAAATCCTCTAAAAATAACATTTTATGAATTTTATGTTGTAGTCATGTACTTTCTGTCACATTAAAATAATGAGAAATGTAGATAATATCTTATTAAACATTAATCATAAATCTGTTTTTAAAGAAATATTAAATTGAATTTTTAATAATTTTTTTATTTAGTATGGCGCTTACGTTATTTTTTTTGAGCAGGTTGCATGTTTCCTCTCTCTATCTATTTACGTTGTTATCGCATAGTTTTATCACTCTCAACCATTTACCCAGTTCGCCCGTGAACATGGTGCGAGGTATCGTCTTAAGATACAAGTCTCAAAATTAACATGATTATAGCGTTCCCTTTGATGTAAATTGACAAATATTAATTAAATAAAAATCACTAGATATTATACGTTTTTTGTCATTTTGAGAAATAAATTAGTTCACATTAATAAACGACGTAAGACATAAGAGACGCTAGATGGCGTAACTTGTCACACTCGCGTCTTCGTTGATATAATATTTTTACTTTACGCGTACTGGCGCACGCCATACAGTCATATTGTTTTATCAAATTCCGCTAGATGGCTCTTTTATCAATATTTTCTTCAGATGTCCCTACCGTTTTATACCGTGTTATAATTCTTCTGTATACAAAATATTTATTTATTTTATTTTATTTAAGGTCAGCGTGGTAAAGACCAGCATAGTTTTTTTAAAGTTAGAATATAAAGCCGTATTATAAATTGCGTGTTGTTTATTACAAAAATGTTACTAATATGTGATAGAGAAATTACTTATCAACAAATTCCCGGCAACAGTTTAAACCTAACTGTACTCAGTACAATATGAAACAGGTTTTTTTTAAAGTGGGGAGTAGACGATCTTTACCGCCACTTTGGGGTAAGACCGTCTGGAATCAAGTATACCTATAAATCCTCAGCGGTTATATAAGCATGCATAGACCATGTGCTGATGCAGATTTCATCGAAATATGTGCTCTCATCTATTTTATTTAAGTTCAAAATTACTTGATTTTAGCAATTAAATAGTAAACGGGGTAACGCCGGCATATTTTGGTGTTCAGAGGTAGAGAACCTTTTTAACCGCCTGAAAAAGTAACCCTTAAATTAACCTATGTTAATGTTTGTCTTAATATTGTCAATAATAATAATAACAAATTATTATATTATAGATCTATTTCGCCGCGGCAAGGCAACGTTTTATCCGACTGCGTAAAGAGGGTTATGTTTTTCGAGTGTATGTATGTATATTTCTTTGACACGCCCTAGAGCCTAAACGGCTTGACCGATTTTGGTGTGAGTGGTGTCAATAGATTCGACTTAGTTGTGAAAGTGACACTGGGTACATCAAAATTAAAAAAAATCATAAGTTAGGCTGCAAAAACCTCTTTTCTGCAGGCAGGTATTTCGTTTTTCAACTACTACAACAACTAGCTGCGCCCCGTGGTTTTAAGTCCCGCAGCGACTGAAATATCAGTTTTTTTTATACAAAATAGATCTACGGTTAACGACCAACTCGTGTGATGTTAAGCAACGGTGTGGCCGAGGATTCTAGCCTTGAAAATTCCAAGATTGTAGGTCTCAGGAAACAGAGATGGCGGCAAAGAATTCCTTGCGCAGTACATAACAGGAATGTGGATCGATATCGCTGAGTACGGATTTTTATATTTTTTTTTGAGTTGTAGCGAGACTAACGAACGGCGATTTATTTTTATAAATAAGAAGATATAACTTGTTGTCATAGTATATATATAATACAGAGTTTAGTACGAAGAACGAATGTTGCAATATTAAAATAATAGATTTAATTGACAAGTGTTCAGTCAGAAATGAAATTATCTCATCTTTCATGTGAAATACATTTAGAAAACGGTTAAATTAAAAACGTTAAAAATTAAGGTACGAAGGTTTACGATATCTGTAATAGGGAAAGACCGGCGTATGCCGATCTTAGCCGTCTAGTACTAGACGATCTTCCCCACTTTATTATTTTGAGGTTACGTGTATTTAACAATAAATATTTCAGTAACTACATACAAATATTCAAACTTATAGTAAAAAAACACTTAAATATACATTATTTAATACATTCGGCTATCAGATAAAGCACTTATTTAATTTATTTTAGACTTATATTGCATTGAAGATTAGCTCGCACTACTCGCCTTGCTAGCTCAAAACACAACTAAAATTTAAGATCAATTTTTTGCGTTACCTTTCCACATAGCATTATTTAGTACGTAAATAAATGTTTAAATGTGGAAATTATGATGTCTGGATGTTTATTTTGTTTAAAATAACGTTTAAAAACAAGTACTTACATAAAAAACTTATTTAAGTTAAACGGTTTTATTGAAAATAAAGATAATGATGTAGGCAATGTATTTACTGTACTTTACTAGAAAAGCCCTTTCATTTAATACCCATATTGTGAGGGTTGTGTTAAAATATGAAATCCGCCATTTTGTGGCGGGGCGGCTATCTTGGATTTACAATAATAGAGAATATACTAAATTGTATTGTCATCAGGACTGAAGGTGTTTACCAAATTTCAAATCGATCCGTCACCCGCAAGGGGGTAAAATTTCAATTACTAAATTTGACCCAAATAAACAGGTCAAGCTAAATAAAACCGTTTAAAAACAATGCTAGTTAATACATTTTAATAGTGTCCTGAGTCAAATTACAAAAATCACGCTGCATAACATAAATAATATCAACAACTAACAGATATTTCACAATGAATAAGTAAGTTTATGCCGGTACCGTTTACCCAGATTCCGCGGTCACGTGGCGCGACCCAAGGTAAGCGTTCTTTGTGCAATAAACACGTTGTTTATTCAAACAGTTCGTTACACATTCAGGTGAAAGGGAAAGTCGAAAGGGATGGGCATGTTTAAACGAAATTAAAAAGGGTTAGTAGCACCCCTCGTGCACGGTTTGAAAGTTATGAAATAATTTCACCCGCTAAAGGAAATGAAAGTCGCTTGGAATATAAAAAGCTTTGTGGAGTTTATTCTGTGAAGGTATGGGTATTTGAATATTTTTAGGATAAAAGACTTTAATTTTAACTTTACTATGCTGTGTGGATGAAAGGATTTGCTTTAAGTAGCTCTGATGTAATTCCGGCATCCGGTGCCTTGAGCTGCTTCAGATATTTTGTTGAAATTGATGTTTTTAAATATAAAGACATACGGCTCTCATACAGCTCTTCGCTCCTTTTTCCCGCGAACAAACAATGCGGAATATCCTTCCAAGGAAGGTTTTCCCGTGGAGCTTCAACAAAGAACATTTTAAAAATAGGTGACAACAAACACCTCTCCTGACTAGAAAGCAACAGCGATGCCACTAATGTTGCAGTTGTCCACAGACGGTTATTGCTTACCACCAGGCGGGCCGTCCACCTTTTTGCTATTTATATTAAAAAAAAACACACAAAAGCACATAGCACACCATGAATCTAAAGAAATACAGCCATGCATAGACTACGAACATTCGCGTAACTGGTCATTTGTGATTCTGATATAATTCGTCGAAACGGATACTAAAGTAATCATATTACATTGTCAATTTAAAGTAAAATAAAACCGGACAAGTGCGAGTTAGACTCGCCCACCGAGGGTTCCGTACAAACTAGTAGATAAAAGAGAAAATCATTTTTTTTTTCCTTTTTTCCTTCATAAGCCGAAAAATATACATCGTAAAAATATTTAAAAATCAGTTTTAGCATAGGCTACTGAAGCTCTTTCATATGATACCCCACATGGTACGGTTAATTCACTTTAAAATTTGGACCTTCATTCCTTGCATAAGGACACAATTTTTTTGTGATTAAATTAAAAATGATTTCGGATTTTTCCTTTAAGTGTACTATAACACAATGCATCTTGCCAAATTTCACAGTTCTAGGTCAACGGGAAGTATCCCATAGGTTTTGATTCCTTTGTGAGTGTCGAAATGTGCGTTTTTTACGACATATTCGGCTGTAATTTTTTTTTATGAAAACTGAGAAATTTGATTTTTCTTTCTGCAGCAAGATACTATAGATTTTCGTATATGGTTTTAATTTCAACTCGATACCTTCACGCGTTCCCGAGATAAGGGTCTTGACACCCGGACAGACGGACAGACGGACAACAAAGTGATCCTATAAGGGTTCCGTTTTTTCCTATTGAGGTACGGAACTCTAAAAAGTATATATACCTATACGCGTCGACTTGAGAACCTTCTCCGCTTTTTCCTTGGTTAAACAAAATCGCATACTTTTGCCTGTTATATTATATTCATAATAATATAATATAGAACATTTTTTTATGTTACACAAATGATAGAAAACATTTGTTTAGGTAGATCTACGATTGACCACCAACTCGCCTGATGTTAAGTGTGGCCAAGGATGGAGCTAAACAATGATTGTTTGTTTTTTCTCATCAGAAGGCGGAAGAGATTCTGAAAAATGATACAAGCATTATGTAAAGCCGGACACCTGATATTGATATTTCCTTATTGTAGACATTAACAACGTATGACTTCGTTCCATTTGCCGTTGAAACGGCGGAGCCATGGTGTTCTGCGGCGAGGGAATTTATCCTGGAGTTCGGACACCGCCTGAGAGAAAAAAGCCGGGACCCTCGGTCGGGTTGGTTTCTCGTCCAGCGGATTTCCCTCGCGATAAAGCGTGGCAACGCAGCAAGCGTGCTGGGAACTTTCGGGCCAAGGACCTGCGCGGGGGGCCGTTGACCAGTTAGCGTGAAACGTTAAATTTTGTTTTTGTGACGTGCCATAGTTTTTAAGATTTTTTAGATTATAAGTCATTATATTTTTGGTTTGTTAAGGTCTTGACTGATTATAGGATTGTGTGGGAGACATACTAAGAGTAATTTTCCTGAGATAATCCAAAGTATTAACATTGGGTTGGGATTTATATTTACACATCAAGTTTATATTTGTAATAGTTGTATTTATTACTTATTAATGTGGGTATGTATATAAGTGTGTGTATATGTATGTATATATAATAAGACTAAAAATACTGGCACGCGTACTGTGCAGTGCGTGACGTCACCTGCCGGATCCAGCGGAAGACCAGCGCCGGTTGGCAACAACTGGCACCATGCTGAGCTGGAGCCGGATTGTGGCAATAACTTGGTTTAGTTACATTTTAAATCATGTTAATATTTTTAAGTTTTTGTCACAATAAAAATATTGTCTATTGTCTATTTGAATAATAATATTAAGTATGTATATAATTTATAATTTGATTTTGATTTAATAATTTGGTAACATTTTAAATTAAAATTTGTATTAAATTTAAATTCAATCCTCATTTTTCACTCCAGAGTATTCGCTAAACTTTTTCAAAGACATTTTTTTAAAGCGAATTTTTCAAATCGAGTTTTGAATAGGGTGATCGATCAACACCTCGGGCGAAACTTTCACTGGGACGTTTGACAAGTTCGAGATCTCACCATCAAAGGGAAACTTGCCGCAGTTTCGCTTCGCTTCTCCTTCACTTAGGGCCAATACACATCGTCCCCAAAGACATCGAGCGAGCGAAGTAAGCTTGCCCGGCAACGGCCTGTAAAACGCTGTAGTAGGTATAAAAGTAACAACCGTCGCTTAACATCAGGCGAGTTGGTGGTCAATCGTAGATCTATATTCTATAAAATAAAAAAAACTAGGTAGACATTAGGACACTATTCTGCCAATAGGTATATTTTTCTAAGCACTTGTAATATGTAATTAACATACAGTGACAGGTGAAATCTTAATAGTTTAGCTAAGTAAGTTATGCGGGAACTGATCAAGATAACTATGTACGTACTAGCTAAAACCATAACCCTCCTATTTCTTCGTCAAAGTTGGATAAAAATACGCTACCGCGACGCGACAAACCTGGACTTCGTTTATCTTGATGATACCTAACCCTCACAGTTTCAAGTTTGACTCGAGAAACTCGTGCGAAGAATACAGTCACCTCAAATGGTTTTGATCCTTCTTTATTGACAGCTTGTGCCTTGTGGTAAATGATCCCTTTGAAAGTTTACGCTAGTTTCTTTGTGCTTTTGTGTTGGAATTTGTATCGAAGTTCAATTTCAGATCGGGATTGTTGCGTAGTTGCGTACTATTCGTGTTTAATATCAATAGAGATGTTTGTTTTGAGTTTGTTTAGAAATTGAAAGAGATTTATTGAACGAAACTGTTTGTTGTGATCAAGTATTTGATATTGAATCACAGCCAATACTAAGGTTACAACCTTTCACAAAGAAAGTTCAATGCACATCACTCCGTCCGTTCGTCCGGTCCTCTTCTACGAGGGATCCATATAAATTCATTATAAATGTTTATTTGTCTGCCCGTCTGCCATATATTTGTCATGGCCAATTTATTCGGAGGCTATTATTCGAACAAAACTAAATTAAGTAGGTGACTACAACAAACTCTGGGACTACGCAGGATATTATATAGTACACAGTACACCAAATGAAAAGAAATAGTGTTCCCCCAATACTATTTTTCTAGACAATTGGAGCTCATAATTTAACTATCAATACAAATTATTTTAGTGGCTCAAAGGTTATTGAGCTTATTAGAAATTTTTTCACAAATCAATGCAAAACAAATCAAAAATATTTATTGTATAAACTGAAACAAACAATTCCAAGTTAAAATATTTTATTTATACAACCAACGATACCTATTAATAACTTCATTGTATACATCGATCTTAATTTAAAAAAAAAATACAACATAAAATAGTTGAATTGGAACACATTCAAAGTTACACACAGTATACATTTCATCATAAAAATTTATTACTTACATATAATTTATCTAAGTATACCTACAACCAACGATATTAATAACTTCATTGTATACACCGATCTTAATAAAAAAAAATACAACATAAAATAGTTGAATTGGAACACATTCAAAGTTACACACAGTAAACATTTCGTCATAAAAACTTATTACTTACATATACTTAATACGAAAATCGTTCAGCCACCGTCAATTTTAAGCTTTAAAATACGGGTAAAATTCGTAAATTCTCAGTTTCCCAAAGTTTATGGGCCTTTTAAAAATAATGGGTTTTTGATTGCAGGTACATCTGTTCCGTTGTTATACGTGAATGGCCTATGGAATATTAATTCAACGATTCTAAATATTAATTTGGCTAGTTATCAGTTTAAAAGTCATGAAATCGATTTTAACTAGCAATTACAAAATATTTTAATTCATATTATAATATACTGGAGATGGATAAAAACTAATCAATAAAGTTATTAGAATTTTTATGGGACCACCATTTGATTTCTCTCGCGCGTCACAAAATTTTTGGTGGATGATTGTGCGTTTTGGGCTAACCTTAAAATTGGATAAGCCAGTAAAAGTTTGATGTAGTCGAACAGAAAGCAAGAACAAATTTTCCGAGTAAGTATAAAAAACCAAAAATTTAAGTTTGTATTTTTTTGTTCATCTATACATAAGTATCTTTATTTACTATAGAGAGGATTTATTCATACATGACTTTACCACACTCATTGTCATGTTTTAAGGTGGTACGATTTTCATACAAAAGTATCTTTACCAATTATAAACGAAAAATTTTTTTTTTTATAAATTAAAAAAGACGGCTCGCCTGACGGTAAGAGATAAACGTTACCTATGGACAACTGCAACATCAGTGACATTTAGGTGGGTCCGGCAGCTCTAAGCAGTCGACCGCACGGCGACACTCGACCGCAGAGCGACTGCTCCGACCGCTCAGGAACTGCTCGAGCGGTCCGTGTATTGCGGATATGAATTTAGTACGGAAACTGCAGATCGCCGTGCGGCAACCGCATCTTGCAGTCGGTCTCGACTGCAACATGCGGTCCGTCTATGGCCAGCCTTACTGTTGCTTTTCTAGCCCGCAAAGGTGCTTGTAGACACCCTTTTTAAAACGCTCTTTGTTAAAATTCGGCAGAAAAACCTTCCGAAGAAGGACATTCCACAATTTGCTTGTTTGCAGGAGGAAGGAGGGAAAACCTGACTGTATGGATATTTAGTTATGCAAAATATGGGGGTGAGCTTTACAGTCAAGTAATTATTTGTGGTTATCGGTCTTTATTAAGTATATACCTACCCGTCATTTACTGTCAGTTACATTCTTCACTTATCTTGTCTTGGGGTCCTAAATTCCAGACGCACTTTCCATGTACTTAACCCATAGCTTATTTACCCGCCTCGAGATTTCTGAAAAAGCATGAAATTTGCATGAGATTCAGAATATGACAGTGTGACATTCTGAAGTGAATTCACCATGTCGTGGTGTAAAGTGCATGTAGTCCTCCAGTTCTGAATACACAAATTCGAAGAGGTTCCTAGCAAGGACTGGAAGGAACGCATTCCGATTTTTGCAAGAACGAAACGCGTTCCTTTTTTTGTGGAACGAGGAACGAAAAAGGCTCGTCCCTCGTTCCTTTCTTTCGGAGACGAAATCGGAAATACCGTGCGCCCTCGCAAGCCAAAGCCAACAAGCGAAGACAGGTGACCGCGTGCGTTCCGTTCTCTGTCTCGTTCTTTCGTATTTTTGCGCGTTTTTACATATATATGTAGCAAGGTCATAGGGTTATAATAAAACAATTAAATAAATCGGTTACTGAGGAACACTAAAAAGGCAAGTCGTTCCTTTGAATGAACGAGGAGCGGAACGGAACGGAACGGCGTTCCTTTTTGACTCAAGGAACGTGAACGCGTTCCTTTTTTTTAACCTTTCCAGTCCTTGCTTCCTAGTCATCGAGTTATAGCTACATAAGATGTGTTTCATTGACTCCTTAGTTTCTCCGCAGGCTCTATGTTCTTCACTTACGTACATCATAAGCCCGTATTGCTCTATGCGTACATACATATCCCAAAAACTTAAATTACTATTTGCGTAGTAGGGTAAAAATACAAAATAACACAACACATGCCTCAAAATAAAAATAAACACGCGTGTAAATTTATAAAATTCTAAACATTACTGTAAATAATACTCTCGAGTATCGTGGAACCAACGACTTCATTGTTTCAAATGGAAAGAGTCGCTGCTGCGTCTCAATTACACAGGTTTTAACAAACATTACTCAGTTTTAATGACTTTTTAGGGTTCCGTAGTAGTACGAAAAATTTCATAATATTGACATGTATTCTTTACCTCTACCTGTCTACTTTGTTTGTCTTTTTAAACGACTTCCAGAAAAAGGAAGTTCTCAATTCGACTGTATGTTTTTTGTATTTGTTTGTTCAGCGATTACTCCACCAATTATTAATTTTTTTCAACCGACTTCCAAAAAGGAGGAGGTTCTTAATTCTTATTGACTGACTGTAGCAAAAATGCCCAATATTATAGTTTTATATAATTTATATTTACTATTTTATATTATATAATTCTTTAGACCTACTATTTGATTTTAAGAAAATAATTGAAAGGTTCAAACCCGGAAAAGGTCCAAAAAAAGGAAAAATGGCATTGGCATTTTTTTTATAAGGTGATCGTGGGACCTTCTATGGCGTAGCTATCACTGGGTTGTAGGTACGTCGTAGCTAGATCGTGTAGCATTTACTACTACGGTTAGAGTATATCGGTTCCTGACGGTCATGTCAAATTTAATTTCAATAATTAATTAATTGTAATGTAAATTAATGTTATTCTCTAGGTTAAAACTCTCTCGTGATTTCATTTCAATGCCCCCACTAAAATAAACCGGAAATCATAACTAACGTATCTTTTATTTTAGCTTCGAACTGTTCACTTCTGGTGAGCTTATTATGTACATCATATTTTAATTTCTATGTAGATAGTATGTGTCCAACTTCTGTAGATACATAGGTTCTTTATTACTCCGTAGAGGCATACCTAATGCCACTATTATGTTCGCCTTAGTGGGTATTATAAACTTAGCGAAGAATTATTACGCAATTAACCGTGTAGCGATGTCAGATACGAGAAAATAGGATTATAATTTAGCAATTAGTAATGATGATAAAAATCAAATTTAGTTAAAACTTAAGGATGTTTGACGCATTACTCGTTTCTTTACTCATACTTTGAATTAAATGACTCACAATGCCTATGAAAAATGTCTTGATAATGACGTGAATATAGGTATTCATGCTGGTATCATTTATAATGAAATCAAAAGGGAAACTAAACACAGCTAAGTACACTTTGCAAGTTAACGAGGAACAATCGGTCAACTCCAATCGGTCGGTTTTGGAAATCCATGGAGGAGGCCTATGTCCAGCAGTGGACTTCTTATGGCTGAGATGATGATGATGATGATGAATCGGTCAACTGAAAAAATATGCAATTTTCATTTAAAATAATATAAGTAATAAACTCGAATGTTCTGTTCTTAGTATCAAACATGAGGCCCTGTTTTAAATACATATAAATTGTAATGCGCAACTACGGAACCCTACTCTGCGCGTGGCCCGACACGTGTTTTTAAATTATTATTTAAAACATCTCAAGCTTTAGTTTATAATAACTTAAAATCAAATAAGAGAGCAATAAAGTACAAGAAACAGTTACATTCTCTTGAACAACGAAATAATTTTTCATGAATTTTGATTTAGACTGTGTCCCTGTGATAATAACATCATTGCTCTTGAATCGTTAAAAATATTTTAACCCGAGGCACTACGCTATTTAAAACTGAAATTAATGTTAAGTAAACTGAAATTAAGAGTTTTCAGATGAAGTACTAAAATAAAATGAGATTAAACTTGGATACTCTTAGGCAGCTAAGTAGTTTAACATCAACGCGTTAAATCAAAATGGGAGCATGTATAATAAAGGACCGTTCCACAAAATGTCTGTTCATTAGTACCATTTTTATTTTTTTATTTTTAATATGCAAGGTGTCGTTAGATTCGTTCTTACTGCATATATTATGATGAAATTAAAAGAAAAAGTATCAAGCTAAATAGGCTTTACAAGCTAACGAACAAGGATCGATCAACTTAGAAATATGTATACTTAGAGAACAAAGAATGAAATTTTATCGAAATTTCATATAAAGTGACATAAATTAAATAATAATAAATAAATATTGGTGGTAAGCCGCTTCCAATCGGTCTTTTTGGAAATCCATGGGGAGGGCTTATGTCCAGCAGTGGACTTCTTATGGCTGAGAGGATGATGAAATATTGGTGGACATTTCACACAACACTATTTAGGCCAAACTAAGCAGAGCTTGTACTATGGAAACTAGATGGCTGATATAATACATACATACTTTCTTTTTCTAAATAATTACATATAATAATACCTATCCATACCACAAAACATAGAATCCAGACATAGAACAAACATCCATGGTCATCCCACAAATGTTTGTCTTGGGTGGGTTTCGTATCCACGACCTACATTTCAGCAGGCAGACATACTACCAACTGAGCTACGAGGCCAGTTAACTCGTATGTTCAAAGTATCCCTATTTTAATTTTAAATAATTGATGATGTGCAACTACAGAACCCTAATTTTCGCGTGGCACGACACGCACTTGACCGCTTATTCAATTTAGGAATCACTGAAACTTTCCTATTTCTTCTAAGTAAGCGCGTTTCATATTAGACCGCAATATCGCTGTGAATTGGCGGTGAAGCGCAAGTCTGTCATGTTTATGTCTTGATTGTACTTCGTCGCTGCATTCTTTGAGATTTTATATTCACCAGGTAGTCCACTCTTCAATGTGCTGGGCACCGAACACTTTTTTAGAGCTAAAACCTTTAAAAATACAAAATCTAATAATTTAATACATATCCGGTGGCGAGTAGCGACATCTGCCGCTTGCGCCGGCCGTCCGTCAATTCTTCATTCGCTTTTCGTGTTCGGGCATCGACACATACATTTTCAAAGTATTTTTATATTTTTAAAAAGTATTTTACCTAATTATAAGTTTTTTGTACTAAGTGTTATCAAAGTGCATTTGGTGTAGGTTTTAAATATAAGGAAGCGTAAAACGCAGGAAGGAAAGTACGGCGATTGGAACGCTGTTTTTTGGAAAATGTGAGTACTTGCTTATAACCCATGTTAATACCACATTTGTCTATTATATGTGCAAATATGTAGATTGACGAAAATAACAATTAGAATTGTTGCATTTAATTATGGTTCACCTACCCACATTTGTGAACATCAATCAAAGATGTTTAGTTTTCACATTGGGTTATTGAATTTAGTGACCTTTATTTTGCAAACTTTTGTCGCAAACTTCTGTTGCAAACTTTATTGATAATAGTATGTATGACTATTCGAGAAAAAGTAATTTTTACTTTCGATATTGATCTATTAAGAGTATTAAGAATACCTGCTTATTTTTTGACTCAAATAATCTTTTTCTTCGATGAAAAAGAGAATTTAAACTTTATATTTTTGTTACCTGCATGAGAACTTCAATGCAGTTATAAAATTTATTTAATTATTTTTTAATTTCGAGCTGTGATGCGATTACAGCCTGTTTTAATTTTGAGCTGTGATGCGATTACAGCCTGTTTTAATTTTGAGCCGTGATGCGATTACGGCCTGTTTTAATTTTGCCTGTAGTGAATATAGAGTTGTGATGCGATTACAACCATAGAACAATAAAATATATTTTTAACTGTGACGCGATTACAGTACGCCTAGATATTTGAAGTACTACTAGTACTAGCTTTTTGAGTGGTGACGCGACCACCATTGTTGTCGCCATCTTTCTCATCATTCCTCACAGATTGAGAAATTGAACGATAAATTTCGTCTAATCGAGGAATACAGCTTATCGCTTCGATACCACTAATCCTCACGATAAGGTGGTCTTATTATGAACTCCCATCGGCGATATGATGGTTCCACCCTCACAACCAAATTTAGAAATCGGTGTATCACCGGAAGTTTCGGCTTTGGCCGAGGACATTTTAAAAGCCTTGAGAGGTTTCAAAGGCTAAAGTTAATAACTTTGCACCTAAGATTAGGGACGAGATCTCTGAACTTTGGGGCCAAATCATAACAAATTGCCTCAGCAAGGAGGCTGTACAAAAATTGGTAGAAAATATATTAATATTACTGAAGGCTCATAGAAATGGCTGATATACTATCGGAATCTACTAAAAGTAAAGATTTGCGTTTGTATAAAACGCAGAACTACCTTAGCTTGGGTATCGTGGCAGTTACAAACTTTATATGGATAACGTTTAATGGCGAAATGGAGATTATTATCAAATCAATAAAGCACTGCCAAAATATTTCTAGGAGAATAAACCTGATAACGCCTGTATAAATATATACATATACTTATATTTTGGTACATACATATGTATACATATATATACCTTTGATAAAAGGGCTCGAGCGAGACGCAGACTCAGATGTGGTGAGCCCATGTATCTAATCCAGAACCCAGCACACAATCGTCCTTGTATAGGGACGGCTGATCACATCAAGGCTCAGAACATCAAGATTAACAATTAGGTATTAACATGTTCCCAAGAACTAAATAAGGTATTTCTTTATAGATGGGTACTGACAAACTAAACGGTTTTAGGTGCGTGGAAGTCAATTAAAAACGCCCCACTATACTTGAATACGTACTTAACAGGATATAAGATATCGTTTATATACCCTGTTATGCAGAATTAAGAGCCGACATATTCTGTTAATTCCTAGCATATTAAAAATAATATATATTTTTATAATATAATCTTTAAATATCCAAATTATTACAATCTGGAGTTATTATGTAATTTCAGGCCAACTTATTTTAAATATTTCTTAGTACAAATAAAGATTTAACGTTTTTTAATGAAATTTTAGATTTATAATGAAATCTTAAAGAATTATAAAAAAAAATGTACAACCGCACGATTTTAAAATGGAAAACATTCGGCATAAAATCTAGTTTCGAAGAAGTACCTACTTTATAGGCATATATAAAGAGGCTTACCTTATTTTTTCTTATTCACTCGTCCAGTTGGAAATATTTAAGGTTCTAATTCCAAGAACAAACCTATGAGTTCCAATGCCTATCTTTGTTCCACGCCTTTCGTGTTCACGAAGATCATGACAACCTGTAACAACTTAACTAAGAAATCAGGGCTATCAGCTGGCGATATATGTATTTTATAATACAGACAGCTATTATAAAGGGCTGTTCCACGCAAGATAAGGAACCGGTCACTCTATCCCAAAAGTTAGGTTTTTTTAATAAACCACGCCGAAAGCAATCTTATTCATAGCCAACTGAAAATGGTTTTTTGGGTTCCGAGACAAGTACTGTGGAAATTACCCTCCGAACTTTTCGAATAGATTTACCAAGGTTATCAGAAAGGTTCTAATCTCATTCGTGCTAAATGCTAAATTTTCAGGTCTGTAGACCTCAAGGTATCCAGTAATAGATTACGGCTGGGTTTATACAAAGCAATTCGACGAAATATCTCTTATTTCCTAGGACGACTTCGATACAGAATTGATACAGCTATGAGTTTAAGCCCTGCCTTCAAACCTAGCTTCGCCTGGGAGGAGAACAATATAATGACCTCCATTTCGTTTCGTAGTAATCGGTTCTTTCTCGGTAATATAACCAACAATGGCGAAATGTCTGATGGTTTAATTTCATGATGGGGTTCATCAGATATTGAAAATTATATTAAATTATTAGAATTACAAGCGGTATTCATAGGAATAAAATACTTTTGCATGTGAGTTGTCTTATATAGCTATTCTCTTGAGAATCGAATAATACGATGGCAATTCCCTTCATCATCAGGATGAGAAGTATCCAATGCGAATATAATATCGAACATCTTCATACGGAAGCGAACGGTTGATCGAGAGAGATCGCTCTTAGCGATAGGGTCGTCAGTTGTCACACTAGTTCGTGATTAAAGTCTCTTGATTGTACATTTTATGTTGGATACAATAAAGAGTTTATCTATCTAACAAGATATGTCAATGGTGTAATAAACGCCACCTACTTATTTGTGCATCATACATGAAATCCAAGGATAATGTAGACAGGCAAAAGACAAGGACTCAAGATGTATTAACGTAAATACTGAATGGAGTCTTTCACTTCATGCATTTCATGAAATTACACTGAAGTTAGAATATATACACAGATATTGACTTTTTTGCTTTCTGGCTGAATGTAAATAAAGATTTTTAATATAGACGGCTTTACCTTGAATTGGAAAAAATACTTTTTTCTAATGATTTTTCCGTTTACACTTACATTAAAATGTTTGCGCAAGGTCCACCAAGCAAGG
Source organism: Lycia hirtaria (assembly GCA_947563715.1). Lineage (NCBI taxonomy): Eukaryota > Metazoa > Arthropoda > Insecta > Lepidoptera > Geometridae > Lycia > Lycia hirtaria. The sequence goes on along the minus strand of OX387379.1, from coordinate 11,061,089 downwards.
TTTGGATGACCAGGCGTCTGAAGTTAGTGTGGTTCCCTACTGGTCGAGCCAGCCGTCGTATCCTTTAATTCTCGAACTTCGCCCTCAGAACTAATTATGGCTTAATAGTCTTACCAGGACCCAATATCCTCTGTGTGGAATCTTATCCTGCACATTGCATCTGAGACTTGCTGTTATCAGACGCTTATCAGGGATGCGTTTTCACGCCAGTCTCTCACAATAGAAAGATAGAATTTATCAATATAATATCATGGTACATTGAAACCTTGTGATGCGGCATGTTTAAATTTGTATAGTTTTTTTGTCACGGCAATAAGATCGACGATTGTATCTCTATATCCAATTATATCCAATCCAGTAGCATTAAGCTTTATTTCGGAGCAATTTAAATTAGAAGCTAATTAGTCAACTTTAAGCACGCTTCGATTGAGCTGAAAAGCTCTATCACTTATATTGGGGTAAACAGTTTAGTTCAGATTCTAATGTAAGTACATAGTACATTACTAAGAGGTGTTTCCGAAACTGCCATGTTTCCCAAGATACTAATATACTTGGGCCACCAACGTTTTACTAGATTTCGTAAGTCAATTGTATCTCAACCTGGCATTACCATCGACAACTACAATGAAGAAACTTGTAGCTCTGCTTACTTTGTCAACTGCTCATCGTGTACAGATGTTGTCACTAATCACGCTTGACAAAAGAAATTATTCCAACATTAAAATATCTATAGGTGAATTAACCAAGAACTAGTCTCCCGGGAGGCATTGACCTCATCTCATCATCATCATCATGATCATTTCATTTGACCTCATCTATTCATTTCATTTTATCAGAATAAGAAGGAAATATATTTGACCAAGTACCTTACAAGAAGTCAACCAAGTTATGTAGCGACAATACTAACACGGACAACTCAAATTTGACAACTAATACAACAATGATAATAATACAACAACGCAATCGCAGCTACGATCAGCTTCTGGATCGAACAAGTGTTGCAACATAGTGGAATCGACACAGATCGGTACTCCGCTCATAATTCTCGGCAGGAGTTCAGAAATTCATGTCTACTGTCAGCCGGAGAGGCGCTTCCATTGACGTGATTAAGAAAACTGCTGAGTTGGCAAAAAAAAAATCTGTCGTATTCGTTTTTTTTTATAACAAACTAGTATTTCCTAATATTGATAGTATGTAATAACATTGATTCCGCAAATGCGATGATCCTGAAGATAGTCAAATAATTGATTATTAGTAAATTAAGACAAGTGTTCGTACAGCTTAATTGTATTTAGTTTTGCCTTATCTATTGTATATTTACTCTTTAGAAAGTGATTTCTCTAAAGCTCTAAACATCTACCTGGTGAATATAAAATCTCAAAGAATGCAGCGACGAAGTACAATTGAAGGTTAAACAAACTCACCTGTAGTGTAGTTTGACCGTAATTGTACGAGTCGCTGCATTCGAAGAGATTTTCGGTCCCTCCCACCCTTGAGTTTTTTCCTACGGCAACTCTCCCTAGATATTATGGGTGAGAAAAACTTTAGTGAAATCACAATTATTATTAACTCTGAAAAGAATGAAGAATTGACGGACGGCCGGCGCAAGCGGCAGATGTCGCTACTCGCCACCGGATATGTATTAAATTATTAGATTTTGTATTTTTAAAGGTTTTAGCTCTAAAAAAGTGTTCGGTGCCCAGCACATTGAAGAGTGGACTACCTGGTGAATATAAAATCTCTTCGAATGCAGCGACTCGTACAATTACGGTCAAACTACACTACAGGTGAGTTTGTTTAACCTTCAATTATTCCTTTTATTTTATTCAGTTCCCGAATATAATATATTCATTCAGAATAGGCCGTACCAGTTTATCCTAATATGTAACAGGACCAACCCATTCCACCTAGGTGAAACTAATTTATCCTGACGGGCTTAGACTCAACTAGTATGTCCTAAATCCTATAGGAAAAACTAGTGTATCTTAAAATCGGGTTTGGCCGGTAACATAATTATATGTACATTATATAAAATATACTTATATCAATAGTCAATATAAAGATAAGTAATATAAAAAAAAACTACCACGCCGCTCCGCCTAGGCAGGAATCATGATGCCGACGTAGGAACTACATACAGACTTGCGTGAACGAGAACGACTTTCGATTTGCGAGTTACGATGCATGCCGTACAAGAATGTCAGCCTCTTGTATCTGACCCATAAGAACCCATCATTTAATCGAAGGCCTCCTGAGATGTTGATCGAAGCTGTTTGGTATCAGACCGTTAGGCCGACACATTCGGTTCGCAACTAGGCAGGCCTTAAATTACTACACATGTTTTATTTTTTCTAATGAAATGAAACATGTATATTAAATGAATTAAAATTAAACAAATTTTAACGGATTTATTTGACATAATATTATGACCTGTGTTTTATTTTATTCAACTAGTAACGAATAAAATAAAACACGTCAACATTTGTAAAGACTTCGGAAAGCTCAAAAATATACCTACGGCAATTACAAACTCCTTTCTCACATTCTTAGCAATATAGACTGAGTCGGGTCATTGTGTCTGTGTGTGAGAATGAAAATAAATGACTACAAAGGCATTTCAAAGTGTACCAAAACAAAATTAATAAATCACTAATAAAATAATTCATCGAAAGTTCTGGTCCTAGATAGAAGTGGCAAATGACGTCAACGCCTCAGTCCGTTTTGGCATAAACAAATCAAAATTGCAATTCCCATGCAGATTAATCTAAACCACAGATTAAGTAAAAGCTATTTGGTAAACTGGGGCCTTCGTAACTGAGGCTTTCGTAATGCCTCTGTTATGTCTAGCCGAGTGGATAATACAGGCCTGAGAAGAATTATTACCATAGCACCTGGGGAGAAACTTACCACTTTGTGCGTTAACGTTCTTGAGTTTGGTCGAGGGTTGGAGGGAAGTTTACGCAATTTCCATAATATGCATTAGAATTTTGGAGTCAGAATATGAGTTATCATTGGCTTCTGAAAGTCATACATTGTAACCTCGAAAGGGGATAAGTGACTTCGTACCTATAGGTTATGTACAGGTGAAATTATTTAGGTTATTTTTTTCTTCTATAGGACCCAATTTGAAATCGCCTTTGCTTAAAATAATTAATTTATATTAATTAACTATTACTTGCATTGAATGTTCACGAACATTTACTGTAAAAATAGGGTACATAAGCCATGTGAGAGCGAAACATTCAAGCTAAATTATTACAGAAGCTTAGTCACCGTGGTCGAAATCAGCTAAGATGACATCATCATCATATTGATGATTAATATTTAATAATATTGATATTTAAGTCATGATTAATGATTACGATAACTAGCACATTTTTTGTATAGATAACGGGTAAATACACCTTTGCATTTTGGTGCAAACTATACCTATTACAGCAATTCGTGGTACGCGGGTAAGTAGATGAGATTGCGTGCGTCACACATGTACGTACTCGTAGGAGCGTTTGTTTGATGCGATTTATTTTCGTGACTGCCGAGCGGTTGGACGCATGGTTGAATGCTTTCGAGGCGTTTCGATTTTTTGCTCATAAAAAAAAGTTACAATTGTTCGCTACTCAAACATTTGAAAATGTTTAACAAGTTTGCGTAGCGAATATTTTTGTCGAGTTCATTGAAGAACACCGCGCTCAACAGACTTCGAATAACGAACGTTCACGGTGAGTTTCCTTTGTGAAACTCCATCAGAAACAACATGCGATCGCTGCGTAGCGATGGTCGCACAAACTATTTTGCGTCGTCTAAGTATAGCCCAGCTAGGCGCATTTTGAAAGAGTAAGTGCAAGCCATGAGGCCAAAGATGCGCAAGCTATGCACGTACACGAGTTGTGCGCTCTCTGGGCTCGTACCCCTGCTCATATTCATAATGATCGCGAGCCTTGCTCGCAAAGGACGGAGAATGGCTCGTCGACTTTACTGAGTGAAAAGACGACGATCCTTTAAGATAAACGTTCACATGTCTACTTACCCATCGTAAGAAAAACACGCATTTAATTTTGAAAAACCATTATAAACTACTAAATAATCTGTAATATCATCTTCATCATCTCAGCCATAAGAAGTCCACCAATAGGAAATAGGAAATAGGCCTCCCCATAGATTTCCAGAAAGACCGGCTGGAAGCGGCCTGCATCCAGCGTCTTCCTGCCACTTGTATGATATCTTCTGTAATATAATATCACAGAAAACCCAGCCCAATACTCACTGGCAGCAGAGGGAATGTGTATACCATTAGCGCTGAACCTCTGCTGCCAGGACCAATCCACTCCCACCACACCTTCAACCCCCTTTAAAAAAAACACAGACACTTAAGTAGGTAGTACTGATTTCAAAATCTGTTGCGAGCTTCCCCTACGATGCGGGAATGTGGGCGCTACGTTTAGTCAAGGTTTCCTCATATAATTTTCTATCAAAATTCTGTACAAACAAAAAGCACTAAATTCAAGTGCCTTTCGATAACGAATCTTATTTTTATATTGATAACGCACGCGAATATGTATAGATAAGATATTTTTAGTGTTAGTCACTATTGTTACCTCAGTAGGTAGGTTTAAGTCTATAGAGCGCAGAGTGCAGATTGATTAGGTAGGTATTAGCTATCGTATTTTCCTTATTTATTTATTAACTCCCGACCCAAAAAAAAGAGGGGTGTTATGAGTTTGTTGTATGTACCTGTATATCTATCATTGTGACTCTCTAACGGATGGACCGATTTTGATACAGTTTTTTTGTTTTTAATTTAATTTATTTTTAATTTTAATTTATTTGAAAAAGAGTGTTCTTAGCTGTTTCATCAAATCAGTTCAGATGCTTTTTTTGTCCCGAGTTTTTCAGTTTCTAAACAAGTATAAGTCCTTGTATAAATATAAGTACTTGTACTAGTATAAGTACTTGTACTAGTATAAGTACTTGTATTTGTATAAGTACTTATACTAGTATAAGTACTTATACTAGTATAAGTACTTATACTAGTATAAGTACTTGTTGTATATCTGATTAGTGAGACTGCAAGTTCTTTACCAGATAATAAGCGTATGTGCATTTAACTAAAATAGTTACCTAAAACGTGATATCAGTATAGCGGTTACATATTTTTGATACTCTTACCTAATTATTTAGGTACTACTAGGTAGAATAATATCTTGAAAAATATTTTTAGGGTACTTCCCTTTTCTGTTTTTCCCTTCCCTAGGTAGGCCAAAACGGTTTGTGTTGGATCTATAAAAAAATAAAGGCAGTAAGCATGTATACAACGAAATTAAAAAGAAAACTATCACAGCTAAGTAGGTCTTATATGTTAATAAGTAATAGTCGATCAACTTAAAAAATGTACTAGAAATAAAAAAGAAAATTACGTGAATACCAAATTTTTTTACGTATTGTGATGTGTAGTTCTGATCCCTACACTGCGTGTAGCCCGATACCTACACTGCGTGTAGCCCGATACCTACTTGACTAGTTTTTTGAAGTTAGTTAAAGAATTTGCTATTCTCTTATGCATGGATGTCGGCCGTGAGCGATTTATCCCAACGACATCCAATAACATCCAACGACACATATTACTTACAAGTGAGATCATCTACTCTTTACCTGCAGACCAACTAGTATAGATCCTTACAAATGAGATAATCTACTCTTACCTGCAGACCAACCAGTATAGATCCTTACAAGTAAGATCATCTACTCTTACCTTCAGACCAACTAGTATAGATCCTTACAAGTGAGATCATATTCTACTCTTACCTTCAGACCAACTAGTATAGATCCTTACAAGTGAGATCATCTACTCTTACCTGCAGACCAACTAGTATAGATCCTTACAAGTGAGATCATCTACTCTTACCTGTAGACCAACTAGTATAGATCCTTACAAGTGAGATCATCTACTCTTACCTTCAGACCAACTAGTATAGATCCTTACAAGTGAAATCATCTACTCTTACCTGCAGACCAACTAGTATAGATCCTTACAAGTGAGATCATTTACTCTTTACCTGCAGACCAACTAGTATAGATCCTTACAAATGAGATTATCTACTCTTACCTTCAGGCCAACTAGTATAGATCCTTACAAGTGAAATCATCTACTCTTACCTGCAGACCAACTAGTATAGATCCTTACAAGTGAGATCATCTACTCTTACCTGCAGACCAACTAGTATAGATCCTTACAAGTGAGATCATCTACTCTTACCTGCAGACCAACTAGTATAGATCCTTACAAGTGAGATCATCTACTCTTACCTGCAGACCAACTAGTATAGATCCTTACAAGTGAGATCATCTACTCTTACCTTCAGACCAACTAGTATAGATCCTTACAAGTGAAATCATCTACTCTTACCTGCAGACCAACTAGTATAGATCCTTACAAGTGAGATCATTTACTCTTTACCTGCAGACCAACTAGTATAGATCCTTACAAATGAGATCATCTACTCTTACCTTCAGACCAACTAGTATAGATCCTTACAAGTGAAATCATCTACTCTTACCTGCAGACCAACTAGTATAGATCCTTACAAGTGAGATCATCTACTCTTACCTGCAGACCAACTAGTATAGATCCTTACAAGTGAGATCATCTACTCTTACCTGCAGACCAACTAGTATAGATCCTTACAAGTGAGATCATATTCTACTCTTACCTTCAGACCAACTAGTATAGATCCTTACAAGTGAAATCATCTACTCTTACCTGCAGACCAACTAGTATAGATCCTTACAAGTGAGGTCATCTACTCTTTACCTGCAGACCAACTAGTATAGATCCTTACAAATGAGATCATCTACTCTTACCTTCAGACCAACTAGTATAGATCCTTACAAGTGAAATCATCTACTCTTACCTGCAGACCAACTAGTATAGATCCTTACAAGTGAGATCATCTACTCTTTACCTGCAGACCAACTAGTATAGATCCTTACAAATGAGATCATCTACTCTTATCTGCAGACCAACTAGTATAGATCCTTATAAGTGAGATCATCTACTCTTTACCTGCAGACCAACTAGTATAGATCCTTACAAATGAGATCATCTACTCTTACCTGCAGACCAACTAGTATAGATCCTTACAAATGAGATCATCTACTCTTACCTTCAGACCAACTAGTATAGATCCTTACAAGTGAGATCATCTACTCTTACCTGCAGACCAACTAGTATAGATTCTTACAAGTGAGATCATCTACTCTTACCTGCAGACCAACTAGTATAGATCCTTACAAGTGAGATCATTTACTCTTACCTGCAGACCAACTATTATAGATCCTGTTCAGCTAGAGAACTAATGCGGCATTAGTGGAGCTTGCGCTGCTGTTCTAATTACCCGACTGTATATGAAAGAGGATAATGTTTTTCGAGTGTATGTATGTATGTGGGTAAGTATGTATGTATGTTTCTATATAAATAAATAAAATAAATAAATAAATATTTGTGGACATTTCACTTTTTTTTTTTATACATAGAAACACCCCGACACAGAATAAACAACCATGCTCATCACACAAATGTTTGCCCCGGGTGGGAATCGAACCCACGACCTACCGCTCAGCAAGCAGACATACTACCAACTGAGCTACAAGGTCAGTCAAACACATGATCAGCTACAGCCTCAACGGCTTCACTGATTTTGATATGCGAGATGTCGTTAGATTCGTCTTCATTTCCTGAATGTCATAGGTTAAATATTTTTTAATAATAATACGTTTCTCGCAAAAATAAAAAATGAGTTTTTTCGCAATCTCCAACAAACTTTTTCGTAATAAACAAGTGATTTTACTAGAAATAATCTAATGAATGCGCATTCATAATCTTTTACTTACGTAAGTAAGTAAAAGACTATATTTTATTTTATGCATAGTTTTTCACACAAAATGTACACTCAACTGCATATCAAGCGTAAATAAATCGTAAGTTAGACTACAAAAACTGCACAACTGTTTTTCTGCTGTCAGTAGGCTTAGTACAAGTTTTGATAGTTTTGAAAACGCGTTGTTGTTCGTAAAAACGCGAAACGGTTAGTCTTGTCGATATTTGGCAGTATAAGTGCAGCGTTTTGGAATAAGTTTAAACGAACAGTATCATCGAGCTCACGTAATGAACAAGAACGAACGAACTTCGTTTCTCTCTTTTACACACTATGATGGAAAATGAAATAGCTAATAGACCGCCATTTTCTGACATTTGATATTTTTATATTTTTTTTTTTTTGCTTGATGTTGCCATCATGCATGCACATTTGCCATTTGTCGAGTTTATCGTTTTAATTTTAGTATAGAGGAATTTGTGTACTTCTTCATTTTGCCCCTCACGGGGTTCGGACTTGCGCGGTTATTTGTATACTTTCATATGTCATTGCTTTCGCGGCTTTTTACGTAGCCCTTATAATTTTGTGAAAGCTAAGAATTACGAAAAATGATAATTAGCCCGAATCTATTTGAGGATTTTATGGAAAGTTAAGTTTACTTCAAATGTATTTTTAACACAATTACTTATTGGACTTGTTTTAGGATAAGTTTCATAAATCCATTAAAACATTTTTCATTTTACCAATAGCTCATAAAGTTCCATTTCTAGGGCTAACTATTATATTTAGGCCTGTTAAACTACCCAATTTATCGTACCCTGTCGACAGGGACAGTGTGTGCCAGAGCGAGTGGACAAATACAATTTTCTAACGAAGTACAATAATTAAATAATAATTTTTATGTTGATAAACTAATTTCCTTTTCGCTCATTGTAGAAATGGAGACTTAAATAAGCCAATTCTTGGACACAAATTCAAAATACGATCAAAACTAGATTCTCTCAATGCTCTCTCACTGATTTTTTCCCGTGAGTAGCAAAACTATGAAGTCTCCGTAAACGTTCAAAGTTTACGTTTTCGATATTGTCAAATTGTCAACTCATACTGCCAAAATGCTCAAAAGTTCACTCTTAAAACTACAAAACGCATTACTATTCGTTTGAAGTCCTAGAGGAAATCTCATACTGCCAACTCGAGTTTCTCTTAGTATCCGTAGAGGGCGCTTTTAAAAAATGTATGGAGGCGTACGAAAACTTTCATCGCCGCGTTTCTTCATAAAAACTTGTACTAGGGGTACTGGTATTTTGTTTTTCTTTTAATATATGTACTTTATAAATTATTTTGTTCACTCGAGACCACAGAGTACCATAGTACTATGGTACTCTGTGGTCTCTAGTGACTAGTGAATGTGCATTCATTACGTTAGTACTCGTGTTTTGCCACTATAGAACTATGAGTCTTTAAATCGCGAGTGAATTGGTTTCTTCTAGGTAAGTGCGCTCTATCGTAGACCGCAAGGTCGCTTAACATCAGGCGAGTTAAGCGACCTTGAATAATAACACTAACACTGGGTAATAGATATCTTCTAGATCGACGAGCTCCATCCTCGGCCATACCGTCGCTTAACATCAGACGAGTTGTTGGTCCATCGTAGATCTATTTTGCATTTAAAAAAAGGTAAAGTAAATTACGTTAATATAATATTATGTTGGTCTACCTTAATACAATCACTCAGCGGAACAATACTGAAACCTCATAAATGCCTACACGAGGCAAGCACTAGTATAATAATAAAACCTAATCAGTAATCAAAGATCCTGTACAGAAACTAATTTTCCCTAACAAAGGGTTTGATTCTATACGAATGAATGCCCTTATTCACCTACTATTTGGATGATGTAGGTAGGTATTATGTATCGGCCAAAATACGGTCCATATAGAGAATCACAGAATATTATGTCCATGAATCACTGTCTTGATAAGGTCTCTTATGATAACATTTACGGTAGGAAAATATACAGATAAAATACCTATTCATCTTACGGTAGCTTAGTTGGAAGATTGCGATCCGAAGGTTTAGTGTTACAATCCTAAGGCAGTTACTTGCAAAATGAGCCAAAATAGTCGCCTTTAAATAATAAAGTTTAAAAATCATTAGCAGTTTATAGTATTTTAAGTTTTACTTCACATTAAAACCATTGACATTAATATAACATCGTTGCTTAAATCACACAGTAAATTATACCTAGGTACTAATATTGACATTTGAATCCTTTTCCATATTTCATCATCATCATCATCACCTCAGCCACAAGAAGTCCACTGCTGGACATACCCCCATAGATTTACTAGACCGGTTGGAAGCGCCATGCATCCAACGTCTTCCCGCCACTTATAAAATGTTTTCTGTCTTATTTATTTCTTTATTTCAGTTTAAACATATAACTAACAGACATGGTCTAATTACATTATACGTTACAGGTTACAGCTAAGATAGGCTAAGAGTATTGGTATAAACTTACCCATCCCATCGAAAAATATGTCCAAATCAGGGCTTTCCGGTGTGTGGTCTCCACTCTTGAACCTGGGGGGCAATTCAGTTATTCAAAACCGATCCGTAACTGAACCTTTTGCGAAGCATTTCCTGTCGGCTGCTATCATTTTTTGATTTAGTAACGAGCGAAGGACGTGTTACGTTTCATCAAATGTGTCAATTGTATGACATAAAAGTGACCGAATCAAAAAAACTACGGCGGCCGACGGGAAACGCTCCACATATGGTTCGGCTATGGAGCGGTCTTGAATAACTGAATTAGGCCCCTGTTCGGCCCCATTAGCCATCAATTTTACGTGTTATGTGCCCTACCTACTTCCACTTTAACTTGCTAATCCATTGTGCTATATCGGTGACTTTTGTGCGTCTACGGATCTCTTCATTTCTGATTCTGTTCTACTAGCAAAAAAATCGAACGAACCTCCTGAATATTTAACTTATAATTATCTAAAATCGTTAATCTAAGGAAATAAAGTTGGTTTAAACGACTCACAGACAAGCATTTACTTATTTAGAGTTCCGTAACTCAAAAGAAAAAAAAACGGAATCCCTATAGGATCACTTTGTTGTCCGTCTGACAGACCGGACAGATGGCCGTCTGTCCGTTCGTCCGGGTGCCCAGACCTTTATCTCGGGGACGCGTGAAGGTTACGTACGCGGCCGAAGCGAAAATTAAAACCATATACGCAGATTCATAGTTTTTTTGCTGCAAAAAGAAAAATCTAATTTCTCAGCTTTCGTTAAAAAAGTTACAGCTGAATACTTATGTCGTAAAAAACGCACATTTCAACACTCACAAGGGAATCAAAACCTATGGGGTAGGTACTTCCCGTTGACCTAGAGCTATAAAATTTGGCAAGAAGCATTGTGTGTACTATAACACATATAGGAAAAAATCCGAAAACTGGACATTTTTACCGTATATCTAAAGGTATTTTTTATGTATGCACACGAATTACTCCGTCATTCGTGAACCAATTTTTATGTTTCTTAAATTGATGTATAGAGAAAGCTCCCAAGTTGGTCCCATAATTATTTTAGAAATATTGCTTTATTACTTTTTGAATAATCTCTAAAAGTAAAAATATTTTCATTGTATTCCTGAGTGAGTGCGTCAGATTATAGAATCGCTGCGTTCCACTGACGCGTTTTTCTTTGCAAAAGTGTCAAATGTTGAGGGTTTTCGTATAAACATCTGTACATTTTCTAATCTGCGACGACGAAGCATTTGACATTCAGTGACAAATGTAATTCTTGAAAAAACACGAGCGGGTGATTAGAGGTCTTTTATAAAGTTTACAATCGTGAGAGATTTATTGAGCTTGAAAAGTAAAAACTACTTACCCCTAATCCAATGTGTATAAGGAGAAAATAGAGTTACTTCAACGCTTGAGCGCCTTGTATACATATTACAAGTAAACGAAATAACGTACTTTGAAGTCGGTTGTTTCAGTTTTTTAAACTTTAAAATTATTACTATGCATATTTTTCGATTTATGAAGGAAAATATAAAAAATATATAATTTTTATCCTTTTATCTACTAGTTTGTACAGATCCCTCGATGAGCGAGTTTCACTCGCACTTGTCCGGTTTTATTTTGTACTAGATAGATCTACGATTGACTACCAACTCGCCTGATGTTAAGCGAGTGTGGCCGAGGATGGAGCTCGTCGATCTAGAAGACACACACAATTCACAAGCTATATTAAGTATTTTACCAAAATTCAAGTGTAATTAGCTAAATTCGTATTGAGAAGCCCATTCACGCTGCCTAAGGAGTCAAATTCTAGCACTCAAGAATTAATGATTAAACACTGCACCATGCTCTGTTATTTACTAGTTAGATGCGCAGTACGTGTACCAAATGGACGGTAATGGTCGTGTCTGCTTGGTGTGCTGCACTATAAATTTGTAAAAATGTCTCCCGCAACAGCTTGCGGGTGCTGACGCAGAGCTGAAACCGAGGTTGCGTGACAAGAATTAAAAGGGTTTTGCGAGGCTAAATTTAGAAAATGTTAATTAACTTTTTTTCAACGACTTCACTTTACAAGCGAACCACTATGTAAAAAGTTTTCTTATTATTGATTAAGAAAAATATAATTTACATAGTGATTAGTTTGTCTGGTAGACATTGGTCTAGCAGACAAACTAATCACTAATCTGATTGTAAACCTTTTCGTTTGTTTTTAATAACAACTGTCCGTTTTTTCTTCCACTTGTACCTGTGTTTACGTAGACGACCAGGAAAACATTAGAAGAAATAAAATTGTTCTAACATTTCTTCTGATATTTGGTTATACCTAGATAATTATTTTTATCTGGACTGGGCGACGCTCCGCTCGGATTTAGTAAAACTGAAAACATGGAAAAACTCGGGTTCACTAAATATTAAACCTATCGAGATCAGTGTAGTAAATACCGGCTTACACAAGGACGTTACGTTTAAATTATATAGATTTAAACGAGCAATTATATATATTATATTACACCTTCATTGAAGGGGAGTAGTTAGGAAGTATACTGTGGCGCCATTAATCAACCAATTTTGTTTTTTTGATTATCAGACCTGTTTGTACAAACTGCCCCACTGCTGGGCGGGGGTCATCAGCTCATTGTATATTATTTCAAATAGGAATAAAATCGTTCAAGACAAAATAAATAATCGGCCAAGTGCGAGTCGGACTCGCGCACGAAGGGTTCCGTACTATCATCTATAATACTACAAAGTTTAGTTCTGTTTATAAAATAACGAGAAATCAACGAAATTCCAAGTAGTAAATTGCAAACTTATAGGTAGGTTTTCGATACACATCCGGGCAGCATCACGACGCTCGCGCGAATACGCGCGGTTGTGGCTCGCTCCGTGATGTTACCTCCCCCGCTACCCGCGCGTTCGCGCCACCACCACACCGCGGCGCGGCGCTCGCACCGCGTTTAGATGCACGGATTATTTTCATTTAGTGAGTTTTTATGTACTTATTAGATTAGGTATTTATTTTTATAGTTAATATATTTCTAAATATTTACTTACAAATATTCAAGTTTCTACCTGTTAATTAAGATCGAGTAAAAATTGCTTAAAAATTACGTTTGTTGTATGGGAGCCCCCCTTTAATCTTTACTTTATAGTTATTTAATTATTTATTTTGAAAGGTAATATACAAGTAAGTATTCTGTGAAAATTTGAAGCGTCTACCTGTTACCGTTTTTAATATTGAGCAAAAAAATACGAAAAAAACACGTTTATTGTATGGGGACCCCCCTTAATATTTTTTTTTTTTTAATTTTTAGTATTTGTTGTTATAGCGGCAACGGAAATACATCATTTGTGAAAATTTCAGCTTTCTAGCTATCACGGTTTATGAGATACAGCCTGGAGACAGACAGACAGACAGACAGACAGACAGACAGACAGACAGACAGACAGACAGACAGACAGACAGCGAAGTCTTAGTAATAGGGTCCCGTTTTTACCCTTTGGGTACGGAACCCTAAAAATGAAGACATGAAAAATATAAAGTACAAGATGTAGGTTGGAAAACTAAAACTTGACTACGTTTTCAATTATAAAACTACATTATTTACTTGCAAAACTGAAAATTGGCAAGCGTAATCTGAATAAGTGTTATCAGCTCACGATGGTCTTATCGTTGCTTAGTGTTCTCAGAATTTCTATGTAAAATAGCTAATCGTTAGATATAACAAAAAAATATTTAATATCTATTATTGGTCTGGTAATTGCTCAGTAATAGAAAACTACTACTTAGCTGTGCCCCGCGGCGTCACCAGCATAGTGATGAAAACCGGAGATGGTGATGACAATAAAATATAGCCTATATTCTTCCCTATGCCCTAAAGAATCTCTGTGCCAAATTTCATAACGATTGGTTCAGCCGTTAAGACGTGAAAAGGTAACAAACAGACAGAGAGACAGACGACAGAGTTACTTTCACTTTTATAATATTTGTTAAGATGAGTTCCTGTAGATACCTACGAAATTTCGGCCCCTTTTAAGTTATAATTTTGTACGGAACCTAGTATCTAGGATATTCTATATCGATGATGTACCTAAAATACCTACAATATCAGATAGTTATATCCCATAATAATCTGGCAGGTTTATCCTGAAATGCTTAGATGCTTCTTTAATATACCGTGTGATATGCTCTTTTTATAGATTAGGTAATCGGTTTTAAAATAAATTAATTGATTACCTAAACCTACCGTCTCGGTTGGTCTCAGTATCGATACTTATTTATCTGGAAATAACATAATTTATCGGAATCAATCACTTGATTAATTATTTATGTTTGTTAATTATTTTATCACAATAATTATATTCAGATAAAGTAAATAAAGCTTTAATATGATTATGGTGAAATAAAAATTTTCTTCATCCGGATTTGGATTACATAGTTAGTTACATACAGGTTGACCTAATAAAAGCGTGTTAAAAACAGACAAGTTCAATTATGACTCACGATAGGTTCGGTATACATTTTATGTAAATCAAAAAAAAAATTATAAAAATGTTTTGAAATTATATTATTTTATATCATAGTACGTAAAGCGAACACTTTAGGTTCCATTTTAAGAAAATTTCACACACAAAACAGTGTGATATTTAAAGAAATTGAAATCGACCACAGTTTCTTGTTCATTTACTAAAACTTTTTAGACACGGAACCCCAAATACATAATTTCATTCACACAGTTCCACCATAGTACAATCGTACTAAATGTTTATGAAAAACCCCGAGTCGCCCACAAACTTTATCCCGCAATGCACCAAATCCCAAAACTCAATAGAGAAAAAATTGAACGAAAATTTACGCAAATGGAACTGAAAACCCGACTTCTCAATTAATTTAATCACAGAATATCTGTGTGACAAGTTAAAATATAAAAAGCATTAATCACGTTTTATCAGCTGAATCCGCTGTGAACACATTCATACTTCCTGGAGCGTCATTTTCTTTGGCTAATTTATCTTCTGTCAATTGCTACTTTACATTTTCTTTTTGTGCGTTTGACGTAAAATACGGAGTTGAGATTGCGCTTCTCGTTTCCCAGTGGAGCAGTGCTCGGAAATAGGAATGCTTAGATCTTTATAATGTTGAAATTGGTTTCCAATGATCCTAATCTTTATAAGAAAACTGAAGTAAACAACTTTTATATTCTACTAGCTGTGCCTTGAGATTTTACCTACGTAATGACAAACTACGGTAATGATGTTAAATATATTATGGGATATGTACGTCTTCAGATTCTCAGCTTTCTCTGTAGCAAATTTCACAACAATCGGTTCAGCTTGTCAATCCGCTTGTCAAACTTATTTTCGATATTATTTGAATGTTATTGGAAAAGATAGAACGCCTCCTAGAGATGCCGAGACCAATATACTTTGTTACGTTTAATTAATAACAGAGACTAGCAATAACACACAAAATTCAATCAAACCCAGACGAACAGCGGGCTAATAAACCCTAATCAAATACGGAGTAGCCTGCAAGTAATGGCGGTGCAAGCAATACCTATAATTAACTCGGTATAACCTATACGTACGTATACATAGTCTGGAAAAATGGGAACTACGTTTCGATGGAATGAAATAATGAAATAATGACAGCAGCCAGCCTATAGCTTTCCCCTTCTACGAGCCACGGGTCTACAAGCCAAGTTCGAGGAATTTGGTTTTTAAGGAGATATTATAAGTAAATTTACCCATATTATGATGTAATATCAATGGTGTAATAAAACTATCCCCGGCTCTGCGTGGCAAGCCCCAAGTAAGGCATCGCTGTTAGAGACGTATTGTGACTTATGAACAGTGTCAATGCCATACTGTGTTTAGAAAATGCAACACCAAGATATAATAAGGCCATTATACTAAAAGGCCTTTAGGATGTGATCTTATCCTCGAAAGTGCTGATAACTGATATTTATCATACTTTTACCTCATATTCAATGAATATAACCTCTCTCCTCTCTCTATATATAAAATCTCATTAGAATACAATATAGAAATGATCCGCATCCATACATGAGCTCAATACGATGAGAAAGCGGGCTAAATGAAATAGCTTAACAGACCGTACGCGCTATTTCCACTCAGTTTATGTTCGCGAAAAAAGATCTATAAGCTTAACTCGTTTGTATCGTTGTTTGTAAATTTAGATCGAGCTCGGATCCGGTTGTTTTTATTAGGGACCCGTATCAGCATACAAATGGACACAAAAAGAGAATTTCAACTGCCCCCGCGCTAAGAGTATTTTTGAATCTTTCCCGATAGCTAATACTGAATTACTGAAATCCGTGTAGATATATTGGAAATGTATAGCTAATTACTTATTGAAATGTTTCAATAATTACAAAAAAGCTTTTCGAAAAAAGCCACAGTACAGTGTTTCACGCGGAGTCAAAGTTACCCACGGTGACAGTATGTTGTACACAAAATATAAAGTAATATAAAGTATTTTATCAAGACGCAAGATAATGCATATGCTATGTATTTTTAAGTGAAGTAAATAGTAAATTTTGGTTATGTTTGTGCATGTGAAGGGCGAGTGTAATTAGTGTTATACCTACTTTAGATATAAATGTAAGTTGTTGTTGTTTTAGGTAGGTATGTGACAGAATTATTTTGTTTTGATTATTTGCATGCCAAAAGGCAGATATGGCGATCTAATTCTTACCTACTTATGTTATGTCCCATATATGCAATAAACAATATAGGAATATGAATATGAAAATATCAATCCAATTAAATAAGTAAACTAAAATTAAAAACATTTTTTTATGTCGGGGACGTAAAAACGGCTGAACCGATTTTGATATAATAAAGATAAGAACACTTTCTATACCTAAATAAAAATAGATCAAAATCGGTATATCCATTTCACGGCTACGATGCCACAGACAGACACACATATTGATTATTTACTATAAAATAGCGGTAAGATCATCACTATGTTCGGAAATTCTGAGTAATTCGAAGCGTCAATACAGCAATTTACAGATTGTACGATTGTTATTGATAAAATGTGAGTCATTTACAACGATAAGTCGAAACAAATCATTATAGCATCCCACTTTTGGTATCTATATCTATCTTCTATCTATATATATATCTATATTTGACTTTGACCCGTTTACAGTTTTATCTTCTATACATACCTATAATAAGACTGTAACAGGTCAAATTCTGTTCATTAAATATTAAAAAAAAATGATTGGAGAATACCTTCCTATCGATACAGAAGCCAAAACAGCAATTTTTAATTTTTTTGTCTGTCTGTCTGTACCGGATGTCCAATGGACGCCGAAACTACTGGACGGATTTGGACGAAATTTGGCAGGATTATTACTTATACTATGTACTATAATATTTTGCGATAGGGATGGCTTAAAGTGATAAAAAAGGGGGTTGAAATTTTTTATGACTTTTTTTCATAAACAGACTTGCAATTCAACTGAATTGCTGATTTTTAAAACTTGCTTCATAAGGACGGAAGCGGGGCTGGAGAAAAATTAGACCGGAGCAATAATAAAGTTCGAATCCCAGCGTGAGGGTGTGAGTCGGAACGGGAACGAGTTGGGTGCAAGCTACGCACTTAAGCGTAGTATAGGTAATAGTGGTAGTGGTATAGGTGGAAATGGGACAGGTGCGACCTGGTAGCTGAATTATTGTGGGGCAGGAATGAAAAGGAACGAGGGACGGAGTGAGATGGGAGTCCAACAAAGGATCTAGGTGGATGCAGGACGTAAGTGGTATGGGAGCGAGGCGGGATAGGACCAGAATGGGAGCGAGAAAAAAGTGCGGTGGGAGCGAAGTTGGAGAGAGAGAAGAGCAAGGTGTAAACGCTATAAATGCGAGAAGAAAGTGAAATGAAAGTGAGATAGTTGAGTGGCACCAAGGCGCGAATATTACAGAAGTTGGATAGGGGTGGAGTGGGAGCAGGTGACAGCAAAACGGGAGTGCGTCGGGAGCAAGGTGGACGTGGAAAAGATATGAGGCAGGAGTGGAGTAGAAGCGTGGGATCGAGACAGGAGCTCAACTTGAGCAGGGCTGGAGTGATTTAAAAAAAGGGACGGCAGTTTATTCTTCACTTAAACATATCTACGTTTGACCACATACTGAACACAAATTAATTGAGTCGGCAGTTAGGTTGGAGCGCGGCGGATGTCTTTTCTTACGCGTATGAAGTCGCGGGTACAGCTAGTTATATATAAGACTGTAACGGGTCAAAATCTATACATTAAATATTTTAGAAAAAAATTGATTAGAGTATGCAGTACTATCGATACAGAAACCAAAACAGTAATTTAAAAAAAAATTGCTGCCTGTCTGTCAGTCTGTACGGTTTATCACAGTTTTCTGAAGTCAATTGATACAAACGCTTTTTCTTAGTAGACTATCATTATATTTCTCAACTTGTCAGGTATAGAAGCAATAAAGAGGGAGAACACCATTAATGGATTATCCTATACAAAATTTTAAGCCATTAAATTTCACATCATTGCTTAAATTATGACTAATTGGATAGGATGTTTACACTTTCGCGTTATGTGGGATAAAATAAGAGTAACTAAGATGGGATGACATCAGAGTACCTAATTAATTATCTTCACCCGGAGATAAGCAAGACAAAACAATATATTCACTCAAGCAAATAAATAATTGCTTAATGATATTTTAGGATTCTTAAGAAATAATCTGATCTTTTATAAATAACTCCGTTGTATTGTCTCAGTCTTTTTCTTAAGAACGGGTTTTTGAAAATATGAAATGATTGAATGAACAAAAAATAGCGTTTGTAAAAACAGAAATAAGATCATAAATTTTCGACAAAAATTCAATTTTATCAAAGTAAATTTTAATTTGTATGATATAATGCTGTTTGTAGCATCATAAACGAAGGGACTGTTAGTATTTTTTTCTTTTGTTTGAAAGAGGATTTCAACGATAATGTTCTTAACTATTTTTTTTATGTAGTATTACTAGGTTAGCGCCTATATTATATTTCTACAAAATTAATCTCGTTATCTGTTTAGGCATTTTTTTATCTCGGGGATTTTTTTTAAGCTAAGTGCAGCTCTACTTATTGAAATTATTGCCCTCGTGATGATAAACCGTCATTTATAGATAAGTACAAAATACAGGTACAATATCAAAAAGATAATAAAAGTACCCGGAATCGATAAGATTATACAATGAATCATTGATTTGCTTTTTTGTTCTATATAACTTAGTTTTGATCAATATTTAGTTAGTATTAATTTGAATTTGGTGGTGAATACTTCGAAACAAAATTAAAAATGGTGAAAATTGTGTTCGTGCTTGCTACTGTAGCAATTATCTGTGAGTAAATAATTTAACTAAAATAAAATAAATTCCGCCTCTAACAAGTTAATAGTGACCAATCTAAAATTGGTGGGAAGACGCTGGATGCAAGCCGCTTCCAATCGGTCTTTTTGGAAATCAATGGGGGTGCCCTATGTCCAGCAGTAGACTTCTTATGGCTGAGATGATGATGATGATGAGTGAGTGGTGTATTGTAAAGGAGCATGGTAATCGGCTGCTCAGCTCACTGAGTAAGTCTGCAATTAGTGAAACGCTGCAAACTGCGTATAGTGCGTTCTGGATACTTCATTTTAAATATTCAGTGGAACTGGAGACAAACAGCCACTCACAGTTCGTCTAATAAGAACGCAGCCTTATTTTGTATTAACGTACATATGTATTTTTGCAGTAGGTGTAAATGGCATGCCAAGTGGCAGTAACAGAATAGTCGGAGGTGGTACAGCTAGTTCCGATCAGTTTCCTTATATGGTGAGTACTTAAATATGTTGTAAATCATTTTCATCAATCACATTATCTGACCCTTATCTGTCCGGGAAGAGAAGCAGCTTACACCTTTCTTATTTTTTTTTATATAAACATATAAAAAAGAATATAAATATAGTAAAAAAATACTTAAAACTAGGGTGCCGCCGCCGGCAGCGCAGCGGGGCTCAAGCTGCCGGTGGTAGGGGCTACAGAGAGAGGAACTTACTGACAATACGTGCCGTGTCTAGGATAACCTTCTGTATTCGACTCTTGACCCAACCATCGAACGAGAGCATCTTGATATGTTGGTCGAGGCTCTTCGCTATTAAACCGTTTACCGATACGACTATCGGAACAATGATCGTAGAGTCAACATCCCACATGGCGGTTATCTCGTGAGCCAAGTCAATGGACTTGCCGAGCTTGTCCTTCTCGACCTTCATGAAATTCTCATGATGTGGGATGGTGACGTCAACAATGAGCACTGCCCGGAGTTGAGAACAATCTACAACCATGATATCAGGCTTATTGGCAACAATAGTCCTATCCGTGATAATAGAGCGGTCCCAATAGAGCAAAGCACGGCCATTCTCAAGAAACGGCGCTGGTGCGTACTAATAGTACGGCACCTCGGACTCGATAAGGCTGTATTGAAGAGCAAGCTGCTGGTGGATGATCCTGGCCACTTGATTATGTCTGTGCAAATACTCGCTGTTAACAAGATGCTAACAACCCGTAATAATATGCCGATAAGACTCTTCGGGACGGTGGCATGCCCGACAAATATCGACCGTACCGTTCAGTATGATGTTGATAGTCGTTCGTCTTGATAACTTCATCTGCAATCGCACAGACAAATCCTTCAGTTTCACCAAAAAGGTCAGCAAAGCGTAGCCAGCTAACTGACGCAAGAAGATCTACATCGGACCGTATTAAGGCTCGGTAGAATCTACCGTGTAGCTCCTTGCCCTTCCATACGTCCCTGCGGTCTTCGATGCTGCTCACCGTTGGTTTGCGCCAGTTATTTTTATTCTTATTAAAAGATATTTTTATTGTTTTTTTTAAATAGAAATTTAATCACATAAATAAATAAATTGTCACATTACTAGGCTAGGGAGAACATTTTATACAAACAGTGCTGATCAGAATAGCTTTATTGTTTACTGTACTAACATTACTCTTACTAATCATATTGTTTCAGATCTCTCTGCAACTCATTAACCGTTTGCCGAACCAAACTCTAGCTCACAGGTGTGGCGGAGTCATGATCACGCTTCAGCACGCGTTGACAGCAGCTCAGTGCATGTACGAGATCGATATTAACGGGTATGTACATACTCTATAAGTAACTAATTATAAGATATATAACAGATGCAGATAGAAACACTTTATTGTTTATATCTTAGCTAAAACACTAATCTATTAGAAAATACTTACAAGCAAGTGAAACAGGCGGCTTTATCGCTAAAAGCGATCTCTTCCAGGCAATCCTGTGATGGAGACGAAAAAAAGAAATAGATGGCGATGTGCAACAAAAAGAAAGAAATAATATTAATGAGAAATAAGATGCACTATTTATGTATCGAATGAGAACCAGCCTGCCTTAAAATTATAAACAGATGATGTCTCGCCATCCACATAATTGACTCTCCATAGAAGCGCCAGACATTAGCGCCGAAGGAGCAACATTATTTGCGTTGATTTTATTATTTGAGGAACAATCACACTCTCTCCTGTTTAAAAATGTTGTGATGCGTGAGAGATATCTCTGCTTCCTTAAGCTAAAATTGGGTCTTGCTGCCATAAGCTAAAATTGGGTCTTTGTAACTTCTTGTTTTGACGTGACAACGTCTAATACGTTCCGCTCATTGTCCCGTTACATTATCATAATCATCATTTCATCAATGTTTTGTTATTGTGTTGATATTCATCAACGTTGTCACGTTAAACTATCGTCTGTAAACCGACTTTACAGACAACCAATTTTTTTATGCAAGATAGATCTACGATTGACCACCAACTCGCCTGATGTTAAGCTACGGAGTGGTCTTGTTTTGTTAAATGTGGCATAATATTTTAAAGCAACACTGAAACGCTCCTAGCCTAGATTATATAATTTGTACATATAGGTATGTGTTTGTTTTCTCCAGAACCATGACTATGTACGCACCGGCTGCGTTCAGAGTGTTTGCTGGCAATGTTCTCCTCACCAATGATAACGTTGCGGAGAGGATAAGAACTATTGCCAGCTACAATGTGCATCCTGAACACCTGAGGTATCCTGCGTTACTTAATGACATCGCTATCATCACGGTGAGTTCTCTCTCTCTCTCTCTCTCGCTCTCTCTCTCTCTCGCTATCTCTTCGTTCTCAACAAAGAGAAATAAATTCTAAAAAAACTATTCATTCGATTCGAAAGGCCTGATTACTTTTTCCATTGATTTGTTTTTAAAAATGTTTCACCGACAAACGTAAAATAAAAAAATGTTTTATTTTTGTGAATTATGTAAGTACTTGCTCGTACTAATGGTATCTATAAGGGCTTACCTCACTCCTCGCTCTTCGCTCCGCTGTAGTTCAATTTATACTGACAAAACTAATTCAGACCAAAGTACCAACAAAAGATGCATAAAATCACGAATAAATACAATTTTGCCCTTGACTAATGTCTATAAATATGTCTATGTTTCTTATCTTAAGATTAAAATACAAAAACAGTTCCTAGTAAAAAGTAACAGGTATGCTTTTAACTCATTATCTATAGGTAAAATGTTCCGCTTTCTTGGGTAATTAATCAAAAAGGATTGTAATACTGTTTTTAAGAATTAGTTTGACGTCAGTGGAAAACGTTATATCTAGACACGAACCAATCTGGGTTCTAATGACCTTTACCTACTCAGTACCAATTTATTTATTCGAAAATAGGCTTGCGCTTGACGGTCAACTCACCTGGTGTTAAGTGATAGTTACGGTCTACGATGGAGTGCGTTTGCCTGGAAGAAACCTATTCACAAAAAAAAAGAGTAAGAGTAGAGTCATAAAGAGTTTATCTATCTATCTATCACTCGCGATTTGAAGACAGCTAAATTATATCTATTCAGAAAGACGCATTCACGAAGCGCATTCCACATTTTGGCTGTACTTACCCACAATGAAAGTGGAACCAAAGCGTTTCGTACGGGTTTTCGGAATATCAACCGTATAGAAGATATCTATTTACTCTAGCCAGTTTAATCAGCCAGTGAACCCTACCAAACTATGTCTATTTTTCATATTTATTCTACAGATCGTACAAATATGAGGAACCCTGAAAAGCTGAATGTGGCTTAAAGAGAAAATAAGAGAGGAGTTGAGGAGAGCTATGGCTATAATT
This sequence comes from Lycia hirtaria, assembly GCA_947563715.1. Classification (NCBI taxonomy): domain Eukaryota; kingdom Metazoa; phylum Arthropoda; class Insecta; order Lepidoptera; family Geometridae; genus Lycia; species Lycia hirtaria. The sequence continues at coordinate 11,037,461 of OX387379.1, read as the reverse complement.
AAAGTTATTTTTAGGTTACTTATCTATAATCCGCATTTTGAAATAGATATCTAATATAATTTCCCTGAAAACGAAATTATAATTTCAAAAGACACTTTAACAAAATCCCGAAACCTCATTTGACAAATCGTCTGATGACCGAATCTCTGTAACATGAAAGTTTCTGTGTGTATTAAGCAAAAACTTAACGAACCTAACCTAATAACTGTTCGGACAAATGAAACTGATGGCTAACAAACTTATGAAATCAGAAATTCGTGTCACGTAAACCATCTGGGGTCAGGCAATTCTATGAAACGGATTCGAGCAAGTAATATTCAAACAAATGTATTTCGGATTATAATAAAGGTTACCTTATTTTTATTATCTGACAGAGTTTTTTACTTTTTTTTTTAGTTGACAACTCCATTTTTAAACTCAACTGTGATCCCACTGGCCTTGCCTGCCGCCAACTTCATTCCTCAGGACGAAACTCCCTGCACCGTTGCAGGATGGGGAGCGTCAAGCGTGGCTGTACCGGCGGTAAGTTATTCACTGAAAACAAATTGAAAACCAACTTATTCAACTTCCGCGTAGTAATTTGGGTAATCACTTCAAAACCTTGAGTGGCCTTGAAACACAATCATAAAGAAAAATTGTGTGTGCTTTAGACCACACGACAGAAATGAAAACTTCATCTAATACAAAATAGCAGTGACGCGTTTACTATATCTCTATATTGATTTTAGTCAAGTCGAGCTGATTTTATCCAAACGAGCGTTAGCGTTACGGCCGTCTCATTGAAGACTCACAAAATAAAGTCTCAAGAGCTCAGCGGATTAGCAAGTTGAAGTGGCAAGTGGTTGGAAGTGCATATAGCACGTAAACCTGATAGCCGATGGGGCCGAAAAGTTCTCGAGTGGAGACCACGCACCGGCAAGCGCAGCGTATGTAAACCAGCCACGAGATGGGCAGATAACCTCATACAAGTGGCGGGAAGACGCTGGATGCAGGCCGCTTCCAATCGGTCTTTTTGGAAATAATAAAAATAATAATAAAAACTTTATTTGTTCTTACAATAAACTGGGTATAAATATAAACATGAAATACTTAAATATTGTTTTGTCCCACTCACCACACCTAATAAGCTCATTCAGCCAAACAGTGCATTGGGGGAGGGAGAATCCATGGGGGAGGCCTATGTCCAATAATGTAGCAGTGGACTTCTAGTGGCTGAGATAATGATGATGAAATAGCTCAACGCGTCTAAATAAGTTTTCACACTAAAAGCAGTTTCACCCGACTGCTTAAGAAGGAGGGTTATGTTTTTCTCCTACAGCCTAAACGGCTTAACGAATTTTGATATGAGAAGTGTCGTTAGATTCGTGTTCACTTCCTAAGTGTCACAGGCTATATATTGTGTAATAATAATAATACAACTCTGTAATAATAAACAAATGCGTTTCTTGGTAACCTCCAATGAACTATTTCGTAATAAATAAGTGATTTTGCCAGTATCATTCTAAAAAATGCGCGTGTATAATCTTTTATAGCAATTTTACACATACTTTCCTACAAAAACGTACACTCAACAGCGTATCAAGCGTATTGAAATCGTAAGTTAGACTGCAAAAACCGTTTTTTAGCAGTCTGATATATTGTTTTTCTTTTAATATACTTCTTATTATGTATTGCTATATACCATAGTACCATAGTTATTATCAAGAATATGAATGGCACATTACCATATTGCTTAAAAAAACTTAACTGGGTGCATATTATTATTTTTACTTCTATGTGCATGTGTTTTTTATTATTATATTTTTTACTTGCAGGCTAACGACGCACTCAAGTACGCCATCAAATACACATACAACCAACTCCAGTGCACCCAGCTTTTCAGTAATTTAGCTTATTCTACAAACATCCGCCCCAGCATGTTGTGTGCTGCATCTGACGATATTACCTCTGTTGGCTGCTATGTAAGTATGAATTTAAAATAATTTTAATCAAACCAAGTCTCAAAACCGATATAGAAGTGGCAGTGGGCAGGGCACATAGCACGTAGAACTGATGGCCGATGGGGCCGAAAGGTTCTCGAGTGGAGACCACGTACCGGCAAGCGCAGCGTAGGAAGACCAGCACGAGATGGACAGATGACCTCATACAAGTGGCGGGAAGACGCTGGATGCAAGCCGCTTCCAATCGGTCTTTTTGGAATTCCATGGGAAGCCTATGTCCAGCAGTGGACTTCTTATGGCTCAGATGATGATGATGAAGTCTCAAAACAAATGGAATATTAAAAAGTAACAAACGAAACCAATAAAAAAACACACTCAGACAATCCGATTTTGATCTAATTAAACTTTCAATTTCATAGAAAAACTGATAAAATATTTGAAGAAGTGAGGAAGACAAAAATCTAAATTGTGGAATACACTGCCTGAGTGAGTTTTGTTTTGGGTGTCTTCAAAACACGAGTAAATAGGTTTCTTTTGGGAAAGCGCGCTCCATCGTGGACCGCAGCGTTGCTGAACATAATAATAACATAACATAACAGGCGAGTTAACGGTTAATTGGAAGCCTGTCTCTAAAATATAAAATAAAGAAACTATGAAAGAAAAAGTTACAGGAGCAACAAGTACTCAATTATAAAAAAAGTCTTAAGAGAAATTACCTCAATCAAACCGCAATGACAGAATAGAAGTTACTTACCTAAAATTTTAAGTAGCTATTCGGGTCAAACTATTTAATATTTTGATCTAAAGCTACAATTGAGCTAACTTTATGACTGCAATATATGGACGATATTGTATGCACCGCGGCTTGATTAGCACAAGACCGAACGATGCAGGTGGTGCATGATAGGAGAGAGGATTATACCCAGCAGTAGGATAAAGAAGGCTGTGGATGAAGATGATAACGATTATGATTACATTTTTACTTACTGTTTTCTTTTTTGACCAGGGTGACCAAGGCAACGCTCTCGTCTGCAACGGGCAGCTGACGGGCATCCTCTCTCTAACCAACCAGTGCATAGCGACTTCCTATCCTGAGGTGTACACTCGAGTCTCCAACTACACTACATGGATTAGGGACACCACTGGTGGTGCTGCCAGCTTCAGGCCAGAACTCGCGCTATTCGCAATTGCTGCTGTAGTATACGCGGCGATGTTCGGCTGAGCATTTCTATAGGAATTAGTTGGATAATCTTAGTTTATTGATTTGTTCTCATTGCTATTGGGTAGTCTGAATTTGTTGATGTCGAGCAATTATAGTCTGTATTTTTGTTTAATATACGTATGTATTTTTATTTCATCTGATACGATTACGACTGATCTGTTACCTGTCCCCATATTCAGAACTCATTCGGATTCGGAATCGATTCGAAATCTATATCTCCGTCTCTGTCATTCTCTTTGGAAATGACAGAGACAGAGATATACATTCCGAAGCGATTCCGAATCCGAATGAGTTTAGAATACGGGGGCAGAATTCTGTCAAATCGTAGGCCTAACTGGATTTCACAGAATACTGATTCTGTGAAATCCAGTTAAGCCTACCATTACACTAACAATTCCCTGTAATAATAATAAATTTTGTGTGATAAATTATAGGTACCTACCTAAGTACTCATAATTTCTTCAATAACAAAATTGTATGATACCTACCTACTCAATTATGCAAGAAAATTTTGAAGAAGGAGGTGTAAAATAATTATTTATAAATAAATTATGTACATTATTACGTAAATTAAAGGTATATAGATTAGGCTTGTGCGATAAATATATAATCACTTTTAAAAATAATTTTGTTACTAATTTGTTACATTTTAGTTTCCCAACATATATTTTTCTTTACACGCTGTTACGTATTTCGGTAATTAAATTAATTTTACTTGTTAGTATAACAATTGTGCATTGTTATCATATAAATAACACAAAATAAAGTTCACTACCAGATCATTAATTGTCCAAATTTGAAATACTTATTAATATTTTGGAAAACGTTAAATACTTCCGCAATATTTTGCAATGACATTATTTTACAAAACACTGAAAATATTTTTGAAAATGATCGAATGTAGCATACCGTAGCATAACTTATATATACGAGAAATGTAGTATAAAAACATCGTATATATGAGACACAAAACAATATCATCAATTATAATAAAGTCGTGTGAAAATATTGTTTAAAGCAGTTATAGCTAGTTCTTGAAATTAAAAAAAAAGTAAGGTCTCATTTCGCTGCAAACCAAGTAGGTTTCATTTCCCAACTTTCCTGTGCATAACAAAATATTCACGTAAATTCGGCCCAAAAGTTAATACACGCAGAATTATTACGTAAATGCGTTTGAGGTCCAATCTACTCGCAAAGTAACTAAAAGGTTAAAGGCGTTATAAATTTTGAGCACGTTCATTAGGCCCGCGCACCCTCGCCCCGGCTTTTAGTCGGCGACACACGTCGGAATTTCGTAATAAGATTTCCTTAATTTAAGACTACAACACACCTATATCATATATATACCTACATCCTACGATATGGGTGTGATCGCACTACGGTGCAGACTAGACACGTCAATGAGCCGAGTACGATTTTCGCATGGCCAGACGAACCATGTTAGGGACTTTGCTACAAGCTTAGAGTAAAAGTAAAAGCTTAGAATGCGAGTTCAATAAAGCAACATTTAAGACTGGGAACATCACTCATCCGTCGCTACACGTGACCGGTAAGCCAAATTTGGCACAACTTCACTTTCGAGCTCTTTGACAAAAACGTCTTCCCACTTGAAACATAATTCAAACGCTAATGTGCATATTAAGGACAGTAATTACATGCTAGTAATGTTCACATTTTTAGTTTGAGAAAAACTATCACTCTAACGGCCTTACCGAAACCGTTACTTAACTTTGATCAACGTCTCAAATTCTCTGTCTTCTTTCCGCAAATTTCAATACGTGCGTTCCATAATTTTGATCAACATCTCAAATTCTCTGTCTTCTTTCCGCAAATTTCAATACGTGTTAAGTAGCCAGTAAATAGTTAAGAGAAGTTGACAAAATATGTTAAGCATTGTTCAAATTCGTTTTTAGGTAAGACCTACTAAGTGTCATTACTCAGTGGCTACATATACATAATAATATGAACGGCTGACTTGACCGAACGTTACAGTATTTAGGGACTTCAGATTTATGAGTATTCCATTAAAAATTGTTCATAATTAATTATTACAATGACCCCATATAAATATGTCCAACGTTATTTTATTCATGTATATAGTTACCCTGTACCTTTAATAAAATCATTGTGAAGTTTGACCTTAACATGCTTCGACGTCGTAACCTAGGTATGTATCGTTTTAGATTCCTTCAGTCGGTAAATTCTCCAATCAACATAATGTAATATGGAATGGGTAATAATAACCCGAATATTTAGAAGCTCGTCTTATGTTCGCCTCTATGAGAAATGTTAGACAGGTTAACAATTCCGGAGTCGAATTTAGTGCGAAATCGAGATCAAACCGCATGTACTCCGAGTAACCCAGGAGTAGCCTAAATATTTGACTACAGGTCACCTACCTTCTGTGTCGCAGGCCTGGCCTTAAAATCTCACGGTTGAATGATCAATAGAAATTAATTGATATTTTGGTCTGAGAACAAAAATGAATTCGTGAATTCTCGGACACGGTACAAATGTCTAGTTTAAAAAAGTTTATTGAATCAAGAATCAGGCATTACTTTGAGGAAATTCATATTTAGAAACTTAAATCTAACTTTTATAATTATCTAGGTATGTGTCCGATTTGCTGTTTTCAAGTTGGTACTCTTGTCCACTAGTACTGTCTGTAAATATATATCAGTACTCCATCTATAGTGTTTTACATTTATTGTGTGCTGCTTAAGATTATTCAGGGATAGACTCTTAGATGACCAAGACCAACAGAGAGTGATTATAATATATAATAAGCAGGCATTTACTATAAATATTTTATTTGTTAGCCTAATGTTAAGCGTCATGCTTAACATTAGGCTAGCAAATAAAATATTTATAGTACTTGCCCAGAACAGTCATTGTTCAATTTAATTCGCTACTTTTTACTAGCTTAAAAGAGTAAGTAACTTTAGAAATACAATGCGTCTAACTCTCTGTGCTATACCCAACCCCCTTCTTCTAACCACCCCACTCCCCACTGGCAGCAGAGGGAATGTGTATACCAATAGCGCTGAACCTCTGCTGCCAGGACCAATGTTAAATCTTGTTATGTCAGCAACGCTACAATGACATAATATCTTGCAGGCACAGTATCGCTTCGCGCAGTACTTACTCGGTAGTTAACTAGAATATGTTTGGATAAAGAAACTATAATTATTACAATAAATCGAAACGTTTTTTTTTTAAATAAACGTTTACCTATCGCGACAAAAAATGGGAAAAAATCATGAAAATCAATTCATAATTGACGGAGTAATCGTTAGAAGCTGGTTAATAATGAAATAAGGACAGCTGCAGCGCCCTCAATGCCGCATTAGTTCTCTAAGTAATTACTCAACAAACTCTAAAATAGATAAGACACTTTTATACTACTTCCTGCCTGACCATAGACATAGTAGACGACGCATGCGTTCATTTATATGAAAACATTGCGTGCCACATTTTTGGTATCAACTGTATCACACAAACGATTTAGTGATGGAATGTTCCATCCACGCGAATTAGGTTGCAACCAAGTCGATTAATTAATGTAGTACTTTCTATGGGAGTACTTACTGACATGATACTACTACTTTTTGACATGATTATTATTATTGTAATGTGTTATATTTACACAGTATTCTTTGTTGTGTGTTTATGCTTACAAATAGTTGTAAGCTTATACATAATATTTTATTATTATTTGTAAAAACTTGACGTGTGAAATAATATTTTATCAATAAATATATGAATATGAATATGAATACTTATCCAACTATTTTGTAAGAAATTGTGACCTAATTAGTTAACTAACTACTTTTGTAGTAAAAAAGTATGCTGCGGCATGGCATAAGTACCAGAGTGACGCGGTACACATTTATTACACCCACGATACTGTATCAAAGGATCTTCCAAATTTCAATTAATCGGTATGGTATTAATAACCCTTTCATAAGTAGTTATAAATACATGAAATATGAATGAGCTACTTTACTTACCTACCAGAAACATTATTACTTATGTAAGTGTAGTCGAGCACGTAATGAAGCCACCTGGATTAAGTAACAGTTGCTTTTCCAATGTTTTACGAAGCAATATGTTTGGTAATTAGTAAGACATGTCAGACTAAAAGCTTCATTGATTTGTTGACAAACACTGAGCACCTATTCAAATTAAGATCTGTTCAGCTTTCTAATGGTAACCTTGTGACGTATACATAATAATATGGAAATTGACACGGTTTAAAATCTGTTGATAAAGAATATTAAAACAAGTGTGTATATTAAAAGAAAAACAAAATACCCGACTGCAGAAAAGCAGTTTTTGCAGTCTAACGATTTGGTTACGATTGATACGCTGTTGAGTGTACGTTTTTGTGAGAAAGTATGCGTAAAATCACTGTACAAGATTATAAATGCGCATTTTTTACAAAAATTCTAGTAAAATCACTTGTTTATTACGAAATAGTTCGTTGGAGATTAGGAAAAAAAACGCATTTATTTTATTTTTGCAAGAGATGTATTATTATTACAAAAATAAAAAACCGGACAAGTGCGAGTCAGACTCGCCCACCGAGGGTTCCATACAAACTAAATAAAAGGGGGAAATCATATATTTTTTTATATTTTCCTTCATAAACCGAAAAATATACATCGTAAAAATATTTAATTCCTTACTCACCACTCGGATCCGAGCGTCCCGTTCATTTTGTAGTAGTTAGTAAACCGGCGTTTGAGGCAGTCAACGTTGCTTTGCGCGGCCACTCTGTACTTAATCATAATTCGCCTAAAAAGTTTTGGTTCCCAGCTGAAGTGAAGGGTCTGCAGGGGACGAAGAATGTGTTAAAAACCTGTTTTAGCTTATGCTAATGAGGCTCTTTCATACGATACCCCAAATGATACGGTTAATTCACTTTAAAATTTGGGCCCTCATTCCTTGCATAGGGACACTATTTTTTTGTGATTAAATTAAAAATGTCCAGTTTTCGGATTTTTTCCTATATGTGTAACACAATGCTTCTTGCCAAATTTCAGAGTTCTAGGTCAACGGGAAGTACCCCATATGTTTTGATTCCTCTGTGAGTGTCGAAATGTGCGTTTTTTACGACATATTCGGCTGTAACTTTTTTTTTACGAAAACTGAGAAATTTTATTTTTCTTTCTGCAGCAAGAGACTATGGATCTGCGTAATTATATGGTTTTAATTTCAACTCGATACCTTCACGCGTTCCCGAGATAAAGGTCTTGACACCCGGACGGACGGACAGACGGACAGACGGACAGACGGACAACAAAGTGATCCTATAAGGGTTCCGTTTTTTCCTATTGAGGTACGGAACCCTAAAAATATAGCCTATGACGCTCTGGAAGACAAATCTGATAACACCTCGCACATCACAATCATTTAAAGCCGTTTAGGCTGTGGGATGTCATATAGAAACATACATCCATATCCACATACATACATATATACATACATGCATACTTACGTACATTCATACAGATTCGACATAGGTGGTAGATGCATCGGTAAGCGCAGCGTAAGAAGACCAACCATAAGGTGGATAGAGGACTTTATATAAGTGGTAAAAAGACACTGTATGCAAGCCGCTTCAAACAGGCCCATTTGGGAATGCATGGGGCATGTCTGTCTATATCCAGCAGTGGACTTCTTGTGGTTAAAATGATGACGACGATGTAGGTACTAAGCGTTTTTCTCCCACCTACAATGTCTACAATGCTCTCCCAGTGTCTGTCTTATCTTATATCAATCCAAGGTTGTTCAAGAATAAAGTAAACAAATATCTCTAGTCCCATTGTCTTTTCTCATCAAGTTAGATTATTTAAGGTTAATATCGTGTTGATGTTTGAACTAAGTTGGTAGGTCAATATTGAATAATAATAAATAAATAAAATATTAATAAATTTTTTTAAACAAGCTTTTATTTAAATGCTCTTAAACGAAGAAAATAAATTTATTGATATAAATAAAAGCTTGCCGCGAGAACCCAAAAAAATTTTTTTTTTTCAAAAGAACAAACTAACTTTAATTATATGCAAATGATAAGAACGCGTCTAAGTCTTTTGTTGGAATTAAATATTATTTAGTTGACCGAGCGAGAGAAGCGTCTCTGCATCAACTGGCCAAATTTTCTTTCATCTGTCAGTTTGTTTGTATGTTCGTACTCGCGTACAGGGCGTAATTTTGAACCAATTTTGATGAAACTTGGTGTATAGGTTCTATGGATTATTTTATTTTTTTGTCGTCGGCGATTTTTGATAAGAGGGGTGGTTCCCATAAAAAAGGGGGAAGTTTATTGCAGCGTTAATTACCAACCGATTTTAATGATATTTGGTAGGTAGGTAAAATACACAATTATTACAACTTGTGGTAAAAATGAACAGAATTGGTCAAGTGGTTGTCGAGATATAACAACCAACTTCAGATTCCATGTAACAGTGAGGGCGCGTTTTTGTGCTTGATGCATTTTAACGCTGAATAATTTTCTTAATTTTACGTTTTCTCCATTTATAAAATTATTATTTGTTTTTATAAGAATATACATTGTTTTTTTAATTGAGGGCATCAAGGCATTTCCTATTTTTTGTATTAAAATTAAATTGATCTTTCAAGGTGCTTAAACTTATGGATAAAATGTATTTTGACCGTGAAATTACGTTTGTAAAATCACTTAAAATTGCGAAATCAGCCAAAATTTTACATACGGCCTCCTAAGCCAACTTTATGTAGTTATTATGTACAAATGATCCAAGGTGAGCTGCAAATAAGCTCTCTCGCGAGGTCTTCTGTTCGTAGAACTACTAGTAGAAAAGTACGATGTTGTTTGAAATCTCGCGAGAAGCTTTTATTTATATCAATATAAAATTTATTTTCTTCGTTTTAGAGCATTTAAATAAAAGCTTGTTTTTTTTTTAATAATTAATATTTTATTTACTAGACTAAAAAAAGAGTGCTTGTCAATACTATTCAAACGAGTCCAAACTCGACGGTTTTATCTTGTTTAGTTTAGGAGTTCCTATGGCCACCTTCCGACGCCATCTTGAGACCCTGGCTGTCATGTAGTACAAGAGTACTTGTCGAGATTAATCAAACAAGTCCAAACTCGACGGTTTTATCTCGTTTAGCTTAGGAGTTCCGATAGCCACCTTCCGACGCCATCTTGAAACCTGCTTCATGGTACCATATTATTGCATTGTCACCGAAGTTACGTAAGTAAACCAAATTTCAACCTTATCTAACGACAGGAAGTGGTTCTAATTTAACTCGCAAGATTTGTCCCATACTAACATACTAACAGGGCAAGTAGAATAAAAGCTTTTAATAAATATTGGTGAACATTTCACATAACACCATCTAGCCCAAACTAAGCAAAGCTTCTATGGAAACTAGATAACCATCTAGTATCTAAGAATAGATATATACTTTTTTTTTTATAAATACATACTTATGATACATAGAATACTCAGACACAGTACAAACATCCATGTTCATCACACAAATGTTTTGCCCTGGGTAGGGATCGAACCCACGACCTGGAGGCATTCGTACTACCTCTGAGCCATGAGGCCTGTCAATATAACTTTACCTAGTTGGTCGTAAATACTTATAAAATAATTGCATATCATCTAATTAACTAATTACTTAACTTAGTTATATACAGCTTTACATCCTTTCGATACCTATAGCAGAGATTGCAAGTAGATTCAACTAGGCAACCTACACATAAAAAGACAATAGAGGGCATATATTATAATCCTAAGTACTTCCATCAATAATCTTATAGCAAATCAAATGATCCGTAAACACTTTTTGTAAGAAAATAAAACATTCTTTAGACGTATCTGAGTGTATAATCCAGCAATTTCACCTGCAAAATGAGCACAAAGAGCTCTTTAAGATAAGCGAGAGCACAACAGGACATAAAATGTAGTAAGGAAAGTAACCAGGATTCAAATAAAGCTCCTGACCGGGTGCAATGATTCGGAGATAATTCGCTCGTTACTTTTGTGTTTCTGCATCATAAAGTGTGACCTCATAGCCTCCCTGGCCCCAGTCCTCGGGGTAATGTGAGCCTGTGAATGAGCCTTCGTGACACGGTGATCATATTTCATTGTGCCACAAAAGGTGAAAATAAAAAAGGTTTTTAGGTGACATTGTTTTTTCCTCAACTTTTTGCAGCCGCATTGAGTTTTTTTAAGTGTAATTTCGTTGCTGAAAATTATTATTCTTATAATAAAAAATATAGATTAGTTGAAAATGTAAGAGTAGTTTATTAGGTTTAAAACCTAAATGTTTATACAAAAAACCGGACAAGTACGAGTCAGACTCGCCCACCGAGGGTTCCGTACAAACTAGTAGATAAAAGGGTGAAATTATATATTTTTTTATATTTACCTTCTTATACCGAAAATATATATCGTAAAAATATTTAAAAACCTGTTATAACTTATGCTAATTAAGCTCTTTCATATGATACCCCAAATGATACGGTTAATTCACTTTAAAATTTGGACCCTCATTCCTTGCATAAAGAGAAATTTTTGTGATTAAATTAAAAATGACCGGTTTTCAGATTTTTTCCTATATGTGTACTCTAACACAATGCTTCTTGCCAAATTTCATAGTTCTAGGTCAACGGGAAGTACCCCATAGGTTTTGATTCCCTTTGGAGTGTCGAAATGTGCATTGTTTACGACATATTCGGCTGTTACTTTTTTTTACGAAAACTGAGATATTTTATTTTTCTTTCTGCAGCAAGGCATTATGGATCTGCGTATATGGTTTTAATTTCAACACGATACCTTCACGCGTTCCCGAGATAAAGGTCTTGACACCCGGAAGGACGGACAGACGGACAACAAAGTGATCCTATATGGGTTCCGTTTTTTTTTCTTTTGAGGTACGGAACCCCTAAAAACGACTTCAAAACACGCAATTCGTTTGCTTGGATGACATATTTTCCGGTTATTTTGTTATAAAAATCAAAGTACCTTCTACCAGTTCTAGTACCTACTGAACCAGTTTTGATAAAATTAATATGGGGCGACCTCTGAAGTATGACCTACCAAACGAAGTAGTTGACGAAGTAATCGCTGAACAAACATAAAAAAAACATATAGTCAAATTGAGAACTTACTTCTTTTTGGAAGTCGGTTAAAAAAGTAGAAGGTGCCTAAACATTTTTTTCGCTTAAGTGCCTAATCCGAGCTGGTTAAAAAACTTGTGAGCTGAAGATGGCATTTTTGTAGTAGGTAAGTATATCACTGAGTAATTTCGCAGTCTCATATTTGTGTTGGTGTTTGTCTGTCTGTCTGTATGAAGAATTATTGAAAATCGTTCACAACATAAATATCAGGGTAATTACGTTAATTTGTTTATTCTACACATGTCACGGAAAACATTAGGAAGTCGTCCAAAGAGAGAAGAGCCTACATTTCCAACAAGCATACGAAACTGTGTGATTTCAGTAATTAACTCTGAATGGCAGCGTATATATATATATTTATATATATATATTTCCTACACAATAGATTTTTCATTACGTTGTAATTCAGTGGAAACAATGGGTACATTCCCCTCACGGTCTGGAAGGAAGCGCTAATAACATAATCACAATGAATACAGTTAAGTAAATGAATACTGCGGATGACAAAGGCTTGTCCCGAAGGAGGACTACAAAAGATTAGGTAAACACTTCGCGACTGCGAAAGACAAACTGTGACAGTTGTGTTTACTCTTAAACGCAGATTTCTGTCTGAATTGGCTTTGTTGGCCTGTCTGATATAGTGTATAGGTACGGGCTTTTTACGCGACTGCCGAAGAAAGACTATGTTTTTCGAGCGTATATATAATTATGTCTAATTTTTGGTATGAGATGAGAAAGTAACATATGTACATTGGTAGGCTATATCAATATTTAATCCGCGAAAACAAAATAGATAATAAAATCAATTCACACTACGCAGTTTTTGTTTTTTAGGGTTCCGTACCTCAAAAGGAAAAAACGGAACCCTTATAGAATCACTTTGTTGTCCGTCTGTCCGTCCGTCTGGGTGTCAAGACCTTTATCTCGGGAACGCGTCTCGAATTGTGTCTTTATGCAAAGAATGAGGGTCCAAATTTTAAAGTTACCTAATTAACCGTATCATGTGGGGTATCGTATGAGAGAGCTTCGTTAGCATAAGCTAAAACAGTGTTTTAAATATTTTTACAATGTTTATTTTTCGGATTATGAAGGAAAACATAAAAAATAATATGATTTCCTCCTTTATCTAGTAGTACTAATTTGTACGGAACCCTCGGTGGGCGAGTTTGACTCGCACTTGTCCGGTTTTTTTAAGATGTTTTAGACTACAATTTTCATATATGCCAGCCGCATCGGTAACCTTTTATTTATATATGAATATAGACAGTTCAAATATTACACACATCTGACGGGACTTGAACCCGCATTCTCCGGATCTGCGCCTTTACCATTTTGGCATCGAATATATTACATTGGATGATCGAAACTTTCGAACAGACTATAAATTTGACACTGAAGTATCTATAAATTTATAGACAGTTTAAAAATTACACATATTAGACGGGACTTGAACCCGCTCTAACCACACATCAAATATGTGTAATTTTTTAACTGTCTATAATAATATGTCTGTCAAATGTTCTGTAAGCGAGCCCAATTCAAAAAAAAAATTGCTCTGCTCTGCTCTGCTCTGCTCTATTCTATTCTTTGACGTGTGTTTGTCTGTGGCATCATAGCTCTCAAACGGATGGACCGACTTTGATCAATTTTTTTGGGTTCCGTACCTCAAAAGGAAACAACGGAACCCTTAAATGATCACTTTGTTGTATGTCTGCCTGTCTGTCCGTCTGTCTGTCTGTCCTTCTGACCGTCTGTCCGTTCCGATGAAAATCTGCCATTAACATAATTATAACTGTGAAGGGCAAGAAGCATTGTCATATACTACACATTAAGGGAAAAAACCGAAAAATACATTATTAATTTAATCAAAAAAAAAAATGGTCTCTAAGCAAGGAAGGAGGGTCCAAATTTTAAAGTGCGCCGTATCATGACGTGGGTATCATATGAATTTATCGTTTTTAAATACTTTGACGATAAGTATATATTTTTCGGTTTATGTAGGAAAATATTTAAAAAATTATAATTTCCCCCATTTATCTACTACTTTGTACGGAACCCTCTGGTGAGCGAGCCTGACTCGCACTTGTCCGGTTTTTAGTTTTTGTTCGAAAATAGGAATTAAAATCTTAAATCGTAATTATAATTAAAATTTACGTTTTTGACCATATAGGTACTTTGCATACTAAAAATATGGTTTGCATAACAGGTAAAATGTGTCGAAACGTTCTTAGCTTTGTTTTTGCTAGGGGGCCTATGTTTTCTAAACACACTTATTATTCTGAAACATTGCGGTACGAATGTGTCCGTGTACTAACGACCGAATCTGTGCCGGTGAAGTCGCACGGGAAATATGATTTCATTGAAATTTTGACATGGATTAAATTTAACATTGTAACTATAACTTGACATGGATTAATTTGATATTATAATTGTAACTTGACATGGATTAAATTTGACATTGTAATTATAACTTGACATGGATTAAATTTGATATTGTAATTATAATTTGACATTGTATAATTGAAATGATAACTTCATATTTTTGACTTTTTTTTCTGTAATAATAGTTTTTTTTTTGGAATGTCAATTTTTAAAATTACTCGGTGAGCCCACTTCCAGTATTGCATGCCTGCTGGAGAGGCAAGTTTGTATAGGGAAAATCTAGAATTGTTATAATTCCATATTAAGATCCTTAATGTACCTACAAACTGCAATAAAATTATTTGTATTTGTATTTGTAAAAAAAAGATTACTCTGTATGAGTAACTCTTAGCAGCTGGCTCGATGTTTTTCAAGGCGCACGATAATCCACTCCATTATTCTTACTGAATTTATTCTGTTCGCTCGACGCTGATATTGCATTTAGATTCGAGGAAGAACGATAAATGTTTTCCGTAGATGCATTGCAGCGGTGTTTTTCTCTATAATGTATCACAAAGTTTACTCTATATTATATATATAAACCGATTTCCAAGAAGGGAGGAGGTTCTCAATTCTTTGGAATCTTATTTTTTATGAATGTTCCCCGAAATCCCCGATTTAAAAAAATGATTTTTGTTTGAAAGGAAATACTTTGGAAATACTTTCTAAATAAGTACTTTTCAGGTGGTCCCATAGAATTATTATTAAAATCGATTCATTGTTTTAGTTTTTATAACAAAATAACTCGAAAAATATGTCATCGAGCGTATTTTGAAGTGGGTTTTTTTTGTTTTTGAAACGATTACTTGTACAGAAAGTTTTCATTTCGTCGTGATAACGAAACCATAATATGTTAATCGGGATAAACTCTTTGTAATTTGTTACGTAAAAAAAATTCAAATTCAAATTATTTATTGCCAAAAAACAGCCAAACCAAAAAAAAAGGCTTACGCTACGCTACGTACGTTACGTAGCGTACGTTACGCTACGTTACGTACGCTTTTTTGCGTGAAGTGGACCAAATGAGACATTTAGTAACCAACTAAAGAATAGTACATTGTTACCCTAGGGGTGAAAGTAACTTATTTAGTCCCGAGACGGGTTTTGGCGCACGAACGAAGTGAGGGCGCCAATAGTTCGAGGGACTATATAAGTCTTTAACCCGAGGTAAACACTGTGCTTTTCATTACGAATACAAGGAAAGTAAAAATAAAAACACGAATTAGCTACAGAAAAAATAAATTCATAAACTATGTTATTTCAATTTTACATCGCACTGTAATTGCACTGTGGCTTTAAAGAAAGTTAGACATGGCTCAATAGAAACGTGAAAATAGAACTATATTTTTTTTATTTGACAACTGGCAGTTGAAAGCGATTCTCCCTAGGGCTAAAAGTATTACTTTCAACCCGCTCCTCAGGCAACTTCAGATCTACTTTCAGAGTATGAGTAATGAAAAGTAATTTTTCTTTTTACCTATACAATCAGTTGGATTTTTGTATGATTTTTTGTATAATTACCTAATTATTATTAATTCTATATTTTTCAAATAAAAAACGATTTTCATCAAAATCACCGATTTCGTCGTATTGAACTTTTATCTTAATTTTGCTGAATAAATCGGAAATCTTATCAAGTATGTAAGTCATTAAGTAAGAAATGAAAAGCTTTCTAAGAAAATATATCATAAATAGGTAGGTACTTCAAGTTCCATTTCATATCTTACGCATCATAGTCATAAATACCAATCACGATTACAACAAGCAAGGAGATTGGTAACTTATCTATCTAAACTTAGCGCTAATCTTATGTACAGAGGTTGATAGGTAAAATCCCTACTCACAGTTCCTGGATTACTGGATTTACATCATCATCATCATAAATAAACCGGTCAAGTGCGAGTCAGACTCTCCCACAGAGGGTTCCGTACAAACTAGTAGATAAAAGGGGGAAATCATAATATTGTTTTTATATTTTCCTTCATAAACCGAAAAATATACCTACATCGTAAAAATATTTAAAAACCTGTTTTAGCTTATGCTACTGAAGCTCTTTCATATGATACCCCACATGATACGGTTAATTCACTTTAAAATTTGGACCTTTATTCCTTACTTAAAGACACAATTTTTTTGTGATTAAATTAAAAATGTCCAGTTTCGGATTTTTTTCCTATATACTCTAACACAATGCTTCTTGCCAAATTTCATTGTTCTAGGTCAACGGGAAGTACCCCATAGGTTTTGATTCCCTTGTGAGTGTCGAAATGTGCGTTTTTTACGATATATTCGGCTGTAACTTTTTTTACGAAAACTTAGAAACTTTATTTTTCTTTCTGCAGCAAGATACTATGGATCTGCGTATATGGTTTTAATTTCAACTCGATACCTTCACGCGTTCCCGAGATAAAGGTCTTGACACCCGAAGGACGGACAGACGGACAGACGGACAACAAAGTGATCCTATAAGGGTTCCGTTTTTTCCTATTGAGGTACGGTGTGAAAACAAATAAGTTTAAGTAAGTATATTTTTATAGTTAGATATGTTTTAAAGTTCTAGTTAAGTATATATTTTTTCTATTTTATACCTATATAATAGATAAACTTGTGAGTAAGTCAGTGAAGTGGATCGTAACAAGAAAATGTTTTGTGGACATTTTCACATAGCACCACCTAGAGCCAAACTAAGCAAAACTTGGATTCTTTGGAATCTTGGATGGGAATACCTAGTTTCCGATTTGGACACACAGATTCTCCCGGTCATTCCTCCCGTGAACAAGTAAATTGCGAAAAATGTCCTCTCTCAGATAGTGTTCCCGCCGATCTGCAACAAAACAAAAAGCAGCTTATAAGGATGCCTACGAGCACCTCTTCGGGCTAGACAAGCAGCAGCAACGCCAATGATGTTGCAGTCGTGCATGCATAGGCGTTGATTTTCGCTTAAGAACCATCAGGCGAGCCGTCTGCGTTTGCTGCCCATTGTAGGTATATAAAATAATCGGCGTTAAAAAAATAAAGTGCGTGTCGTGCCACGCACAAAGTAGGGCTCTGTAGTCGCACGTCATAATTTATGTAAACTTTAAATGTGGTTACTATGATGTTAATTTAAATAAAATTTTATTTTTTTACTTATCTAAGTAAGTACAATTTTTAAGTAAACGGATTCCTAAATTGAATAAAAAACCGGACAAGTGCGAGTCAGACTCTCCCACCGAAGGTTCCGTACAAATTAGTGGATAAAAGGGGGAAATTATTTATACTTTCCTTCATAAGCCGAAAAATATACATCGTAAAAATATTTAAAAACCTAAATGATCATTTTTTCTAAATTTTATTCTACGAGTTTCTCGGCATAACTAATATACATATCCTTGACAAATGACAGCTTTCTAGTACTAGTACTAGTCTTTGAGAAATGCCTTGGATAGACATACAAGGACTTAAAGGAAGCGAAACTGTAAGGATTCTTTGTTTACTACGGAACCCTAAAAAAGTAATTATATTAAAATAATGTGTTAGTTCTAATGCCGCAGGAATCGAAAAACTACATCGAATTCCTATTCGACTCCGGCCTCATTTCAACTACGACTAACGAATGTGAAAGCAAAATGTCTCGTGCGTACCAAGGTTCGATAGATTTCACTAAAGTTTTATAGGAAGGTTTTGTGATTCCGCAAACGTCGCGTCACGCGCAGTTAGTTCCCGAAAAGGGTCAAAGTCAGTTCGATTGCGAGGGAGGCGGGATTATCCGGGAATGTGTCGTAGAAGCTATTTCAGTCCATCCATTTGTGATTACACACCTACTGAAACTGAATAGCAAAGGATAGGTACCTAAACAAAAACACTGAGGGGAGCGATATAACTAGTGAACCCGTTATTGGTAGATTCATCTTAAATAGTCCTAAAACTAATATCAAATAAATGGCCAAGAGCGTATCGTGTCACGGTGCAAAGTAGTGTTTCGTAGTTGCAGATCATAATTTATGAGAACTTAAAATAGGTTCTGCCAAGGACAGTAAGCCGCCAACAATATAGGGCAAATCAACCAGCTGGTTTGTTAAGCGAATATTTTCGCCAATCGTTCAAAGTTATTTAATATCCTTTGTAATTTGAGCCATGTCAGTCATGTCAGTACTGTGACAACATTAACAGCAAATCAGCATATGAATACCTAAAATTTGATAAAAAGTTTGTTGCTAATACAATCAAATAATTCACAAAAAATAATCAATAAGCAAAAATTGTTTCCCAACTGCCAAGAAAGTAGCGCGTATCTTGTAGGTAAGTTTGTAACTTTATATATAGTCAAATCAGAAATAATAAATTTGCAATCAATAAATTTTCAATAAATTTTATAGCTTAAAAGTCGTTCTTATCAAGTCGGTTATTTCATTTTTCTTTTAACACAGATACTTGTATGGTTTATCTGGGCCACAAAAACCTAGGACACGCTAACAATATCAATGAATCAAATTACTTCCAAGATCATATTTAAATAAACTTTTTAATTTTCGCGTTTAACATTTTTCTAATTTAATATACATAATATAAAGTACTGTGGGCTCATTAATACGAGAAATAAAGCACTTTACTATAAAAACATTACAAAAAATTTCGCGCTCGCTTCGCTCGCGCTATTTATTACCTATGTTTTATTACTAACCAAATTTTGCTCGCTTCTCTCGCGCCTGATTATTATTTCCTATTATTTCAGCAGACTATGTAAGAAGGAGGGTTATGATTTTCAAGTGTATGTATGTACGAATATGGGTATGTTTCTATATGGTTGCCTACAACCCTAAACGGCTTGACCGATTCTGATGTGCGAGGTGTCGTTAGATTCGTTAGAACTCCAACGAGCTTTTTCGTAATTAATAAGTGATTTCACTAGAATTATTCTAAATAATGCGCATCTATAGTTTTTACAGTGGTTTTGCGCATACTTTCTCATAAAAACGTATGTTTGTAAATTTCTATAAAGTCATATGTTTTTTTTATTAGGAATAATAAATTTGCAATCAATGTATTCAAATGGTTGTACTTATTTATAATTTTTGGTAACGTAAAAGTCATTCTTATCCCTGTCGGGGATTTTATTTGTCTCTTAACACAAATACTTGTTTGGTTCATCTGGACCACAAAAACTTAGGACACGCTAACAAGATCAAGATCAAATTATTTTCAAAATAAAGCATATTACTATAAAAATATTACAAAAAATTACGCGCTCGCTTCGCTCGCGCTATTTATTACATATGTTTTTATTTACTTGGCCATGCAAACGCTGAGTGCTCGTTAAAAAATCATATTACTTTACTTTCCTGTTTACTTCATACCCAAGACCCGTATATATATAACTTATTATCTGTTTACCTTCTATCGAACAATATAAAATTATAATTTTCGTTTATTTTTTGTTTTCTTTCTTAATTTTCTAATCCTTACTTTTCTGATCCATTTTTCTTTCTTCCAAATTATTAGTAACAATAATAGTTTATCAATCTCACGCGTACTTATGGTTTCCCTGTTTTGCTATTAAGTATATAGCATATTTAAGTAAATCTTTAAAAATGACAATTTTGATGAAGATGAAATTACTTCAAGATCAAGACTGAAATTAACAATTTAATATAGAAATATATATATAGCAGAATAACCCTCGTGCGATGCCAAAGAACAGAGGAAAAAAAAGGGTTGTACTGAGTTTTGGCGGGAACGTCATCGAAACATGTTGTTGCTTTGTTTTATTTTCTTAAACTTGTGTTATTTTGAATATTAATGCAATAAATATGGTGGTGTGTTATTCATTTAGTGTTCGATCAAATACATGAATGTGGGCAAGTGAAATGAAGCAGTAAAACGTGTCATTTTACGTTGTCGACAAAACTCCATAGAAGCTTCTAGTAAAGTCGCCACCACTTTACTGAAGCAGGGCTCGACTTTTAAATTGACTGTTACGTCACTTAGATTGTGACTAGAACATTTACATCTTGTTTTATTCAAGAAACTTGAAAAAATCCTAATACTTGACACTGCAAATGCTTTAATGCGGGTCCAATACAAAAAAGAAGAAGAAGAAGGGTTGTACTTCGTGACATTGGCGGAGTCGAATTGAAAAGTTGAATTGAACTTGAATTTGTTTGACTCGTTTCACGTTCGGGGCAACTCTCTTACTAGTCTGTGGTTCGGTGGTTCTCTACATACGATTACGTCTAACCAGTGATGCCAACTTAGCTACTTTGCAGCTAGATCTGGCTACTTTTAGACCACCGTCAGTTACTGTTTTTGAAAAGTTGTAGCTAAAAAATCTAGCTACGTTTTCTAGCACCTTTTGAACATGACGACACAGACACAGTAACTTATGTGCATTTATAATGTTTCAAACCAGTTTGACAGTCTGTATGATGGTGTAGAGCTGGCATTAACAATCAAATCCGTGCCACTACTCTATTAATTTATTCATAGATTATAGAGTTTAATTAATTCTTAGAATTATAGAGTGGTTCCATGTCATTGGTCGGTCACGGAGCCAGTCACAGAAAACTTCAGGATTTAGGGCGAATACATAATAAAATTGCGAGTCACAGCAAGCGCAGCGTAGGAAGACCAGCCACGAGATGGACAGATGACTTCATACAAGTGGCGGGAAACGGTGGCTGCAAGCCGCTTTGGTCGTTAATCGGTCTTTTTGGAAATCTATGGGTTAAGCCAATGTTCAGCAGTGGACTTTTCATGGTTGAGATGATGATGATTACGAGTCAACAATTGAAGAACCTGGGCTAGAAGTCTCGACTTTATTTGAATCAATTTATCAACATAATTCTGTTGATTTATACATGCTATATGGGCACAGTCAGAAAGTACAGAATAAGTTAGTAACAATTTATCTTTATATACACAACATATCATGTTGATTTGTCATATTACAGACATAGACCGAGTTAATCTCTTCAATAAATCGACACTAATTTAATTTGCACTAAACTGACTGTGTTCATACTGCCTGTATGAATAAATTTATCAACCGATCTATCTTAATAAAATTTATTAGTAAGACTAATTAAAATTTATTAGTAAGTAATAATTTCTATTAGATTATATTTGTTTTTAGGGTTCCGTACCCAAAGGGTAAAATAGGACCATATTATTTATTAAGACTCCGTTGTCTGTCTGTCCGTTTGTCACCAGGATATATCTCACGAACCGTGATAGTTAGACCGTTAAAATTTTCACAGATGATGTATTTATGTTGCCGATATAACAACAAATACTAATAATTTTATAGTTTATAAAATTGAAACAACCGACTTCAGATTACGTTATTTCGTTTACTTGTAATATTAGTAAGGATAATAATTAAACAAGGTGCTCAAGCGTTAAAGTGCTCTATTTTCTCCATATACACATTGGATGAGTAAGTAGGTTTTACTTTTCAAGCTCACTAAATCACTCACGATTGTAAACTTTTTAAAGAGACCTCTCTTCACCCGCTCGTTTTTTTTCAAGAATGACATTTGTCATTGATTGTCAAATGCTTTGTCATTGCAGATTAGAAAATGTGCAGATGTTAACACGATAAATCTCAACATTTGACACTTTTGCAAAGAAAAACGTGTCAGTGGAACTCTGCGATTCTATATTCTGATGCACTTACTCAGGAATCCAATGAAAATATTTTTACTCTTACTGATTTTCAAAAAGTAATAAAGCATAACATAAATAAACATAAAGTATAACATGATCTCATTCCCCCATGCCCTTTTTTCTATCGGACAGTAAGAAGCACGAAAAAGCGACATCGTTACATGGTTGATATTCCGAAAACACGTACGAAACGCTTTGACTCCACTTTCATTGTGCGTACCGCCAAAATGTGGAATGCGCTTCCTGAATGGGTCTTTCCGAATAGATATAATCTAGGTGTCTTCAAATCGCGAGTGAATAGGTTTCTTCTAGGCAAGCGCGCTCCATCGTAGACTGTAACTGTCGCTTAACACCAGGTGAGTTGACGGTCAAGCGCAAGCCTATCGACGTATAAAAAAAATATAGTAAAAAAGCAATGTTTCTAAAATAATTATGGAACCAACTTGGGAGCTTTCTCTGTACGCCGATTCACGAAACACAAAAATTGGTTCACGAATGAGTGAGAAATTCGTGTACATACATTAAAAAAAATACACTACGAATTGATAACCTCCTCCTTTTTTGAAGTCGGTTAAAAATAGAATAAAATTAATATTTGAGGTGGGCTCCCATACAACAAACGCGATTTTTTGCCGTTTTTATAGATAATGGTAAGGAACCCTTCGTGCGCAAATCTGGCTTGCACTTGGCCGGTTATTTTTCCTCCCTTAGCTACTTCTAGCTACTTTTTGGGGTCAAATCTAGCTATATACATGAGAGTACAGCTGGCAACACTGCGTCTAACTGGTCTGTGTTCCCTAGACACGACCAGTCAGACAGATCAAAGATACTGTACATACGTACAATACTCTTTGGTACATACCTACTACAGTATCTTCCCTAGTCTGTGCTAGGGATGGGTTATACTTGCAAAATCTCATACCAGGGCTTCCAAGTGCGCCCACATAAAAATACCAGCGCCAAAAACCAGGGCTCAAAACCCTTAAAAGTATTTTTTTCGTTAAAGAATTTGTATTTTGTATTATTGTATTATTGTATTTTAACTAAGATAAGGTGCACAATTGCGTAACAAGTTTTTTTACTAAAATACTTTCATAGGATATTGTTCATTATATACGTTGTAATAAGAAGCATAATGGCATTCACGAAATTCAAAACGTTCCAAACGACACCAAACATGACTGAGCGAGCGCGATATATATTGCTTGCCAACTTCGTTCCGTGTATTTGACGATGACACCCGAGTGAAGCGCCAAAAACCAGGGTCAAAACCCTTGAAAGTATTTTTTTCGTTAAAGAAAATTGATTTGTATTTGAGTAATGATAAGGTGCGAAATTGCGTAGCGAGTTTTCAACTAAAATACTTGCATAGGAAATTGTTCATTGTAAATGTTACAATAAGAAGCATAATAGCATTCGCGAAATCTAGTAAAGTAAATACTTTTAAGACTTTTTCTCCTTGCAAGTATTTCGGGGCGGCACCACACTTGCAAGCCAATATCTGGTGTAAAAATCTGGTCGCATAAATACGCACCATCCCTAGTCTGTGCGTTCGACTTTCGAGTTTGAAATAAATTCTATACTTTTTTCTCGAAACTTGGGGCTTCATTTTACTTGTAAATATTCCCATAATATTTTGTTGTGATTTGTTGAAACTAAAGCTAAGAGAATCCAATACGATAGGTACTATTCTCATATTATTTTGTGATTGAATATATATGTAAAACTAAATGTTGTTTACATAAAACCTGTGAATTTAGAAAATTTGTTTGTATTTTCTAGAGCCAAATTTATATTATCTGCTATGTGGAAATTGTTAAAGGCCCCTTATTTTATTACCCACGTTAGAGAAGCCGAAATTTGTTTTATAGGGGTAACTGATTTTCGAAGATATTGGCTATGTCAGACACCGAGGAAAACTTTTTTGGCGGACTTAAAGGCAAGTACTATACAATTAATGTGATTAATTCGTATTCTACAAGATAATTACGCCGAAAACCTATTTGTGTAGTGAACATGCACAGAATAAACTATTAACGTAATAGTAACTATTTCCCTTTTTGCTTACCCTCCTCCCCCTCCGCCGGTACCGGATAACTACAGTTTTATCAAACTAAAAAAATAATTATTATGTGTAGGTAACCCCTTTTCCTGTAACCTTTCTTTTTAATGCATACAGGAGAGCAACGAGGGTTTGGAATTTGAAAATGAAATTGAGTTACTGCAACGCGGATATGATATGTTGGCACAGCCTGAATCGGTGAAAAGTATAGAAATCAAAACTGAAATAGACCAGAAGTTCCTGTCAGTATCTATGAGCAAGATGTACGAGATCACCCTAAGATTGGAGTTAGGGTTGCTTGAAGCTTCTGCGGAACATGTAAGTGATTTCGGATAGAATGTATTTGTTGCTGATTGTTAAAATTAGAGTAATCCTAACTAATACTATAAAAGTTAAAGTAACTCTGTCAGTATTTGTTTGCCTGTAAACGGGAGGTTATAAGCAAACGTAAGGGATTACCTTATGGATTTCCAAAAAGGTCCATTGGTAGCAATCTGTATCCAACATCTTTCAGCCACATGTATGGTCATCCATCCACCCTGTGGCTAATTGTTGTGATTAAACACAATTAATATGAGAAATCCTTTTTCTTATTTATATGTTAAGTGTAGATTATGTTTGAAACAAGGATTTCTTTAAATTGCCATCTTCGGTCACACTGTCTCTTAACATCAGGTGAGTTGGTGATCAGTGAGTCGTAGATCTGTTTAATCTAAAAATATCTTTAGTATAATATATTTCCCACTCTTTAATATAACTCATAATAAATGTCGTCAAAGTTTACATATAATAAAGTTTACATAGTCAGTCAAACAGCCCACCCCTGACTGTACCCGACGCAAAGGTGCCCATGACACTCGCCGCATTACCTCGTTGAATGGGGATGGACAACCTTTGTCAGGTAAAATCCGGAGCGGGTGTAGCCACAAGTCTCCCTTATCCGCTGCCCCGACTCCAAAACCAAGCTTTTGGCTTCAGCACCCCAGCTGCCCATGGTCTCCACGGCAATGGGTACAAAATGATATCGCGTCACTATCGCCGCGTACTTCTCCCGCTTTTTACTTGCAGCATCTTCTGCAGCAGCTGCTGGCGACAGGATGGATCGACTCAAGTGACAGGTGGCGAAAGTGCTCACGCAAGTGGCGTCCCAAATTAAGCACTTGTCATTCTTCTACGGCACTAGAGTCAACCCATCTGGACGCTTGCCGTTTCCGTTTTGCCGTTTCTTTAATATAATATATTAATGTAAAAAGCAGTAACTGCAGACCCCCTTTTAAGAATTTTGTTGCATATTGCCTATTGCCCAGTATTATGGGGTGATTAATGGTGATATTGGTTAAGACTATCATATATTTGGTTATGCAAGTTTGATTTTAATAATATCTTTTTCAGTTCTTCGAAACAGTCATCCAACCTTTGCTGAAAACAGTTTGTGATTTACGTTCAAGTCAAAGTGAATTAAGGGAACTATTGATAAGGAAAGACAAAGAAATTGAAGAGTATAAGATAGAAGGAAAAGTACTAAGTAAGTACCTATGTCTATATCCAGGGTTACTGATTATACATTCTATTCCATCTATTATGCTATAGAAGGAGTTATTACCAATTTAATTTATCCATGTAAGCCCCCATTCAAACATGTACCTTGTATGAGAAAGAGTAATTAGATAATTAAAAAAATGTGGATTGAGGCAAGCAGGCTTGAAAGGCTTAAATCTTTTTTCTTAAACTATATGACCAATGTCAAGTATTAATACCTCATTAGAAAGCCAATATGTTATAATTTTTTAACCGACTTCCATATGTTTTTTTAAAATTTGGTTTGTTTGTTCCCCGATTACTCCGTCATACGTGAACCAATTTTTGTTTCTTGAATTGACATATATAGAAAGCTCCTAAGTTGGTCCCATAATTATTTTATAGGCATTGCTTTATTACTTTTTGAATAATATATAAAAATGATTCTATTATTACTGAGTGAAGTGTGTCAGATTATAGAATCGCAGAGTTCCACTGATACGTTTGTCTTTGCAAAAGTGTCAAATTTTAAGTATTATCGTATAAACATTTTCTAATCTTCGAAGACAAAGCATTTTATATTCAATGACAAATCTCATTCTTGACAAAAAATAGACAAGGGGATGAAGAAAGGTTTCAGTGGTACGGTTATTAACAGTTTAACTATCAACAACAAAATTTTATCGTGTTAGTAATGGCCCTTCTCACAATAAGAAGATGGCCCACGCCCAGAAGTGGGACAGTGTATACTATACATGCTTTTGAAACGTTGGTATAATTTTTTTATAAAGAACTAGATAACCGAATACACATTTTTTCGTTTTATAAAAAAAAAAACAAGTCCTTGCAATAAAAAGTTCGCGACAGATGTCAAAGTGACAGCTGTCACCTGATTAACCTGATTAACTTCCCATTAACTAAATGACCAGGTTTGACATTTGTCAAACTTGACGGGCCATATTTCGGAACTATTAATCCTAGACTTGTGGTTTCTTCATAAAAGTGATAGATCTCGTTGAGAACTTCATTTCCAATAACAGCTGTCAAACTTGACACGGCTATATCTCGGAAACTATGGACTTTAGACTATTGGTTTCTTCACAAAAGTGATAGATCTCATTGAGAACTTCATTTCCAATGACAGCTGTCAAACTTGACATGACTATATCTCGGAAACTATGGACTTTAGACTATTGGTTTCTTCACAAAAGTGATAGATCTCATTGAGAACTTCATTTTCAATGACAGCTGTCAAACTTGACACGGCTATATCTCGGAAACTATTACCTCTAGACTATTGGTATCTTCATAAAAGTGATAGATCTCATTGAGAACTTCATTTCCAATGACAGCTGTCAAACTTGACACGGCTATATCTCGGAAACTATGGACTTTAGACTATTGGTTTCTTCACAAAAGTGATAGATCTCATTGAGAACCTCATTTCAAATAAAAGCTGTCAAACTTGACACGGCTATATATCTCGGAAACTATGGACTTTAGACTTTAGACATTCTATAATATGGGGTATTATATGAAAGAGCTTAATTAGCATAAGTTAAATTGTATGGAACCCTCGGTGGGCGAGTCTGACTCGCACTTGTCCGGTTTTTTTTACCTTAATAAAATCATACATGCTTCTATGGTTTACTTTAAATTTGATTAGAACATCGTAGTAATAAAAGGAAGAATTTTGAAAAAAAGCAAATCGTAGAAGTATAGCTATTAATGATTTCCGCCATTACTAATTTATCACCATATAAAAAAGAATGAACAAAATGGGACAATATTTAGGGGTAGAAAAAAGTTATCTCATGTTGTATGAAAAACACATAATTTACATTTCTCTTCAAAAAATTGAACAGTTTCTCTCAATACTTTTTTGTGAAAACATTCATTCAATCTTCATCTTCATTTTGAGCATATCATGGTTGTTATTTTTCTATTAATAGCTGTTTATAGGAAAAATTATGTTTAAACTATTTTTTTTTAAAACTCTTCAATATTCAAAAAAAAAAACATTTAAATGATACAAATGAATACCTTTATTTTTCACTGTGTTTCAAGTGTACTTTGTGCCTTTGGAAAAATTGTTTTTCATTACTCATACTCTGAAAGTAGGTCTGAAGTTGCCTGAGAAGCGGGTTGAAAGTAATACTTTTCAGCCCTAGGGAGAATCACTTTCAACTGCCAGCTGTCAAATAAAAAAAAACTAGTTCTATTTTCACGTTTCTATTGAGCCATGTCCAACTTTCTTTAACGCCACTCAATTACAGCGCGATGTAAAATTGAAATAACATAAAGATAAGTATTGATTAAAGAATATATATTTTTAAATAACTATTATAATTTAGTTTCAACAATTTCTTTAAAATAATTTGAACATACAGATTTGAACAAAATATTTACCATTTTTATTAATGATCAAAATGAAAAATATTGGCTGAATAGATTGCTTACCAAAGTTTTTGATCTATGTAAAATAAAACTTACTCATTTTTTCTGTAGCTAATTCGTGTTTTCATTTTTACTTTCCCTGTATTCGTAATGAAAAGCATAGTGTTTACTTCGGGTTAAAAACTTATTTAACTATTGGCCCCAAATTGGCCAAACCCCGTCTCGGGACTAAATAAGTTACTTTCACCCCTAGGGTAACAATGTACTATTGTGATTGTGATTTTTTTTTTGAAATAAATTACATTTGAAATTTTCCAGGACACTTGAAGACACCGGTGTATGATGATGCTGCTCACATGACAAAGCACACAACTTATGAGGAGTATTTTAGTGCTCCTAAAGTTCCAGAACTACTGGAATCCATTGCCACTTCTAGTAATAACAAAAGGTAACTATTTCTTACTAATTTTGCCGCAGTTGCTTTGATATTAATAAGTTAAGGATCAATCGTAGTCGGAACGATACTTGAAAACACGGTAACATACAATTTTCCTGATAAAAAAACCGGACAAGTGCGAGTCAGACTCGTCCACGGAGGGTTCCGTATAAACTAGAAGATAAAAGGGGGAAATTGTATTTTCCTTTATATACCGAAAAATATATGTACATCTTAAAATAATAAAAATCCTGTTTTAACTTATTTGTTGCATTCATTGCATAAAGACACAATTTTTTTGTGATTAAATTAAAAATGACCGGTTTTCAGTTTTTTTCCTATTTGAGTACTATAACAATGCTTCTTGCCAAATTTCATAATTCTAGGTCAACGGAAAGTAGGTATCCCATAGGTTTTGAGTGTCGAAATGTGAATTTTTTACGACATATTCAGCTGTAACTTTTTTTTAACGAAAACAGATTTTTTTTTCTGCAGCAAGAGACTGTAGATCTGCGTATATGGTTTTAATTTCAACACGATATCTTCACACGTTCCCGAGATAAAGGTCTTGACAGCCGGACGGACGGACAGACAGACAGACGGACAACAAAGTGATCCTATAAGGGTTCCGTTTTTCTTTTGAGGTACGGAACCCTAAAAATGGTCTGTTTGGGTGCGGGTCGAGCTCTTGTCCATTACAATAATAGACGAAAACCTTTAACATTTAATTTTTAATAAATATCCCAAAAAAAAAAGTAATGTTTTACGGAATGTAAGTATGAACAATAATTATGTTTATTATTGTACATGTGCTCACGATGTTTTCCTTCACCGTTTGAAGCTAACAGCAATTAAAAACATGCAAATTTAACTTATTCATATTTTCGTACATATAAGTCATATTTTCGCTAGTGAATATTGCCACAATAGTGCCAACGGTGGCAACTTATTATAAATGTTCCGTATAGATAATCAATAAACGTTTTAAATGTTTTATGAAATGGCATGTATCAATGAATAGAAATTGTTTGAAGATATAGTTGACTAAACGTTTGTCATGAAATGATGAAACATTATTCGATTATTTCGTATAATAGTTACATTTTTCACCGCTAGCGGCGCTGACAGTGCATTGTTTAGATGTGGTTCTGATACATCATGGCGGTTAAAAATATATGTACCCGAGCCGGTTCGTTATCGGCATGGTGGGGTACAGCAGACTGAGAGTACGGCGTGACGTCGCGCTCTGTAAGTACATGTGGCGCGTGCTGCGCGGAGAGCTGCACCACCCTGAGATACTGGAGGCGCTGCGGCTGTATGCGCCGGACGGGGCGGTGCGCAGGCGACGCACGTTGCCTACATTCACTATGTCACACTGCAGGATGAATTTATTAAATTTTTCTCCTACGTCACGCGCTTTAGTAATATTAAATACTGTATCCGAGGAGATAGACAAAATTCACAGAGGTGGTCCGCATAAACTGAAAATATGTAATAATACAGGTACTTCATCACATTGGCAATGAGCTGTAATGGTGTTGTATCATAATATATATAATAAATAAATATCTCTTTATTTGAAATTGAATATTATTTTGTAAAGTCACCGATATAGCACAGCGGATTAGCAAGTTGAAGTGGCAGTGGGCAGGGCACATAGCACGTAGAACTGATGGCCGATGGGGCCGAAAGGTTCTCGAGTGGAGACCACGTATCGGCAAGTGCAGCTTAGGAAGACCAGCCACGAGATAGACAGACGACCTCATACAAGTGGCGGGAAGACGCTGGATGCAAGCCGCTTCCAATCAGTCTTTTTGGAAATCCATGGGGGAGGCCTATGTCCAACAGTGGACTTCTTATGGCTGAGATGATGATGATGAATATTTTGAAAAAGAAAGTGAAGAGTATTCTTTGTTATATATATATATATAAGAACAATAACATTTTTACAGTTAACATATTTACTAAGTTTGTATATTCTGCATTTCCCCACTACATTATATAAGTTGACAGATTGGTCAGTACAGGTTGAATATTTCATGTAATATTTAGTACATTGAACTACCATAGGTTATGTACTGACATAATCTTGTATTAGAAATATATTATGGGATCAGTTCGCGACAGCCTAGTCGGGAGACCGTCTGATCTTGCGATCCGCAGGTCCTGGGTTCGAATCCCGAGGCACGCACCTCTGTCTTTTCGACGTTATGTGCGTATCGTTGATTGCCACCAACTTCAAACGGTAAAGGAAAACATCGTGAGGAAACCTACATGTCTGAGAGTTTTGAATGATCTTGAAAGATGTGTGAAGTCTGCCAACCCGCACTTGGCCAGCGTGGTAGAATATGGCCTTACCCTTCTCACAATGAGAAGATGGCCCGCGCCCAGCAGTGGGACAGTTTGTATAAACAGGGCTGATAAAAAAAATAGGATCGGTTGTTAATAAAATAATTCATAATTTTCAGGAGTCGGTCGCCATCGCCACCACTAGCAATAGAGACGCAAGACATTAAAATCAAGGAATGTAGTCAAGAAACGGTGACAGCTGGTGGAACAGTACCCTCTCAAAGACACGAAACGGAAGCTGGTGTTGTAGAAGTTAAAAGTAAAAGACAAAAGAAACGGTTGAACTATTAAATGACTAATTTCGCTAATAGGTAAATTAAATAAATAATATTGACAGTGGTGTCACTGTTGCGTATTGCTGTCTTTGTCGCACATTAATGAATTGCATATTCGCCTCTTGACGGAGATGATATCGCTTGTATAACTTTGAGTCTCATAGTTTTCTATATTATTTGGTCCCAATCCCATGTTTGGAATGTTTAAATTCACCATAAAATAGTTTTCTTTTTACTATGATTTCTTCTAGGATAATTTACTGTTTCATAGACGTTTACAAATGCAAGCCATGCAATTTCAAAACAAACTAAAAAAAAACAATGTCAATCAGGGATATAGGATATTTTTTTCTCAGAATGCCTCTGAGAAAAATATCGTATAATCAGCTATCTATATTTACTTTGTGTATAATAGAGCTGGGTTAAAAAGTTGTGTGAGTAATATGGGGTAAGAATAATATTTCAATAGGGAAATAATTCTACATTTTGCCACCCTCGAGACAGAGATCTGAGTTCAATATATTAAAAAGTTGTTAAAAAAACATTTCGTGTTTTCTCGACTTTTCCGCGTAATTTTGCCATGTTATTGGTTTCTCCTATGCGCGCTCTATCGTAGTTCACAATGTCGCTTAACATCAGGCGAGTTGGCGATCAAGCGGAAACCTATTACTACATTAAAAAAACCGGACAAGTGCGAGTCAGACTCGCCCACCGAGGGTTCTGTACAAACTAGTAGATAAAAGGGGGAAATATTTTTTTTTTCCTTCATAAACCGTAAAATATAAATCGTAAAAATATTTAAAAACCTGTTTTAGTTTATGCTAATAAAGCTCTTTCATATGATACCCCACATGATACGGTTAAAGAACTTAAAAATTTAGATTTATTCCTCATTCCTCGAATAAAGACCCTCGTATGAAGTTCCTCGTATTTTTTGTGATTAAATTAAAAATTATCAGTTTTCGGATTTTTTCTATAACTCTAACACAATGCTTCTTACCAAATTTCATAGTTCTAAGTCAACGGGAAGTACCCCATAGGTTTGTGTACCCCATCCCTTGTGAGTGTCGAAATGTGCATTCTTTACGACATATTCGGCTGTAACTTTTTTTAACGAAAACTGAGAAATTTGATTTTTCTTTCTGCAGTAAGAGACTATGGATCTGCGTATACGGTTTTAATTTCAACACGATACCTTCACGGGCTTCCGAGATACAGGTCTTGACACCCCAACGGACGGACGGACGGACAACAAAGTGATCCTATAAGGGTTCCGTTTTTTCCTTTTGGGGTACGGAACCCTAAAAAGTAGTTTTCCACTAAAATTCCTATTTATCTAACACAGCACAGTCTTTACAAACATTTAAATATAATGCCTCGTTCCAGCTTTTTACAATGAACGTTTATTATTTTAACTAAAAGTTCATTTATTATTTTATTTTTTATTAGTATTAGGCACATTGTGATATAAAGTTAGGATATAGAAATAATATTGGGATAAGAATAAGGAAGTGATAATGTCTATATAAAAAGATGATGTTTAGTAATAGATACGAAAACACAATTTTATATTAAATTTTTACTATTGAACTGTTAAAAACTAATATTAGGTATATAGTTGTGCTAGTGTATAAAACTTTACCAGTTGTGTGACTAATTTGAGAAGATAGGTATCCTTTACATATTTTAAGATACTTACTAATATTTTTTTCTCGTAATTTATTTGAAATGATTACAATTTAAGGCAATCGTGGGCCCTAGTCTCGACATACTTTTATCAATAAGTAGAAAATACGAAAGAAACATATCGAAAAAATAACTCTGTCACAATTAGGGTCGAAACTATAAATGCAAGTTTCGTATTATTTGTAACGTAAGGGTACATAGTTCGTAATTTGATCGTCTCGCTCGCAGATAGCCATAGTTTGTAGATAAAAATATAAGTATTTATTTAATTATACATTAGGTACACAAAACAATACACTCTCGAGTATTAAAAAAAAAGACGTGTGGCACTCGGAGACTGCCGCGGTAAAGCTATTGCATAGCATTTTTTATCAACTTATGTAATTATAATTATTTATTTATTTTATTTATGCAGTATTCCTAACACCCCCCACTCCGACCGGCACAGCGGTGATACTTTTTAGTTTTTAGTTTTGCCATCTATCGACGAATAGCAGAACTTTTAATGACTTTTTGAAATATCACGCTTGTCTCTTTAGTTCTGCAAATCGCCTCTAGGTGGCATTTGTTGTATCGGCGTTACTGCGTTAGGTTATTTTCGTTACGGAATTTCTGGATTCGGTCTCCACGCTCAAGGCCCGCGATAGAAGCTATGCAATAGCTTAATAATAAAACACTGGTAAAAGTTTAGAACTAGAAAGTCTAATGCACACAGCATATTAGACCTTTCTAGGTACAAAGTTCAATAAAAAAAACATTAATCCAGTCATTTTACATATTCAAAAATATGTACGAGTGATATGGGCGATTACGACGACCTATAGAGCTTTCAATTCATTGACAACATATTTTTTCTTTAAACATGACAACATATTTTATTCATTGACAACATATTTTTTCGTAGTCCAACCGTCGTCCGTGTCGCTCGCGCATACCCACATTTTTAAAGATATGAAATGACTGCATGAGTTTATAAAAAAGTCGTATTTGTAAAACTATAGAAAACAACGTCACAATATTCGACAAAAAAATAGATTTGATCCAAGTTATCTTTCATAATAAAAAATATTGTTTGGAAATTATTAACGCAAAATTGTTAAAATAATAATCAAAAATTAATAATCAAAATTTTTATATATAAAAATTAACTTGGATCAAATTGAAATTTTTGACGAATATTTGAGATGTTGTTTTCTAGTTTTACAAATGTCGATTTTTAAATAAGGTCTTTCAGTCACTTTATAACATCATAAATGTGGGTATGCGCGAGCGAGACGGACGATGGTTGAACTACGGACACTTAAACGACTAAAACTTCGAACGACGTGGTAACGTTAACAATTCACATTAACGAAAAATTCGAATCTTTGAAAAATCTTATACAGTCTGTTTGTATCGCCCTTATTAATCGAATTTTGTCGTTACGAACGTTTAGTTGTCGAGACTAAGGCCCCTTACACTGCAATAGGTTAGTAAAAATATTATACTCCGTTTACGTGTAATCAGCATTGCGAAAGCATCTCGTTCTGTCTATTTTACGACAGCTTCGATGGAATCAAATAATTAATTTGCTGGGATGACACATCCTTGATTAGTTTTAAAGGAAGCGTTAGGTTTTAAAAAACTAACACCCGATTACGTCTACGCTGCACTGCATTTTCCTTTTGCCAAAAAATATTTTTAATGGTGATCTTATTTTTTTATTATAGCATTTAGGCTTTTTTGTGTGATATTCTTTAATACAGAAGAGTTTCCATGCAAAAATTAATAATAAATGTACATAATTATTTTGTCAGAGAATTGGAAAATGATTAATATGATTAATAGTAGTTTCAAATAATTACTATTAAACTACTGTGTGTGAAGTATGCATTTGTCCATTCGACAGGAATAACTAATTTCTACCTCAAAAAATTATCAGCTTTTTAAAATTTAACTTTAAAAGTAAAAAAAAAGAATAAATCACAGATATTTATAGTTTCAACATTTAAAAAATCATCAAAATCATTGTGAGGAGATAGAAATCAGTTTTCTCCTGTTGATAGAAAATTCCTGTTATATAATCATATGGTGTTGTCTACCACACCTGTCTTTTAGTAGATAACATTGTATAAACAGATTTACGTACTCATGTCTATTTTGAAACAATATTTTAGACTACACTTTTAGTTGTTGATCTGTTTCAAGCACAGAAAAGAGAAGGCAATAGAAATGGCTTACAAACACAGTATTACGCAGAACCACTGTCGGCAAACTCACACAAGTAAAATATATATCATATTTTGTGCTACATTATGTGATTATTATCACATTGGTATTTTATGGATCAGTTTACTAAACACAATAGTCAAATACAGCTCATTCGAAAATATGCCTTAAATTCTAAATGTTAGAATTCGGTATTAGATCTATAAATACTTATGACTTATTTCATTGCAAATCAACATGACACAACCTAGTTCTGTACTGCACGCTAGATGTCGTCTAAATATATTTTAACTGATAAAGTTCTTAAGTTCTAGTCGTAAATTACCTAACGCAACTTCATGTTGAGTTGAGTAGCGCTAACCCAATTAGTGCAAATTATACGATAAGGATTTCGTTGTCTTTTGGCTGTAACGATAGAATTAATTTATGATCATCCCGAAATTGTTTTATTTCGTAAAAAAACCGGACAAGTGCGAGTCAGACTCGCCCACCGAGGGTTCCGTACAAACTAGTAGATAAAAGGGGGAAATCATTTTTTTTTAATATTTTCCTTCATAAACCGAAATATATATATCGTAAAAATACTTATAAACCTGATTTAGCTTATGCTAATGAAACTCTTTCATATGATACCCCACATGATACGGTTAATTCACTTTAAAATTTGGACCCTCATTCATTGCATAAAGACACTATTTTTTGTGATTAAATTAAAAATGTCCAGTTTTCGGATTTTTTCCTATATGTGTACTCTAACACAACGCTTCTTGCCAAATTTCATAGTCCTAGGTCACGAGAGAAACCCCATAGGTTTTGATTCCCTTGTGAGTGTCGAAATGTGCGCTTTTTACGACATTCGGCTGTAACTTTTTTTTATGAAAACTGAGTATTTTTCTTTTTCTTTCTGCAGCAAGATACTATGGATCTGCGTATATGGTTTTAATTTCAACTCGATACCTTCACGCGTTCCCGAGATAAAGGTCTTGACAACCGGACAGACGGAGAACAAAGTGATCCTATAAGGGTTCCGTTTGATGATTTTTAGGGTTCCGTACCTCAATAGGAAAAAACGGAACCCTAATAGGATCACTTTGTTGTCCGTCTGTCCGGGTGTCAAGACCTTTATCTCGGGAACGCGTGAAGGTATCGAGTTGAAATTAAAACCATATACGCAGATCCATAGTATCTTGCTGCAGAAAGAAAAATAAAGTTTCTAAGTTTTCTTAAAAAAAGTTACAGCCGAATATATAGTAAAAAACGCACATTTCGACACTCACAAGGTAATCAAAACCTATGGGGTACTTCCCGTTGACCTAGAACTATGAAATTTGGCAATAAGCATTGTGTTAGAGTACACAT
Organism: Lycia hirtaria; assembly: GCA_947563715.1. Lineage (NCBI taxonomy): Eukaryota > Metazoa > Arthropoda > Insecta > Lepidoptera > Geometridae > Lycia > Lycia hirtaria. Next base: position 11,000,766 of record OX387379.1, on the reverse strand, counting down.
ATAAGGAAAAATTCCGAAAACTGAACATTTTTAATTTAATCACAAAAAAATAGTGTCTTTATGCAAGGAATGAAGGTCCAAATTTTAAAGCGAATTAACCGTATCATGTGGGATATCAAATGAAGAAGCTTCAGTAGCATAAGCTAAAATAGGTTTTTAAATATTTTTACGATGTATATTTTTAACTTTATTAAGGAAAATATAAAAAAATATATGATTTCCCCCTTTTATCTACTAGTTTGTACGGAACCCTCGGAGGGCGAGTCTCACTCGCATTTGTGCGGTTTTATTTTGTGGTGCTACTATTTTTGCATTCTAAAACGGCACAGTATAGCATTATTAAATTGTTAAGCGTCCACTTTAAAGTAGTGACGTACGTGCTGTCGCAGTCGAATTAGGAGCTCAACTGGTTCCGCTTTAGGGCTGCTGATCATAACTGTGGTAGTGGGGAACCGCCAACTTAGCATTTCTGTTGCCTTTTTTTTTCTATGGTTTCAAGGAGCTGCGTATATGTTATCGCTGCTTGCCGCAGCACTATAAGACTATACCGAGCTTTATGTAAGGTAAATCCGCTGTCTCGCTCGCTCAACTTTTTGACGATATAGAATTACTGACTAGAATTACAATCGGGTATGCAAGAAACTAAATAATAATGATGCAAAAGTTCAACAAATACTTTTTTTGTTAAAAAAAATCTCATGAATGCAAATATGGAGTCGAAAATATAAAGTATGTATTAGAATCCATTTTCTGAGTAAAAATTAAAATGTTGTTCTACGTTTGTAAGAAGATTCTACTAGTACTTAAATAGCAGATTTTTATAAGTTCATTCATTATTTTTTTATCTTCAAAATGTTGCTATGGTTGAGTAAGAGACAAGGCTGGAAGTCTCCACCAAACTCAACTTTTCGTATCGTCCGAACTCTCTAGATAAGTTGATTCATATAGGCAGAGTGGACACAGTCAGGTAAGTATTTATGTTTATTAGTCATATAATAGACAAACATAAACCGATAACACTGCAATAAATCGACACTTACTCTGCACTAATCCAACTGCGTCCATACTACTTGTATGAATCAACTTATCAGAGTTCTGTTGATAAGTTGATTCATATGAAATCGAGCCCTGAGATGTTACTACCTAAGCTACCTTGCTGCCTTAAAAATGTGTGATAACATTAGTTTAATTTGTAAATATTTAGATGCAGCTAAGCTACACTCAGATTTAATGTTACTCTCGTTGACAGCAATAATATTTTCTTGTGAAAATGTCTCTGTTAAACGTAACATTAGAGTCTGTTTGGATTGAGAAATATCGTGGCGAAAATAGGAACTAACGTGTCGATTAAACAAAATAATGAAATAAGGACATCAGCGTCCTCAATGCCGGTTACCTATCTTTAATCCGAATTGTGAAATATAGAATATAATTTTCCCGAAAACGAAATTAAATTTTTCCAAAAGGCACTTTATTATACCTAAAGCTCATTTGACAACTCGTCTGGTAACCTAATCTTTATAATACGAAAATATAATGTATAATTAATTACTCATATACGAGGTTTCTGAATATAAACAGAAAAAAACAGAAACCTAACGAACCTGGTGTTGTAATAATAAATGTTTAATTAATTTTGTAATTAATGTTTGTGAACTGTTCGGGCAAATGAAACTGATGGCAAACTTATGGAATCCGAAACTTGTGTCAAGTGAAACATCTGGATTCAGGCAGTTCTATGAAATGGATTCGAGCAAGTAAGATTTAAACAAATATATTTGGGATTAAAGATAGGTTACCCTCAATGCCACATTAGTTCTCTATCTGAACAGGCTCTAATTCATACATATTTACACAGTTGTAACTTAATGTTAATATTGATTAAACAACAGCATCCTATATTATCAAACCACATTCTAGATATATAATTAAATTCGTTAGACATTAAGATGTGCTTTAATTTTTAAAGTATGATTTGCTGAGCAAATACGATTTTTATGCGCAGGCATTTTAAAATAAAATTTTGATAAACAGCATCAAATGCTATTTGAATTATTTTCTGTTACATATGTGTTAGAACGATAATAATACTGACTAATGATAATATTAAATTAAGTATTATAACTAGTCCAAATTGAACCTGAGATTCTATACTTTTTAGGCGGCCCCATATACCGGTCATATCCATACAAACGTCCAGCTCTTTTGCTACCTACATCCATTTTTAATCGACTTCAAAAAAGGAGATTTCCATATTTTAAGAATGTTAATAAATACTAAACATTGTAAACCTATATACCCTATTTTTTATCGAAAGTAAATTTTTAGAAAATAAATTATTGCAAATTTATATTGTTACGGCTGCTGTTTCAATTGTAAATCAGTCTTGTATGAATGGCGTTCTTGTTCAGTAACAGACTAAGATTTAAAAATAGAAGGCTGCTATTGGGCAAGAGTTGCCAATACGATAGTACATAAAAATCGTCGTTACGATACAATTTATTTCCAAATAAAATAGCAGACTTAATGCCTTGGTTATTTGTATGAAGATGACTCGAACTCTGGGGAGCTGTTAACTATATACTATCAAGTCTATGAAATGCTCGGCACTATGATATGACACATTAGATGATTAGACCCTTAATTTGTAATTTAGGTTTTAACATTCAAAAGCCTCATCGTAAGATTCGTAATAGATGACATGATAAACTATTAACTTTGACAGATTTTTGAAATGATGGATGCGTACAAACGACAAAACAATCATTTAGAGCCCTGTTAGATTCCACTGCCTAGCTAAAAGAACATTATAGAACGTAAGAGCAGAATAAACCTTGAAAGGGAATCATCGAGACGAGACCCCAATTATCGCTAGCGCGTTACCTAACCGTATTTTTTTTTTCAAGAAAAATCTTTTCCAATCCTAAATATCCGATGTTTTATACAGTTGGAACCATAAATGGCAATTTTCATGTATCTTTTTTTTAATTCTTTACTTTAACCTTCAAAATTTTAAGTACTTATTACGAAATTTAAAAAAAGCAAAACATCAGTCATTCATGATTAGATACAATTAAATTTAAAAAAAAAAAACGAAATCGGATATATGTATAAATCAGTTTTCTGTTGAAATGCGCGGTAAACGATAAAGCTGGTATGATTTCTCATTTTGACAGAGTAGCCATTGATATAATAGGCTTGTTAAATATGTATGAGTAGCATTTTCCAAGGCAAAATATGCTGAGTTGATGTCAATACCTATCTAAAATGTCATATCTTTTGCCAATTCTAACAATCATAAATTAATTATGTATTTATTTAATATTAGGTCTCGAGATGCGTGCGATTAGAAAACTGCGATAGTTGTTATTCGCAAGACAGCACACAAATGCACATCACATAAAAGCAAATTACTATATCGAACTACCTTCATATTTGCTTTAAAAACTTTAAAGTCAAAACCTAATTGTATAGAATACTTTGTGAGTTTCAATTAATAAGCAGTTCCATTTCTTTTCAATCTTACAAATCAGCTCTGTTCGGGAACGGGATGCATAATACTCGTATGTACTATGCGCCCTACTCATACCTTTAAAATCTTTCATCTTTTCTTTGAAAACTTGCTATTACTATTGATGTTCTATTTTATACCCACATTTATTCAACAGTACAGAACCATAGCATGAATCTACCCTTTTCGAACAAATGCTTAACATAGTACTGCAATTCTGTACTGTTCAAAGTAATTATGGGCTGACTAATAAAACTTCGTACTAATATTAAGGGTCGTTGGCTTCTAAATAACGCAGTTTGGACACTTACAGATTTTTATCTCGTAGTGAGACAAAAATAAAAATCTGTAACTGAAATGCAGCGTAACCTATTGAAGCGAAGGACTGGCAGTATGATTGCTATATCTGTCAATAGAATTTAAAGTCATATCTTTCTGCAGACGTTGTGTACACAGGTAACACGCACGAGGATGATATAAGACGCATGTGTAGGCACAAGTAGCGATTTAAAAAATTGTGTATAATTCATAAGAAGAAGATACGGTTACTTGTACCTACCATTACCTAAGAGTCTGTATAAATTGAGAACTATCGTGCTAAAACACCTTGTTCTTGCCATGCTAGCTAGGATCTGTCACGAGTGACAGCTAGCGCAATCAAGCTGCAGATCTAATAGTCCAAAGCAAACATTAATCTTAAATGAAACGTTAAAATGTTGTTAAATTATTGACAGGCTAACAACTACACTTGGAGACGTCCGTCTCTGACTCAGATGGTTTTATGACGTTGTCTCGCTCCTTCAGCTCGAACGCATCAGCCTGAAAAATGAGATGGAAGATGTTTAATTAAACGCAGGTAACCGAAGCTGCGAAGGTAATTTTATCTATCTGATCTTAAACAAGTATCTAATCATTAACCTTTGCATTTAGGAAATAAATCCGGACAAGTGCGAGTCAGATTCGCCCACCGAGGGTTCCGTACAAACTAAATAAACGGGGGAAATCATATTTTTTTTTTATATTTTCCTTCATAAACCGAAAAATATACATCGTAAAAATATTTAACACATTCCTTGTTCACCAGTCGGATCCGAGTATATAGTATAGTAGCTATACTAGCGGCGCCTCCCACTCGGATCCGAGCGAGCGAACGTTTGAGGCAGCCCTCATTCCTTGCATAGAGACACAATTTTTTGTGATTAAATAAAAAAAATGCCAATTTTCGGATTTTTTCCTATATGTGTACTCTAACACAATGCTTCTTGCCAAATTTCAGAGTTCTAGGTCAACGGGAAGTACCCTATAGGTTTTGATTCCTCTGTGAGTGTCGAAATGTGCGTTTTTGACGACATATTCGGCTGTAACTTTTTTTTACGAAAACTGAGAATTTTTATTTTTCTTTCTGCAGCAAAATACTATGGATCTGCGTATATGGTTTTAATTTCAACTCGGTACCTTCACGCGTTCCCGAGATAAAGGTCTTGACACCCGGACAGACGGACAACAAAGTGATCCTATAAGGGTTCCGTTTTTTCCTATTGAGGTACAGAACCCTAAAACATACGTATTTTGCTATATCCGTGCCGCATTTTCAACACATATTGGTTGGATTCTAAAAAAACCTATGTAACTTTAGAATAAAGTCACACATAGCCTTTACGTAGACAAAATAGGTCTATTCTAGACAGTCTAGGATAAGAGGTTAAAACTACTCGGGGACCGTTGACTTTAAAGATCTCTGATTTTGACAATGAACTTCGTCGCCTGAATAGAAAGCCAACGATCCTTGGTGAACTTCACGGCGATTTCAAGGAATCAATCAAGGATTTAACTACTCGATTGTGAGGCTATGTGACGCTAGGAGATTGCCACAACATATTACTTTGTCTTGCTCTCTTAACTGTAGGAAGAACGAGACAAAACGAAATTGGATGCATGTGATACCTACATCTCCTGGTCTTGCAATGATGATGATGAAATGTAATGGACTGCAAGCTTGAACACAACCACTGATTTGTGCCTCTTACCTTAGAATCTCTGTATTCTCTTATTTTCCTGGCTAAAGTGAGAAAAGCTTCTTCTATGTTAATATTGTTCTTGCAAGACACCTCGAAGAAAGGCATGTCGAAATCGTCTGCTATCTGTAATCATATTATATTCTCTCTTTTTTACTTTGTTGATTTATGAGCCATGACAGATATTCTGTGAAATTTTGAACTTCCTACCTATTATGCTTCAAAATTTAAGTGTAGGACGCACAGACACCGTCGTCTCACGAATTGGCTCCCGCACCCTTAGTACGGATGCTTAAAAATAGGTACATGCAGATGAGATAGGTGTGCCTATTTGGCAATATTTTGGAAGTGTTAGATGCGCCTTTTCAACTAAAAGGGGAATAATTACAAGCTTTTGAAGCCTAAGTATACCTTTTGACCTCTCTCCTTAGGAACTGCTCTGTGATTTTCATGCACATCGCATTTGTTTCCTACTAGAACTTTGATGACATCTGGTGACGCATACTGTGAACAAAATTTAATAAATCAGTAATGTTTATATGTCTTCCTAAACATAGTATCTTATTTGTTTACCAACCCTTTGCTGTGAAGTGATTACCTACCTAAACTTCGATAGGGATGGTTATTTGATACGCCTACTCTATATGTGTTTATCAAAGTAATTTGATATACAGAAATATGTAGGCGCTTAACTATATTGGAATATCACAAAAGTTGACTACCTCACACAGTACGTGCTTATGTGGGCGAAATTTTGTTTGTTTTCGTAGGTTTACACTTTTAAAGTCGTTATAGCTACTTAGATGAAATTGTGCCGGCCTTCTGTCTGGATGATTAATTTTTCAAAGGGATCAAACCTCCAAGATGGATGGGGCTACCATTATAGCAATCTTCTTTCAGTATTACTTTGACATTTTGTCTTGCTCTCTCAACTGTAAAAAGAGTGACAAAATTTAAGTAATATTGAACTAAGACTGATAAAACGTTTGTGGCATGACCCCAGCTCGATGGGACCAAATTATTGTATTACTAGTTACAAAATGACGCTAATTAAATAGATCCCAGCCACTAGACACTTTCACTGTTTAAATGAAAGGTCTCGGTTATAAGTATCACTCTTATTTTTGTTATAGGTACCTACTACTTACACTATTATTACCTACTATTTTATTATGAAAATATATTAAGCTTCTAAACTATCACCAACTAAGTCCTATAGACAGCCACTGACCTCAAAAAACTAATTAGGTACGTATTTACTGAGATGCTCAGTTTTGATTTAATTTTACCTGTATTAATTTTATATCAGTTAGATATTTCTCCCTTTTCAGTTTATTGGATTGTTTTAAAGTTTTTTTTTTTAATTATTTTTAATATCATAAGTATAGTAAATATAGTAAAGTAAATATATAGATAGATATATAGAATATATAAATATATACTAACTACCTACATAGGTAGTTACTTAGTTAGTTACTTAGTAGATCCTTTTGGTTATGCCTTTTGTATCTATCCTTTGTCATCTCCATCGGAATCAGGTACCTACCGTCTGCCTTGATGCCATCGCTCCTTCCTCATATAATATAAGTACAGTGATACATGAGAAAGGAGCGGTGACTACCTCTCTCATACGTACCTCTTGGATATTCCTGAGCCAGTACGAGAGATGATTGAAGGATTCGAGGTTAGTTATATCGTACATAAGGATGATGCCCATGGCGCCGCGGTAGTACGCTGTTGTGAGTGTGCGGAACCGCTCTTGGCCCGCAGTGTCCCAGATCTGCAGCTTAATAGGCACGCCGTCCAAGTTGATTATCTTCTGCTTGAAGTCTATGCCTAGAATGGAGATTAACACCATTTTAAAAGGGGCTTCAAAATGGCGCTTAATACTTAATAAGCTCTTGCTAAAGACAGGGCATTCCTACCAATGACGTACCTACCTACCTATATAGGGACCTTTTGTCCACTCACTTGATAACATGAAGTAAGTATTATCAAAAGAAGTATCTTGTCTAACAAATACATCAGTATAATGTAAACGTTTAGGTCAGATGTCTAACTACACCTTACACATTAAAATTGTCATGAATCATAACATACCTACCTACCTCCTCAATTCATAATTATAGATACCTACATACATAATTATTAGGAACCATGGAGTACCTAGGTGGGTTTTAGGGGTGCAAGCCCACGAAATCGAAATTCTTGGTCAAAGTTTTAAATTCACTGATGGCAAAATAGATTTTAGTCACGGCCACCCGCCGTGACTAAAATCTATTTTGAGGGTTGGTACACTAGGTACCTTTTTCTGTGGCCTATACTTAGATATTTATAGGGTCTTAAATTCTGTGCTTTTTTGTGACGCATTACTTAAATGCAAAAAATATGACACAGTGTTGAATTATGTATATTTTGAATGAATTATTTTCAATAGGTAAGAACCTACTCATTTTTTTATAATCGTTTGGTTTATTTATCAGTTCTGGAAGTAATGTATTTGATGTAAAAGTTATTAAGCCCAGCAGTGGATCAATAAAGGCTGAAATAATGATCACGACAAGTTATTTAATTGACTAGAATAAATTGATGGGTGATAATTTTTACGAAATGCAATTGAAATAATTATGGTTTCTTAGATTCAATGAATTCTTAATTTCAGTCAATTCAATTAAATCAATCTTAAATTCAATCTTCAATCTTTTTTTTGGTTTAATATGTTCGGTTGGACACACATAAATCGGTTCTGTACCATGCAGGACGAGTCTCAAACAAAAATAACTAATTCGACAGCTTAAAACTGTTGACCTATTGCAACAGCTGATATTGATTTAGGCCCCACGTTAAATTCGATGTGGCGAAAGCTCACATGACGAAAGCTAACGAGCGATGACAAATCTTTTGACAAATTGACACTAAGTAAAATCATTTGATAACGAATTTATTGAGTTGTGTCATGGGACAATCCATATCGATACCTGCCAAGTGTCTTTCTGTTGACACATTGTAATTATGTCATACATAATGGTACATACCAACCTACATGATATTTTGCAATAAGTATATGATTAAGATATTTGATTAAGTATTGCCTATACTTAAGAATGTTGTTACCTACATTAACAGTAAATATGTGCCTAAACGCATTTGTAGGTGCTATTGGTATACGATATACCAATAGGTACATACCTACGTTTGGATTATTTATTATATTTTTATATTTATTATTAGGTATTTAGACTTGTAACATTAATACATATAATTAGTTGTTAAGTTAATCTCGAATCTTGAGTATTGTATCCTCAAGATTCGAGATTTATTTATATGTCAGAACATGGTAGTACACTTTGTATGTGTGTGTACTACCATGTTCTGACATATAAATAAATCTCGAATCTTGAGGATACAATACTCAGTATATATTATAGAGATCTTAACATAATTACTTGGAGCATATGTTCTTGCCCACTGATGGCAAGAACATACAAACATACATAGGTACATTGATGATACAAATGTAATTAGGTATTCCATGAAATTAAAATCATAGAAATAATAATAAATGCCACAAAAATAAAACAATAATACATAACTGACAAAATTACCTTCAAAATAAAAAATATATTAAATTATATACATCACAGCTTTGTCGTTAAAAAATAAATAAATATTAGTAGGTAATAATAATAATAACATGTCAGTATTTTTTCTTTCAAATTAAATTTACATTGTCAAATCTTTGCCATTTAAAAAGTCACTAATTGTATAGTAACATTTGTACTGGACGCAGCATCAGGTTACTTTACCTACCCTATGTTATCATTGTATTGTATTGTTATCAGAACTGAACAGCCATGCAAAATTACGATGTTGTAAATTTAAAGGAAGTTGTTAATTTAACTTTCAAGGTTGGTACTTACTAAACCTACACAGGAAGCTGTAAGATAAGTAGGTACCTGCCTAAGTACTTAAACAATAAATTTTCTCTTACAATATTACACCTGAGGGTAGTACATAGGTACAAGTATAAGTTTAGAAAACTCAAAAACCCCCGACAAAAAAAACGGCTGAACCGATCTTGATGAAACATAGCTAAGAACACTCCCGACTAAATCACCTTTCAAACAAAAAAAAATCAAAATCGGTTCATCCGTTCGGAAGATACGATTCCACAGACATATACACACACAGAGACACGTCAAACGTATAACACCTCGTTGTTTTTGCGTCGGGGGTTAATAAAATAGAAAGTTTTCTTCCTTATGTATCAAAATTTCTTATTATGACTGGTCCCTCGTACAATTTCATACATCTCGCTAAACTAATGCATAGGAACTATTTAAAATTAAATTACCTACTTAGTGCATTTCTCCAAGAGCGAGTAAGAGAAAGGAAGTCCCGCCGCCATATAAACACAACCAGTTTTGCACCACACTCCCCATTGTTCTCCGTTTTACATCCGCAATATAAGGCATAAATCCCTGATTCGTTACGTTACAAAACAACACTAAAAACACAGCATCACCTGTCCGACAAAGGCTCGTAAAACTTAGTAAATAATCACGGTGACTCACCTATCGTCGATATGTATATGTCGTAATATCTCTCGTCACAGTACCTGTGTACAATACACGTTTTTCCTACATTTGAATCGCCTAATACTAACAATTTGTACGTGGCCGAGAAATCTAAAGCCATTTTTTTTTGTTTACTTTCTATACGCGAGCTACGTGCCAAAACATGGGGTGAACTGTCAAAGGAAAAATCGATGGCCGGTACTGCGCATGCGCGTGATTCGCCCGGTCTTACCATTCTATAAGTACATACATTAGTGGTAAGTTTATTAACCTGGCTTTTCTCTATAGACCCATTTGTTTATCTAAATGGTACAGCTAGATATTTGCCTGAATATTAGGTAGGTACCTACGTCTCACCTCCGTCGCTTGTTTCATAAGGATTCCTTTTTGTTTGCGGATAATGTGTGACGAGGAAGTAATCAACAGGTAAACATTTGCACGTTTCCTGACCTACCTCAACTTTGATATCGTTAGTATAATTTGCTCGAGTGGAGCTTAATTTGAATAATAATCGTGGGTAGGTATTCTAATTTATGTTATACATACCTATATAGCAATACCTACGTGGATACATACCTACTACATAAATTCATAGTTTTGTATTTGTGCTTCCCTGTATGTCCTATGATATAAATAACGATGAATAATGTAGGTAGGTCTTGTTTTACCATTTATTTTATATGTTTATATTTAAGGTGGTTCTATTTCCATATAAAAGTACTTATTTTTACCAATTATGGTCGAAAAGAGAATAGTTTTACAATGAAGTAATTATGTTTAGCTTTGTGATATCAAATTTAGCCTCTATTGACGGTAATTTATATTTGTAAAAGAAAACTGTACTTAGATTGAAGAGTCTTTAGAATTTGGGTAAGAATGGATTGTATTTATTTTAAGATTTCTTTAGTTTGTAGGATGGGATGCAGATACACATTATAAGCGTTTTATTTGTGTATGTCATCACCAGAATACCAAATCTTCGCGAAAGTAACGACATAACCACTAAAACCTTAGGATATACCACCTCTGCGCTTTTCGTTGGGGATCACGACATACTTGTATACTCCTCTTCAACAGCGCACGGCCCTTGTGGACATCTTCTGCTCCACTCGTCAAAATTACGATATGTCGGAACACTGCTGGACATATCCTCGGAGTACTTACTAATTCGTTGGGAAACGGGCTTCTTGAACTTCGTCGATTTTTATTTTTATTGAATTTTTATTGAAGATTTTTATTGAAGAGTTTGAAGTTCCTACGAGCGGTGATGATCTCGCTGTACAGCTTGTCATGAGTTTTCTGTCATGGATTTCTAGGTATCACTTCCGGTCACGATTCCTGTTCACATAGTTCACGATTATATCAACCTAACCCATCTCAAGCTACTCCAGAGCTAGACTGAATGTTAATATTTTGTTATGTATTAATGCAGATCGGTTATCAGCTCCTTTGTTTAGTCCGGTTGCTGCTGCTGGGTGAAAGATCTCCAATCCGAAGAAATTACTCTGGAATATTCGACTCATTAAATCAAAGAGAACATTTTCTAACTAATCTAAATTCATTAACTAAAAAAATGGAGATAGATATATTTTTAGAGATTTTTCATAACCTCGAACTAATAGGAGGCGTCCCCGGATGATGAAGGTGCATGTTTGAAATCTTTCTGTAGGTACCTACAGAAAATAATTGTGTTTGTAAATAATAAAATTCTGTATACACTTAAAGGACTGTTTGTAAATGATTTTATTCTGTATACACTTAAAACATAATCATTTTTTTTATCATCGTTATCGCTTGCTTGGCAACGCAACTGTTGGAAGAACTGAAGATATCGAAAATAAATATTTTGCATTATTTATGACCTAGGATTTTCCAAATTTTTGGGATTCTATAATAAACTAGGAACTCTCATAGTTTCGTCTGTCTGTCTATATATTTGTCCGCGGCTTAGCTCAAAGACTATTAGTACTAAAAAACCTTAATTTGGCATAAACATATGGCCTACATTTAATTACAAGTTAACGAGTAATAGTATATCAACTTAAAATAAAAACCGGACAAGTGCGAGTCAGACTCGCCCATTGAGGGTTCCATACAAACTATATAAAAGGGGGAAATCATATTTTTTTTTATATTTTCCTTCATAAACCGAAAAATATACATAGTAAAAATATTTAAAAAGCTGTTTTTTTAGCTTAGGCTCGTGAAGCTCTTTCATATGATACCCCACATGATACTCTCATTCATCTATACTCTCACTCATTCCTTGCATAAAGACTCATTTTTTTGTGATTAAATTAAAAATGACCAGTTTTCGGATTTTTTCCTATAATATGTGTACTCTAACACAATGCTTTTTGCTAAATTGTATAGTTCTAGGTCAACGGGAAGTACCCCATAGGTTTTGATTCCCTTGTGAGTGTTGAAATGTGCGTTTTTACGACATATTCGTCTGTAACTTTTTTTTACTATAACTGAGTTTTTTTTTCTGCAGCAAGAGACTATGGATCTGCGTATATGATTTAATTTCAACTCGATACCTTTACGCGTTCTCGAGATAAAGGTCTTGACACCCGGACAAACGGACAAACGGACAACAAAGTGATCCTATAAGGGTTCCGTTTTTTTTCCTTTTGTGGTACGGAACCCTAAAAATTACCTACTTATAAGAGAAGTACGAATTGGAAATTTGTGCTAATTTCATTAAAGCAAGACTGACATAATTTTATATATACTTATAGAATATACCTAGCTACCTACCTATAACATTATTCACTATCATAATCATTAGGTATCGTTTCATATCTCTAGATCTTGGTCTTCCCAGATTTTTGATAGTAACATAATTATTCATATTTTTATTGCCACTAAGTGTTACATTTAATTGGTGTTATATAAAATTACAAAGCACTTAAAAACTTAGTCGCCTTTTTCAGGCATTGCAACCGAACTAAATTTAGTTAACTAGTTAAATTATCATATCATTATTTTATAGTATAAATAACGTACACTTAATACGACTATTGTGTATGTGCAGGAAAAGTATGAGTTATATTACTTACCTACGAAAATACTGTTATCAGATTTATTTACATAATCGTACAAAATTCAACTCATAGATAAATAATTATAGACATTGTTTGTGAGCTCGGTTAGATAGATATAGATTATCTTATAGGTTATAGGTATCTACTTAATAATACATAATATAATGAGCATTTAGTATAGCTTGATTGGGTGGATTGTACAATTATTAATATTTAAATACGATAATTCAGATTCAGATTCAGATATATTTATTGATAGCTAATACATACAGATATGCTAGGTGATAGTGCATTATATAGAATTATCAGCTTATCAGCTGAAGACGAAGCCTTTTGGGAGTCTATCTATAAAAAATACCTCCCGTCTCATTTGGTACTTACAATAAATATACCAAAAAATAAATTAAAGGGAAATTAAATGGGGAAAGGTCTAATTTATTGCTGAGATTTTTGAAGTGAAAACTTCTTTAGGGGCGTTGTGAACTTGTGAATTTTTTGGATGGGTTAAATGGGGTAAAAATGTTAAACTCGCGTCAGATCGAATTCGTAAGACGGACGGATTATTTTAATCAGAAACCTATTCTAACGTTCTCCATTAAAAGTTCATTATTGTATTTAAACTTTTATCAGTCTTTTTGCTATTTTATTATTTAGCTCCCGGAGTGCAACCCGTCGTTTTTAGGGTTCCGTACCCAAAGGGTAAAAACGGGACCCTATTACTAAGACTTCGCTGTCTGTCTGTCTGTCTGTCTGTCTGTCTGTCTGTCTGTCTGTCTGTCTGTCTGTCTGTCTGTCTCCAGGCTGTATCTCATAAACCGTGATAGCTAGAAAGATGAAATTTTCACAAATGATGTATTTCCGTTGCCGCTATAACAACAAATACTAAAAATTAAAAAAAATTAAATATTAAGGGGGGTCCCCATACAATAAGCGTGTTTTTTTCGTATTTTTTTGCTCAATATTAAAAACGGTAACAGGTAGACGCTTTAAATTTTCACAGAATACTTACTTGTATATTACCTTTCAAAATAAATAATTAAATAACTATAAAGTAAATATTAAAGGGGGGCTCCCATACAACAAACGTATTTTTTAAGCAATTTTTACTCGATCTTAATTAACAGGTAGAAACTTGAATATTTGTAAGTAAATATTTAGAAATATATTAACTATAAAAATAAATACCTAATCTAATACATAAAAACTCACAAAATGAAAATAATCCGTGCATCTAAACGCGGTGCGAGCGCCGCGCCGCGGTGTGGTGGTGGCGCGAACGCGCGGGTAGCGGGGGAGGTAACATCACGGAGCGAGCCATAACCGCGCGTATTCGCGCGAGCGTCGTCATGCTGCCCGGATGTGTATCGAAAACCTACCTATAAGTTTGCAATTTACTACTTGGAATTTCGTTGATTTCTCGTTATTTTATAAACAGAACTAAACTTTGTAGTATTATAGATGATAGTACGGAACCCTTCGTGCGCGAGTCCGACTCGCACTTGGCCGATTATTTTTTTAAACAGCTGTGCCTGGCCAGCATGGTATCTGTCACTCATGGTAAATATCACCTATAAGTACTGCATTTTGTCAAAATTATGTATTTTTTAATTACTAATTTTGAATAAACTTTTAAGTAAAATTTAATTGTAATGCTCTGTGGAAATATTAACTACCATAAGAAGTTATTAGTAATAATAAATAATAATCTTACATAATATCAGATTAGGTACTTACTACCATTATATCACATTCCAGACCAATAAAAGACCCACGAACATATTACAATCTGGCTACCAAATACATATGTATGTATTCTGGCGATACACATAACTCCGGTCTCAGTTTCCATCTTTGCATCGCTGTAGTTCAAGGTGAAGCCATGCATGCGTGAGTAAGTTTTTGTTTGTTTTTGTAAACACTTGTGAATGAACCTACTTAGTCCCATTGTCTTGACTCAGGTTTAATGGCATGCTCCTTTTTCTTTTTATTCGTCCATGAAAAGTGAATAATTTTACAATTGTTAAAAGAGATTAACGTTATAATTTAGATTACAAAATTATATTTTACCTAGATAATTAAGTTCTTTTCAACGTTAGATTGCTTGTAAGGTAATAAATTATTATATGGGTTATTTTTATTTAATTTTTTATGTAAAAAGTGCAGCAAAAAGGCTGACGGCTCGCCTGATGGTAAGCGATAACCGACGATTAATCGATTATCATGTTCAATAATACCTACTTATTTGAGTGTTAAAAGACGGCTACTTTCTGCTGGTGGTTAAAAAAATACTGAAAAAAAGAGGAACTGGGCAGGGCATGTCATGACGACCGGTGGAGTAAGGTTGTGACCGAGTGGTGGGCCAAAAACGTGGCGTAGGTCGTCCTGCTGTAAGAGGGGTGGATAATATTGTGCCCATCACGACTCAATTCTGGACTCTATTGGCACAGAATTGAGACAGATGGCATGATGAGAGAAACTTATATCCTGTAGTGGGATAGAGTGGGCTGTTGAGGAAACAAAAGTATTGACTTTTTGTGGGACAATCCTTGTATAAAATTGTGCGTGCTGATACAGAAAAAAATGCAGTTGTTTTCCAAGCATGGAGAAATAAGTAGGTATATCAAGTTGTCTACGAGTCTTCCTGATTTGTGTTGGTGAGGTATTCATTTGAATAGATAATTAGATCACGAAACATTCGGACAGTCAGAAACACGAAAAAGCGTCACCGTTTCATGGTGGATATTCCAAAAACCCGAACGAAACGCTTTAGTTCCACTTTCATCGTGCGGACTGCTAGAATATGGAATACGCTTCCTGAGTGGGTCTTTCCCGATAGATATAATCTGGGTGTCTTTAAATCGCGAGTGAATTGGTTTCTTCTAGGTAAGCGCGCTCCATCGTAGACCGCAACGTCGCTTAACATCAGGCGAGTTGGCGGTCAAGCGCAAACCTATTTCTATCTATAAAAAAAAAAAAAGATACTAATCGCGAAAATGAAAACAGATAAACTTGGGAAATACCCAGTGCTTTCTTATTTTGATTTTATTTTTTATTCGAAAATAGGCTTGCGCTTGACCGTCAACTCTCCTGGTGTTAAGCGACAGTTACGGTCTACGATGGAGCGCGCTACATACATTTTTGCATCATACATACATTTACATACATCTACATTTAGGTACACCTACATAATTTTTTTCATGCATTTCTTATACATTGACGTTCTCATCAAAATCAGTGTTCTTATACCTAGCACTATTTCAAGATTCTCTGTGGATAAGTATTGACTTGTAGATTTATAAGCTGATTAACGGTGGCTCAGTGTTAGTGAGGTCGAGAGCCCGCGGCAGAGGTCACGAGTTCAACTCCTAGTCACCTTGAGCGTACAGTAAAGGAAAACAGAATAGTGTTTGACCTAAATCTGACATTGTTTGTCATACTGTATTATTGACTAGCATAGGTACTCGCCGTGACTTCGTACGCGATGCAGTAAAATCTCTCGCAGCTTCAATAAAAATAAACGATTCTTGAATTACTCTAGTCCTTAATTATTACGCGTATTGATATCCTGTTAAGATTTCTGATCTGTTAACGAAGTCATGTAAAATTTAATTTAGTATGCTTTCATAACACCGTAACTAGTAAAAAATTAAACTTCAATTTTGACTGGCCTTGTGGCTCAGTCGGTAGTGTGTCTACGTCTACCTGCTGAACTGAAAGGTCGTGGGTTCGATCCCCACCTAGGGCAAACATTTGTATGATGAGCAAGGATGTTTGTTCTGTGTCTGGGTGTTTCTATGTATCATATGTATATACAGTGGATTTCATTTATTACGACCTTGGTTGTAGCGACCATTTACCTATAGCGACGTTAAATCTAAGTCCCTTGAATTTAAAGCATACTTTAGTACAAAATTCATGTGGCTATAGCGACTTTGGATGTAACGCCGAGTTCGGGTGTAGCGACTGTTTTTAATGAATCATTTGTAACAAATTCCTAGAAATCCCATGCAGATATTGCGACCGGAGTCGGCCGCCAAAGACACAAAGATTTTTTTCTTTCACAAACATTTCTTATCTTTTGTTTACATCCATTGCACACAGATGGTCAGCAAGTGTGGAGACCTTTACCTTTTGTTTATAGATATCAACTAAGTAGGTAGGGGAAGCGTGTACGTTTCGGAGCTTTTATGGTTCAGTTACAAAGTGATATTCTGAGTAGCAACTGGGTAGTGAAATTGTTGAAACTGTTGTTCCATCACATACGACGCAAGATGAGGAAAATGAGGAGGAAGAAGAAGATTGCAAGGAAGGTGAGATTCCTACAACTAAGGATGTGTTAGGTGTTGTAACAAAGCTTAAAAGATACTGTTTATTTGGTGATGGAAAGGATATTATAGATATTGAAGAAGTAATGAAAATAGAATACACCCTACAGTGTACACTAGCACAAAAAAATAAATTGAAGCAAACTAATATTACACATTTTTTTAAATGTACCGGTGAATAACTATGTGTGCAAATATTTTCAATAATAAATGAATATAAACTACACACGTGTACGTGTCTGTATCTCTTTACCTTTGCCTGTAACGACTTCCGGATATAACGACGAAAATAGAGTGGTCCCTTCATTGTCGTTATACCCGAAATCCACTGTATCTACAAAAAAAAAAAAAAAGTATATATGTATTCTATCAGCCATCTAGTTCCATAGTACAAGCTTTGCTTAGTTTGGGCTAGATGGCGTTTTGTGAAATGTCCACAAATATTTATTTATTTATAACAAAGTCGCGATCAAAGAGGTTAGTAAGCAAAATCGATGCGCGTGGCCAAAGTGAACTTATATGAACGAAAATATATACAACTATACGTTTACGTTCCGTAAACGCAAGCGTTGCCAGGTGCACCACTAGAAAAACACGGTAACTTAACCGAACCTAACAAACCTACTTACCTAATAATTGATATATCTTATAATTAAATCTTGTTTCTCGATATAATTAAACAGAAACCTAACGAACATAACCTAATCTATTAATTATTCGGGCAAATGTAACTTATAGCCATCAAATTTATGGATCCACTACTAATGAAGTTAATTTTCATATAATTAAATTCAATTATTTCAGAAGATACTTTGATCAAATAACTTTTATACAAAAAAAAATATTTATACTATTTATGAGACTGCAGATTAGTCCAAAGTAAGGGATCGTCCATTAATCACGTGAGGCTCGAAGGGGGGGGGAGGAAGTAAACGGACTGCTTTGGAATAAAAAGTAGCTTGAAAAAAAGATTTTTCCCAGATCTAGTACTTGAAATACGAGAAATTACATGATTTATTGCTAAGTTGTCACATGAAAAAAAAAACAAACAATATATTAAATAAGACGCTAGATAATAGAAAGAAATAAACATTTGATAACAACTAATTAGCAGGATTACAATAATTATCAACAAGGCTAGGTATATCTCACATACAGTGATATACTTATGTCACGCACTTTGTATAAGTACACCAGATATTTCTCAGAAGTAAATTAGTTAATAACTGTATTATTATTTTTAATATCTATTATTACGTTTATTACTCGAAATATCGTTTAAAGTTATTTTTACCCGACTGCGTAAGAAGGAGGGTTATGTATGTAAATGTATGTTTCTATATGATCGCCTACAGCCTGAACGGCTTGACCAATTGTGATGTGCGAGATGTTGTTAGATTCGTCTTCACTCCCTGAGCGTCATGGGCTAAATTTTGTTATAATCATAATAATACCTACATCTCTCGCAAAATTAAAAAAAATATTCCAACGAATTGAGAACCTCCTCCTTTTTGGAAGTAGGTAATTTTTTTTTCATATACCAATCCTGTTGAGTACTCTGGTGGTGAATAATCGGCATGCGAACATCCAGCGTAATTGAAGTTTCACATAAAAAAATCAGAGACTGATAAAATTAAGGGTTGCGATCAGTTTTCTCCTTGTTTAAATTAATAGATTAATTAATTAATTTAGATAATTAATTAGACATAATCTTGTGACCTTTCTCACAATGAGAAGATGGCCCGTTCCCAGCAGTGGGACAGTTTGTACAAACAGGGCTGATAAAAAAAATTAAAAAATCTTGTGTCTTCAAATCGCAAGTGAATAGATTTCTTCTAGGCAAGCGCGCTCCATCGTAGACTGTAACTGTCGCTTAACAACAGGTGAGTTGACGGTCAAGCGCAAGTCTATTTAAAAAAAAAAATTAAACACCTGGTTCACATTCCTCTGGCTCGTGTATAACATTTCTCAATCCCAAACACGAGGTATCCTTTACCTACGTCGTTTCTACAACTTCATTTGACAACCAACCGCAAGCCGCGGCCGCCAGCTTGCCTGATGTGTCGTAAATAGCTGCAATTTTGACGGGGCCTTCCTTTACTATGCAGAAGTTAGGGCTACTTACAAACTACTGTACAAAATATTTAGCTCTATTCAATTCGTCCGACTTATAAATTTTTAACCGACTTCCAAAAAGAAGGAGGTTCTCAATCCGACTGTATGTTTTTTTTATGAATAACTAGAAAAATATCTTTCAACTAAACGAATTGCGCAGTTTGAAGTCGGGGTTTTCAGTTTTTTGTATAAACTTTTTGAGCTTGTTGAGTTGAGCTTGAACTAATCAATATTTTTTAATTATAAGAATAATAAATTTCAGGTAGCGAGCAACGAAATTACACTTAAAAACTCAATGCGGCTGCAAAATGTTGAGGAAGTTTTAAGTTTGAAAAGTTTTTAACTGTAATAATTGTAAGTACATACATGTGTATATCATAATGCACGTGGGACCAGAAAGCCTAGTCTGCTACTAATGACGAATTCATACAAATCGTAGTTTACGGGATGTGATCGAGTAGCTATATAGAAAAATATTAATTGAATAATGTACATTAGAGATAAGGCTGCCTTTTGTACCTCCTAACGCCAAATTATCATGTATCTATGTTACCTATGCTTTTATGATGTCAATTTTGAAAAAGTCAAAGTTTTTTGTATTGTATAAACAAATATAGGCATTTCGTGACAAATAAAAAAACTTTTAACTGTTTTAAAATACTATTTTTATCTACCAGACAACCCTACACTTGCATCTTACAGTTTATGCGAAGGCTTCTGTTTCTCTGCAATTTAGCTGGAATGACGGATGCTCGGTTGTTTATGAACTCTCAGGTGCAGCAGATTTGTGGGTCTCTTGACATTTCGCTTCAAGCATTGTCTCCTGTAATACACTACAATTTTGTTAATTCACTTTCAGGGAAAGCCAAGATTGTTTACAAGATTTCTAAAAGACCAAAACTGGCTATTCGGTCAGTGATTTATTTAGCGAGGAACTTAACAAATAATGATTTGTTAGTAACAAACTTTAGCTGAAGCATTTCTACACTTCTCTAGTTTTCTACTAGTTTTCTGATAAAATTATTAATCTAGTTATAGGAACTGATCGGGTCCTTCCGTCTGTCTGAAATCTATTGTCTGCGGTATTTCTGTTCCGTACTGCATCAATAACAATGACATTCAAAATAGTATCATTGAGCAAGTTCTGATTAATATTGGTTAATGCATTGTTTCTTAAATCTCTGATGAAGCCACATGATCAGAGCTTTTCTTGGAACAGTGACTGGACACTTATCCGGGCATCGCTATCATCGACTTAATATCTATTAGACTATCACTTTCGGTCGCCGAGTGGTCTATTGTCTGCGATATGATCTTTTTTTTTTGTTTAATGAGCCTGCAGATCCGGCTGATGGTTACCTAATCGGGCATCGTGACGCACTTGTGGGAACACTGGTGAGGCAATTATTTATAGGTAGATGAACATTATTGCTGCGTCCGGTCGTGGGCGAACCTTTCCGCGAAGTCAACCGTTTGATTCCATTCATCAATTACATACTTCCTAATTTACCTGTGGATGTGTTTAAATGATGGAACTTTAAAAAGTCTATGATAAGATGCCACTTTTGCTTAGATGATCCGACAGTGGCGCTACCGTTTACTTTAAGCGGTGAGATGGACACACTTGTACAATTGATGATAAACAGTTGTTATGCAATGTACCAACGTTTTGGTCTGCAAGTGGGCGTCTGCTATAAATCTTAATTTCTTTTAATAATCGAATTTTCCCTAGATTGATTTACGGTTGACGGTGAGATTTGGCGAGCGGCATTGTTGTGTCGCTGCGTTTTCCAGCCTTCGTGGGATTATAATTGGAATCTTGGGACAATGGAAACCTTTACAAATTGTGTAACTTCAACATCAGCAACTTAGGTCAGTCAAATGTTAGATATAACAGGTTATATGTACTTACGCTAATTCTTCTTTTCAGTTTTTTTATTTCCCGTCCACTGTCCATCCTCTGAGAAAAACTTTGGTAACTGCAGTCGCAAAGAGCCCTCCGCTACATTTTAGGACAGATCTATCTACGACAACCTGCTTAGTATTATAGATTTCTGGTAAAGAACGCATTATGGTTAATAAAACATCGGATGCCTATTAGTTCCTTGGGTTGACGATATAGTAAAAACAACAGGTTGATTGAATAGTTATCGTAGATATTGCGATTAATAAAATCGGCACAAGACCGAGATGAGTGGTGTGGGTACAAGAAGAGAAGCTTATGCTTATGCTTATGCAGTAGTCACATAAATAGTCTAAAAAAAATATATGATACCTACAATATTTAAATGCCACGCTTTATGCACCACCAATGTTCAGTGCTGTTCGATCGAACTGAGCAGTTTGACAATGACAAAAGACCTGACAGTACGATTTGTACCTTCGAAGTTGCGGCGGCTCCTTGTGTGGGACGCCACATGTGTCGATACTTTGGTACCATCTAGATGGTGCGAAGCAAAGTGACTGGTGCTATGACTAGTAGGACAGAGAAGTACAAGCCGCGCAAAGCTATGTTAATAGTGCTACATACTAACTCATAGTACAAGTATTAGTTTGGATAGAAAACCCTTGACAAAAAAAAACGGCTGAACCGTTGCTAATGAAAAATTGTCTATGTTTCAGAACACTCGATAAAATCCTCTTTCTAAAAATAGACAAAGTCAGTTTGGAAGCTACGATGCCACAGACAGACACACAGATACACATGTTAAACTTAAAACACCCGGAGTTTGTCGGAGTTTGAGTTTGAAAACACTTTGTCGGAGTTTAAAAAATAACTGTTTTTATTACGTTTTGTTACTTTAGAATATTCAAAGTCCTGTTTCAGGTGTCAATTCAGGTGTCCTGTTGACGATCTCATGAAAATGATCGGAAGCCGTTTGACGTAAGCCGCTTTCAACCGGTCTTTTTGAAATCACATGCATTTTAGGCCTACATTCAGCAGTGGGCTTCTTGTGGTTGAGATGATGATGAGGTAACTATCCTGGCATTCCTCGCTAAAGCAAAAAAGTAACTTACTACATTACATTATTTTCGCACTTATTAATGGTCCTTGCCTGATTGTTATCTACCGCTGCTTTGTCCAACTCATTTGCTTACAAGTGTGTATTTAAGGTCACCACATGAGGTCACCCTTCCCTGGTGCTGCTGTTCCGGGAACGCAGTGACAAGCTATCTCATTGTTTGCGAGCAAGGCCCTGTAAATGTCAGAGCGCGGCGCCGGCGCCGACTCGTCGCTCATGCACGTTAACGCGTGAAATTGAAAAATATTGCTGTTTATAAAAACCTGCACATAAAAATGTATTTATGTTGGTTATATGAGCTGGGATTAAGGCGAGACGAGTTAGCAGTTAACAGGTCGACGGCTGATGGATTTTTTTAGATTCATAATTTATAAAAAAGACATTGTACCCTATTATTACTAAATAAAAAGTGACTCCGTCTCTCTGTCTGTTTGTTACCTTTTCACGTTAAAACGGTTGAATTGATCTTTATTAATTTTGGTACAGAAGTAGGTCAGATAGCTAAAAATGAGTAGACTTACATTTCATCGCAATCCATAACGGTGTTCATTAATTTTGCGGGTGAGAAAATGGGGCACAGTGAATTTAAATTGTGAAGGGAGACCTAAGTCTTTATGGTGATCGTACTTATCGTAGATACTTTTGAGATCTTTACTTAGGTAAACACTTTGGAATTATTTAACTTCAACACAAACAACAAAACATGCAAAGTCACACAGCCGAAAACAGTTCACCGGCCACCACCAATAATAAACCGAGGAAATAATCAAGATCGTCTTCAATCCATCTCAAAAAGTGTTTACTCACGTCTGCAACTACTCATGAAGCAAATAAACCTCGACCTATCATAAAATGAGTCTCTACATGCCACGAAGATAACAAAAAGAAGGAGAAAAAGGAGGTGGCATACCTATTGTCACTTATATTCCGAGAAGATTTTCTAGAATATTAATTCTAGTGTATAGAAATATTAGATATAGAATATTGTGCGATACATTTGTAACTTTATTTTCGATATTATTGACAGAGTGAGCGAATCGAACGAAAGTCTCTGCATCAACTAGTAAGATCTTCGTTCATATTATGTCCGGATGTTTGTTGGTACTCACATATAGGTTGTATTTTTAACCGACTTCCAAAAAGAAGATTATCGATTCGGTCTGCATGTTTTTTTTTTGTATATTCACCGATTACTCAGCCAATTGTGCCTAGATTTTGATGATTCTTTTTGTATTTGGTAGATCATACTTTAGAGGTGATAAATTTAAATAAATTTAATTTATATAAATTTAATCAAAAGTTTTAATAACAAAATAACTGGTAAAATTTCACCCAAGTGCCTGTAGAAAACTGAATAGCAAGTCGAGTATGTGCGTATTTCGAAGTCGGTTTTTTCAGTTTTTTTAACTATAATTATTCAAATTTTTAATAAGTGGGGTATTTCTCCCAAAAAGGAGAAAGTTTGCTGCGGCACCCTTTACATGAACGATTTTAATAATATTTGCTAAAAACATTAGGTACTCAATTTTAAACAAGAATTTTAAATATCGGCAAAATCAGTCAAGAACTTGTTGAGCTATAAGGGATTATACATTTTCGGATGAAAAGAGATGTTTGTTGCGAGGCTATTTGTAGGCCAATTTTGGTAATATGTGGCAAAAACATTGGACACAGAATTTTAAACAAGAATTTCGAATATTATGAGCAGTAGACCTCGCGAGCATAGTTTTTTTGGAACAAGTAATTTTGCAAAAGTTTGTGCTCTAGTATTGTCTATTGTTCGTTGAACTACTAGTTTACGTAGGTGCAAATGTTTCGTAAGTATATAGGTTCTCTCTTTCATGCGTATTAGGGAAATAGGTAAGCGGTGTGCGCATCACCATCACCATGGTATCACCTATCGCAGAATGGAAGATAATAATTACTGTATCTCCGTAATTATTTAAGAAGGCTCATGATATTTGAATTCCTGGCATATATATGTTTTTACCCAACTGTGTAAGAAAGAGGGTTACATTTTTTGAGTGTGTATGTATGTATGTTTCTATTTGATCGCCTAAAGCCTAAACGGCTTGACCGATTTTGATGTGCCAGGTGTCGTTAGATTCGTCTTTACTTCCAGAGAGTCATGGGCTATATTCTTTATTATAATCATAATACATCTCTCACCAAAAAAAAAAAAAATGGATTGTTTTCGTAACCTCCAACGAAGTTTTTTGTAATAAACAAGTAATTTTAGTACAAATATTCCAAAGAATACGCACTTATAATTTTTTACAGCGATTTTACGCATCATCATCTCAGCCATAAAAAGTCCACTGCTGGACATAGGCCTTCCCTATGGATTTCCAAAAAGACCGATTGGAAGCGGCTTGCATCCAGCGTCTTCCTGCCACTTGTATGAGGTCATCTGCCCATCTCGTGGCTGGTCTTCCTACGCTGCGCTTGCCGGTACGTGGTCTCCACTCGAGAACCTTTCGGCCCCATCGGCCATCAGTTCTACGTGCTATGTGGCCTGCCCACTGCCACTTCAACTTGCTAATCCTCTGTGCTATATCGGTGACTTTCGTACGTCTACGTATCTCTTTATTCCTTATTCTACGCATACTTTCTTACAAAAAACGTATACTCAATAGCGTATCGCTGTTGAGTATACGTTTTTTTGTGAGAAAGCGGAACGAAGTCATAATTATGTTAGACTGCAAAAACTAGGTACTTACCTGCACCTGCAGTATTTGCTTTTTCTTCTAAAATAGATTCCTGTTGGTTTACCTTTCTGTCCAAACAACTTAATCGATTTTGATGTGTGAGTGAGTAGGTAATATGTTAGAATATATTGCCTTTTTTTATATTGTCCGTGTAGAATCGCCTATGCATCACAAAGCTTGCCTATGGTTGTGAATGATCTGATATCTTATATACGCATTTTTATTATACTATGTTTTTAAATTAATGTATCTATATGTCCAATGCCTTAGAACACTCCCAAGAAACACGTAGACCTCATTCAATGGACACAAATGAAATGCTTGATCATGCGTCAGGCAATAGATCAGTAATCTAAGCTTCGGTTATGAATAGCTTATCATATGGATAATATGTAAGAGCCAGAAGACATTCAATAGGAAGGTAATAAATTCATGCGAATAGAAAATATTGCATCTTCGTATTCCGAGTATTCGTAGGAACTAGGAATAAGGTCCCTGATCCCTGAGATTTACAACGTTGGTCTTTTTAAGGTCAGAGTGTATAGGTATCTTCTAAGTCTGCGTGCTTCGTCCTCCACCACATCGTCGCTTTCCAACAGGCGAGTTGGGGGTCACACGCGGACTTATTCGTGTTAAAAAAAAAGTGTTAGTTTTATAGACTGATGTTCGACGATTTTGATGTTCTCATCTTCGACCAATCTCTTGAATTGCAATAATTATAGTTTAAAAAACTAAAAAACTGACTTTTAAGTACACGTAATTCGTTTATTTGGACATTTTTTCAGTAATTTTGTCATAAAAACCAAAATACCTACTGATGAATTTTGATAAAATGTATTTGGGACCATCTCTGGGTTATTACTACCAAACAAAAAAAACATTAAAACAATTCATAATTGGCCGAGAAATCGCTGAACAAACATACAAGAAAAAAAAAACATGCAGTCGAAATGAGAACCTCATTCTTTTTGGAAGTCGGTTAAAAAAGAGGAACTGACGTCTTGAAATATTAACTATCATGGCATGCGATCTCGACTGAACAATATAATTTAATAATTATAGTTTTAAAACCTAAAAGAACTGACTTCTCATGGATGCTATTGTCAGAACTGGACCACATTGAAATGGGACTACACGGGAAGCTTTCAAATAAAAAAAGAATCATCAAAATCGGTTCACCCGGTCGAAAGTTCTGAGGTAACTAACATAAAAACAAAACAAAAAAAATACAGTCGAATTGAGAACCTCCTCCTTTTTTGAAGTGGGTTGAAAAAACATACAATCGATTTGAGAACCTCCTTTTTTTGGAAGTCGCTTAATAACGACAGCAACGCCCTCAATGCCACATTAGTTCTCTAGCTGAATAGACCTTTCGAATAAATAAATCAAGAAGAAATTGAATCCACTATTACATTATCGACAAATATATTTTTAAGTCTATTATGAGTCCGTAGTTATTTTTAATTCGAAAATAGGCCCACGCTTGACCGTCAACTCACCTGGTGTTAAGTGACAGTTACAGTCTACGATGGAGTCCGCTTTCCTAGAAGAAACCTCATCATCATCATCTCAGCCATAAGAAGTCACTGCTGGACATAGGCCAATGAAACGAATGAAATGAATGATATGGCTGGCATAGAAGAAACCTATTCACTCGCTATTTGAAAACACCGAGATTAAATCTATTCAGGAACCGCATTTACACATTTTGGCGGTACGCACAATGAAAGTGGAGCCAAAGCGCTTCGTACGATTTTTTTAGTCTAACTATCGTCCGCATCGTCCGAAGGAGGGTTATGTTTTCATAAGTTCCAAGTAAATGTATGATTTTTATAAATGAAAATTGACTTGGATCGAATTGAAATTTTTGTCGAATATTTGTGACGTTATTTTCTAGTTTTATAAACGACGATTTTTTCAAAAGTTCCTTTGGTCATTTTATATCTTCAAAAATGTGGGTATGCACGAGCGAGACGGACGATGGTCGGACTACGGATTTTTAACCTCAAAACTAATATATCTACCAACAAAATTTATACATGGTGTTTCAACAGTTGCGTATTGTTGGTTTAGTGCAGTAAAGTCACGAAACAGGATGCATAAAAGGGGCAAAGAACAAACGAACTGCTTGTTTCTCGAGTATATTTTTTATTGCACAGGTTCTGGAAACCAGAACAAGCAGAATAAAGCTATATTTTATCAAAAGAATACATCCCTCGTCGCATTGACTAATTTGTGGCATGCCAGTTTTTATTACTTGGCGAACTTATTCGAGATATTTACTGGCTTGAAAAATTTTATGTTGGAAAATTTACAACATATGCTGTCCTTTAAGGTAAATAATGGTCTTTCTACCTTCCCTCGAAGAATGCATGTAAAGGATTTTATGGCTTCGGGGTTTATTTTTAAATCGACAAGTGTCACACTAAAACTGGATAAAATATTGTTTGCGTTGCTGTTAATATTGTTAAAGTCGCCATACCTTTCTATTAACCTTGAATGTTTTAGCAATTTCTTTTTTGTAATGTTGGTACAGATTCAGGTTTTTAACAAGCATCTGATAAATTCGATTTGATTTAAAATATGTATTATATTATCACATGTTTGGTATGCGTACCTACCTACATACTGTACCTATGATTATACATATAATTAATAAAAAAAATATTTTGAATGAAATGAAAAAGATACACAACTACAAAATACGGCCTTCGTTAAACTTTGTTTGTAAAAAATACTCTAACTATATATACTTGGTGCATTGAAAGTAGATAAAGACATTTAGGCTACAGTCTGTAATATAGATAATAATTGATCATCATCATCATCATCTCAGCCATAAGAAGTCCACTGCTGGACATAGGCCTCCCCCATGGATTTCCAAAAAGACCGATTGGAAGCGGCTTGCATCCAGCGTCTTCCCGCCACTTGTATGAGGTATAATAATTGATAGTAAAGTAAATTATAAAATAACAAAAAGCTGAAAAGTAGGCCCTTTTTGTGGTGCGATCCTCCCCCATCCTTTCCAAATGACCCGTCTGACGCCCCAAGTATAGATGGAGAGACGAAGTAGAGAAAGATCTGAGGGAGCTGGATGTTCGTGCCAAGCATGCACAAAATAGAGAAGAGTGGTGTCTTCTAGTATCAGCGGCCAAGACACATTTTGGGTCGCTGTGCCAATAAAGAAGAAGAAGAAGATAGCTGAAAAGACTGTTTTTTCGCTGACACCTTTTCGATGAGAAAAGAAATAATGAAGTACGACGTGGACGAAGTAGACGGTGCGATATAATATTAGAATCGCAACTGACACTGTACAAAACAACACTGTCTATCTAACATACAACAGTAGAATATATATAACGTATATTCACATAAATACACCTGAAAATATACTTACCTTATTAGGCAGTCATAGTAAAATACATTGCATTATTCAATCATAATAATTCTTCAATTGAACCTCTAAGTACTTATTGACAGAATAACGAAACGTTTCCAAAATTCTAATCCAATGAGGTAACAGTTACCTATTATGAAAATGGCTACAAAAAAGAGCCATAATAGCTGATTTTTAACAAATTTATTCAAGATTAACATCAAATTATCGTAATCCATTAATCACATTAGTTTTCTGCCACTTTATTTTCTGTCTTGTAATATTAGTATCATTCCCAACCCACTCTTATGTCTCAAGAACGGCAAGCTCAACACATCGATTAGCCAACATTATAAAACAAACACTAATGCCCCATATCTAGATCAGTGGCAATAAATCTTCTCGTATTCGCAATAAAGAGACAATAGTTGGCGCAATATCCAACGTAACTCTAATAATTAGCAAAATCACGATTTACCTCGCTTTCTAGGTCCTTTGGTACTTGCTATCGATCATCTAACGATACGGATCTTATCTTTAAATCATTTACCTATATACTTAATACATAATCAGAAATCGCGTTTCATTAATAGTGCCTCTATTTTCAATAGCTTCCTATATAATACCATTTTAAAGTTCCGTTAGAGGCTCGTACAATACCGATTATTAGACTTTTTCGTTGTTTTTCGACCAAAAGATATCTTGATATCGCATCTTCGAATAAAACTAATGTACGATTCCGAAGCCTTAAATTCCCCGCACTGTGACCGTCGCAGATCTATGGTAACACTCTTTCTCTTAGTTGTAATAAAATTATACCTCTTACAGAACCAGATGTAACAATATGTACCTAAAGAATTTTACATATGGGGCGAAAATTTATTTCCAATATTTGTTTTTTTAACCCCTGATCCAAGGTGTTATAAGTTTGACATGTGTGTCTTTGTATCAGTATGTCTTTCTGTGGCATCATAGCTCTCAAAGGGATGGACCGATTTTGATCTATTTTTTTGTTTGTAAGAGAATTTCATCTAGACTGTTCATAGCTATGTTTCATCAGAATCGGTTTAGCCGTGTTTTTTGTCGGAGGTTTTTGAGTTTTCTAAACTTATACTTGTATTTAAAAATTTTGACATGTTTTTATATACAAAGTTACATAAATATATTACTAAAAAAAAACTAAGTTTGTTCGTATAGACTAAGTGGCCAGCATTAATGTCAGAGTTATTAAGCCACCGAAAGGCCTCTGACCTGACTTTACGATTGCTATTTTTAAGAACACACAACCATTAATACTTATATTATTCCAAATACTCTTGATTAGGACAAGTTATTACATCATTGGCTTAGTTTATACGCATTTTTTCATTATCTTAAACTCCAGTTACTGTTCAACAATCACTGTACAAACAGGTATTTACTGTGGTATTTGGGACAATGCCCTCATTTATTATTATGTCATTAATGTAAGTATTACCTAGTTTTTAACACAGGTCATCGGTTACATCCTGCTAATGGTATCCATATATTACGTTGTTGCTTTCAGCTGAGCTGTCATCAAGCAATTTGCTCAATACATTATTAGCATGCCATCAACCTTTTATATCTTTTGTTTTGATTAATTGTGTGCGCGTCAAAAACAAATCTTTTATCTGAATTTGCTGTCTGCTATCTTTTTAAAGAATGATGTGACTCTGTCGGCTTCACTTTTAATGTTGCGTCAATTATATAACAGATTTTTATTAGTAGGCCATGTTGTGTTATGCTTGTTTAGGCGAAATTAGTACATTATATGGATTTGTCACTTTTTTAACGTTTCATTCTATGTTAAACCAATCAAACATTTATTTCCTCGAGGCTAGTCTATCGAATCCAAATGTTTGCACAGCATTGACGTCATTTACAATAGCGACAGGAGAAAGTGCACACATTGGTATGTGATCTTTATTTGTCTGTCCAAAAAGATACAAAGTATGTCGCACATTGCGCCTGCGTCAATGATTATATCATACACTTTTGCTTCACCGTCCGTCATATCCGGAGGTCCGTTATTTGCAATTCTCACTTGCAATTTGATTTAAATTCTTTCACGTTTCGTCACACTTGTCATTATCATGCCGAAGAAATGTCAGAGGTATGGTATGGTGGCGCCGGTATTAAAAGTTACTTATATGAGATCACAGATCAGTAAATTTTTAGGTCATTTGAAAAATAAAATCATTTAATTTTATAATCCCCAGATCACTGTCCGGACGGCCGCGGCGGGCATGGACGTCTAACAAATTAAATTTTGTGCGTATTTTATTGCCAGATTTTTGGCACTTTAGGCCGATGTGAGTATCCTTGGAACTAAAATTATTAGGACTCACGCCATAAATTCTTGCGAGTCAACTTCTAACCCATTTGTAATAGTATTTAAAATGAGTTGTCAAAAATCTTTATTTTTTTCTGAAAAAAAAGAAAGACCTAACTAAAAAGTCGGTGTCAGTACTTTAGCCTAATAAATAGCAATATTATCAAAGAGATGCCCGAGCATTTGAAAATAAACTTTACATGGGTCAAAGTGATATGGTAAAATATAAGCTCTATCCGCTATAAATACGATCTCCTGCTGTGAGTTCCGAGTTAAGATCGTCGAAACGTGACGAAACATATGCAATAGAGCAATCAATTATACCAAATTAGTGTGACCTTTTCCTTGGCCTATAGTTCACTTACCGCCCATAGGTGCTGACCCTGAACTCTTCATAGTCCTGTCTCGTTTTACTGCAAACTTTATAACCTTATTTCTTTTTAGGGTTCCGTACCTCAAAAGAAAAAAAATGGAACCATTATAGGATCACTTTGTTGTCCGTCTGTCCGTATGTCCGTCTGTCCGGCTGTCTGTCTGTCCGTCTGTCAGGGTGTCAAGACCTTTATCTCGGGAACGCGTAAAGTTATCATGTTGAAATTAAAACCATATAAGTACGCAGATCCATAGTATCTTGCTGCATAAAGAAAAATAAAATTTCTCAGTTTTCATAAAAAAAGTTACAGCCGAATATGTCGTAAAAAACGCACATTTAGACACTCACAAAGGAATCAAAACCTATGGGGTACTTCCCGTTGACCTAGAACTATGAAATTTGGCAAGAAGCATTGTGTTAGATAGGAAAACATTCGAAAACTGGACATTTTTAATTAAATCACAAAAAAATTGTGTCTATATGCGAGGAATGAGGGTCCAAATTTTAAAGTTCTTTAGCCGTATCATGTGGGGTATCATATGAAAGAGCTTCATTAGCATAAGCTGAAACAGGTTTTCAAATATTTTTACTATGTATATTTTTCGGTTTATGAAGGAAAATATAAAAAAATATATGATTTCCCCCTTTTATCTACTAGTTTGTACGGAACCCTCGGTGGGCGAGTCTGACTCGCACTTGTCCGGTTTTTTTTATATTTGGCTACTTTTTATGCGTATCACATATAGCATTACCAAAACAGTTTTTCAACATTTTTCGTAAAAAACAAAAATCAACCGGTACTTATTGTATTAATTGAATTAGCTACGTTTATCTTTGATATTTTCTGTTAGTAGAATATAAGAAGAACATATTTTTGAAGAAATCTATTGAAGAATTCAAATTTTAAGTAATATTTACATGCCTATTTGCTGCTGGGTGATCGACTATGACGTAGAAAAAAGTTTCACTCTGATAACAAACATTTAGTAGATATTATAAAAACTTCTACATCTTGCGAAACTTTGTAAAAATAATTTATTTAGATGGCATCGGCTTTTCTAAAACAAAAAGCAAGCCCTTAGAAAGACCTTTCTTTTTGGTTTTTTGTTGGGGTTTCGGTACATTTATGTACCGAAACCTGCCTAGTTATAATTAGGCTAATCCTATTTTTTATTTACTCTCAATAACAACTATAACTCAATAACTATCATTATAAACCATATTAGGAGCCTTACAATATTATGAAAAAAATATTTTATAGAATTTTAATCTAGAACTAAAAGAAAAGTTTAATTACACCTTTGCAAATGCTAAAACTGTAAAGTTCCAATCACTAATTAAAGTAGTTACAGCATAATAGGAAGTAGCTAATTACGTTTTTGCGCGAAAGTCAATGTTTACGGAACAAATATTCAGAGGTATTCAGGCCGCGATGAAGGCCGATTTCCGACGGATAATACCTTGTGACAAAATGTGTACTTAAACAACTTAGTTTTACAAGTGGACAAATGAGAAAACCAAAAAAATTCAACGACTAGGTACAATGCTGTAAAGGAAAATCAGCGGTGGCTCCATCGATTCAGCCCATTGATAATTTGGACACATTATCCACTGACCGGGAGAACTAGGGCGAGTACTATTGACTGAGATGACTCACGATCCATTAAAACTGTTACGTAAAGTTTACATAGCGAAGTAGGACGTCTGAAAGTACTGAGCATGTGTGTTCTAGAACTGTGCTGATTAGCTTTTGATTTGCACTAGCGCATGATGGATAAGATTACCTACGTTTTAATTGCAACATCATCAGTGATTACTCTACTGCGCTTATGATGAAAGGTATCCTTAGATATCGACCACAAAATTCATTATTTTTCGCGTCGTCGTCTTACAATGTCAATTTAAAATGCATTTTAATATGGTAAAGATTGCCTGAAGAAAAACCCTTTGATACTCTAGAAACATTCATAAAAGCGCTTGATATTGTCATATTTATTATCATCAAGTTTGAGTGTCTACGAAATTTATGATTTGCAAGATTTCGTAGACATAGTTAAATAAACTAATAGATTAATAAAATAAACTTGGTAAATCACATAATATTTGACGACCTAAGATTTTGATAAATACGAAACATTAAATCTTGAATAATAGTTATTTATAGAAGGATAAAAAATATAAAAAATTATAAAGTAATGAGTTAATTTATACATTTTCTGTGTAAATATACACAGAAATCAGCTACATTATCTTCATACAGATTATATTAAATTCAATCTCAACTTGGTTTTGAAAATCATTCGCTTCCTTAAATATATATATATATATATATTGCATTTTATTCACGAGATAAAATTACATTCGAATGAAGATGTATATTTTATTTCGCGTTTGCTGTTCCCACTATCACAAACAGGCATCTCCAGAATATTTCATTAAGCTCGAGACAATGTCCCTTTCTTTAATTCCTTATTGAGTAAGGACACGCACTTATTCAACATATCGTCTTGATTTGTTGATATGTGCTCAGCAACAAAGGAATATAAAGGTGTAAATGGTAATATCTCTGAATGTGAAGGTTGAGATCGTGATAATTTAAATTATAGAATAAATAACACTGAGATAATCGAAGTTTTCTGGAAGTTGAATGACAAGATGCTTTTCTATTATTTACTTTGCTAATAACTTAACTTTTAAATCATTATTTACCTTTGACAATAAGCTACTATATAATCTTAATAACTTAGCAAGATCTAGCGAGCGATTTTTGACTATTTCAATTTGGAGTAATGTATTCGGCGTATTGTTAATATGCTTTCTTTGTGTTACAATATCACTCTACACGACCCTCGGATGTCTACTAACACACACGAAGACCGACAAAAGTACACAAATAGCAAATTCATTCACATGTTTGTTTCATGCGTTAGCAACAAAACACTGCAGTGTTTTGTTTTCTTCACGAAGCAACTAATTTATTCTCAAAAAAAAAACTATATTTCTTCGATTACATAATGAGTATTTTTTTGAAAAATATTAAATTGGTAATTGGAGAAGACAAATTTTAATCTGTACTTACTTTGTTTTGTTTGGGCTTAGAATCGACCCATACAAAGCTGTAGTTCAGTGAGCATAGAAGGTATGCACATTCTATCCACCTATCTGAATGGTAAAACGATTTTATTCCATTAATTGATATTTGCCTATATTTACGTATCATGGTTGAGCATTTAGTGTAGTTCCGTGTTTTTTACCTTTGTCGGTGGAGTTTTATTTTTTATTGAACTGGTTGTTTAACTTATATTTCAGACATAATTTATTAATTTGGAATTTATCGTATATTTTAGGCTATGGTACTACTTCCGTTTGAAAATGTTACCATTGTTTATCGAACGATAATTTCCGTGGGTTTATTGTGCGCAGGCGCATATCATCGAAGGCGCCACCTGCCCACACAGAGAACCCGATCGTGTCAATTCGTGTCGTTGCAACTTTACACCATTTCATTAACATTTTACAACAAATCTCGTGTAGCCTGCATTCGAGATTAATAGTTCCAGACATTTCGAATTAGGTAATTGAGAATATAGCTTCTGTTTCTGTAGTACCGTTTAAATTAATTTCGACATCGGCGTGTTATTATGACCATAACTTTTTAAACTTGAAATTGTTAAAGTATATGTAATAAATAATCACAATCATAAATTAATAGACTATATTTTGCTTTTTATGACGTAAAAGTCATAATGAAATTAAAAAAAAACAACCAAACATGCAATGCTAAGATATCATAAGGTCAATCAATCCAATCAGATAAAAAATATAATGATTAAAATCGGAATAATATTTTAGAATATTTAGAGGTAGAAATCACAGAATTCGCCCTATTTACATAGGACCGTAGAAATCTATTTTCTCGTTTTGTATGAGCAAGTGCGCGGTCAACATCTCGCTTATGAAACATGTATAATTTTATTAAAATGAAAGACGACTCGGCGTCCTAAGCAAACCGTTATCCTGGGTAGACGACGATATTATTTCTATGAATGTTTTAGACGTGACCCACTGCCAGTTTATAACCGTGGACAGTTAGTTATATTACAGCTTACTGAACAGTACTGCTGTGTGTTATTTCTTTCCGTTCCTAGAATTTAGAATAAATGTCTATAGCATACGGATTGCGGTGAAAATGCGGGAATGCGCCAGCCATGGGCTTAGTATTTGTAGTATTTATTAGTACTAGTTATAAGTAATATTTTTTTTACAGGCACCCATTTTCATTTCAGTTGTCACTAAAATTATAAGGAAATATAGATTTATTTTTTGCTTTTATACCTACTTATATTTAGAAATTTGTTCTTTTTTTATAGCTGCAAAAGAACGTAGACGTAGGTTTTTGATATATATCAGATATTATCTTTCAGAAATATAAAACAGTCAGTTATTTACCGTGAGTGAACGTGGGTATTAGGATACACTTATCTCTTATATAAAAAAATCGGCCAAGCACTTTCCGGATTAGGTACGCACAATGATTTTATACGCTGAACATTATATATATGCTGATGATAATGATGATGTTAGCCTGTAGTGTCCCAAATATATGAGTTGTAAAAAAAAGTAAAGTAATATGTTTTATGAAATTTGCAAAACATAATCTTTTTAAGTTTTTATAAATATATTCTTTAACAGTTAATCTTTATCGTTAAATCGTTAATTTGTAAAACCTACTTAGCTGTAATAGTTGCCATGTTTTTTAAACATATCCTACAACAACCATTTAGATAGCAAGGTGTGGGGCAACTAGAATTCTAATTCAAATTATCAGTTTAAAGCAAATGGACCCTAAATTGAAAAAAAAAACTGCACACCCATAATATTTTTGAATTAAAGTTTTTTAAATGAACAAAATTTTAAGAAACCATTTTAAGTGTAGGGGAGGTATGTTGTCAAGATTTTATTTTACCACTTGGTCGACATGATTAATATGTATACCTGTGCCAAATTACAGCTTTCTAGCTAAGAATCTTTGAGCGAAGCTGCGGATGGATAAACCGGCATGGTAAAACTATAAGGGCTACTTATTGACTCCGGAACACTAAAAAAACTTTATAGAGACAACATCTAAGCGTCTTACGGTCAGTTCACAATAACGCACGTATTTATTATCTCATCCCATAACATTAATATGTACCAGGAAACAGTAAAACACCTACATATTTTCTTAACATCTAGGCTAAATGTTTGATTTCAAGTCAATTTCTAAAGCAATAAACCATTTACGATAGCTGTAAAATTTCAGTTCAAAATATTCAATCAATGAACTAGTAACAAGATCTGATCGATAGTGTTGTGATGTTGGTTCATTCACGTGGATTACATTCGCCTTACAATGGTTTATTGTGAAATTATACTATCACTCGCATTTCATCTCATTGAAAACGACTCCTATTGTGCAGCCTACACGGTTGTCATAGCATTTTTTATTTTAGCAAGACTTGCATTGCTTGTTTCGTTGGCTACGCTGTTTTTGTATGTGGTAGAGAGCGCGCGATGGATAGAAGTAAGGCAGTGGACGGCAGGTTACGTCACAGATCGTCATCGCAGTTCTGTCAAGGTGGAAGTTGCGCAAGAGCATCCGTTTGGTGTCATTGACATTACGGATGTTGTGAGTATTCCCTTGTTATTTTTGCCAGTGAGAGTTGATTTTCTTGAGTTGGGTCAGTTTTATGGTAATTATCGGAAAGTTATACTAGTATTTTCCTCATGATTTTAGATATGTGCGTCAATTTGCTGTTTATAGCTTCTTTATGACTTCCGAAGATAAACATCCTTCTCATTTTCTGAGCGCATTCAAAATATTAAAATTTATACGCATTTCAAGATAGTCATTATCATGCATCTTATTTTCTATAGATTATTATATATATTTAAATGGGCTATGAAAAAAAAAACGAAAATTTCTATATTTACAAAATGCATAGCCAGAAAACCGGCTGGTTGCCTTATTTGGCGGAACTTTTTATCAATTCAAACGTAAGTATAAGTTTAGAAAACTTAAAAACCTCCGACAAAAAAACGGCTAAACCGATTTTGATGAAACATAGCTAGTTCAAACTCTCGACAAAATCCTCTTTCAAACAAAAAGAAAACTAGATCAAAATCGGTCCATCCGTTTTAGAGCTACGATGCCACAGACAGATACACAGAT
The DNA here is from genome assembly GCA_947563715.1 of Lycia hirtaria. NCBI lineage: Eukaryota > Metazoa > Arthropoda > Insecta > Lepidoptera > Geometridae > Lycia > Lycia hirtaria. The sequence continues at coordinate 10,963,132 of OX387379.1, read as the reverse complement.
ATACAGATACACAGGTACATAGATACACGCATCAAACTTATAACACCCCTCTTTTTAGATCGCGGGTAAAAAATTAAGATGCTACCTCGTAATTAAACAAAATTTTTATATTCATTTTATTTTAAAAATACTTGCTTGAATAATTCAATTTTTTTATATGTGTTTGTTGACTATATTACCTCCATTAATCTGAAGACAGAAACATAAA